>OY998243.1:23709216-24909216 GCA_963922005.1 Cornus suecica
CCGGAGAAGAAGACCATGGAGAACGTTTCTATATCAACGATGCAGTCACCATCTTCCATGGCTAACTAACTCGGTATCTAGGATTCTCTAGCAAAACCCTAACCAAGTAATGTAGTAATTTCATTGTTTTCAATTGTAAAGAGGGGAAATTGTTGACCATACTGTGATGATTGTAGTAGTTAAGAGACCGTACTAATTTGCAATATAAAATTCTATATTTGTTCTAAATTCTTGTCTTAGATGGAATGAATATATTATTTTGCACAACTATGATTATTCAATATGAGCAGGAACTCGGATGCTTAATTATGGTTTTCTACACAATGGTGGTAATGAAACTTGAAACCCTAGGTTGACACAGGTCGTGCCTTGGTGATTTAATATAGACATGCTTTAGTTTATTTTCATGCATTAGGAGTAGATTAGAGTAATATAATTGGCATGTACTAGTTAGGTCAGTCATGAGTTGGGTTGTCGCAATCCGGTTGATGTTACTCCTTTTTGGGGTAGTATTTAGCTATTTGCAGTACGACCTGATTCACAATCTATGGATCGCTCTCTTACAATTGTTACATTAACAGAACTATGTTATGAGGTTAGTGGTGGAGTGATGAAAACTCTAGTTTTCTCCCTCTCTTGAATCACAAATCAATTTACTTTGTTTTCTAGAATAATTTAGTTAATTTAGATAATTTGGTCTCCCACCACCAAAATAAACAGCTTTTCAAAAATATAACTCATTGTTTTTAAATTATTAAAGTTAACAATCTTAGTCTCTTTGGGATCGATATCCCTTACTCAAGCTGTTTGCTATTCTACAATTGATACGTGCGTTTGCGTAGGGTAAAACCTAGCGTCGTTTATGTGTCATTTTTAACTACATATTTTTACACACCTGACATCACATCAAGTTTTTGGCACCGTTGCCGGGGACTAAGCATTGCTCAATAGCTTTAGTAGTTTATTTGTATTACGTTATTGTAGTTGTACCTAAAGTTAGATTTTTTGTGTGATTGACTGGTACTTTGAAAAGGAAAAAAGGAAAAAGCGGAGCTTCTACAGTTGTGTCTGGAACTTTTATGAGTTTTAGTTACCTAGATTTTTGCATATTAATTCTTGCTTTATTTTCAGTAATTTAGAAGTAGTTAATTTAGATTAGATTTTATTTCATAAAAAAAACTCGAAAAATAAATAAATATAGTTGTTTGAATAACGTATGATTGATAGACCGACCCATTCTAATTTAAGCACTGCGTTAGTCAAGTACGATCCTGAGATCGAAAAGGCTCTCTGTCGTTTATGTCGATCTATTGAAAAGCGTCATCGTATGCAAGAAGAAGCAATGGTTGACCAAATGGACTACCAACAAAGGGCACCAGAGACATCACTTGAAGAATATTACGCACCCGATGCGTACGATCCCCATGCTGATTTTCCGGAGGAAAAAGGAGCGAAACATTTCGAGATTAAGACAAGCATGATTAATATGCTTCCAAAACTTTTAGGCCTTAGAATAGAGGACCCATACCAGCACATCAATAATTTCCTAGAAGTAGCCTCTACTGTTAGGTTTGGCAATTTGCCCAAAAATGACTTGTGAGTGAGATTATTCCCTTGGTCATTGAAAGAGAGAGTTAAAAGATGGTACATCAAATTAGCAAAAGAAATTAAAATTGATTGGGAAGCCCTTAAGACAGAATTCATAGAAAAACATTATCTCATAGGAAATACCTCAGAAGCACAAGATGTAATCAAAAACTTTAGGCAATTACATGGTGAGCATTTTCATGATGCATGGGAAAGGTATAATGAAATTCTGTATAAGTGTCCCCACCATAGGTTTTATGAACAAGTTATTGCTAAAAACTTTTACATGGGACTTAGAGATGCGCATAAGACTTTGATAGATGCGACCATACAAGGTCAGTTTATTTTAAAACCAACTAAAGAACTTTTGGAAATATTTGATAATATCAGTGAAAACACAATTCAATATCAATCTGAGTTGAGGTCTAGAGGTGGACAACAGGATAGGAGATCTGAGAAATCGTATCTTATAGAGCATGATGATGTGAGAGATACTATGACATTATTTGGAGATAAATTAGAAAGAATTGAAAAATTTATGCACCAAAGTCATTCCCCTCATAGAGAGACGTTTGAAGTCGAAGCTGAGTATTCCCAACATGAGTGTCAGGAGATAATGGTCACCAATGCCAACGCATCGTGGAACTATTCCAATAATGCTTCTTTCACCAATTCATACACCTCCAATGCCAGAAATCATCCACTTCTGTCTTACAAATCTACCAATGTAGAGAATCCACCACCAAAATTCCAACAAAGGAAATCATCCAATCAACAACCAAGATTCACTGACAGACAACAGTCATATAACCCATAACCAAGGTTCACTAAAAGACAACAATCATATAACCAACAACCAAGGTTGCAACAGAGTCAACAATCATTCGACTCACAACCAACAATCATGGCTAGAAATTCTCAAACCAATTACCAAACCAAAGCATCCAATAATTCCCAAGCTCTTCAGCCATTCAATAATTTTCAAGATCTTCAGCCATTCAATAACAATAAAGTTGTGCAACCATATAGTTACCAAACCCAACCTTTAAGAAGCCAAACTCCTCCACTCGGTTTCCAGACTAATAGGTTAGAACAAGTATATTGGATATTCATAACAAGCTAGGTATTCATACCCAATCATTGGCACAACTACATATGCAAATGGGCCAAATAGCTAATGAGAGGAATGTGACAGAGCCAGGGAGATTACCTAGTTAGCCGGTCACTAACCCAAGGCCACAACAAGCACTGGAGCTCGGGTCATTTGCCAATGAACCTAATGAAACGGTTCAAGCAAACATGACTCTGAGAAATGGAAGGGAAGTGGAGAGTCGAGTTAAGGCGGAGAATGAAGAGAGGTTGCAAAGAATAAATGAGGCAGAACAAGAGCAGAGGAATGAAGCTGAAGAAGAGAAGAGGAAATAAGTTACAAGGAAAGCGGTTGAAAGAGTGCAAAAAGACCAACCATCACTAGAAGATAATGTCGATCAGACATTACATGAAGAGCCAGACAGGGCAAGTTATAAGGAGGCAGCGCCATTTCCTCAATGTTTTAGAGAGCCGGCAAAATACGAAAAGTTGAAAGAATCTGATATATTAGAAACATTCCAGCAAGTCAAGATTAATTTACCTTTCTTAGATGTAATCGCCCAAATATCGCCTTACGCTAAGTTTTTCAAGGATCTTTGCACCGAGAAGCGAAAGAGCAGGGCAAAGAATCCAATAAAAATACTCTTGACTGAGCAAGTGAGTTTATTGCTTTTAAATGATACTCCACCAAAGAGGAAAGATCCCGTTGCTCCCACTATTCCATGTGTCATCGGTGACCAGGAAATTGGTAGAGCTCTTCTTGATCTAGGTGCAAGTATTAACTTACTTCCTTATTCAGTCTACCAACAGCTAGGGTTGGGTGAGATGAGTCCTACGGAGGTCGTACTTCAATTTGATGATCGGTTAGTCAAACATGCAAGAGGAGTGCTTGAAGATGTCATTGTTCAAGTGGGCAAGTTTTATTTTTTGGTTGATTTTGTAGTCCTGGATACAAACCCTATCCCTAACTCAAAGAAACACATTCCAGTAATACTGAGAAGACCATTATTAGCTACGACAAATGCATGCATCAATTATAAAACTGGACCCATGGATATGACCTTTAGAAATATGAAGGTCAGGATGAATGTGTTCGAATGAAGCTACCAATTGCCTAAATCTGGGGAATGTTTTTAGATTAACGAGTGTGATGAACTGGATGATATTATAGCAGACTTTTCAACTCAAATCCTAGAGAGAGATGAGCTAGAGTCATTTATGACTAGAGATTGGCCATATATGGAAGTTATTGATTGGGAGACATACTGGAAATTGCAAAATGAAGATCTTGATGCGATGGAAACTGTGTTATATACTCAACCATGGCGAGAGCCGATTGAACCACTCCTGATAGTTTCAAATATTTCACTAATTCCTTCCTTAGCTACTCCTCCTACCTTGGAACTCAAGGAACTGCTTGAAAAATTGAAATATGTTTTCTTAGGACCTGGTAAGACTCTTCCTGTGATTATATCTTCAAAATTGACAGAAAAATAGGAATCGAGTCTAGTTACGGTTCTGAGTGAGAATAAAGAGGCAATAGGATGGAGCATTGCTGATTTGAAAGACATATACCCCTCGATGTAAAAACATTAAGAGAAATGCAACGAAGGCTGAATCCAAATATGAAATAGGTGGTGATGAAAGAAGTAGTGAAATTACTGGATTCGGGTATCATTTACCCCATTTTTTATAGCACATGGGTAAGTCCAACTCAAGTGGTGCCTAAAAAGTCGGGCATCAAAGTGGTACCAAACTCAAAAGGTGAGCTAATTCCATAACGCATAACCACATGGTGGCGTGTGTGTATTGATTACAAAAAGCTCAACCTGAATACCAGGAAGGATCATTTTCCGTTACCATTTATTAATCAAATCCTGGAGAGGTTAGCCAGGCAGAGCTATTATTGCTTTCTGGATGGATATTCTAGCTACAATTAGGTGGCGAATGATCCTGTTGATCAGGAGAAAACCACCTTTACTTGTCCGTATGGCACATTTGCTTATAGACGGATGTCGTTTGATTTGTGTAATGCACCAGCAACATTCCAACGGTGTATGATGTCTATCTTCTCTGACATGGTAAAAAAAATTATTAAAATATTCATGGATGAATTCTTAATTTTTGGGGAAACCTTTGAATATTGTTTAAAGCATCTAAAACTGGTTCTTAAGAGGTACAAAGAGACGAATCTGATCCTAAGTTAGGAAAATGGTCATTTTATGGTTCAAGAGGGGATAGTACTAGGCCATATTGTATCTAAGAGAGGGATAGAGGTAGATAAAGCAAAAGTTGAATTAATTTCAAAACTGCCTCCTCCCACATCTGTTAAGCAGATACGCTTTTTTCTGGGCCACGCCGGGTTTTACCGAAGGTTTATTAAAGATTTCAACAAAATAGCCCGACCGTTATGCAAATTATTGGCATAGGACACTACTTTTGTTTTTGATGAAGAGTGCCTTCATGCTTTTGAGGAACTGCGTACTCAACTTTCATTAGCCCCGATTATTCATTTGCTAGATTGGTCTCTCCCATTTGAGCTCATGTGTGATGCTTCGGACTATGCCATCAGAGCTGTGTTGGGTCAGAGAAGAGATAATCTTCCATATGCCATGTACTATACCAGTAGGACTCTGAATGAAGCTCAGATGAACTACACAACTACTGAGAATGAGTTGCTAACAGTTGTTTTCACCTTGGATAAATTCTTATCATATCTATTGGGCACTAAGGTTGTTGTTTACTTGGATCATGCTGCTTTGAGACGTTTGCTAACGAAGAAAGACTCTAAGCCCCGACTGATTCGGTGGATTCTGTTGCTACAAGAATTCGACCTGGAAATCAAAGATAAAAAAGGGTTCAGAGAATGTTGTTGCGGATCATTTGTCAAGGATTATTGTTGAATCCATAAATGAAATTACTCCTCTTAAGGATTCTTTCCCAGATGAACATTTGTTCAATGTGGCTGTGGTGAAACAAATATCGTGGTATGCTGACATTGTTAATTATAAAGCCACAGGTCGAATCCCAAAAGGATGGTTTAAGAATGAGAAAGACTGATTCTTCAATCAAATCAAATTTTATATATGGAATAATCCTCATTTGTACAAGTATTGCTCTGATCAGATTATCAAAAAATACATCCCCGAAAGTGAGGTGCAAAGCATACTAACATTTTGTCACACATTGGAGTGTGAAGGGCATTTTGGAGCTCAGAAGACAGCCCATAAGGTGCTGCAAAGTGGATTTTACTGGCTTTCCATATTCAAAGATGCTTTCAAGTTTTGTAAGACATGTTTGCGATGTCAAAAGCTTGGATCCATATCTCGACGAGACATGATGCCTTTAACCCCAATTCTAATTGTAGAATTATTTGATGTGTGGGGTATTGATTTTATAGGACTATTTCCGAAAGCAGATAAGAAGGAGTATATACTTGTGGGGGTTGATTATGTTTCAAAATGGATAGAAGCTATAGCCACCAAACATGCTGACCATGACATGGTGGAAGAATTTGTAAAGTCGAATATTTTCTCACGATTTGGTATGGCAAGAGTTTTGATCAGTGATGGTGGAAGCTATTTTGACAACCAGTTTCTTCCTGTTCTGTGTAAGAAGTACGGTGTCACTCATAGAATTGGTACGCCATATCACCCCCAATCACAAGCTTAAGTGGAGGTTTCTAATAGGGAGATAAAAAAATATCTTGAAAAAAATGGTGTGTCCGAATTTTAAGGATTCACCTCGAAGGCTAAATGATGCACTTTGGGCGTACAGAACTGCATTTAAAACACAAATTGGTATGCCGCCATATTGTCTTGTGTATGGTAAAACATGTCATCTCCCTGTAGAACTGGAACACCTAGCATATTGGGTTATTCGAAGACTAAATTTTGATATAAAGAAAGCCGGTGCTCAGTGGAAACTCCAACTTCCAAAGCTTGAGGAGTTGAGAAATAATGCGTATGAAAACTCTCAGATTTATAAGGCATGAACAAAATTGTTTCATGATAAACATATTAGAAAGAAAGGTTTTTGAGCCCAACCAAAAAGTCTGGCTATTTAATTCGAGACTCATGTTGTTTCCTGGTAAGCTCCAATCAAGATAGGAAGGGCCATACAAGATTACGAAGGTTTTCCCCCATGGAGCTCGATAATCCTGACATTGGAAAGAAGTTTGTCATGAATGGACAAAGATTGAAGCATTATATAAAGGTGCAACCAGCTGAGCGTGTGGTAGAAACGATCGATCTAACTGAACCACCACCCGAGCTGGATAAGCTTGATCTGGAATATTGAGAAGTATAAACGTCGTACCAACAATGTTAAATATTAGTACTAGGTGAATAAGAGTAGCTTTTACACCTAGTTTGTACTTATAGACCGTAATTTAGTTATTTCAGCATTTAAGATCGAGTCTGTAAAAACAAGTCGCGAGGTCATCATTATTTTAGTAGGAAATGTCAATTGAGCATAGGAAGCATTGAGAATGCGTAAAGTTGAATACGAGATGAGAAGACGAAAGAAATTTTTTTGAATCATAGGGACCTACGCTTCCCTACGCTTGAAGCATAGGTCCAACTATGCTTGAAACATAGCTACGGGGCCTATTATAAATAGGACCCGTCGTCAGTTCCCCCCCCCCCCACCCCCCATTATATTCAAAACTCTTATTTCTCTGTCAATTCTCCACCAATCATTACGAGGTTTGATTATACCATTTGTTCATCTAATCCTTCATCATTCTTTGCCAGCAGATCGTATGATTAGTTGGTGATTTGTCCAGATTCACGTGAAGAACTCAAAAAGTCTCCGAAACTCAATTTTTGGAAAATTATCGTTTCTTTCGATTCGGTGAGTTTTGTTCCATTATTTTGATTTCATATGACTTATTTAACTATTCTAAACTAGCATTAACGAACGAGTCCGATCAAAATTGTGTTTTTATCCGTTTTCTAAAAGTTGAGTTTTTCAACTTCGCAAGCGGATTAAATATCGAATTTTGTTTTGGGATGATGGCTTGTTTAATCATCATATTGGATATAATTAGATACAATTTGAGCTTGATTCGGTTTCTGGTTCATTATCGCTTACTTTTCAAAAATTCCCTATTGTAGGCATGGCACGGACTAAGTTGTTAGTGAGACGAGTGACTCAAGCTGCAGTTATGTCTGATCCACCGGTGCGACAGAGGTTGAGATCGTCATCTCCTATACCGTCCGCGATTAGACTTCGGAGTACACGCGTGAGGAGACCACAGTATGTCGACTCGGCGTCCTTGTCTTCCTCGTCTGTTGAGACAGAGATGCCAGAGAGTTCCACATAAGGATGCGACATCCTATTGCTATATGGTCGCCTAGTAGTCGAGCCAATTGCTCCACGGGCACCATCACCGCCACTTATGTCAGATCAGCAAGCTGAGGAGATGGATGAGGATACAGAGGGTGATGACGTTGAGGATGAGGATGACACTGTTCAGGGTGATGATCAAGCAGATGAGAGGGTACCAGAACCACCTGTGGAGGGTGACCCTGGAGTTTTGACTATATTTTTACCTGTGCCTTAGACAACATCGGTAGAGGATTTACTAAATCGGGCGATCCGGAAAGGCTATCAGCAGGAGCGGACTTACCTGATGAGGATATTCGAGGATTTACAGCCAGTACCAGCCTAGATGATCGGTCGATTGAGGGCTCAAAGTCTACTGCCTATTCTTGCCCCAGCTATTCTGCACATTTGCGAGGATATGATCCGGGAGTTCTGGCTGCACATGCATCTTTTCAGTAGAGGGTTGAGACTACGGACAGTGGTCCGAGGTACAGAGATTGAGATTACTCCCCAGACTATTGATGAGGCATGGGGTATTCTGGACGAGTGTCCGCCTGAGCTAGCTGTTGCATTCCCACCTATGCCCGAGATACTCCCATCTATTTCTGAGATTGTTGCACTTCAGACTACCGAGCAATGGGCCGATACACATCGAAACTGCACAAAGAAGGTGAATTATCATCCTATGCTATGGTTCTAGGATGTGATAGCTCGATCTCAAATTTTTCTGTATAGCCACGTGACCATGTGCTATGTTCCATTTCCGGTCCTCCACTATGCTTTCGAGTTCGGGTGGTAGATTTTTATCCCATGGATTTTATGGGAGGGCCTATTTACCCATCATATTCATCTGCGCAAGGAGACCAAGGTTGGTCAGCGTCTATTTTTCATTCGATTCCCATGTTTGGTGATGAAGATTATGCTGGATGCCGGGATTGAGATAGATGCGGGTGAGCAAAATAGATTCAGAGAGGGTACCTTGTATTCTAGAGGGATGTGGACTGGTATCTGGACTTGATTGCATGGAGATGCTATTATGAGGCAGAGACCGGGGTTCAGCAAATTACCAGCCCTAGATGGACAGGCTCAGGCGCAGGTTGATGATGTTGGTCAGGCTGATGCGGGTATGGCTCAGGATGCTAAGGCTGCTGATGAGGCTGAGATGCCACAGGTGTCGGCTGCTGAGGATGAGGTTGTGTTACCAGAGGCATCTACGGGTGGTACTGTTACTTTGTCTCAGGCACAGTTTGATGCTCTTATAGCACGGATGCAAGGGATAGAGCGGACTTTGACAAAGGAGATACAGGCCTGACAGAGGGATCAAAAGCGGTTATTTCATCGATTTGACTGTATGAGTCAGCATATGGGTGTGTCGATTCCACCTACGCCACCGACCTCTGATGATGAGGCTTAGTTTTAGTTAAGTTTTTGTTTTAGATTTATTTTAGTTTCATTTTTATTATTATTATTAGATTAGAGATAAATTGTCGAGCGGATAGTTTCGTATAGGGCTTCATGTGACCGCTTGAACGATTATCTTCTAAATGTTTTTGATATTTTCATAGTTTATAAAATTGTAGTTTTGATGATTCAATCAAATTGTTTGATGTATCCCCGGAATTTTACACTCATTTTATATATGTGCGGATAGTTTGAATTCTTTCAAAATTTTATATCGCACTATGAAGATATTTGTGCATTTAATGTTTAGGGGTGTATCGGTGGTGGATTGATCAGGAGACTGTTCTATGAAAAATAAAAATCATTCAGGCCAACCTACACTTTAAGCGAGCGTAAGCTACCCTACACATGAAGCGTAGGGTACAATGAGGGAGTTTTTGAAAAATTACAAATTTGACCCGTTTGAGGGGTGTTTTGGCCTGGTTTGTATTAAGTTATTTTTAGGATTTGTTGTAGATTTTCTGTAGAATGTTTTTAGAGTAATCCTAATTTGACAAGGAAAAGGAATGCAAATACAATTTGGAGTTAAATTAGTTATTGCTTCCACTTTTCTAGTCAGCTAAAGGTTTTAAATCCTTTTTATTTTCTGATTCTACTACATCCATCTATAAATACATCTATAGAGTAGACACAATTCTCAAGAGTTGATCATAAAATTCATTATTCTTCTTTTATTCTTTCTATCTCGAGGGGGGTTAGTATGGTAATGCGAATGAAGATAATTCTGACTAGGAGGAATTCATAGAAGGTACAGAACCATATGTGGATATGAAGAGAACGAATGAAAGAGCTACAAGTCAGAATGGAAGCCGAACCACACCAAAATCGTTTCTGCAGTGTATGTAACAATTTTAAGAGATATTTCATCCAGAGAGGATGAACCAAGTATTAATTATACCCAGAAGGAAAATCCTTAAAGAACGAGGATTGAAAACTTTAGAAAAATTGGCAGGTGAAAAGGTGTATCCGGGCTTGGTCCAAAAATTCTATGAAAATATGACAATTTTGGTACTGGAAGGATTTGAGGTGATGAAGGCTAAAGTGACTCAATGTAGTGTTCCTATTGTGATTAGAAAAAGAATTATTGCTGATGCGTGGAATATACCGATCGATACTCCAATAAACTTACAAGGAATATTGAAGGAACATCCTCAAGTATGGCCACATACGGATGAGGAGATGGTTCGATAATTGTGTGCAGTATCAGATCCAAGAGATAGGATGTGTGAAAATTGGTGGTTGAAGTCGGATCTGCTTTATTTGGATTGTGTTGTTTCGACTCAACTTCGGCTCAATAATCGAACCAGTGTAAGGGATCACACTATGCTTAGAACTTTATATGCCCTAACTCATGGGTATGAAGTGTGTGCTCCAACATTGATTATGGCTAAGATGTCGATTGTCCGAGCGATTGTGAGTAGACAGTGGGCGGGTGCCAATAAATTTGAACATTAATGTTTTCGAAGATCATTGCCTAGCAGTTGGGTTCTAGGATGGAGGAGCAGGATGAAATGCGGTAGACAATTATGAAAATATATCCGAAGAAAGATTTGGAAAAGTTGAAAGAGATTGCAGACTGCCGGATATGGTTGAAAAGTGTCGTGTCAAGTGATGAAGAAGAGGAGGAAGATTAGGGTTTCGATTTAGGGTTAGCATTTCTGTTTATATTTTATGTTGTTTTTAGGGATGGTAGACCCTTAAGGCCACGTTTTTATTTTCTTATTTTATTTTAGGCCCTTAAGGCCAAATCATTTTTTTTATTATCATAATTTTTGTTCTAAAAATAAATAAATAAAAAATAATCTTTGATTCTTTAAAACCATGTGTTGATTTCTGGATATTTATGATGAAATTTATTTTCCTTTGCTCTGATTGGGAATTTGTGCTTTATTGATGTTATCTACAGGTAATCCAAATCAAGTTTGGGGGAGAGGATTCGTGCTTTGCTTTGGAATCCATAATTAAGCTTCAAGGGTAACTATATCTATTCTCCTATATTATTTTTGACCATGGGACATGGTTTGATTTTAGTTTGGGGGTGAGGGTATAGTATTATAAGGAATGAAAATTTTTGAAAAAATTTGAAATTTTAAAATTTTGGAGCAGTTCTTTGTTTTCATGCATGAATGAGTGATGCATGAGTGGTATGTAATGTGATATTCCCATTCATGAAAGTAATGATTAGATCAAGTTAGTAAAGTGATGTGGTTTTACATGGGTGAGTGAATAAGTGAAATTGAAATCAAGAAGGATGACTTTGACCTGTAAGAACAAACACACATTCACTATGAGAAATAGGTTGATTTTTGATTATGTAGTTGAAAAATAATTTTACCACAATAAAAGGGGAGAATGGGAGATCTTATGGTTGAAATGGAGTAAATTGAAAAAAAAATTATTTTGAGAAAATAAAATGCAAAAAGTAATTCTTCGATCTGAGTAACCGGTCCTTGGTATCACCAATATCATTGTTCGTGTAAAAATGATAGAAAACTAATGAGCATAAATCCCATGGAAGAAGCTCAGGCCCAGTTGGTCGGGACTAAAAATCCCCGCTGGAAAGTCTGGAGACTTAGAAAGACAAAAAGGGAGGAAAAGTGGGAAGATGGAAAGATATATTTTTATTAAAAATGGTAAAGTTTGATCAATAAAGTAGGAGAAGAGAAACTGAAATATCATTGTCAAGTGTTCACAAAATCACGGAAGGTTGTCTGGATTTAGAGTAGAAAGTAGCAAAATTGTTCACTTTGGTGGGGAACCATTCATGACATGAAGCTGGATATAATTGTTGTTTGGTAATGAGTGGGAATATTTGCATCTATATTGTATTTTGTATTGTATCATGACTTAATTGAACTTGTGTGTGAACTCATGACTGCGTGATTACAACGAACTAAGATGTTTGTAGGTACCATCACTGAAAACCTTCACGAGACTTCACTCGTCCACTAAGGGTAACACGGGTTTAAAAGGCTTGTTACACGTGCTTAATCATTGACCCTCACGAAAACAAGGGATTAGGTTAGATTATTTAGAATAGTTAGAGTAGTTAGATTAAAAAAAGATCATCACAAGAAAAGTTCCCTAAGTTTATTGCTAAGGGACTAACAATACGTAAGTTTGGAGTTGTGATAGGTGTCAAATATTAGACATTTTGACCCCTTAACCCACTATTGTTACGTTCTTTCATTCCATTAGTTGGTATTTTTATTGCGTTTGTGTGTTAACGCATGTTTCAGGAGCTTAATGAAGAAATGAAGTTAACTTCGGTGAATTAACTGAAAAGTATGTTCTTTCTATCCAAGAGGAGAGTCAAAGAGGCAGTCCAAGAAAAAAATGGCTCCCGGAGAGCAAAAATGGCATTTCCAGATGTCGTCATCTTTAACAAAAAGTAACGTGGGTTCAAGAGGGTCGTTTTGGTGCATTCACGAAGAAAAATGATTTTCCACAAAATACCTACGCTTTCAGTTTCAAAAAGGGGTTAGAAATCACATGTCTACACTTGGACCTACGTTTGGAGGTACGCTTGGGACCTACGCTTGAAGCGTAGGCCTTCTACGCTTGAAGCATAGGACACCTACGCTTGAAGCGTAAGTACAACAACTTTTGGTGGTTTTTCGTGAATTTTTCCTGTTTCACCCCAGACTTAATTCGAAGACATGCCTATGACTTCGGACCTCTATATACATGTATATACACTTATATATATGAGAAGTTAGGGTTTGCATGAGTTGGAGAGTGAAAATACTGAAAAAGGCCTCTCTATACCATCGCCTATATATACACAATCATATATGAGAGAAAAGAGTTCTGATTTTAAGATTCATAATATTGGTTTTGGTGAGACGTTCATTCATTCAGACTTGTTGTTGTTATGAGCCATATTCAAACCTAGAGATCCAAAGAAGAAGACCATGGAGAACGTTTCTATATCACTATGCAGTCACCATCTTCCATGACTAACTAACTCGATATCTAGGGTTTTCTAGCAAAACCCTAGCCAAATAATGTAATTCTTTCATTATTTTCAATTATAAATACGGGAAACTGTTGACCATACTGTGATGATTGTAGTAGTTAAGAGACCGTACTGATTCGCAATATAAAATTCTATATTTGTTCTAAATTATTGTCTTAGATGGAATGAATATATTATTTTGCACAACTATGATTATTCAATATGAGCAGGAACTCGGATGCTTAATTATGGTTTTCTACTCAATGGTGGTAATGGAACTTGAAACCCTAGGTTGACACAGGCCATACCTTGGCGATTTAATATAGACATACTTTAGTTTATTTTCATACATTAGGAGTATATTAGAGTAATATAATTGGCATATACTAGTTAGATCAGCCATGAGACGGGTTGTCGCAATCCGGTTGATGGTACTCCTTTTTGGGATCATATTTAGCTATTTACGGTAGGACCTGATTCACAATCTATGGATCGCTCTCTTACAATTGTTACATTGACAGAACTATGTTATGAGGTTAGTGGTGGAGTGATGAAAACTCTAGTTTTCTCTCTCTCTCTCTTAAATCACGAACCAATTTACTTTGCTTTCTAGAATAATTTAGTTAATTTAGATAATTTGGTCTCCGACCACCAAAACAAACAGCTTTTCAAAAATATAACTCATTGTTTTTAAATTATTAAAGTCAACAATCTTAGTCTTTATGGGATCAATATCCCTTACTCAAGTTGTTTGTTATTCTACAATTGATACGTGCTCTTGCATAGGGTAAAATCTAGCTTTGTTAAGGTGTCATTTTTCACTACATATTTTTACACACCTGACGTCACTTCATTTGTCCGGGGCACAAGTAAAAATATAGTCAAAACTCCGGGGTCACCCTCTACAAGTGGCTCAGTTACCCCCTCATCCACACAATCAGCATCTCCCTCATCGATATCATCCTTCTACTCGACACTATCACTCTCAGTATCCTCCTCCATCTCCTTAGCCTGTGGCTCAGACACAAGTGGCAGTGATGGTTCCCGTGGAACAACTGGGTCAACAATAAGTCGACCATGTAGCAAAAGGATCTCGTGTCCCTGTATAGAACTCTCTGGTAACTCCGCCTCAAAAGATGAGGAAGATGAAGATACAGAATCGACATATTGTGGTCTCGCTGCACTTGTACTCTGGAGGCGAATAGGGGATAGGGCAGGTGATGACGATCTCGACCTCTGTCGCACCGGTGGATTAACCGCAACTGCGGCCTGAGCCACTCGTCTCGTTGCGCCCTTAACCCTTGCCATACTTGTAATTTGGAATTTTTGAAAAGTAAGCGATAATGAACCGGACACCAAATCAAACTCAAACTATATCTAAATATATCCAATATGATGATTAAACAAGCCGTCGTCCCAACAATTTGATATTTAAGCCACTTTAGAAGTCGAAAAATGCAACTTTTAGAAAACGGATCAAAAAATGATTTTGATCGGACTCGTTCATCAATACTAGTTTAGAATAGTTAAATAAGTCATATGAAATCAAAGTAATGGAATAAAACTCACTGAATCAAAAGAAACAATGATTTTCAAAAAATTGAGTTTTGGAGACTTTTCGAGTTCTTCACGTGAAACCGGACGAATCACCAACTAATCTGACGATCCACTGGCAAGGAATGATGAGGAACCGGATTAATAAATGGTAGAATCAAACCTCATAAGGATTGGTGGAGAATTGAGGGAGAGAGAAAAGTTTGAATGAAATTGGGGGGAACTGCCTGACGGGTCTGTTTTATAACCGGCCTGTAACTACACTTAAAGCGTAGGTCCCAATGGCCCAAAAAAAAATTCCCTCTTCAAATGTCGTCTCCAATCCCTTCCACTCTCAATGCTTCCTACACACCCCTAACTCACCTTCTTAGCTCAATTTATACTTTCTACTCAAATGATGATGGTCTCGCGACTTGATTTTACAGACTCGGTCTTAAATACCAAAATGACTAAATTACCGTATACAAATACAAACTAAGATCAAAATCTACTCTTCATCACTTAGTACCAATATTTAACGTTGTTGGTGTGACGTTGTTGCCTCTTAATACTCTGGATCAAGCTTATCCAGCTCGGGTGGTGGTTCAGTTAGATCAATCGTTTCTACCACATACTCGGCTGGTTGAACTTCTATGTAATGCTTCAATCTTTATCCATTCACAACAAACTTCTTTCCAATGTCAAGATCATCGAGCTCCACGGCTCCATGGGGGAAAACCTTCGTAATCTTGTATGGCCCATCCCATCTCGATTGGAGCTTACCAGGAAACAACTTGAGTCTCGAATTAAACAGCCAAACCTTTTAGCCAAGCTCAAAAACTTTATTTCTAATATGCTTGTCATGAAACACTTTTGTTTGAGCCTTATAAATCTGAGAGTTTTTATATGTATTATTCATCAACTCATCAAGCTCTTGAAGTTAGAGTTTCTGTTGTACACCGACCTTCTTTATATCAAAATTCAGTCTTCGAATAGCCCAATATACTCGATGTTCTAGCTCTACAGGGAGATGAAACACTTTACCATATACCATACGATATGGTGACATACCAATTGGTGTCTTAAACACAGTCTTGTACGTCCAAAGTGTATCATTTAGCCTTTGTGGCCAATCCTTCAAATCCGAACGCACAGTTTTTTCAAAGATATTTTTAATCTCCCTATTAGAAACCTCCACTTGACCTTATGATTGGGGGTGATATGGCGTACCAATTCTATGAGTGACACCATACTTCACACACAGAGCAAGAAGAAACTGGTTGTCAAAATGGCTTCCACCATCACTAATCAAAACTCTTGGCATACCAAATCGTGAGAAAATGTTCAAGTTTACAAACTCTTTCACCATGTCATGGTCGGCACGTTTGGTGGCTATAGCTTCTACCCATTTTGAAACATAATCGACCCCCATAAGTATATACTCCTTTTTATCTGCTTTTGGAAATGGTCTCATGAAATCAATACCCCTCACATTAAATAATTCTACAATTAGAATCGGGGTTAAAGGTATCATGTCTCGTCGAGATATGGATCCAAGATTTTGACATCGCAGACATGCCTTGCAAAACTCAAAAGCATCCTTGAATATGGAAGGCCAATAAAATCCACTCTGCATCACCTTGTGGGCTATTTTCTAAGCTCCGAAATGCCCTCCACACTCCAACGTGTAAACAAATGTCAGTATGTTTTGCACCTCACTCTCGGGGATGCATTTTCTGATAATCTTATCAGAGTAATACTTATACAAACGTGAATTATCCCAGATATAGAATTTGACTTGGCTGAAGAATCGGTATTTCTCATTTTTAGACCATCCTTTTGGGATTCGACCTGTGGCTTTATAATTGACAATGTCAGCATACCACGGTATTTGTTCCACAACAGCCATATTGAAAAAATGTTCATCTAGGAAAGAATCCTTAAGAGGAGTAATTTCCTTTATGGATTCTACAATAATCCTCGACAAATGGTCCGCAACAACATTCTCTGAACCATTTTTATCTTTGATTTCCAGGTCAAATTCTTGTAGCAACAGAATCCACCGAATCAGTCGAGGCTTAGAGTCTTTCTTTGTCAGCAAATGCCTCAGAGCGGCATAATCTGAGTAAACAACAACTTTGGCGCCTAATAGATATTATCAAAATTTATCCAAGGCGAAGACAACTGTCAACAACTCCTTCTCGGTAGTTGTGTAGTTCATCTGAGCTTCATTCAAAGTCCTACTGGTATAGTAAATGGCATATGGCAACTTATCTTTTCTCTGACCCAACACATCTCCTATGGCATAGTCAAAAGCGTCACACATGAGCTCAAATGGTAGAGACCAATCTGGCGGACGAATAATTGGGGCTGTTGAGAGTTGAGTACGCAGCTCCTCAAAGGCATGAAGACATTATTCATCAAAGACGAAGGTCGTATCCTTAGCCAATAAGTTACATAATGGCGGGGCGATTTTGTTGAAATCTTTAATAAACCTTCGGTAAAACACGGTGTAGCCCAGAAAATATTGTATCTACTTAATAGATGTGGGAGGAGACAGTTTTGAAATTAATTCAACTTTTGCTTTATCTACCTCTATCCCTCACTTTGATATAATATGGCCCAGTACTCTCCCCTCTTGAACCATAAAATGGTTATTTTCCCAATTTAGGATCAGATTCGTCTCTTTGTATCTCTTAAATACCAGTTCTAAATGTTTTAAACAGTCTTTAAAGGTTTTCCCAAAAACTGAGAAGTCATCCATGAACACTTTAAGAAATTTCTCTACTATGTCAGATAAGATAGACATCATACATCATTGAAATGTTGTTGGCGCATTACACAAATCAAACGACATCTGTTTATAAGCAAATGTGCCATATGGATAAGTAAAAGTAATTTTCTCCTGATCAACAGGATCATTTGCCACCTGATTATAGCCGGAATACCCATCCAGAAAGCAGTAATAGTTTTGCCTGGCTAACCTCTCCAGGATTTGATCAATGAATGGCAAATGAAAATGATCCTTCCTGGTGTTCAGGTTGAGCTTTCTATAATTAATACACACACGCCACCATGTGGTCATGTGCTATGGAATTAGCTCACCTTTTGAGTTTAGCACCACTGTGATGCCCGACTTCTTCGGTACCACTTGAGTTGGACTTACCTATATGTTATCAGAAATGGGGTAGATGATACTCGCATCCAGCAATTTCACCACTTCTTTCATCACCACCTCTTTCATATTTCGATTCAGCCTTCGTTATATTTCTCTCGACGACTTTGCATTATCCCAAGATGTATACGATGCATGCAAATCGAAAGGTCTATGCCTTTTAAATCAACAACACTCCATCATATTGCCTCTTTATTTTTACTCAGAACCTCGACTAAACTTGATTCCTATTTTTCTGTTAATTTTGAAGATATGATCACAGGAAGAGTCTCACCGGGTCCCAAGAAAATATATTTCAACTTTTCAGGTAATTCCTTGAGTTCCAAGGTAGGAGGAGTAGTTAAGGATAAAATTGGTGGAGTACTTGAAACTATCGGAAGCGGTTCAACCAGCTCCCGCCATGGTAGAGTGTATAAAGTAGTCTCCATCTCATCCAATTCTTCATTTTGAAGCTTACAATATGACTCCCAATCAGCCACTTCCTCATCCGGCCATTCTCTAGTCATAAATGACTCCAGCTCATCCTTCTCCAGAATTTGAGCTGCAAAATCTATTATGATATCATCTAGTTCATCGCACTTATTAATTTGGAAACATTCTTCCGATTCAAGCAATTGGTGGCTTCCTTCAAACACATTCATCCGGACCTTCATATTTCCAAAAGTTAGATCCATGGCTCCCATTCTGCAGTTAATGCATGCATTTGTCGTGGCCAAGAATGGTCTTCCTAATATCACCAGAATGTGTTTCTTTGAGTCAGGGACAGGTTCTGTATCCAGGACTACAAAATCAACCAAAAAATAAAACTTGCCCACTTAAACAATTACATCTTTAAGAACTCCTCTTACCTACTTGATTGATTGATCAACAAATTGAAGTACGACCTCAGTGGGACTAAGCTTACCCAACCCTAGTTATTAGTAGACTGAATAAGGAAGCAAGTTAATACTCATACCTAGATCAAGAAGAGCTCTACCAATTTCATGGTCACTTATGACACATGGAATAATGGGAGCACTGGGATCTTTCCTATTAGGTAGAGTATCGCTTAAAAATAATGAACTCACTTGCTTAGTCAAGAGTATTTTTGTTGGATTCTTCGCTCTGCTCTTTCGCTTCTAGGTGCAAAGATCATTGAAAAATTTAGCGTAAGGTGGTATCTAGGCGATTACATCTAAGAGAGGTAAATTAAACTTGATTTGTCATAATGTTTCAGCATATCAGATTCTTTCAGCTTTCCGTACTTCGCCGACTCTCTAAGACGCTGAGAAAATGGTGTTGCCTCCTCATAATTTGCTCTTTTAGTATCTTCAATTACTGTCTAATTGACATTGTCCTCCCCCGATGGTTGGTATTTCTGCACTTTTTCAGCCTCCTTCCTCTACTCTTCTTTAGCATCCTTCTTCTTCTCTTGTTCTGCCTCATTTCTTCTTTGCAACATCTCCTCATGCTCCGCCTCCACTATAATTTCCACTTCCTTACCACTTCTTAGAGTCATAATTGCTTGAACCATTTCATTAGGCTCATTGACAAATGATCTGATCTCTAGTGCTTGTTGTGGCATTGGGTTAGCGACATGCTAACTAGACAATCTTCCTGGTTCTCTTACATTCCTCTCATTAGCCATTTGACCCACCTACATATGTAGTTGTGTTAATGATTGGGTATGAATGTCTAGTTTGTTATGAATGTCTAGTATAACTTGCTCTAACCTATTAGTCTGGAAATCGGGTGGAGGAGTTTGGCTTATTTGAGGCTGGGTTTGGTAGTTATATGGTTGCACAACCTAATTGTCATTGAACGACTAAAGATCTTGGGAATTATTGAATGGCTAAAAATATTGGGAATTATTGAATGATTGGTGAACTTGGAAATTATTGGATGTTCTGGGTTGGTAATTGGAGTGAGAATTTCTAGCCATGATTGTTGGTTGTGAGTCAAATGATTGTTGATTGATGGGCATCAGGTGTGTGCAAAATATGTGGTTAAAAACGACACCTTAACGACACTTTAGGTTTTACCCTTCTGTAAACGCACAGATCAATTGTATATATTTTTGCTTAAGTAGGGTAATATCGATCCCACAGAGACGAGGATTGTTCACTTTAATAGTCTAAAAACACTGAATTATATTTTTTTTAAAAGAGTTTGTTTTTGTGAATTATCTAATACAACGAAAATAAAATAGAAAGCAATAATAAATAATGGTTGTGATTCAGAGGAAGAGAACACTAGGGTTTCCTCACTCCACCACTAACCGCATAACATAGTCCAAATTCTATTTCAATTGCATGAGGGCGATCCATTGACTGTGAATCAGGTCGCACCGCGCCAGCAGTTTGACCCCAAAAAGGATTACCCTCAACCAGATCGCGATAACCCATCTCAATATTAAACTGATTAGTGCATGCCAACTACTAACAGAAAGTAAATTAAAGTAGTAAATTAAAACAGTGAATAAACTAAAGCATGTCTATATCAGTTTGTTAGGGCATGGCCTGTGTCAACCTAGGGTTTCGAGTTTTATGACCACCATTGTGTAGAAAATCACAGATTAAGCATCCAAGTTCCAGCCCATAGTGAATAATTGTGATTGTGTAAGATAAATATATTCGAAAAGTCTAAGACAAGAATCAATTCAAATATATAAACTTGTATCACGAATAAAAACAGTATCTCATCTAACACAATCATCACAGTATAGTCATAGTTTTTCCTCTCTACAATTGAATATAAAATCATAACTACATTACTTGGCTAGGGTTTTGTGAGAAAACCCTAGATACCGAATTAGTTAATCATGGTAGAAGGAAACTCCATCGTTGATGTAGAATCGCCCTCCATGGCCTTCTTCTCCGGATCTCTAGGTCTTGAATGACTCCTCCCTTTCGAATAAGATGAATCTACAGAGGTGGCTCTGAAAATTATACGTGTCAAGAAGCTCTCTAAAATCTGTAACAAAGCTTGATATTTATAGGCAAAGTTAAGGGAAACCCTAACTTGGAGAATAGGATTACCCTTTTTGGTAATTTTACACCCAATCAAGCAAAAGCCTAATATATGATATATAATATGTGTATATATCATGTATAGAGGTGTTGGGGTCGAAATAAAGTCATTCGGCGGGTCAAAATAGGATTTTGGCCCGAAACTGAAATTTCTAGCTTTTTCTGCAGAACACCTCTCATTCTTTTGATCATAACATGAGTTCTACACATTGGATTAAGGCTTGTGATACATATTTACTTCAAGCTCTTTATTTTAGGCTCAAAAATCACCTCATTTTGACCTTTATGAACCGAGATATGAGTGCCCGAAGTTGGCTGAAATTTTTGTGCTTGAAATACTGGACCTATGCCCAAGCGTAGGTTAGGGGCGTAGGGTCCAATTCTGGATCACAAACCAAAGCTTAGGTATGGTCCAATTTTGCCTGTTTTTGCCTTTGGTGATGTAGGGTATGATGCATTTTTACTGTAAAATCCATTTTTTTCATATTTGAGCTATACTGATCGCCTTTGACTCCTGATGCTTTTGGTTGAAGTAATAATGTCTGAAAATGACATTTTTGCCCTTCGCTGAGATAACAATGTCAGAAAATGACCATTTTTCCCTTTAGTAGCTCTTCTTTGCTCTAGCACACCTCTTAATTCCTTTCTTGAGATAAAAACGAACATGAACTCAGTTAATTCACCAATATTAGCTTTGTTTCTTCATTAAGCTCCTGAAACATGCTTACACACACAAATGGGATAAAAAATACCAAGTAACGGCATGTAAAGACATAACAAACGCAAGATAGAGGCGAAAAATGACCAATATTGAGCACCTATCATTGACTTTGTTGGAACCTTGGTTGTTGGTTGTATGATTGTTGTCTCTCAGTGAACCTTGGTTGTGATTTTTATAACTGCTGCCTATTTGTGAATCTTGGTTGTTGATTGGATGATTGTCCCTGTTGGGACCTTGATGGTGGATTCTCCACATTGGTAGATTTGTACGACAGGAGTGGGTGATTTCTGGCATTGGAGGTATATGAATTGGTGAAAGGAGCATTATTGGAATATTTCCATAATGCGTTGGCATCAACGGTCATTATCTCCTGACCCTCATTTTGGGAATACTCAACTTCTACCTCAAACATCTCTCTAGGAGGGGAATGACTTCGCTGCATAAATTTTTCAATTATCTATAATTTCTTTTCAAACAATGTCATGCTATCTCTCACATCATCATGCTCTACAACATAAGATTTCTCAGGTCTCTTATCCTGTTGTCCGCCTCTAGACCTTAGCTCAGATTGATATTGAATTGTGTTTTCACTAATATTATCAAATATCTCCAAAAGTTCTTTAGTTGGCTTCAAAATAAACTGACATTGTGTTGTCGCATCTATCAAAGTTTTATGTGTCTCTCCAAGTCCCATATAGACATTTTTAGCAATATCTTGTTCAGAAAACCTATGGTGGGGACACTTATACAAAATTTCATTATATCTCTCCCAAACATCATGAAAATGTTCACCAGGTAACTGCCTAAAGCTTTTGATTGCATCTTGTGCTTCGGAGGTCTTTCATTTGGGATAATGTTTTTCTATGAATTCTCTCTTAAGGGCTTCCCAATCAATTTTAATTTCTTTTGCCAATTTAGTGTATTATCTTTTAGTTCTCTCTTTCAATGACCAAGGGAATAATCTCACTCGCAAGTCATTTTTGGGAAAATTGTCAAACCTAAAAGTGGAGGCTACTTCTAGGAAATCATTGATATGCTGGTATGGGTCCTTTATTCTAAGGCCTGAAATTTTTGAAAGCATATTAATCATACTTATCTTGATCTCGAAGTGCTTCACTCTTTCTTCCTCCGGAAAATCAGTATAGGAATCGTACGCATCGGGCGAGTAATAGTGCCCTTGGCGGGTATGCTCTTTGGTCACCCATTGCTTCTTCTGACTGACACTAACGTTCTTCAATAGCTCGACGTAAACGACGAAGAGTCTTTTCGATCTCAGGATCGTACTCGACTAACACAGTGCTTAAATTAGAACGGGTCGATCTATCAGTCATACGCTACTCAAACAACTGTATTTTTTTTTCAAAATTTTTATGAAATAAAAATTAACTAAAGTAAATACTTCTAAATTACTTTAACTATAAACATAAAATCAAGCTAGAATTAAATGTAAAAAGCAAGGTAACACTAAAACTCACAAAAGTTCCAAACGCAACATTAGAAGCTCTGTTTTTCCCTTCTATGTTCTTTAAAGTACCTGTCAATCACACAAAAATCTAACCTCAGCTACAACTACAATAACGCAATGCAAATAAATTACTAAAGCTATTTTAACAATGCTAAGTCCCTGGCAATGGAGCCAAAAACTTGATGCAACGTCAGGTGTGTAAAAATATGTGGTTAAAAATAACACCTTAATGACTCTAGGTTTTACCCTACGCAAGCGCACTTATCAATTGTAGAATAGCAAATGGCTTGAGTAAGGGATATCGATCTCACAGAGACTAAGATTGTTCACTTTAGCAATTCAAAAACACTAAATTATATTTTTTGAAAATGGTTTGTTTGGGTGGTCAAAGGCAAAATTATTTATTTTAACTAAAATTATCTAGAAAGCAAATTAAACTAGTTGTGATTCAGATGAGAGTAATATAGTTCATCATTGTATCAACTGTAAGAGGGTGATCCACAACTGTGAATCAGGTCGTACCGCAAATAGCTAAATACGACCCCAAAAAAGAGTACCATCAACAGGATTGCCACAACCCATCTCATAACTGACCTAACTAGTACATGTCAATTATACTACTCTAATCTACTCCTACTGCATGAAAGTAAACTAAAACATATCTATATTAAGTCGCCAAGGCACATCCTGTGCTAACCTAGGGTCTCAAGTTTCATTAGCACCATTGTGTAGAAAACCATAATTAAGCATCCGAGTTCTTGCTCATAGTGAATAATCATAGTTGTGCAAAATAATACATTCATTCCATCTAAGACAAGAATTTAGAACAAATATATAATTTTATATTGCAAATCAGTACGATATTTTAACTACTACAAACATCACAATATGGTCAACGGTTTCCCCTCGTTACAATTAAAAATAATGAAAGAACTACATTACTGGGCTAGGGTTTTTCTAGAAAACCCTAGATACCAAGTTAGTTGGCCATGGTGGAAAGTGACTGCATCAGTGATATAGAAACGATCTCCATGGTCTTCTTCTCCATATCTCTATGTTTGAATACAGTTCTCAACAATAGCAAGTCTGAATGAATGACCCTCTCTAAATGAACTTGAACCTCCAAAACTTACGAATCAACCACAAAACCAATGCCTCTGAACTCTTTCAACCAATGACTCATTATACGGATATATGATCATGTATATATAGGCAATGGTGTAAAGAGGTCCTTTATTATCTTTTCACTTCCCTCATACAAACCTTAAAGTTGATATATATAAATGTATATACATGTATACAAAAGTCTGGAGAGGTCTAGAGTCAAACCGGGGCTAGAATAGGCAAAAATATCTAAAAACCATAATTTATTGCTGCAAGTACGCTTCAAGTGTAGGTCCAAGCGTAGAAATGTGATTTCCAGCCATTTTGTGAAATTGAAAGCGTAGGTATTTTATAGAAAACCACTTTTCTCCATGAATCCACTAAAACAACCATCTTAAACCCATGATACTTTTTGTTGAAGATGACGGCTTCTGGAAATGCCGTTTTTACCCTCTGGGAGCCAGTTTTGTCTCCGACTGCCTTCTTGACTCTCCTCTTAGATAGAAAGAACACACTCCTTAATTAATTCACCGAAGTTAGCTCAATTTCTTCATTAAGCTCCTAAAACATGCTTTAACACACAAACGCAATAAAAATACCAAATAATGAAATGAAAGGACGTAACAATAGTGAGTTAAGGGGTCAAAATGTCTAATATTTGACACCTATCAGTTAACATCATCTTCCATCACAGTTTGGCAGATCCTATCGTGAGCCACATCATTGTCTGTCATCATAGTGCCAGAGAGATTTGATCATACGAAGACCCCAAATCCAGTCGAGGGTAAAGGTCGAGGGGCACCCTCTGGAGCGGGGAGGGGAATGTCAAACCCACGAGGAGAAGACGAGGATGCTCTAGATCCACTGGCGAACAAGGTACGGTTGGTCGGGGGATGGCTTGGATTGATATGAGGGGGGAGCTTCCTAGATTATCACGATGCCTCTTCAAGAACCTTGTCACGCTCACAAAGTCATGTACACCCTTGTCTAACGGGTACAAAAAAAATGTAAACATTCACTAAAAGCAAATGTAAATGAATCAACTATAAATTCCAACCTACCTTGAGTGGGTAGAGCATAGGGGGACCCCATTGATGTGAATATGGTGGGGGCATGAGTAATATATGGTACAATGACATCACCGATATTTAAA
Source organism: Cornus suecica (assembly GCA_963922005.1). Classification (NCBI taxonomy): domain Eukaryota; kingdom Viridiplantae; phylum Streptophyta; class Magnoliopsida; order Cornales; family Cornaceae; genus Cornus; species Cornus suecica. The sequence continues at coordinate 23,734,799 of OY998243.1, forward strand.
ATATGACAAAATTTAGCCAGATTAGCACGAAGTTAGAAATTATTCTTGTCCATGAAGCTCATGCCTAACAATCTCCTCAGAAGTTGCCTCAGTAGTTTCCCTAATGACTGCACAAAAGGTAAAGATTAGTCAATGTTGAATAAGACGAAAGTGCATCAGGTAACAAGTTTGGAAATAAAACATAACCTTCGAAGTTGGGGGACTCCCACGATCGGGGAATGACTGTTATTTGGTGATCCAGGTCAGACAGACTGGACTCCCATCCGCTACCCCATACAAAGAAAAACTTTTGTTCCAACCTTTGGCTTTATCTGAAAGGTTCATCAAGAGATGACAATTAGGCATTGGAGCAAGTTTGAACCAATCAGTATTCTTTTGAATGGAATAGAGCTTCAGGAACTCAGAAAGCTTCAATGCACTATTCCCATAAAGGTGTAAGCACCCCAATAGATTCTGCCAAGCGTTGGGAGTGAGTTGAGCAGGAGCCAGGAGCCAGTCCTATAAAGGAGAGAAACTCCCTTACAAACTTGGGCAGTGGAAAACGAAGGCCTACTAAGAAGACTTGCTCAAAGAAGCAAACCTCATCCCCTACCATCGTATTCGCTCGCTCATTTGGGGTAGGGATGCGAATGGTGACAGAATGAGGGGAAATCAAAGGAAGGACATCCGGCCATATCGGCGGGACTCACCTCAGATGGTATTTCGTGTACATAAAGGGGAGGGAGCCTAGCCATGGTGAGATGTGCAACTTATGAGTGTAAGAAGAATGTTGGTGAAGTGAAGAGGGTTGTGTTTATATAGGGGTGGAACAATGATAAAGGCCCCCTGCACATCTCTCAAGTCCTCGACATTTGGCAAGAGCTTGAAATATAGTCGTTAGAGCCCTTACACATCTCTCAAGTTCTCGACATTTGGCAAGATCTTGAAATGTAGACATTAGATGTCCTAGTTCTGGTGAGTTTTAACACTTGGAAACATGATATAGCCATTGGACATAAGTTTTAGGGGCCCTCCAACAACTTTTCATAACTTTCAGGGGCCTTCCAATAATTGTTCATAAGTTTCAGGGGGGCTCCAGTAATTTTTCATAAGTTCTAGGGACCCCTATGCAATTTTCTCAAAGTTTCAGGGCCCCTGCACATCTCTCAAGTCCTCGACATTTGGCAAGAGCTTGAAATATAATCATTGGAGGTCCTACACATCTCTCAAGTTCTCGACATTTGGTAATATCTTGAAATATAGCCATTGGAGGTCCTAGTTGTGGTGAGTTTTAACACTTGGAAATATGATATAGCCATCGGACATAAGTTTTAGGGGCCCTCCAGCAACTTTTCATAACTTTCAGGGGCCTTCCAGAAACTTTTCATAAGTTTCAAGGGCCTTCCAACAATTTTTCATAAGTTTCAGGGGCCTTCCAACAATTTTTCATAAGTTTTAAGGGCCCTCCAGTCATTTTTCATAAGTTTCAGGAGTCTTCCAGCAATTTGACATAAGTTCAAGGGGCCCTCTAGCAACTTTTCATAAGTTTCAGAGGCCTTCCAACAACTTTATATAAGTTCCAGGGGGGCCTATTCAATTTTCTCAAAGTTTCAGGAGTAATTCCGCAAGTTTACAATATTGGGACAAATGGGCCAATCCAACAGGCCAACCCGACTGACTGACCCAACCTCTGGGTTAACCATAATTTGCTTAAAATGATGAAATAATGTTAAGGGGGGCAAAGGTTGAACCCAATATCTCTTGCCCCCACTAAAGACTACAACCAACTAAGCTATTAAGTACTTGTGATTATTAATCACAAGATGTTATACTTAGCTAGATGCTGAAATACTCTCTCTGTATATATTTTATATATATATTTATATAGAAAGAGAGAAGAGAGAAGAAGAAAATGAGTCAAAAATTCTACTATCCTTAAGCTCAGTGTTCCTAAACCAAGACAAGCTAGCATAGGAACATAGGGCAACTAATAAGGATCATATCTCAAATGGGTAAGGAGAAACCCGAATGGGGATAAAGATGAACCCAAGATAAGGTTAGGCATATAGCTAATCCTTATCTTTGACGTAATGAAGAGGTCACAGGAAGTGATCATTTACTTGGACACCACGACCCAAACATCCTATAAAAGGGAGCGACGGTCAACCTAAACAGGTACGCAATAATTGCACCCATTAAACTCTTTCTCTCTCTCAATTCCTTCCTCAATTAATATACTAACTTGATCGTCGTAGCCTCTTAGGTCGGTACCACACCGGTGTCTTGCAGGTATCCATCCAGGTGGTTGCGACGTCGTTCCTGGCCGGGCTATATTTCTTACATCATCAAATATAGATAGATTTAAGTATACAAATATAAGTATGAAACTATGAATATATATATATATATATATATATATTTGCATCTGTATATATGTGTGCATGTATATGTATGTGCATGTGATATACATGTATGTATGTATGTATATATGTTTGTATGTGAAAATATAAATATGTGTGAGTTTGTATATGCATGTGTATTCATATTTGTGTATATATACTTCTATGGGTACATATATATGTATATATATTTAGTGACATATCTAGGATTTGTAATCAGTGGGGGCTAAATGTGGATATCTTAAATTTAAGGGTAAAGAATATTAAAAAAATCAATGGGGGCTAAATGCTAAATATTCCAGATTTTAGGGTAAAAATGTAGAAAGTTTTTTCCAGTGGGGGCCACTGGCCCCACCTTCATTGCATTTGTTGCTATATATATATATATATATATGAGTGTATATAAAGGCGTGTGTATATATATGTATATTTGTTTTGTAAATATATATATAACATATATGTGTGTGTGTGTGTGTTTGTGAATATATATGTATGTTTGTAGTTATGAAAGTTAGTTGTTAGAGAGAGAGTATTTATTGGGTTGAAGATTTGGAATTGAAAATCACCACTTCTCATATGGAATTCAAATTGTGGAATTGGTGGATTTTGAATTCGAATGCAATTCCAATTCCAAAATATTTTGTTGCATCCAAATAATGGATTTGAAATTGGAGCTCCCAATTCCAAATCTAAGGCTCCAATTCGGCGTTGCCGAATGGACCCTAAGTTAAAATGGTGTGTTGAATGTAGTTTTCTTCCCTTTGTCAGCAAGAAATTTGCTTTTTACACTTAACTAGAACGTGTTGGCTCAGATGAAAAAAATTTAAGATTTGATGTCTCAAAAAGTATTAAGTTTTATTTAAATTCGACTCGATTTATGTCATGGGAGTTAATTTGATTGAACACGTGATTACCATATTAATAATTATTATTATTTTATTATATTTTAAGTTTTTTTGCTTTTTACAGATTATATTTTTTTGGCTTGTTTGCTTGAGGTCTTTGAGAAGCCATTGTTCTTGTACATTTTGTATACTTCTTACTTTATAAATGTAAAGTTACTCTGGAAAAAAATTAATAATAATATCCTTGCCATATTCACATAAAAAATTTATCATAAAACTTAGTAGTACAAGATTTATTAGGGCAAAAATTTCAAAAAAAATAAAGAAGAAAGATTTATTAGGGCAATGAGTAGTAGCATGACTGACATGCATAAAAGGGAAATAAAATGAATAAAAGGCGAGGGAAGTTTCAGCTGTGGATATTTAGTACAGTGGGAGGAACAAACTTATGGGCATGTAATTCATAAAGGAAGGCCTGATCAAGTATTGGATGGTCTCACATTTCAATAGATAAAAGGCGATCATTGTAAGAGTGAAAAGCAAATTTTTGAACGTATCATTAATTATATGTAATTACCATGTTCTTTGAAGTTTAAACTACTCGATCTCATAGCTGATGGCTTAGTCAAATTAATTAAAAGTTTAAGGACAAAATGATATATATATATAATATATATTGATCCCATTCGAGAAAATAATTAACTTAGCACCTTTGTGCATGCGACTACAAAGTTCTCGAGAAACTATTAAATAGTTTTTGTAGCATAGTAGTTATACACGGTAAATATGTTTGCTTGAACATAGAAGAAAAAGGAAAACATTCTTGTTTTGACTGCTATAATTAATTAATATCAATTGTTGACACAATTTTTGTTAAGGCTCCGTTTGGATACGGAAAAACAGTTTTTGTTTTTTTACTATTCACCAAGTTCAAAAAAAAAAACACGTTTGGCAAACGTGTTTACTGTTCACTTTTTTTTTCCCAAGAAAACTGTTTTCTGTGAATAGTGTGTAAAAGTGGTAAAAACACCAAATACAACTTTTAATTTTTTTTTGAGTTTTTTCACTGTTTAGGTGGTAAAAACAATGAAAACACCAAATTCATAAAATACAATTTTCACCAAATAAAAGTGGTGAAAACACCTTCATCCAAACGCTTTTTTGTTTTTAGTTTTTTCCTGAAAAAACAAAGACAAATACAAAAACAGTTTTTATATCTGAAGACAGAAAACAAATACAAAAAACAGGCTTTCCAAACGCACCCTAACAATTTCTACTGAATATTATTTTTTACCCCAACAAAGCAGACCAGATCGGAAATGGAGCAATATTTACCAATACAAATAAGCTATATTTATGAAATACGTCGATTTTCAAACAAGTCCTTGCATTAGTTTTCAGTGTTTCAAGATGCTGACTCAATATTTTAAAATTTTATTGGAGGTGATATAATTTATTCTAAGATTTTGGACTATTTTTAGGATACCAAAACCTTTATAAATAAGGGATGTAGTATTCAACATATCACCATTATTTGTGGATCAAATCAGTTTATTCTTCTCTAAATTTATGAATTCAAAGTTGTTAACTCATGAGCTTTTATGAGTACATCAATTGCATAGAAACTCCAATGCAGCAATATTTAGACAAAATGATAATGATGGAAACTAGAATTAGTAATTTTCCCTTGTTAATTTGTTCCCTCCACTTCTGAACTTTTTCCTAGCACACCAAAATAAAAATAGAAGCTACTATGCTAGATGTTGTGTTGATTTGCTTGTTGTATACACTAACCTCTTTCTTAAAGTAATTTTCTTGTTGCATCACAATATGTATATATTGTTGGGGTTTGTGATTTTATTTATATAGAAATAGTTTCTACACTATCCAACACAGAACTGATAATGATAATTTTATTATTGCTCTCTTAATGATTACAGAATTATAGAAAGAGAAGGGCAGAGAAACAATACAGAAAGTTTGAAGACCGCTCTTTGGCCCTGTTTACTAACAGAAAACGTTTCTTGTTTCCTGTTTTTACTTCCTGAAATGAAGAAGTAAAAGTAGAATCTTGTTTCTCAATCTATTTCTACTTTTGCCCTTAAGAAACGCTTTCTCTAGTTGTAAAGAAAAGAGAAAACAAGAAAATTGGTACTTCCTCTTTTTGTTTCCTCTCGCCTTCAAAATGACAAAATTTCAAAGTTGTAAATTTAGGACTTTCATGTTTTTTGCATTAATAAATTTAAATATTATATAAAAATAATAATAAATAATAAATAAATTAAATATTTTTATAAATTAAATATAAATAAATAATAATAAACAATAATAAAATAGATTAAATAATACATAATAAATAAAAAATAATTAATAATTATGATAAATAAAAAATACAAATAATAAATAAATTAAATACTTTTATAAATTAAATAAAAATATTTTAATAAATAATAAACAAAATAAACAATAATAAAAAATAAAAAATAATTATGATAAATAAAAAATACAAATAATAAGAAATACAAATAATAAATAAATTAAATATTTTTATAAATTAAATAAAAATATAATAAATAATAAATTAAATTAAATATATTTATAAATTAAATAAAAATAATGAATGAATAATAATAAAATTAATAAATTAAATATATTTATAAATTAAATAATAAATAATATAAATAATAAATAAATAAAACTTATGATAAATAATAAATAAAAATAAAATAATAAGAAATGTATATAATAAATAAATAAAAAGTAAGAACAAAAAGTTTTTAGTAAACATAATTTCTTTTTTTTATTTTTGTTTCTAAAAAAATCAAAATTTAGTAAACAAGATTTTACTTTCTGTTTCTTTTAAAGGAATCAAAATCATAATTCTACTTCTTCAGAAAACGAAAACAGTTTTTATATTTGAAGACAAATATAAAGACAAATATCCAAACGCTTTTTTGTTTTTAATTTTTTGCTGAAAAAAATAAAGACAAATACAAAAACAGTTTTTATATTTAAAGACATAAAACAAATACAAAAAACAGACTTTCCAAACGCACCATATGCGAGTGACACATACGGCCTTGGGTTTTGATCATAGCTATGCTTTCAATCAAACAATGATCACCTCTTTATAGTGTCTTATACTCATGTATTTTCTCAAAATGCTCTGGCTTGTTACTAATCTTTTGGCATTTTGCTTTTATTACCTTGCGGCTTTAACCGCGTTTTTACCCATATTTCGCGATATGTCATTCGAAAGCTGCCCCTTACACATATATATATATATTATGGTTCACCATCATAGTTTTGGTCACAGATATGATAACAATGTAATGAATTAAGATAATATTAATTTTAAAAATAAATATTAAAAAATATATATATTGCATAACGATACGAGTACATTCCAAAAATAATACAAATCAAGTGACATGTCAGAGATATCGAAAGATACAACAACCATGATATATATATATATATATACATTTTTGAAATTCAAGAAATTAATTACCTCATCCTCTGCCACATGATGTCAGGGAATATATATTGTTGACTTCCTCTTGATCATGATGGATGTTGCTAGATCTTGCCCACACTAGTGAAACATCAATGGACCACATGAGCAGTGGAGGCTTTCTATGGTGCTGAACTGGGCCTACCGAACCCCACCCACACATTTAACTCTTACTACACACAGTGGGGGTGTAATGTAAATGTGGTTGCTGATAATGTATGATGTGAAATGAAAGCATGGTTTGGTTATATGTCCATCGCCAAGAGTGAAGTGAAGCTCCTAGGGTACAAATGTTTGGTCCCTTCTTTACTGGACACGAATATAATTTCAACCCAGCTCTTGTTACCCATCTACTAGTGCATTGAGAAAGAGTTAGGGGTGCAAATGAACCCTTGGTGTGCAAATTTGGATTCGGTTCGTTAAAAGTTCGGTTCGTGCTCGTTCGTTTAGTAAATGAACCGAGTCTGAGTATAATTTTTAGGCTCGTTTAGTAAACGAGCTGAGCTTGAACATTACTAAGATCGGCTCGCCAAGCTCGTGAACAGGCTCGTCTAAGTTAAATAATAAAATTATATCATATTTGACAAAAGAAAGTATTCAAATTGAACAAATTATGAAGATTATTATGAAAAGATTATATAAATTAGGCGGTCATAACATAAAATTCATTCATAAAAAATTATACGAGTGAAAATATGTTAAAACAGACATGCAACAACTCAATCCAGATAACTAATAGGAAGATTAATATATGTTGCACTGAAACGAATCGTTCGTGAACAAGTTCGGGCTCGGCTCGTTAAATCTGGCGTTCGGCTCGGGCTCGTTCGTTAAGCAAATGAGCCGAACTTGAACAGATTTTCTAGGCTCGTTTAGTAAATGAACCGAGTTTGAACATTCCAAAACTCGGCTCGACTCAGTTCATTTGCAGTCCTAAGAAGAGTCTGCCATTTATTGTCTATTTGGGCTATTCATATAAATATACATATATATATATATACATATACCATCACATCTCTTGCACACACTTGAATTCAATTGGTCCCAACTTCCACTCACAATTGTTTCTTGCCCTCACAAACTTTCAAGATTTGGGTTAGAATGGACTCTTCAGCATGTACCATTATAGTGATATGGTGGTCATCACTACCCTTGAGAATACAACCAGTGGCTTTGATTCAACATACCTTTAAAAGTGAACTACAAATAACACATAAGAATCATTTTTCTTTTGAAATTTAATTTAATTATATACGGTAACTATGAGCGTTATTTATCACATTGATTATCTCTATTATTCTGCGACAACATCAAAATCTATCTTAAGTTTTCGTCAATGTTATAGGTTATATATTTTTGTCATATAACCAAGAATATTTACATTTTTTACATAAATTTGGGTAAATAGCTTAAACCCCCCTCAATTTTACTTTCTTTCCCTACTATACCCCTCAACTATGAAATGAGCTTAGAACCCCCTAAAGTTTCATAAAATGTTGCACCATGGGCTTGCACTCAATTTTTTTTACCCTTTTACCCTCCAAACTTTTTGTATTTCCACCTTACCTTTAATTCTATCCTTACTATTATATTTCTTAATTCTTTATATTACAAAAATATTATTTCTTTAAGTTAGAATATTAATTATGTCATTTACCTTTAATGTATTAGACTAAATATACTCTCAAATGTTAAAAATTTTTTTTGTAAGTTTTAATTATTTTATTTGTAAATCAATTAACTTGTTATTAAATTTTAGTTTGATTTAAATCATAAAACTCAATCCTAATTAATATATTCATAAATAAATCACAATTTATGAATATATTTTTATGAAAAGAAAGTTTCATTTAGCAAAAAAAAAAAATTTAATTAGGATAATGAGTTTTATGATTTAAATGAAATTAAGTTTTATTGGAAAATGATATATATTTTGGAATATATATATATAATTCGTCAAAAATATATATTTTTCGAATTGTTTTAAAAAATTATGAATTTTTTCCAAAAAATAAAATTTTTGGGAAAAATATATATTATGTTCCAAAATATGATTTTTTCCGAAAAATAATTTTTTTGAGAAAAATATATATTATTTTCCAAAATATGATTTTTTTCCGAAATATATATTTTTTATATTTTAGAAAATAATGTATATTTTTCATAAAAAATTCATATTTTTTAAAATAATTCAAAAAATATATACTTTTGACGAATCATATATATATATATATATATATTCCGAAATATATATCATTTTCCAATATATATATTCCAAAATATACATATTTTTTCGAAAAATAATTTTTTTGAAGGTTTGATTTCACTAAACCCTCTTATACTATTGATGGTAGTTTACGTATTATGATTCAAAATCATATTTTGGAACATAATATATATTTTTCTCAAAAAAATTATTTTTCGGAAAAAATTCATATTTTTGAAAATAATATATATTTTTCTCAATAAAAATTATTTTTCAGAAAAAATCATATTTTGGAACATAATATATATTTTTCCCAAAAAAAATATTTTTCGGAAAAAATTCATATTTTTTAAAAGAATTCGAAAAATATATATTTTTAACGAATTATATATATATTCCGAAATATATATCATTTTTCAATATATATATATATATATTCCGAAATATATATATTTTGTTCAAAATATATATATTGTTTTCATAAATTGGATTTATTTATGAATATATTAATTAGGATTGAGTTTTATGATTTAAATCAAACTAAAATTTAATATAAAGTTAATTGATTTACAAATAAAATAATTAGAACTTATAAAAAAAAAATTACATTTGAGAGTATATTTAGTCTAATACATTAAAGGTAAATGACATAATTAATATTCTAACTAAAAGAAATAATATTTTTGTAATTTAAAGAATTAAGAAATATAATAGTAAGGATGGGATTAAAGGTAAGGTGGAAATACAAAAAATTTGAAGGGTAAAAGGGTAAAAAAAATTGAGGGCAAACTCATGGTGCAAGAAAATGAAAGTTAATGGAGGTATAATTAATTGAAAGGATATAGTAGAGAAAGAGAAGAAAATTGAGGGGTATTTTTAGCTATTTACCCCCATAAAATTTTACCAAATAATTCAATTCGAAAGTAACAGGAGAGGGGTGGTTGAGTCAAACCTCAAAGGTACACATGTAATAAATGACAATCATAGCCGCCAAGCAAACTTCACTATAGGTCTATGTATTTTACCCTCCGTTTTAGTACAAATAAACAGTATCCAACAACCATTTGTCGTATGAAATAAAATAGCATGTTTTTAGTTATCTCAAAAATTGTCATATTAGTAGGTAACAAAATGTCCTTCTATCATCTTTCAATAAAGAGCCTAGTTACTTTAGTAGATTTTTTTTATTTTTTACACTCATTTTGTAGTGAGGGGGGACTAATCTCACTTGTGGAGATATTCTGATCATCATATCTCCATGAATAGGACCACAGTTCTATGGTTGCAACAAGTTGTGTAGGTGATTGAATTCAGTGCTCTGTCCGTGTATTTCAAATTGTAGATATAACTATATTCAGAACAACATGAAAATTTAATTACATATCTAAGGCGGGTTTGATTTCTGGTCTGATCTAGTTTTGTCTGGTTATATTGATTTTGTTTGGTCTTGTGTGATTTTGTTTGGTCTTGTGTGGTTCTGTAAAGAGTAGCGGCCAGTGGGACCCACCATAAATTATATATATATATATAAAGAGAGAGTAAAGAATAGTGTCTCGCCATGAATTATATATATATATATATATATAAGGGTAATTTGCACTAACACCCCCTGAGGTTTGATTTTGCTTGCCATGACATCCCAAATGACCAAAATACCCTTCATAAAATTCGAAAATATTAAGAATAATGTGAAATGACCTTTATGCCCCAACCCCAAATATATAAAATTTTGAAAAACATATATATAAATTCGAAAAAATATATAAAATTCAAAAAAATGTATAAAATTCGAAAACAAATATTTAAATTTTGAAAAAATATATAGGGTGCGTTTGGATAGCCTGTTTTTTGTATTTGTTTTCTGTCTTCAAATACAAAAACTGTTTTTGTATTTGTCTTTGTTTTTTTTGAGCAAAAAACTAAAAATAAAAAAACGTTTGGATGAAAATTTGTATTGAAAAATAAAATGGTATTGGTGGGCGGCGGTGACCGGTGGCGGTGGTGGTGGGTGACTGGCGGCGGTCGGAGGCGGCGGCGGTGACCGGAGGTGGTGGGGGCCGGCGGCAGCGACTGGTGACGGGGGGTGGTGGTGGTTGGTGGCAGCAGTGGCGGTGGCGGAGGTGGTACCCTAAACAGTGAAAAAACTCAAAAAACAATTAAAAGTTGTATTTGGTGTTTTTATCACTTTTACACACTATTCACAGAAAACAGTTTTCTTAGGGGAAAAAAAGTGAACAGTAAACGCGTTTGACAAACGTGTTTTTTTTTTTGAATTCGGTGAACAGTAAAAAAACAAAAATTGTTTTTCCGTATCCAAACGGGGCCATAAAATTAGAATAAAATATATAAATTTTGAAATATATATATATAATCAAAAAAATATATATAAATTGAAAAATATTTAAATTCGAATATATATATTTCAAAAAATATATATAAAATTCAAAATATATATATTCAAAAACAAAATTCAAAACATTATATAATTTCGAAAAACATATATAAATTTAAAAATATATATAAAAAATTAAAAAATATATATAAAATTTGAAATATATATAATTCGAAAATATATATATAAAATTTGAAATATATATAAATTCGAATATATATATTTCAAAAAAAAAATCAAAATATATATTTTCTAAAACAAAATTCAAAAAATTATATAATTTTGAAAAACATATATAAATTTCAAAAAATATATAAAATTTGAAATATATATATATAATTCGAATATATATATATATATATATATATATATATATATATAATTTGAAAAATATATAAATTCGAAAATATACATATTTTTTGAAATGATTATATGTTTTTCGAAATTATATAATTTTTTGAATTTTGTTTTTGAAAATATATTTTCGAAATATATATATATATTTTGAATTTATATGTTTTTGAAAATATATATAGATGCAAACCTCAGGGGGTGTTAGTGCAAATTATCCTATATAGAAAGAAAGAGAATAAAGAATAGTGGTCAGCGGGGTCCACCATGAATTATATATATATATATATATAAAGAGAGAAAAAAAAAAAGATGATGTGTAATGGAATGCGGAGCCACCTAAGAAAAACATTTGGTCTTAAATTATAAAAACTAAAGTCCATTTGATTTTAAAAATAATAATAATAATAAAACAAGACTAAACTAAACTAAAAATCAAACAAGCCCAAGACCCGAGCATTGATCCAAATACATTCATTGTGGTCCATTGGGTTGCAGAATAAATCAATACTTCACATTTCAAATTTAATTGGTACACATCAACACTCGAGCATTGATTCAAATACATTCATTGTACTTCTCATTGAAATGGTAAGAGTTTAAGGTCTGTGTGCAATAGTTTTTTGAAAATTATATTCGTTTTGGAATGCATAAAAACTAGAAAATAAATACAGGAAAAATTGTTTAATAGAGCATCCATTTTTTTTTTTTTTGGAATGGTATGAATTTTTTTCCCCCACACATTTATTTTTATTTTCAAGGAGACTCAAACCCCTCACCTTCCCTATTAATAAAAAAAGTTATACGATTGAGCCAAGTAATCCTTCGATTGAGCATCCAAAATTTGTTCCACAAAAGTGCTTCAAAATCTGTCAAAGTTTATGATATACTAATGTTGAGTTTGACAACATAGGATCGATATATTAGAATAAAAAAAAATTTGGAGGAAAATCATTTTAAATAGAGTAAACAAGGACCATGTAATTTAATCCGAATCGGATTTGTCCAATTGAAAAAGACTTGGAGACTTTGTGTTCAGGCATGTCATGTCTCATATTCGAATCGCACTGAGTGCCAACAATTCGTTAGGGCCACAACCGCAAACATAATTTGAGCATTAGTTGATCCATGTGAAGGAGTTACTTTGCACGGAACTTGTGAATTAGTCGGGGTAAAAGTCCCAAACACCGGAGTTATCGAAAAAATAAAAGCCCCCATGTGGTGTAATTTTATACCATGTAACAAGGGAACTTGAGACACTTTAAAATATCAAACATTAAGGGTCCGTTTAGGAAGATTTTGTTTTTGTTCTTATTTTTGGGTGTGAGAACAAAAAACTATTCTTGGTTTTGGTTTTGTTTTTTGCCCTAAAAATAAAAAATAAAAGCTTATGTTTGGATAGTTTTTTGCCCTAACTTCTCTTCCCAGCCTCGCTCTCTTCTCTCACCCCAATCCAAACTATGGTGGTGGTGTTTGGCTTCGATTGGGGGTGATGGTGGTGGTAGTTGGCTTTGATTGGGGGTGGTGGTGGTGGTGGTGGTGGTGGTGGTTGGCTTCGATTGGGGGTGATGGTGGTGGTGGTTGATTTCGATTGGGGGTGTCGAGTTGCAGAGGTAGGGGTTTGTAGTGGTGGTGTCGATTTGCAGTGGTGGGATGGCGGGTGGTGGTGGTGGTGGTGGTGGGGGTTAGAGTTTGGGGGTTGAAGATGGCGGTTAGGGAATCTGCAACAATTATTATTTTTTTTGCTGAGAACAAATAGTGTCAAAAACAAAAAAAAACACCATTTTGGTGTTTTCAATTTTTGAACTAAGGGTGAAAAAATGATTTTTTACTGTTCACAAAAACAAAAACCATCAAAAGCTCCCAAACATGTTTTTGTTCTCGTGAACAGTGAAAAAAAAACAAAAACAAAAACGAAAATATCAGTTTCCAAACGCGCCCAAAGCTTTTTAAGAGACTGATCATCAGTTTTGCTCTGCTCATTAGAATGTGTAGATACACTGTCCCATTAATGTAATTAGGAGAGTGGTCACAAAGGCCAGTTCAGTTGTTGGCAATTAAGGACAGCCTCTACTCCACCCTCCCTCCTATTTGCCAGCTTGTTTTTCATTTCTTCATAAAAGTCCACAGCTTTCATGCCTGGTGTTTCTAAGTGGGACATGGTGTGTTTGATCATGAATTAGGCCTATGGGATACTCACATAGACTAGTACTGTTTAGAGTTTGTTCTGAATCCTATTAAAGATGCATATACATATATATATATATATTTACATATATATATATGTGCAACATGAGTTCAAATTTTGAAGGTATCACATTGGATCCCTTACCCTAATGGTACATTTTAAATTTTCATTTCTTCTATGAGCTGTCATTTTTTATTTTCACCATAACATATTAATTTAACCACACAAAAGCCTCAACTCCTAAATATTACTCCCAAGTTACTCAGAGAAGCCTCTTTGATAGTTTCAAATCTGGCACAACTCATTAAAAGTACTAGACTAGTACAGTGGATTAAGTTTGTGTGATGCAACAATTTTAATAGATGATTGTTTTACTTGTCATGGGTAAGGTGCTTCGCGATACAACCAAAAAACACAAAACTCCCGAGTCCCTGATATTAAGCCTTAATAAGGGTTTTATTCTTTCTTGGACACCCTGAGTACTAAAGCTTCTAACCCCAGAAAACATTCCTTGAAGGCAGTGGACTAGAGAAACTTAATTTAATGTGCTCATCCAAGTCACTTCTAATGAATCAGAAGCCACAAACTTTGGCCCCGGTATTCCCCATCACGAATCAAGTTGGCGGGAAATTATGTTTGTTAATATAATAAAGGCAAATAATCTAACCTTTTTTGTGCACCAACTTTGATGTGCATGTGGTCCTGTTTTTTGAGCTGCATTTTCTGCACAAGTCTGGTCCATGCACTTCTAATGGTTTTGGAAAAGTATGCACATATTTGTTCGCCTTTTGTTCCTCTTTTATCTTTTCTGTAAATTCGGTTATTTCCATCCACAAACTCCTCAAGGATTATGCAACAAAAAAAAAAAAAAAAAATTGGAATATTGAGGATAAATTATATTGATGGCAAGAAAATTACTCAGAAAAGACCATTTAAAGGGATGAACTTGTTATTTTCTATATTCCCAAAATTGTTTGTTTTGTTTTATTATTATTAAATATTCCAGTACCTTTTGTTGTTTTGGATTTTATAATTGAGTGATAAGAACAAATCAACATTTCTTATGGTAATAGTTTTATAAACCCTTTTTCTTGGAGTGTTGAAGATCATCATTTATGAACCTATAAGATGGAGAAGAAGCTAAACAAAAAGAAAAAAAGAAATATACTCCATATACTTGTATATATAAATAGAAAAAAATGGACAATTCAGTAGCATCCACATCCTGATGCTGGTCTCTGTCAAATAATACATAAATAGGAAAGATATGCGACCACATAATTTTATTTTTTTTTAAAAAAAAAGATAAAGCAATTGACATACTACTGAAATTACCTAATAGATAACGGAAATAAGTCTAAAGGGGTGAATAGGTTTTTTATGAATTTAATGATTAATTAAAATTATTTGCAAAAGTATTTAATTTTAATCAGAATAAATAGGTCATTAAAAAAAATTCTAGAATAATAATATTAATCAGAGTCAAATAATTTTTTATTGAAAATATATTTTTAATAAAAATACTGAATTTTTAATTAAAATTTTTCATCTTAATAAAAATTTAAATATATATTTTAATAAAAATGATAAATTTTTATTAAAAAATATTTTTGTTTCAATAAAAATAATAAATTTTTAGTAAAAATATTTTTCTACACAAAAATAAATCATCTTGTGGGCTATCAATTTGTGATGTCTTAAAAACAATATTGTGATACGTAGGGTACAATTGTTACTCAAAAAATATGAAGTCAGACTATTATTGTAAGATTTAATAATCCGTATTGTTGACTTACCAATCGATCGCCTACTCATCGATCGAGATCGATCACTAACCCACCGATCGATCAAGAAACCTTGTACACAAATTCTGGGGAACAGTAATAGCAGAAATTAAAGCAGTAGAAAGACATGCAGATTTTTACGCGAAAAACCTTGAAAAATGCTCCAAGTAAAAACCACAAATACACTTTGGTATCGATGCACTATGAATCAAAAGTTATACAGACTCTATGAAGATTAGACTTACAATAACTCTTGATTTGTCGTTCTACACTCCATCTGAAAGTTGAATATCCCCACAAATTAGAGAGAACTAGAAGATGAATGATGAATGATTAATCAATAATTTTCTCTTTGTCTCTCTCTCTGCATAAAGATATTTTATGTTGAGGAATTGCAGAGCTCTCAAAACTTGTATATCTTTTCATATTTATAGAGAGAGAAGTCTTCAATTATGGAATAAGATTTCTTGTTCTCCAAGTCTTTTTCTTATCCTCCAAATCTTTTTCTATTCTCAAACTTTAATCAATATACATAATCTATTATATTGACTAAACATACCAAAATAAAAATGATCTTAGAACTACTTTTTCATCTCTCCAAATCATATAAACTGGTACGTCACAACACTATGGTACATCACAACATTCAATTGAAACATTCAAAAGTGGCCAACATTGCTTTGACAACAGCCTTCTGCTGCATATAATCAGGATTCCCATAACATTTTCTTTTCCTGAAGGAGATGCATTTCTTCTTTTTCCTTTTTCACGAATAACTCTGCGATGATTTTGGGGGGACTTGAACCGAGACAACTAGTCTCCCTCAAGAGTTATAATTTAATCAAGCACAAAAAAAGTGCCGCCTCGGTGCAATGTAGGTTTCGAGAGGATCAAATTCACGCAATCTTACCTCCATGCGAAGATGCTAATTTAATGGGGCAAAAATGGAGTGAGAAAAAAAAAATTTAATTTAGTGATTATTGGTGATGAGTGATACTATATCCATATGGCATACTGACTGCAGATTGCTATTGAATGAGGAAACAAGAGTGAGAGAGGATGGAATACAAATTTTATTATTTAATTTTTTCTTTTGAGTTTAAAATAATAAAAAAGTTAGATTTTGGAGGCCCGTCTAAATCGGAGGACCTAGGTGATCTCTTGGCCGCCTTGGTCCAGGGCCAACCCTACTTTATAGTAGTAAAAGTATTGATATTTCACCTATTGATCTTCCTCATGTTGTTGTTGTTAATCAAACAAATTTATATTTTACTTTTTTTTTCGAGTTTAAAATAAAGAAGTTAGATTTTGGAGGCCGGTCTAAATTGGAGGACCTAGGTGATCCCTTGGCCGCCTAGGTCCAAGGCCCTACTCTTGAGCAGTAAGCGTATTGATATTTCACATATTGATCCTCCTCATGTGGTTGTTGTTAATCAAACAAATTTATACATTGAAAAACTCGAATTTCAATTCTTAATTTTCTTAAGAATTTTCTTTGATACAACTCCATTTCAATTAGAGAATGCTTTCTAGAAATAAGAAACTTCTGTTCAGAGGTCATAATGGTGTATTGATGCAATTTTATTCTCCAATCTCCATTAAAACTTCTGGGCATAATATGATTTATAATGGCATGATCAGTATATATATATATGTCATTGTCTATTTGTCGCACTTTGTGGTACCAACGCATGGTGCTGGGGTTCCCATGTTTGTTGGATGACTAATCTCTCATTTTCATTTAGAAACTCATGCCCTATGTTATCTTCTGTCTAAATTAGTTAGAGTATAATTCAACAAAATTTAATTTGACACAGAATATAATACTTTCTTTTAGTCATGAGATAGAATTGAGCCCAAATTTCACAACTGTAGCATTTGCTGAGCATTAGGCGAAGATATTACTAATCAGCATGTAAGAGCTACACAGTACTTAGACTTTGGATGGACAGCAGAGAAAAGAGAAGAAAGAATATCATAAGTTATAAGAAAAAAGAAAAGAAAAGAAAAGAAAGAATAGTAATGTTTTAAATTTATGTTTGGAGAGATTATAAAAGGATTAATTTCAAGAAACCCCTCTATACTATTCAGTTTAATCAACTAACATTCACTGTATCCACTTTGCCTCCTATACAATTCAATTTCATCATTATACCTCCTCACCTCATATTTTGAGTAAATATGCCTAAATTACCCTCAATAATATAAAGGGATTTAGTGAAATCAATCATTTAAAAAAATTATTTTTCAAAAATTAATTATATTTTTCGCAAAAAAAATATTTTTTGGAGGGAGTATATTATTTTCCAAAATATGAATTATTTCGGAAAAAATAATATATATTTTTTGCAAAAAAAAAAAATTTTGGAAAAAAATCATATTTTGGAACATAATAGTATATATTTTTCGCAAAAAAATTATTTTTCGGAAAAGATCATATTTTGGAACATAATAATATATATTTTTCGCAAAAAAAGTATTTTTCGGAAAAAATTTCATATTTTGAAAACATTATAAATACTTTTTCGTAAAAAAAAAAAATTTCAGAAAAAAATAATATTTTGGAACATAATATATATTTTTCGAAAAAAATTATTTTTTGGAAAAAAATCATATTTTAGAACATAATATATATTTTTCGGAAAAAAATAATATATATTTTTCGGAAAAAAATCATATTTTGGAACATAATATATACTTTTTCTCAAAAAAATATTTTTCGGAGAAAAAATTATATTTTGGAAAATAATATATATTTTTCGCAAAAAAATTATTTTTTGGAAAAAAATCAAAATTTGGTACATAATATATATTTTTCGCAAAAAAAAATCTTTTTTCGCAAAAAATTCATATTTTGGAACATAATATATACTTTTTCGCAAAAAAAAATATTTTTCGGAAAAAAAAAATCATATTTTGGAACGTAATATATATTTTTCACAAAAAAAATATTTTTCATAAAAAAATCATATTTTCCAAAATATATATATACATATTTGAAATTTATAGTTTTTACGAAAAATATATTTTATTTTCAAAAAATAATTTTTGAAGTGTTAATTTCACTAAATCCCATTATACTATGAAGGGATGGTAGTTTAAATATTTTAACTCAAAATGTGAGGAGGATGGGGCATAGTGATGAAATTGGATAGTATATGAGACAAAGTGAACACAGTAGGAGTTAATTTATTAAATTGAATAGCATAAAGGGGTTTCTTGAAGTAAACCCATTATAAAATAAATGATATCATTCTTGTTTGGATAAGCTAAATTAAAGAAAAGAAATAAAAGAATAATAATTAAATGACTAGTATATCATTTAGTTAATAAAGTTGTTCTTTTAATTATAAAGAATAATTTTATCATTTTAATACTTAAAGTTGTTATCATTTCTTTTCTCTCCAAATCTTCTCATTTTTTGAGGGATAACACCCAAGAGCTTTGTAGTTATAACCCTATTCCTCCAAATCTTTTCTTTTCTCTTATAAGTGGCAACTCAAACACACAACTCCGTATCATTTTTTTTTCTTTTCTCCCCAAATCATTTCAAATCCTTTCTATCAAACGAAAGCTTTTGTGAAGATGAGTGAGTGTAATTTTTTCTTCGGAACAAACACAAACACTTCGGCCCTTACACTATACATATCATGGTCGCGGTATTAGTTTATGCCCCGAGCGATCGCGGTAGCGTTTATAACTCAGACAAGTAATATCGGTATATTGATATTTTTTAAAAGCGTTACGAATCCGATAATATCACGAATCATGATACATAGCTATATGTGTATTAATTTTGTAGAGGAACAGAAAGATGCAAGAGTCTTGAAATGATGATCATGTATGGTGGAGATGGAGAAGAGAGAAGAGTAAGTTGGAATGAGATGCGAAGCCACGTGAGAGGTGGTATAAAGAGTGATCCCACATCGGTAAAGTGAGCTAAAACGACCCTGAGTCATATATTATATATAGAATCACCTAATTTTGATAAATATACTGAGTTGTGTGGTGCGTACAGAGCGAACAATTCTTTCGCCTTTTACTAAAGAATACCGTGTGCTCGTCACCAATAAGCAGCATACGCCTATTTTTGGATGGGTGTTTCCATTTTAGGAAATTACCTCTATAAATTTTAGTTCAAATATTTATTTTCAGTACATAAGTTAAATAATTACTAATTTTCAATTTGGAAACAAAATAAAAAGTTTGGAAATTTTTTAATCTGATTTCAACTTATCCAAGTCAAGTAAGCTGCCAAAATAATTAGGTATATTCTCACATAAACATGAACAAAGCGTTACTGGGCTCGAAGATAAAGTCCCGCTCCTTTAAGAATTTTTATTTTTATTATTTTTACTGTGTAAGGTTTGATGACATAGTTGAATTAAAATCAAGTATACTATCGCGTTTACGAGCTTATACGAGTTGAGGCTTACGAACATAAACGAGTTAATACTCATATATGATACTAGTTGATTTTAATACTCATATATGATACTAGTTGATTTCACCACTGTTCTGACTCAACTCACTTGCTAAAGGAGCCTATGAATCGAGCGCAAGCTCGACTAGTTTAGTTAACAAACAAGTCTCACTTATTTACGAATAGTTGGGTTCATTTCAAGTTGTTAAAATTGGGAATCTGAGTAGGATCGTTGGGAGGTCCGTAAAATTGGAATCGTGATTTAATTTTATTTAATAAAAATTGATATATTTATAATATAACAAAAATATACTCAAATTATAAAATATTAATAAAAACATTAAAATTTTGGACTTTTAATTGTTTTCTCATATGTCTAGGTCATATATTGGGATATTGGTTTAAATTATTAAAATTTTTAACTTTTTATATGGAGGACCTAACACTCAAACCATTATTTTAAAAAATATATATATATAAAACAAATGTCCATAGAATCATACTAAAAATCATAAAATTTTACAGAATGATAATAGAATTGTGGAATAGGAAGATTTTATCAATAAGAACATGATTTTAACCACCATAGTTCATTTAGAATCGTATGTGTTTCGCCCATTTAGTCGTTTGGTTGGATTGTAAAGCAGACAACTTATTACAATTAGGGTTAATTTCATTTATATTATCTGAATTATGTTAAAATATTAATTTGACCCCTCACTTATGCATAAATGTATTTATACCCCCTAATTAAGAAAAAAAACACTCATTTACAATCCCTCATGTACTTTTGGCACTTTTTCAGACATAAAATTATGTGAAATGCCTAAACTACCCTTAGCCCCTATCCCTACTTTAATATATCAATTTGACCCATCAATTTAGAAAAAAACAATATTCACATATTTGACTAACACAAGTATTTATTTTTTAAATATTTATATTTATATTTATCAAATTTGTAAACTAACATAAATTTTTATTATTTACATTTACATTTATTTTATTTTTTAAATATTTATATTTATCAAACTTGTAAACCAACACAAGTTTTTATTTTGATCTTCAAATATATTTTACTTTACTACTACATATTTTCAATAATATTAGACACACTTCACAAAATAATATATATATATATTTTTTATTTTAAATCAAAATACAAAATATTTAAATCCACAAAAAAAAAAGCACTAAATTACACACATAAAGAGAAATTTTTGTCATAAAACAAATTATTTTTAATTTTTTATGTAAACAAAAAATTTAACTTGTCAATTGTAATTTTAATTTTATTATTATTGTATAAACATATAAATTTTTATATTTAAAATAAAATATAAAAAATACTTTATTTATCTAAATTTAA
Organism: Cornus suecica; assembly: GCA_963922005.1. Classification (NCBI taxonomy): domain Eukaryota; kingdom Viridiplantae; phylum Streptophyta; class Magnoliopsida; order Cornales; family Cornaceae; genus Cornus; species Cornus suecica. The sequence goes on from OY998243.1 coordinate 23,756,249, forward strand.
TAATAAATTATATTTTTAATATATTATAATTTTTATAAATTAATAATATATAGATATAACCATATGTATATATATACACTTATATAGATATATCCGTATATATAAAGAGAGAGATATATACATGTACCTATTTTGAAGCAACCACATTTTCTTATATTTGAAATTATAAAATTACAAAAAAAAAATCCCGTATGAGCTTCATTTCTTAAACATGAAGAAACATTTTATTCAAAACATGTTTTAATATATACACTTATATATAGTATATAGATATATATGTGTATATATACAGATATAAATAGATATATATGTATAGAGCTATATATATATATATAGAAGAATACATCTACAGAGACGGTGGTCGGGGTTTTGACTGGCGGTCAAGGAAATCTATCCGGCCATGGCAGCTGGCGGCGACAAGGAAGAGGTGGGTGGTGCGAGACGGTGGTACGAGGCGGTGGTTGGGTAGGGAGGAAGGTGGTGCAAGGCGGTGGATACAGTATGGGTAGTGGGGCGGCTCGGTGGTGGTGCAAGGCAGAGGATGGTGGTTGGGTAGGAGCTTGGGTGGTGATGGTGGTATATGATTGTAAGGATGGGTCGGGTGAAAATTAGGGTTAGGGTTAGGGGTTAAGGGAGATAGGATTGGGGTTGAAAGAGATGGATGATGGGTGTTTGGTATAGGGTTAAGATATCCAAGCTATTCTTATTGGACAACCTTATACTTGGAAATATGAGTGTTTGACAAAGGGCATTAAAGTCATTTCAGTTAAAGTCAACCCCCAAAAATAATTAGGGGTGTAAATTAGTGTCTTTTTCTTAATTAGAGGATATAAATGTGTTTATGCATAAATGAAGAGTAAATTAATATTTTAATATAGTTCAGAGGTGTAAACGAAATTAACTCTTACAACTATCTTACTAAGGGCATGTTTGGTAGAGTTGTGTTTGTTGAAATAAACAAAAAATACGTTTTTTGTTTATTCATCCAAAAATATAAGTATGTTTGGTAGAGATGTTTTTTCGGTCGAAATTAAAAAATTAAAAATTAATGATATAAATAATAAATATAATATAATATAATAATAATAAAAAATGAATATAATAATAATAAATAAATATAATAATAAAAAATGGACTAAATAATAATAAATTAATAAAATAAATAATAAATTCCATAAAACATATTTAAAAATATAATAAAAATAATAAATAATAAACAAAATGAAATAAATAATAATAAAAAATAAATCTAATAAAAAATAAAAAATAATAAGTAAATATAATAACAAATAAATACTTCATAATAATAATAAAAAAATGAGCATAATAATACTAAATTAATAAAATATATTTTTAAATAATTAAATAATTTATAAATAAAATGAATTAAATAATAATAAATAAATAAATAGAATATATTTATAAATTAATAAATAATAATATAGATAATAAAATATATTATATAGTTAAGAAATAATAAAGAAAGAAAAATAATAATACATAAATAAATATTATAATAAATAATAAATAAATAGTAAGACCAGACCGTCCAATAAACACCTCAATAAACACCAAATTCATGTTTATTGGAATATGTCTAAAATTTGGGTAAATGAGAAAATATTTTTTAACACACATAGCCCAAAAACACTAAACCAAACAAATTTATAAACACAAAAACATAAACAGACACAAAAACATGTCTACCAAAATTATTAAAAATCTTGTAACATGCTCTTTGGGCCAATGGTAACATCAACATGCAAAATGTTTTAAAGCAATTGTCAACACTGCCACTTTAAATGGGCCAGTAGGCTAGAGAAGGTGATGTTATTGGTCACAATTCACTAATTGGGTCGTTGAGAACCATCACAATGTGGGTTGGACAACTCAAACCCAACTTTACTTCTTTTTTCTTTTTCCGGGCTGTTTGTTTTAAAGTTTGGGCAACCATTTCATACTTAGGATGGAGCCTGAACTTAACACCGCGGTATTCAAATTTGAATTCGTTTTTTTTTTTTTTGCCTCGTCTCTGATTAAATACATTCAATGAAAATTTGAAATTACGATCACTTTGTTTTCTTTTCATTTTTTATTCGTTTAAATCTTAATTTATTGTGTCTTAATATTTTAGGGAATTAATTCTTTGAATTCTGTTTGCAATTTATCAATAAGCTTGTATAAATTTAAAGAGTCTTAATGTTTTGGAATAATCTAATTTGAAACCAACTCAAAATCACATTATATTTAGCTTATATTTAATTTGGAGTTTGGCCATATATGTAACCCAAATCAACTTCACTTTCTAACATAATACTTCAACCCGAGTTGCTAAATAAACTTTGAAAATAAAATTTGGTTTCAACTCGGATTCAGTAGTTACGGTTGAAAGAATGTATAGATTAGACATGAGTTAATAATTTTATGTGTGAGATTAAATTGGACTCATCCAAATTACAGCATTAGTTGAATTCATATGTATTGTTCTTAATTTTTTATTAATACGATTTATATTGAATTAATCAAATTAAACTCAAATTAGTAATAAATTCGTGATAGAATAAGTTGAAGATGGAATTTAAATGTTTTTACTCCAATTTGTTTGTAATCCATATTCCTTCAACTTGAGAAAGTGGAAAGACAATTTGGTCTAATATGTACTCCCCCATCCCATATTAGTTGTTCACTTTCACAACTTTATTTGTTCCAAAATACTTGTCTAGTTTTGAATCTCAATACAATATAATGTTATAATTTCCCATATTATCCCTCTTTATTAACTTCAAAAAACAATGGTCCACCAACAATCATAATTATACTATGGGTTAATTTCATTTATTCCCCCCGGGGCTTGTTTTTATTTCAATTGCACCCCCTCATATTTGCAAATCTTCATTTACACCACTGTCAATATTTTGTGTGTGAAATGTCTTAAATACCCTTAATCCAAACAAAATTAAATTATTTTAATTCCAGGATAATGCAAGTCGTGTGTCCAAACAAGACTAAACCTAATTTCAAACAATTATATTCTCATATCCAAAAAACTTTATTCTCAAACCAACCACCTAAAAAAATTATCATACCTTCACATCCCCCCCCCCCCCCCCCCCCCCCCCCCCCCCCTCCCCCGATTTCCTGAGACCACGGATAGGTTTCTCCCCCGCGCACACATACTTTTATATATAAACTGGTTTTCCCCTGAAAAAGTCCGGTGGGACAAAAAAAGACGACTCCGGCACATAATTGTCCATACATTGACAACCATTCAAGGTCCTCCATATCATCAACCTGTAAAAAATGGGTTTTTAATTCTACATAATTTCAAACAATTAAACCACAAAAATTACCAAAACATTCAATTTTTTTGCACTCAACAATAATTTTTTCTTTCATAAATCTATCTCAAATTATAAAATTATTTTTAAATATTTAGTTTTAAATTTTTATGATTGGGAGGGGGTCAAATTGATAAAATATGGAGTCCTTATTTCCAAACACCACATAATTCAACATTGAGTGTAGTTTAAGTATTAAATTAAAATTTCAGGATGATGTCATGGTATAGAGGGTGTAAATGATGTGTATAAGGAGAAATAAGAGGTGTAAATGAAGTTTCTCAAACCTAAAGGGGTATGATTAAAATAAAAACAAACCTCAGGGAATATAAATGAAGTTAACCATTATACTATATACCAAAGGGCAATGTTGAAAACACAAAATAATCAAAAAATATATTTGAAAAGTCAAAGTTGGACAAGTAATATGAGATAGATGTAGTATAAATAGAAAATTTGCTTTCCACTAAATTTAAAAGAGCAATAGAAGCATCTACGTTGACTTTGAGTTTGCTAATTTGTCGTTGGAGAAAAGACGACAACTAATTTGGAAGATCAATGCTCGTAAAAATAATTTTAAAATAATATAAATAAATAAGATGATTAATTTTGATATTAATTAATAATTCTTAAAATAATATAAATAAATAAGACAATTTACTATTATAAAAATAATCATCATTTTTGCTTATTTATTTATCTTTTATACTCACTCCGTTCCATATTTTTAGTCCGCCTTCTCAACTTTAATTGTCTGTATAACTTTTCACTTTCCCCAACTATCGTTCTTCTACTAACTTCAAATAAATACCAAACCCCACTAACTTTTGTCTTTTCTTCATTTCACAAAGGTAAAAATAAAAAATTTAATAATATAACTACAATAAAATTTACTTTCTTAAAAAGTCAAAAATTCCAACTTGGATTGTTATTTGGGGACAAAGGGAGTATTTTACAATAAACACACGTCATTTTAAAATTGCATCCATGTCATTCATCATTATATCATTTTGGGTAAATTATAATTTGTGTAATGCCCGATGTAATTTTATTTATTTAATTATATAAATTAAAGGAAATTTATATATATTTAAAGATATATGTATATATATAATATATATATATTTGATATATACAACACAACACACACTCACACACCACAAAACACACCCACGTTTCATTCTCTCGCCCGATATTCTATTACTCCTTCCTCCTCCTTGTCGTAGCGAAGAGAGAGAAAGAAAGGGAAAAGGCTGGTCGAAGAGAAAGAAAGGGATAAGGCTGGTCGTAGAGAGAGAGAAAAGGAAACGCTGGGGTTTCGCCAGGAAAGGGTTTGGTGGCGGTGCTGGGTGGTGCGGCGGCGTGGGGAGAGGGAGGCAGTGGTGGCGCGCAGGTGGTGGTGGCACATAGGATGCGAGGTGGCGCCGTGGTGGGCGCGGCTACTGCAATCGCTCGTGGCAGCAGCAAGGGCGAAGTTTGGCCAGTTTTCGCGACACCGTTTCGGCGATGGTTATTGCTCCATTTCGCGTGTATTTTGGAGGATAATTGGGTTTCGATGGCGTGTACATCATATCCGAAATTGGGATGATTTTGATGAACGATTTGGTGTAAATCGTGATTTCTAGGTGAGTTAACTTTTTTAGTTTGGTGTTGATTTGGTTAATCTAACATTCGTAGATTTTAATTGTATTTTAGTATGGTATTCTAGGCATCGTGGTAATCGTTTTGGCGTGTCGTGGGGTCCGATTGGATTAACGCTGCAAAAAGATATTTTTCAAAATTTCGGTTTGGGAACCGGTGTTGGTTTGTTGCTATTTTTGTGCACGCTTCTAGAGGTAGGGAAATCAATTTTTAATTTCATGAGTTCACGCACTGTGGGATTTTTGAAATTATGGTTGTGTTATTTGGAATTTCGATTGCCTGAAAAATTATTTTAATGTATTTAAATTGAAAGGAATGAAAACATCATGATTAAATGATAAATAAATTAATTGAATTAATTGTGAAAGTAAAGAAATAAATTAAATAAGTATTACTGAGAGTTGACGTGTTTCGTGATTATATGGTTTTATTACAGTTTGTTGCGTATGTATTTAATTGAATTTATTATTTAAAAGGTAATTATATAATAAATCGGAATTATTGAGAACTGACAATAGGATGATGTGTACATGCCCGTGTGATTTTATTTGAGCATGCTATGTGTGTATTAAATTTAATTTAATTGAAAATCATGTTTGTATGCCAAGGGTGCTAGTGATAGCATGATGGTACTATTATATGTCATATTAATCTCATGAGCATGTAGCCTATGGGAGACGAGAGATGCATGATTTCATGGAACACTGGACGTCGGGATACGACCATCCTGGTGTAGGGATTCCAGGATACGGAGATTCCGCATGTTCCTAGGACTTCGGAGTTGGGTCATCCTAAATGAGCCACCGTACATGTGTTTGTCGTACAAGGTATGACTGTAGGGTAGTAGTGTGAGCTACGCCTGAGATTTGGTTTCCGTGTTACGATAGGGATTCCGGGGAACAGAATTGCTCGATTTTTCCTAGGACTCTGGGTTACAAACATCTTAGATGAGTCACGTACAGGATGACGACTATAGGTTAGCAGTTGGTCGTACAGGATGACTACAGGGTAGCAGAGAGAGCTACGCTTGAGACTCATGTCTGGAAATGTAGGTAGACATGGACATGCATCATAATTCTTACATCATTTCATGATATCAATTGGTTGAGATGTTGTGTATGTATAAACTTGCTCTACTATTGTCTTACTATTGTTATAGCTGCATTGATGAGTGTTCAGGGTGTCGAGTTATGGATCTCATGGGTATGTAGACCGAGACGAGATGTACATTTTATCTTTGTTTCAGGATGAGATCCAGATTTGGTTTTAGGAAAGGCCAATTAGTCTTGCTAGTTAGGGCGGAGACAGAGGGCGTTTCCCTGCTGAGCATTGTGAGCTCATTCCCATTGTGTTTATTATTTTCAGGTTATGTGATCGGGCAGGGTCAAATGTGGTTGTTGTGATGCTATTGGAATGTTGGGACCTACTGTCACATTTTGTTGTTTAGGTCATGTTTAGGGCTAGTTTGCATTTACCTTGCCCTTTGGTTTAATGTATTATTCTTTTGGCACCTACAGGTGTAGTGGTTTGTATTTATTGCCGGGTTGGTGCTTACTTTATTTGTGTTGGGTATTATCATGTATATTTTAGACTGTGCGTATGTTGTGGGTCTTGGAGGGGTGGTGCAACTGTTGTGTTGTCGATCCCGGTCCCTTGTGATATGTTTGGGATGGTTTTTATTATTGTTTAGGATATATATATATATATATATATATATTGAATTACAAGGTGTATATAGTGGACCTTATCTACCGGGGGCTTCCTATATAGACAAAACTCTGCCCGATTTTTGTTAGATTTGTCAGGTGGCGCTTTAGTGATCCTAGACTCCAGTACGGGAGGTTCAGTGGATTTTGGGGCGTTACAATTTGACTCTCTTAAGATATGATATATTACAACCGCACTCCCTATTATTTGATAAATTACAATTTGACCCCCTCCAATTGATTGTCGTTCACTTCAAGTGATCAGAGTTATGAAATTACTTATATACCCATGATTTTTGGATTGAGAAAAATGTATTTACAAATAAGTGAGAGTATTATATTCAATTCACCCCTAGTTAACTGTTGCCATAAACGTTGACTGTACAGAAAGTTCGTCGGAGTGGGGTTTTGTTAGTACTTATAAACTAAAGGGGATGAAATTGTACTTTACCAAATAACAGGACATGCGGGTGTAATATTTCATATATCGAGGGGGTCAAACTATAATTTATCCTATTATTTTTTGATTTAGTGTTAATCCCACTTTCACCACCTGGGGTTTGTCCCAATCCCACTTTCACATTCGAATTTTAAATATTTCAACTAGATACCTTGAGATAAAACGGTTGTCAACTTTATTAATGATAATTTGTGTAATTACCTCTTTCTACATGGATATAATATTTAGAGAAGGAAAGAAAAATATTTTGTGAGGGCAACTTAATCATTTTATATAATGATCAAAGGGTGACATCATCAAAGGGGTGTAATTAGAATATTTGAAATTTGAGGAGTCAGAGTGAAATAAAGGCAAACCTTGGGGGTGAAAGTGAGATTAACCCTTCAATTTAAAAACAAATTGTAGTTATGCTGGTAAGTACTGTTAGAGCAAGAAAGTGATATGTTTGGGATGGTTTTTATTGTTGTTTAAGATATATATATATTGAATTACAGGGTGTATGGAGTGGACCTTATCCACCGGGGGCTTCCTATACAGACGGAACTCTGTCTGATTTTTGTTTGATTTGCCAGGTGGCACTCCAGTGATCTTAAACTCCAGTACAGGAGGTCTAGTGGATTTTGGGGCATTACAACATGGTATCAGAGCAATGTTCTTTAACCTTGGGACGACGGGTTAGGGTCGACCTTGTGGTTGGTAATTGGACTTTTCGTTGTTTCATATATTGTGCGTTAGGACTCTGGTGTGAGTTGGCTTAGCTTTCAGTTTTCTTTAGTGGACCGGAGTGTTGTTGTCCTAGGTGTTAGGTATTTTAAGTCATGATCATTGTCTAACTTTTCCTTTTATTGTAGTCAGTTTTGGGTACACCATAGTGGTGGGTTTTTCCCGAAAGGTGCGTGTTCCGCACTAGTAGCTCCAGTTGAGGGTGGACAGGGTAACTGGAGATTAAATTTTTTGACGATAGTTTTGGTTCCTGGCTTAGAACTTTTAGACTTTCATCGGTCTTTCGTACTTTTCCCCATGAGGGATATTAGTTACTTGGCACGTCAGTTGACGTTTTGGTTTCTTGAGAGCTGTTGGCAGAGTATGACCACTTCTTACGGTCGGGGTTTTGTACTTAACCCCTATTGTTTTGCATGTTGTGTGTTAAGTGTTGTAGCATGGGCCTGCGTGGCATTGGTGTCTAGTTACGTGTTATACATCTTAAGTTGTTGTTATGTTTAACGTTTTCCTTTAGAGGGTGTGATATCTACACTAGTTTCCCTATTGGAGAGTGGACATGATACTCCGGGTTCAAGAATCGACATCGAATGATGATCAGGACTCTCTTAGCCATTGAGGATGTGTTAGATCAGTGTAGGGCGCATGACGGGGATGATCTTTCTCGAGAGGAGTCGGAGTGTTATTATTGTTGACAGTTTGGGCACGTCATGGCTAGGTGTTGTCGTCGGGTAACAGTTTGGTGTTACCTTTATGAGTGGTGTCGGTTTGATGTGATGGGGTGCTGGCAATGGTTGACTAGTTGGGGTAGGAGGCCGATGGTATGCAACTGTTGTGGTTTACAGGGTTATATCTCCAGAGAATTCCCTTTGTTTGATGACCTTGTCTATGATGTGGTATTTTGTACCCACTGTCGACGGTTAGGACATGTGTGGTCTGAGTGTCCTTCCTTTCAGCCATTTTGGCTGGTGAGATGGAGCGTTTCTGTGATTGCATCCGATGTGGTCGTTGGGGTCATAGTCATAGGGTGTGTCATCTTCAAGGGATTGTTGGTAAGCCAGTAGCGCTATATCCTTACGGGGGGCGGGGGGTTAGATTCATGCGGGTAGCTGCGTATTCTTCTACAACTCGGTCTGATCATAAGGATCGTTGGTCATATCGACCACATTCCTTCCAGGGGTTAGGACTGTAGGGTCAAGATACTTATAGACCGTATGACGTTGGCCACACTATTTGATGTTTTGGCATGTCCCTTCTATACGAAGTGTTTTCCTCGCCTCGTTATGTTTCGGGTTGGGTTAGCATGGGTGTTCACGTTTATTTCATTTTCATGTTGACTTGTACCCTGTGTTGTGATGGGATGTCATTTTCCATGGCAATATTGTGCGTTAAGGTACAAGTCATAGCCTGAAAATCTCCTTAGTTAATTGTCAGGTTAGCGTGTCTAGGATTTATTCTTAACCTTCTTTTCCCGGAAGGGGTAGTGCGATGTTGTGGTAAATGTCCGACTGATTCATCATTTTAGAAAAATCGTGGAGTGCTACGAAATTCTAGTGGTTGTGTTTAGACTGACGCACGAAAGTTACTATGTGGGGAGGGATGTAGTTGTTTATGTTCTTTAATTTTCTCTTAGGGGCATGTATTTGCTTTTAATATTTCATGCAGTGAGTAGCCTTATCGGGATTGTACGATGGTTGTGTACTTGAGGGCATTTATGGTTGTTCGTAAGCAGTCCGAAGGATGCCTACCCTGTTGTCGTGTAGCTCGCGTAGCCGTAAGTGGCCTAGTTTCTCAGTTCGCTAATCCTATAACCTATAAGAGAGGGGATGACTTAGCGGGTATGCCAAGGCGGTCCGGTAATTAGATTAGTTAGAGTGACTCGTTGGAGACGGCATTTCTTGAAGTTGTGACCAGTCTCAGTCTTTGGTGTTCGCATGAGTTGTTGATCATCTCGGATGGTGAGTGGTGTATAGGTCTGAGTTCTGTCTTATGGATGCGTCACTTGATTCGACTAGTTTGACATGTATTGTACTGAGGTGTACATATTTCAGAGTCGTATGTCCTTCTTAGCCCTTTTGAAGTTTTTGTTTTGTGTGTCAGCAATGACACCTATTGTTGTTAAGTCGAGACTCGGTATGGGTTGGTATCGAATCGCACCATTCCAGTGATTGCAGAAGTGCGATAGGTGGGATTAGGGCAGTGTCGTAGTGACTCGTCGTGAAGTGTTTTGGAAGTTCGAGCCATAGTGGTATGTTCTCACGATGTGTGAGCTAGGACCGTGAGATTTAGCCTTGGGTATCCTATTGTTAGGAGCTGTGGAGTAAACTAGCAAGTTATGTGCCTTATCCACTATGATGTGGATCCCAAGAACAAGGATGTTGGAGGGTTTCACTATAGAGGTGAATGTACACTAGTTTATTTAAGGATGGACTATGGAATAGCAGAGCGAGTACCCTAATCACCATTGTATGTAGTAGTATTGGGGTGAGTGTTTAGTGATCTATTGAGGTGTTAGGTCACCGTGTGGATGAAGGCTATAGTGTCAAGTGAAGTGTGTAATTTAGGTTGGGAAGGTTCCTTGACTAGGGAGTGTGAGTCGAACGCCCAGCTTTTGCCATAGGCAAAGGTACGAAACTGTGGGCTCAAGCTGGATCAACGAGGACTTTTCCAGTTGTGAGGCATGAGACTTTTGGGTAAGGATAATACATTCCTCCTAGGTATGGTATATGGAATCTAGTCATTTTTGAACCCGTCTCTGTGTCAGAGAGACGGTAGACCAAGTGTGATGGTCTTGTTGACCCAAGGTTTTCCACCATGGGTAACATGATATTTTGATGATAACAAACCATTGAATGTTGTGAATTTAATGTCTACTTCAGTTATGTTTAATAGATTATTGGTTCAAGATAAACTCAAGAGAGCTAGTAGATCTATGAGAATATCAAGAAAATGTGCTTTGAGCTCAAAAGACATTGAACACAATGATGGAGATATCAACCCAAAGCTTAAAGAATTTGAAGATCAAAGAATTGGGTAAAATAGTCTTGTGTGAGTGCTAGATTAAATGTAAAGTTATTTTTGAAATAACTTATTTGATGGCTGAACTCTTGACAAACTAGTATATAGGACCATGCATATTATTAACATCATTCATGAGTCCTTGCATCATTAGCATTAGACTATGAACATCATTGATGATACATTTATATATATATAGTCTTTGCTAAGTTGAGTTAGTTCAAGCTTTCATAAGCTATGGAAGAACTCAACAAAGATGTTTTCTTAGAACCATTAACTTAAATCATATCACTTGAAATGAATTCTAGATGCATATTAAAGCTTTGAACAAAATTGTTAAACCATGAAAAACTTTTGTCTAATATTGAAAATTTGTTTAAATTGGAAAAATATTTTATGATCTCAATATTGACTTTAGGCATTTCAAGGACCTTAATAAGTCTCTAAGACATTCTAGGAATGTGTCTAAGTCATTTTAGAAAAATCCCAAAAACATTTACGAAAAACTGTCAAGTGGGGTTAGAAGTTCGAAATGAAACTTCGCATTCAAATAAGCATATCGCACTTAAAAATAGGTTAAATTGAGAGAATCAAAATCCTAAAATCAATATATTGAAATCCTATTTCCAAAAATCTAAAGAACGCCTCCATCCGAGTTACGGAACTCTAGTTATAACCAAAAGCGTAAACTGCGTCGAAGCTGAAAATGATTTTCTCTCTGGCAGCCGACTGCCCATCAAATGGCAGTCGAGTTCTCGTGGCTCGGCAGCCGACTGCTGCATGTAAGGCAGTCGACTCTTGGTGTTTGGGAAGCCGACTTCTTTAGGATCTTGAACTCTAACGACTATTTTTGAACTTCCAAAAATTACCTAAATATCCCCCATAACTCTCAAACGGCTATATTGATTCCTACACTATATATATGCTATATATGAGCCAAAAATTGGGTTGGAGAGAGAGAGATAAATGTATGTGTAAAATCTACCATTTAGGCCTCAATCTTGAATTTATTTTTGGGTAGAAAATCTCTAAATATGGAATCATTGAGCATCATTCACATCATTCATTATGATTCATATTTCCATACTTGAGTTGAGCTTTTAATTTAATTATTTCATCTATAACTCTAAGTATGTGAGAAAGTGAGTTTTGATTTCTTCATCTATTTATTGAGAGAAAATATTGTACCATTGTATCTTAAATTCTTATCATTTGTGAGTGAAAGACCAAGAAGTTATCTTGGCATGGGAATGGCTTTTTCAAGCTATGTAAAGGTTTTTCTCTACCTTAAAAAGAGAGGATTAGGTTGGCTCTCCACCCACAAGAGTGAGCAAAGGTCGGCTCTTCACCCGGAAGTAAGAGTGGTGGAAGGTTGGCTCTCCACCTGTAAGAGTGAGCAATGTTGACTCTTCATCCGGAAGAAGGAGCATGTAAGGGTTTTTATTTCACCCGCAAGAAAACACGATAATGGAATCATTGAAAGGTTTTCTCAAGGCATGGACGTAGACCAAAGCTTTGGTTGAACCATGTAAAATCTCGGTGTCTTGGTTTGCATTTTCTCTATCCCTTAACTCTTTACTTTGCAAGCAATTGTCATTTACATTCTTCAGCTTTATATATCATTGCTATGAAATTTCTTGTATTTGTGTATTAATGAAGAGGTTGGGAAAATGCATAGTTGAAGTGAATTGTGAACTTGGTTAGATATGGTGTAGATGATTATTTATCTACTTCCTTACCTATCTATAATCTATATGCACACCAAGTATTTGATAAAATTCATATTCAACACACCTTAGTATAAAATGATTATATGCACCCCAAGTGTTTGACTAAATGCATATTCAATAAGAGTTTCTAATTGAGTGTTTATGTGTGAATTCAATATTTGATAACTTTTCATAAACTCTACAAGACGGTCTTCATGACAAATAGTACCTTGCATTAGGTTTCTATAAATAAGGAAGTGCTATTACATGTTTAATTGAATTGCATACTTTGGTGCAATAATTATTTCCTATTCTACTTGAATTGATTAGATATTTAAATGGTGTAACTCATTAATCATGATTAAATGTATGAATTGAGGTAAGTACTTAGAAAATCAATATATTCGTGTTTGACAAGAGTCTAATGAATTATAATTTTGATAAAATAAAGTCAAACCGAAAAAGTCTCAAAGTTTGTCATTGACCCTATTCACCCCCCCCCCCCCCCCTCTAGGTGTCAATATGTGGCCAACAATTGGTATCAGAGCCTCAGCTATATTCTTGCTTTAACCGACTTAGAGTTGATCCATGACAAACTTTGAAAGTTTTTCCCTTACGTAAGGTTATTTGACATTTTTATTCTTCAATGATGTTTACAAGTTAGTTATATGCATTTAAAGGCTAAAGAAGAATGTTCTTAAGGGGAAGTGTTTTTAGATGATCTATAGTGCCCAATGACCATTGAATATGCACATGTCATTAAAGGAGATTTTTGATGATGATATGCAATGATTGAGTCATCTATGTGAAATATGGTAATTTATACATTGTATTGACTTGATACTTGTATTCATATATTATTTGATATATAAGTGTGCTTTATGAATGTATTCATTGATTGATGAATAATCATTGTTTATGCATCACATTCTTTTGATTATCTTGAAATTGCATGAGAAGAGTGACACCTTGGATTAGAAATAAATTATTTTGAAAAAGTGACTCTTATGAAAAACAACATTTCATTAAGCTTTCAAAAATAATTTTGAAATGAAAGGAAATGAATCTTCCTATATGCTAAAATTTTACAATTTTTGAAAAAGGGCATATAATTTAGTTTTGCCAATAAAGGGAAGTTAGCTTGGTTTTCTTGTCAATTCTTGAAGCTTAATACATATGATGCTTATGGTTGTTTATTATGATCCATATATGAAATAGAATTTCGCTCCTATTTTTAATTTCATATTGGTTCATTTTCTTGTGAAATAACTATGAGCATATTTTACTATTTGAATTAACAAACGCACTTCATGATAATGTTCTGGAATGATAAATTCAATTGAAGCATAGTGGTTGTAAAAGATTATTCATTTTGTGCTAATGTGCTTATAATGAATTATGCCCATGATTGTGCTAACACAAATGGACCCAATAACAAATGGGTACTAAAGAAAGCTACTTGAGTGTATTGTAGGTTTGGATTGATTCCTTACTCAAGAATTATTAGTTCCTTAATAGTAACGCTTCAACTCAAAAGGGGAGATGAAATCAAGGTCTCTCACAAGATGAGTGGAGGATGCAAATCATCCACAAACAACTCCAAGTAAAATGTGTAGAGCTAGCACCATGATACACATTTTCTAACCTCCATTACTAATGTGCTTTCATGGATGAGATCAAACATGACATATATATGTTTATTACAGTGTATTGAATCTTTATTTATATGTCATGGAACAAATTTGATAATTGGTAATAAGAGTGATTGACTACTTGTTGCATGTAATTGAATATGTTTTTGATGATTTCTTGATAGTAGCTTGCTTTGAAATGATACTTGGATATATGATGTCATAATATTAGTCTTTTGTCATTTCAAGTACATTTGAGGCAATATTTTTCAAAGACTAGTTTTATGAATGAAAGTCTTGATCATGCATGAAATTTAAAGAATATAGTCATGACCACCTCTAGACTCACAATGCTACTTCACTTGATTTTAGTTGATTTATTGAGTAGATATTTGTCCATGTGATTCAATGATTTTTGTGTTTTATCTAAAGCTTCTTGGTATCACATATTCAATATTATTTTGAGGTATTTGAACTTGAAGAAAAATTATTATGGACTTGAGATAAATGACTAATCAAATAAGTCCATAACTAGTAAACCTCAAGAGAGCAAAATTTCTTTGAATGATCCATCTAATGCAAATGAGGATAATGAATATGTGATGAACTTCAATGTGGTTAAATGATTCGCCTTCCTCTATTATATAACTTCTTGGTGATTATTCTAGAGGTATTTGTATAAAAAAATTTCATAAATGGTATTCATGACGCTTAACCTTTGTTGTTTCAAATTGAAACTTCGGTTGAAGCTATTTATTACATGCTTGGATCTTTATTATGAAAAGGAACTATATGTCCTTTAAAAGAAGCATGTTGAAAAATGAGAAATATTGTGCTTATATGTAATTATCTTGAATGTGTATTGAAAAACATGAATCATGAGTCTTATGTGCATATATCATGAAAGACATACATTTTTCTTGTTTTTTTTTTATCTTATATTATTATTTTTATATAAGATTTTCAATGATATATATTATTTTTAATCTCTTATATTTTACACTTTTATATCATTACCATGCATGCATACTCTTGTATATTCTATAATGCATAATTTGTTGTTTTTAAAGACTAAGTCTAGTGACCCAAGGTTTTGACCATTGTTATCCCAAGATCTTACCGAGAAGGATATAGTTAATTCTTTGCACATGTGAATGGAATTAAATTTCTAAGAATGTCACATGCCTCTTTGCATGAAATGTTTTTATCTAATGCATTCTTATATGATTTTACAATGAAAAATTTTCATGTAGAGAATCACAATGCTTTGAAATGTATAAGTTTTAGACAATGGACTTTAAAATTATCATAAGCCATGCTTAACTTGAAATATGCTCCAATAGGGTGTTTTGAATGGCTTTAAGTAATTTTCTTATGGATGAAGGTTACTTTAGAACCTATATTGATAAACATTCTTCTTATTGTTTGTCATTTATAACTTCTCAAATTTGGTTATTGCTCTTATATGAGAATCTCGTGTTTACTAATATTTGATGTGTTGTGCAATGAAGTTTATCACAAACATGCAAACTATTTCAAAATGAGCATGATAGATGAACTTATTTCCTTCTTGGGTAAAGTTCATTTAAGTGTCATGAAAATAATTTCAAATACTTTTGACACTTTGGTTTTGGGAATATATGGTTTCCTTGGTTGACTACTCTTGGACTTAGATGATTATAGTAACATAAATAAAAGTATATATTATGTGTTATTTTTGTATATATATATACATTTATTATCTTGTTCATCTCTTATTATTTTAGATAAGTATTTTTACCATATATATAAGAGATATATTTTGTGTTAATTATCTTCTAGCACTTGAGAAGAATGCATACATTGTCATTACATTACATTACAAAGACATGTATTTATGAGAAATATTGAGCTCACTTTCATGATTATAAATTTTTTCGTCAATATTCTCACCAATTTTCTCTAAGATAACTTATTTTTTAAAATTCATAGAGAAATGAAAACGTCTTTGAATATTAATGTGCTAGCATATGTCTTGTGTAGTTTTTACTTGCTTATTTTAGGATACTCATCTCTTAGTCATCATTATGATTTTTATTTTTTTCATATTACATTATATGATTAGATATTGCATATGTGTTTATTTATTTTCAAATGGTGTGATGGAGGTGGTGTTGACTCGTTCTTAAATGGTCATATGTGATATTAAGTGAATCTACATACACGACTATGTGATTTTAAATGATCTAGTAATTGTGTGATTCTCATTTGCATATAGTATGTTGAATACTTATGATTTGAACTTTCATTCAAACACACACATACTTGAGCATTAAATCACTTTCATTTGAGTTATTCACTTGATACATGTACTTCATATATGAAAATCTATTTTGATCATGTATCTTTTTTTGTCTATGAAAAGCAAGCAAATGATTTAGTCATCATTGATTACATGTGCTAACATGTCCTTGTTGCCATCATGAATGTAAAGTTATGTTTGTAATTTGGTATCATTTTAAGCATATTCATGAAATGTATAGATAATGTGTTGCTTCAAATGATATATTCTATGATCATAATTCATATATGCAACTTGATTCTCTCCTTGTACTTAATTGTATCTATTCTTTTTGATGATGTCAAAGGGGGAGAAAGATTAGTTGATGTGCAAATGTTGTATGCACATTCTTAGGGGGAGTTTTGCTCCTTGATATGATCATATGCTAAATGTTTAAGTATAAACATCATTTAAAGCATGATGATAGGGAATAAATTCCAAAGTTTATGCATATGCTTTATTGTAATATTCATTGATTGCATATTGATAGGGGGAGCATTTATAAAATTCCTTCAATTATTTATCGACACACATCAATGTTTGTCATTATCAAAAAGGGGGAGATTGTTGACCCAAGGTTTCTCACCATGGGTAAACATGATATTTTGATGATAACAAACCATTGAATGCGGTGAATTTAATGTCTACTTGAGTTATGTTTAATAAGTTGTTAGTTCAAGATAAACTCAAGAGAGCTAGTGGATTTATGAGAATATCAAGCAAATGTGCTTTAAGCTCAAAAGATATTGAAGATAATGATAGAGATATCAACCAAAAGCTTAAAGAAATTGAATATCAAATAATTGGGTAAAATAGTCTTGGGTGAGTGACAGATTAAATGTAAAGTTATTTTTGAAATAACTTATTTGAAAGCTGAACTCTTGACAAACTAGTATATAAGACCATGCATATCATTAACATCATTCATGAGTCCTTGCATCATTAGCATTAGACTATGAACATTATTGATGATACATTTATATATATAGTCTTTGCTAAGTTGAGTTAGTTCAAGCTTTCATAAGCTATGGAATAACTCAACAAAGATATTGTCCTAGAACCATTAACTTAAATCATATCACTTGAAATGGATTCTAGATGCATATTAAAGCTTTGAACAAAATTGTTAAACCATAAAAATCTTTTGTCTAATATTGAGAATTTGTTTAAATTGGAAAAACATTTTATGATCTTAATATTGACTTTAGGCATTTCAAGGACCTTAATAAGTCTCTAAGAATATGTCTAAGTCATTTCAGAAAAATCCCAAAACATTTCACGAAAAACTGTCAAGTGGGTTAGAAGTTCGAAATGAAACGTCGCATTCAAATAACTATATTTCACGAAGCCGACTTCTTTAGGATGAAAGAAACCAAGTTTGAGTCTCTATTGGAGAAGAGGGAGATAGATGTATCTGTAAAATCTATCATTTGGGTCTTAATCTTGAATTTATTTTTCGGTAGAAAATTTCCAAATATGGAATCATTGAGCATCATTCACATCATTCATTATGATTCATATTTCCATACTTGAGTTGAGTTTTTCATTTGATTATTTCATCTATAACTCTAAGTATGTGAGGAAGTGAGTTTTGATTTCTTCATCTATCTATTGAGAGAAAATATTGTACCACTGTATCTTAAATTCTTATTATTTGTGAGTGAAACACCAAGAAGTTATCTTGGCATGGGAATGACTTTTTGAAGCTATGTAAAGGTTTTTTTCTACCTTAAAAAGAGAGGATTAGGTTGGCTCTCTACCCGCAAGAGTGAGCAAAGGTCGGCTCTTCACCCGAAAACAAGAGTGTTGGAAGGTTGGCTCTCCACATGCAAGAGTGAGCAAGGTTGACTCTTCACCCGGAAGAAGGAGCATGTAAGTGTTTATTTTTCACCAGCAAGAAAAACACGATAGTGGAATCCTTGAAAGGTTTTCTCAAGGCATGGACGTAGACCAAAGCTTTGGTTGAACCATGTAAAATCTCGGTGTCTTGGTTTGCATTTTCTATATCCCTTAACTCTTTACTTTGCAAGCAATTGTAATTTACATTCTTCAGCTTTATATATCATTGCTATGAAATTTCTTGTGTTTGTGTATTAATGAAGAGGTTAGGAAAATGCATCGTTGAAGTGAATTGTGAACTTGGTTAGATATGGTGTAGATGATTATTTATCTACTTCCTTACCTATCTATAATCTATATGCACACCAAGTATTTGATAAAATTCATATTCAACACACCTTAGTATAAAATAATTATATGCACCACAAGTGTTTAACTAAATGCATATTCGATATAAGTTTCTAATTGAGAGTTTATGTGTGAATTCAATGTTTGATAACTTTTCATAAACTCTACAAGACGGTCTTCATGACAAATAGTACCTTGCATTAGGTTTCTATAAATAAGAAAAGTGTTATTAAATTTTTAATTGAATTACATACTTGGGTGAATGAATTATTTCCTATTCTACTTGAATTGATTAGATATTTAAATGGTGTAACTCATTGATCATGATTCAATGTATGAATTTAGATAAACACTTAGAAAATCAATCTATTCACTAGGTGTTTGGCAAGAGCCTAATGAAGTATAACTTTGATAAAATAAAGTCAAACCGAAAAAGTCTCAAAGTTTATCATTGACCCTATTCACCCCCCTCTAGGTGTCAATATGTGGCCAACAGATCTCCTTTAAGTGATAAGTGTGTTGTATTGGTTTTGTTACCACGACTAGCTATGGACTCGTGGTTCAATGTGGTTACCTTTGGGAAAATGAGTCGTATTTGATATACGATGGTGATCTATTTCCACGAGGTGGTAGCTTATGATCTTAGAAAATAGTATGAGATTGTTACAGTATTTATAATTATGGGTTTGAAGTATGCTTCTAGCTAACCTTCGAGGTGGGGATCGTAGAACAGATTTAGAGTTGTGTCATTTTTCCTTGTGGTGCGTGTAGATACCGCGGGGTTAAGTTTTGTTCCTTGGTATGTGTCTTGCGTAGAGGGCAAGCATCGTGTTCCCTTTTGCGGATGGGGGTTGTGGATTTTAGTCAGGTTAGTGGTTACTGCACTGGTTGAATCTGCGCGGAATTAGTGTTTGGTGCTGATGACTTAGTTCATCCATCCTCATATAGATGTTCTAGTTATTGAGGTTGACCGTTGTGGTTCTTCCTTTATGAGGTAGTGTTCGTATACTTTTGTCTCGCGTACCGGTTGGAGTACGAAGTGCGTACTCAGAGTCTCGTTGGCATGTATGACAGGGTGTGTTAGCGGGCTTGACCTTGGTTAACTGTTTGCACAGTGAGGTGTTGGCACGTCATGTTGCGTTGAGGGAAGAGATAGTGGGATTTTCTTGTTGGGCACGTTTCAACTAGTTTCTTTTTCCTTCATTTTTTTTTCTAGACAGGGAACCGGTTTCGGACAGAGGGTCGCGATAGTAATTATGAGGAGCCAACTTTTTCTCTTGAGTCATCCTGTTTTTCAGGGCATCTGTATTTCTGAGTTACGTGTTGTTGACGGTCAAAGTTTCAACCGAGTGCGTCACGTTGTTGTCTTTCTTTGGACCTTGGGTTGTTGCATTACATATATGTTCATCAGGTTATTTATATTATGGCTTGTTGCCACCCTATGGTTTTTGTTCACTCTAGGGGGTGCGGGGCTTCAATTCTATAAAGTCCTAGAGGCATCAGGGCGTGACAATGGTATCATCGAGTAGTTGTGGCTTAGGAAGGACAGATGGACTACGCGGATAGTAGGATTCATCCTTTAACCTTCGAGGTGGGCAACCTCGTGTTCTTCAAGGTTTCTCCGAGAGATGGAGGGTTTGTGCGGTTCGGGGAGGAGCGGCAAGCTATCCCCATGTTTCGTTGTCTGTTGTATCTCTGGATTGGTTTAGGGAGGCGACTTTTCAGTTAGTTTTGCCTCTGGTGTTAGCCGTTGTCCATAGTGTATTTCTTTTCATTTTTCTATACTATAGGAGTATCTGTTAGATCCTTAGCAGGTTCTGCAATGGGTTGGTACTGACGTGTCCAAGGATTTATTATATGAGGGGCAACCTGTATGGATCCTGGATACACGTGATCAAGTACTGCATGGTGAGATATTTTTCCTAGTCAAGGTTCGCTAGTGGCATCGCTGTGTCAATGAGGTGACCTAAGCGAGAAAGAGTGTTGGTTGTTCAGGCAGAGTGCCCTATTTTACGTTCACCATTGCAGGTGTGTTGTGATTTTGGGGACGAAATCTCCTAAGGAGGAGAGATATTATATAAATTAAAGGAAATTTATATATATTTAAAAATATATGTATATATAATATATATATCTTATATATACAACACAACACAACACACACTCACATACCACAAAACACACACACACACGTTTCATTCTCTCGCCCGATATTCTGCTTCTCTTTCCTCCTCTTTGTCGCAACGAAGAGAGAGATAGAGATGGGGGGATAAGGCTGGTCGTAGAAAGAGAGAAAAGAGGAAAGGCTGGGGTTTCGCTATGAAAGGGCTTGGTGGTGGCGTTGGGTGGTACGACGACGCGGGGAGAGGGCGGCAGTGGCGGCGCGTAGGTGGTGGTGGCGCGCAAGAGGCGTGGTGGGCGCGGCTGCTGCAATCGCTCGTGGCAGTAGCAAGGGTGAAGTTAGGTCAGTTTTGACGATGGTTGTTGCTCCATTTCACGTGTCTTTTGGAGGGTAGTTGGGTTTTGGTGACGTGTACATCATATCCGAAATTGGGACAATTTCGTTGAACGATTTGGCGTAAATCGCGATTTCTAGATGAGTTGACTTTTCGGTTTCGTGTTGATATGGTTAATCTAACGTTCGTAGATTTTAATTGTATTTTAGTATGTTGTTCTAGGCATCGTGGTAATCGTTTTGGTGCGTCGTGGGGTTCGATTGGATTAACGGTGCAAAAAGCTATTTTTTGGAATTTCGGTTTAGGAACCGGTGTTAGTTCGCCGCTATTTTTGTGCATGCTTCTAGAGGTAGGAAAATTGTTGTTTAATTTCATGAGTTCACGCACTGTGGGACGTGTGAAATTATGGTTATGTTATTTGGAATTTCGATTGCTTGGAAAATTATTTTAATGTATTTAAATTGAAAGGAATGAAAATGTAATGATTAAATGATAAATAAATTAATTGAATTAATTGTGAAAGTAAAGAAATAAATTAAATAAGTATTACTAAGAGTTGATGTGTTTCATGCTTATATGATTTTATTATAGTTTGTTGCGTATGTATTTAATTGAATTTATTATTTAAAAGGTAATTAAATAATAAATTGAAATTATTGAGAACTGACGATAGGATGATGTGTACATGCCTATGTGATTTTAGACATGGACATGCATCATCGTAGGACATGGACATGCATCATCGTAGTGTCAGCTACGCCTGAGATTTGGTTTCCGCGTTACGATAAGGATTCCGGGGGACGGAATTGCCCGCTTGTTCCTAGAACTCCGGGTTACGGACATTTTAGATGAGTCACGTACAAGATGACGACTACAGGTTAGCAATTGGTCGTATAGGATGACTATAGGGTAGCAAAGAGAGCTACGCCTGAGACTCGTGTCTGGAAATGTAAGTAGACATGGACATGTATCATCATTCTTACATCATTTCATGATATCAGTTGGTTGAGACGTTGTATATATTTAAACTTGTTCTACGATTCTCTTAATGTTGTTATAGCTGGGTTGATGAGTGTTTAGTGTGTCGAGTTATAGATCTCAAAGGTATATAGACCGAGACGAAATGTACATTTTATCTTTGTTTCAGGATGGGATTCAGATTTGGTTTTGGGAAGGGCCAGTTAGTCTCGCCAGTTAGGGCGGAGACAGAGGGCGTTTCCCTGCTGAGCATTGTGAGCTCATTCCCCTTGTGTTTATTATTTTCAGGTTATGTGACTGGACATGGTCGGATGTGGTTGTTGTGATGTTGTTGGCAAGTTGGGACCTACTATCACATTTTGTTGTTTAGGTCATGTTTAGGGCTAGTTTGCGTTTACCTTACCCTTTTGTTTAATGTATTATTCTTGTGGCACCTACGGGTGTAGTGGTCTGTATCTATTGCCGGGTTGGCGCGTACTTCATTTGTGTTAGGTATTATCATGTATATTTTAGACTGTGCGTATGTTGTAGGGCTTGGAGGGGTGGCGGTTCTGTTATGTCGTCGATCCCGGTCCCTTGTAATATGTTTAGGATGGTTTTTATTGTTGTTTAGGATATATATATATATATATATATATTGAATTACAGGTTGTATGTAGTGGACCTTATCCGCCGGGGGCTTCCTGTACAGACGAAACTCTGCCCGATTTTTTTTAGATTTGTCAGGTGGCGCTCCAATGATCCTAGACTCCAGTACATGAGGTCTAGTGGATTTTTGTTCACTTTAAGTGATCGGAGCTGTGAAATTACTTACAGGTTGCCAGTTGATTGTTGTTCACTTTAAGTGATCGGAGCTGTGAAATTACTTATATACCCATGATTTTTGGATTGAGAAAAATGTATTTATAAATAAGTGAGGGCATTATATTCAATTCACCCCTAATGAACTGTTGTCGTTAACGTTGACTGTACCAAAAGTTCCCCGGAGTGGGGTTTTGTTAGTACTTATAAACTAAAGGGGATGAAATTATACTTTACCAAACAACAGGGCATGCAGGTGTAATATTTCATATTTTGAGGGGGTCAAACTATAATTTATCTTATCGTTTTTTGATTTAGTGTTAATCCCACTTTCACCACCTGGGGCTTGTCCCAATCCCACTTTCACATTCGAATTTTAAATATATTAGCTTGACACCTTGAGATAAAAAGGATGTCAACTTTACTAACAATAATTTGTGCAATTACCTCTTTTTCCTTGGATATAATATTTAGAGAAGGAAATAAAAATATTTTGTGAGGGCAACTTAATCATTTTATATAATAATCAAAGGGTGACATCATCAAAGGGGTGTAATTACAATATTTAAAATTTGATGAGTCAAAGTGAAATAAAGGCAAACCTTGGGGGTGAAAGTGAGATTAACCCTTCAATTTAAAAATTAAGGGATAACTTCATTTACACCCCCTGAGGTTTGTCTTATCTTCATTTAGACCTCCTCAGGTTTGCATATCTTCATTTACACCCCTTACTTTTCAATATTCTCATCACTTAGACCCCCTGAACAATGACATCAGCCTGAATTTTTTTTAAAATCCCTAAACTACCCTAAATGTCTTATCCTTCTTCTGTTTGGAAACAAGGATAGTGCTTTTATCAATTAGACTCCCTCCCATCATTTAATAATTTAATTTGTATTAAAATTTCAAAATATATATAAAATTTGAAAAAATATATATTAAAATTTGAAAAATATTATAAATTCGAAAATAAATATAAAATTAAAAAATATATATAAATTTTGAAATTATGTTTTTTTCAAAAAAACATATTAAATTTCAAAAATAAATATAAAAATCACAAAAAACATAAAAAAAATTGAAACAAATATATAAATTTTTAAAAAAAAACATATAAAATTCAAAAAAATATATTAAATTTCAAAAAAAAAATTATAAAATCGAAAATAAATATAAAATATAAAATATATATATTTTTTGAATTTTTTTTAAAAACATATTAAATTCAAGACAAATATATAAAATTAAAAAAACCATATAAAATTCTAATAATATATATTAAATTTCGAAAAAAATATAAAATTTGAAAATAAATATAAAATTCAAATATATATATATATTAAATTTCAAAAAAAAAAACTAAATTCGAAAATAAATATAAAATTAAAAAAAATAATTAATTCTCTCTCTCAGACGCACACACCACACACACACACACACATCGCCTCCCCGTCGGCGCCGCCCCCTCCCATCACCGCCTCCCCGTCTGCGCCGTCCCCTCCCCCCTCCCCCGATGGGTCTATATATATATGTATAGATCTATATATGTGTGTGTGTGTGTGTGTGAGAGAGAGAGAGAGAGAGAGAAAGAATAAATATTGAATAGATATTGGGGTGTTTGGTTTGAGAGTTAGATTGATTCTAAGAGGGTGTTTGGTTTAGGGTTTAAATTGATTTAGAGATTAAATTGATTTAAGGGGTGTTTGGTATAAGGGTATTTTAGACATTCAACACCATGAGAGGGTGTAAATGAAGATATGCAAACCTGACGGGATTAAAATAATGATAGAACAAACCTTAGGAGGTGTAAATGAAGTTATTCCAAAAATCAATTGTCTCATAAAATTGTCCTTGGGAACAAATTGTAGTTAGGCTGGTAAGTACTGTTAGAGCAAGTGACCAAAACAAAAAAAACTCTAGAGAGAGAGACAAGCGAGAGATTTCGGGAAATGATGACCCATGCGATGCCGACGGCGGCGATGTTCTGTCAGAATGCGGTGGCGACGGAGACGGAACGGGTGTTCATAGTAGCAGAGTACAAGGACCTTTGTCGGCGAGTTCGGCACGGGGAGTTGGACCACTATCGCCGCTGGAATTCTCGGCCGCTCCAGTAATTTTTGCCGAGTCCGGTGGTGTCATCAGCTCGATCCTGGCATCAATCACGAGCGCTTTACTGGTAACCACCCCCTTCATCGTTTTCCCTCTATAATATATATGAATGTGTGTTTATATATATTCTATATCTGATTCTTTTGAGTGGTATGTAATTTCTTCAGTTCTGATTATTGATTTCAAATCTTGGGGTTTTTTAGGGTTTTTTTATTCAAGATTATTGTTCTCTATTTGTGATGGTTTAATTTTGCTGTTAATGCCCTTCACGGATTTCCATCTTTGATATATATGAATGTGTATATATATATATATATTCTATATCTGATTCTCTTAAGTGCTATGTAGTTTTTTCAGCTCTGATTATTGATTTCAAATCTTGGGATTTTGTGGGTTTCTTGATTCAAGATAGATTATGGTTCTCTGTGCGTGATGGTTTAATTTTGCTGTTAATACCCTTCACGGTTTTCCCTCTTTAATATATATGAATGTGTATATATATATATATGTTCTATATCTGATTCTTTTGAGTGGTATGTAATGTTTTCAGTTCTGATTATTGATTTCAAATCTTGGGATTTCGGGGGTTTCTTGATTCAAGATTATGATTCTGTGTGTGTGATGGTTTAATTTTGCTGTTAATCTTTTTGTGTGATTTCCATAGTTACATCGCTACTCTATTTTTCTGCACAATTTGTGGGTTCTTTTTTGTTTCATTTTAGCTATATTTTATGAGGATGTGTTTGATTGTTTCTGCACAATGGTTTATTGCACTTCCTAGAGGATCGCGAATTAGAAATCACAGACACACACAGACACACACACACATATATATGTATATATATATCAGAGGTAGAAACCCAATTCTGTGAACACATTTGTAAGGTGGATGCTATTTTCCACAATGGCTTATTCAGATCATAAATCTCAATTAGTAAGAGTTACTGACATTAGCATTGTTGAGGATCTTTTTCTTCAAGTTTTTGAGTTATATGATAAGTTGTCTATATTTTTTAAACGTTATTGTTCCTTCTTTATTTCGGGGTTGTTACATATCTGGGTATTTGATTAAAAGAGATGGTCATCTCACTGTTTTTGTTCCGATATATGTCATAATGAGTAAATGAGTGTTTGCTAATTATGATCGGTAAGATGTTAGAGAAGGAGTTACATTATGACAGCAATAGAAAAGAAATGGTAGTGTCCGGCGATTGCTTAAAGGGTTGTTACTTCAGTTTTGAGTTTCTAGGAGTTTGACATTTGGGAATACTTCTTATCTATCAAACAAAACAAATTAAAATAAATCTTACCAATATTGAAATCTATAGACCTAGATTGGTCCCATCACTGAATCTTATCGCACTTATTCTCAGGTTCTGTTGGGAAATAAGTCCAGTAACAAAGTATATTTGTTCAGAATTGAGTTAGAGCTTGAATCGTGTCAGACTAGTCTTAAGAAGTTCAGAAATGAGTTTGAGCTTGAATCATGTCAGACTAAGTCTTAAAAAGTCCAGAAGTGTGATTGAGCTTGGATCATGTTCAGACTAATCCCTATAAACCTTGCTTGACTTTGGTTTGTCATAATTCAACAAGGGATCCAATAATGTGATTGGGAAAATATTGCTAGAACAAACTGATGTCTATTTAAACTGTCTTTTCACCTCGGTTGGGAAATTAGGAGTAATAAGATGTTGTCATCCTTATGGTGTTCCGTTGAACTGCCAAAAGAAAAGATCATATATATTCTGTTGTTCGATCAACGTCCTAGCCTTTGTACCCCTTCACATCATTACATTTCTGTGTCTTATTGGCAAACGGATTACAGCTTTCATTCTTTGGTGAGTTTCATGTAATATTTCATGAGAATTGTTCAGATATTGTACTCATACCTGGTAGTATTGTGCAAAGACTTCGCGTTAGTTAATCGCGAAGCTCCTGACTGGTAGAACACAGAATGCAATTAAGAATTACTGGAATTCTAAACACAGGCAAAGGAGGATGGAACTCAACAAGTTTAAACCGGCATCTAGAAACATGTTAGAGGAAGGCAGCCCAGAAAAAACAAGCACATTCTTGGAAGAAACCCTTTTGGATGAAGATATCAAGTCACTGAAAACTATAGAAGAAAGAGAAGTGAGCTCGATGGAAAATAAACCCAACCTATGTGAAGAGAAATGTCAAAGAAATAAGGATAAATGTACTGATGAAAGGAAAAGCCGTTCCCTTTTTAAACCAGTGGCGCATATTGGTGCATTTAGTTTTTCTAACCCTCCAAGTGACCAACCAAGCTCTACACTGTCAGGGGCGGTCCCAATGTCCGGGCCATTCATTCAACCTTCAATATCAGATTCTTGGATCAGTAAATCTCTTGAAGGTGCTTGTAGCCCCATGTCCGGCCCATGGTTCCCAAGAATTATGGCTATGATTTTTCTGCCGCCAATTCTCAAAGCTCGCTGTTGGACCCTGAGTTTGTTGGATATGAGGATCCCCCCTGCTCAAGTCAGCAATCGGATGCCATAGCCACTGATTTGATCAACAGTGCTTGGAGAAGAGACCTTGATAATGCTGCTGTCCCTGCGCCGGATAATACAACTGGATTAGCGTCCCAAGGTGGTACTGCGAAAAGGGATGTTTCTAACGGGAGTACCAAGAGTGATCATTCTCGGTTTGAGAAGGACGGAATAGATTGATGCGCATGTCACATGATGACAGACTTGGTGTCAATACATATGCCATTGCCAGCGTTTGCATTGCCTACTGGAGTACAGTATTGGTTTTTGGTTTTGGTTTTGGTTTTGGTTATGGTTATGGTTAGGTTGGATTTAATGTTATTTTATTCTGAACTGAAATCATGTTTGGTGCATATGATTTTTGTGTGAGAAAAAGTAAAGCTGATAAACCAAATCATATTTGGTAACTTGCAATACTTTGACATTTTATTTATTTAAAATAACATTTTGTAAATATATATGTTTTAAAAAATAAAATATATGAATATTTAATTTTTTCGAAACATTTAATTTTTCATAAATATTTAATTTTTTCAAAATATTTATAGATAAAATATTGGGTAATTCCCACTGACACCTCTCAAAGAGACTATAATCCCACACGGACACCCTCGATATTGAGTATTCCCACACGAACCCCCTCAGACAGATGACCGTTAGGTTTACTAACATTTTATTGTGAAATTACTAATTTTCCCTTCCATATATATTTAACAAAATGAGTAATTTGCACTAACACCCCCTGAGGTTTGGTTTTGCTTGCAATGACACCCCCTAGGCCAGCAAAATGACCAAAATACCCTTGATAAAATTCAAAAATATTAAGTGTAATGTGAAATGATCTTTATGCCCCCACCCCAAATATATAAAATTTTGAAAAACATATATATAAATTCGAAAAAATGTATAAAATTCGAAAACAAATATTTAAATTTTGAAAAAATTATATAAAATTAGAATAAAATATATAAATTTCGAAATATATATACAAAATCAAAAATATATATAAAATTCGAAAATATATATAAATTTTGAAAAATATTTAAATTCGAATATATATATTTCCAAAAATATATATATAATTCAAAATATATATATTTTCAAAAACAAAATTCAAAAAATTATATAATTTCGAGAAACATATATAAATTTCAAAAAATATATATATAATTCGAAAACATATATATATAATTCAAAAACATATATAAAATTTGAAATATATATATAATTCAAAAATATATATATATTCGAATTTATATATTTTTCAAATTTTATATATATATTTCAAATTTTATATATAAGAAGAAGCTTTCTAAATTTATAAGGTAAAGGGTATCAAATTAATTTCACAATATTAAGTTAAGGGTATATAAGTCATTTTATATCATTTGAGGGCAAAATAGACTATTTATGGGGTGAATAGTGGCTGACATCACTAATTGCTAAACCTTTTTTTTGCATTATTTACATTAAGATTAATATTTTAATATATTATAATATTAAAATATATTAATATTAATATATTAGTATTAATATTAATATATTTTAATATTAAAATATATTAATATTAAAATATATTATTATTAATATATTAATATTAATATTAAAATTTATAATATTAAAATATATTAATATATTAGTATTAATATTAATGAGGTGGTGCTACAGTGCCAAATGGGGTGCTACAGTACTCGCACCATACAAAACCATCAACTTTGATGGTTCCAAAAATGGTACCAAATGGTTTGCTACAGTGTACCAACACCAATTTTACCAAACATAGATTGGTACCACCATTTCGTAACAAAACCAAAAAGTTGGTACCAAAACCAGTTACAAACACAGGTATCAACTTTTTGGTTTTGTTACGAAATGGTGGTACCAATCCATGTTTGTTAGGATTGGTGTTGGTTTAACAATACCAAACCAATGGTACCAAATGGTGGTACCAACCCATGGTTTTGGAACCATCTAATGAGATGGTTTTTGGTAGTGCGGTACTGTATCAACCAAAACCAAAACTAAATGATTGCACCATCTCACCCCAAACCAAAATCAAATAGTTGCACCATATTAATATATTTAAATTAATATTTATATTAAAATATATAATTGGAAATTTAATATATTTTAATATTATAATTTTATTATCTTTCCTAAAAATTAATATATTAATATATATTAAAATATATTAATATTATAATGTATTAATATATTAAAATATATTAATATTAATATATATTTTTGGAAATTTAATATATTTTAATATTATAGTTTTATTATGTTTCCTAAAAATTAATATATTATAGTTTTATTATCTTTCCTAAAAATTAATATATTAATATTAAAATATATTTTTGGGAGTTATTTTAATATTATAATTTTATTATCTTTCATAAAAATTAATATATTAATATTAATATATTATTAATATTTTAATATTAAAATATATTTTTGGAAATTTAATATATTTTAATATTATAGTTTTATTATCTTTCCTAAAAATTAATATATTAATATTATTAATATTAATATATTAATATTAAATATATTTTAATATTATAAATTTTAATATTTATAAATAAAATGTGAAACCATTCCAAGTTACCAAACATGGTTTGGTTTCAGAATTTCAACCCATACCAACTCTACAAAACATGATTTGGTTTTTTAACATCACTTTTTCTCACACCAAAACCATCTGCACCAAACATGGTTTGGAATCAAAATAAAACCACACCAAACCAAATCCAACCCAGCCCAAACCAAAACCAAAAACTAACACCGCACTGCACCGTTACCAAACGCAAAAGGATACAAAGTTGGTTCCATTCTCCATTATACATAAAGATAGTGTAAGAACATTTATTTATGTAATGATATTATTATAATAAAAAAGCTGATAAAAAACCATGTTAAGAGTTTTGTGTTTTAAATTGGGTTGTTAAGTGTTAAATGTGTGTACAAAGTGGTAAAAATACAAAGATATTCAGTGGAACAATGGTTGGAAGCGGCAATGCAAAGAAACAAAGATTTCAGAGAAATATTAAAAATAATTGTTATTATTCCACCGAGTACTCGGTGGGAGTGTTACCGAGTGCGAACTTTCGCACAGTTTGCGCAAAAGTGTATTTTTCACCAGAACATTTTTGTGAACTTGCGCACTCATACATGTTCACCGAGTACTCGGTAAGTGGGTAAGCATAATTATTTTTGGAAAGATTTATTTTGCTATATAATTGATTCATAACCACTTTGTGACGTGATTAGAAACTATTATCAGTATATTGGACTATCATTAACATATTTATTTATATTTGGAAGATTTAAATGGTGGAAATACGAATCATGATTGGAAAATGATTCTTACCATTAATTAAAGATTCTTATTTATATATATGAGTTAAACCTAAGAGAATTGTGTGACTTTTGTGAGAGATCTCTACAATTCTTCCACAAATTCATATTATTCTACAAAGATATATAGAAAAAGAAAATTATTGACTGATTATATATTTTCTAGTTCTTTCTTGGTTTGAGTTTTTCCAATTGTGCTTTTACAACGAAGATCGTTATGCATAATTGAATGATTTAGTTGCTGAAAAATCATGACACTACCATGATCGAAGCAGGAGGCTTCATGATTCTTTGATCCGTTGAGAAGCGGAGCCGTTAGAGTACGGAGATCGGAGCAAGAGCTTTGTGGAGCGCGAGTGATTCAAGACTGTTATACGTTGTAACACCCACAATTTCCATGCATAGGTTGGCCAGACCCATACACAAAAGCTAGGAGTATCTTCAATTGACAAAAATAAGCACAGATGATAAGACATAAAATAGAGATAAAATAATAAGAGTTGATGATACCACTTATATAGGAAAGATCCCACACCCAATACATCTTTGAAATAACTTAAGTTCTCAAATTTATATAACTTGGGAATCCCATAACATGGACCCCTAGACCACACAAACTTATATTACCCACAACAAGACTGAATTCCTACCCTGTAGTGGAAGGAAACTACTGGACAAAGAATACAGGAGAGACAAATCCTCAACCCTACGGATGCAATTGCCGAGGACCTGAAATATCAATAAAGGTGAATCAAATCCACGGGCAAGTACATCTCTACATGATCCCAAACAAAGTACTAAAAACCATCCCCTTTCCCGGTGACACCTATCCCAAAAATATTAATAAATATTAATATACCTTACTATACTTTATATTCCCTAGAATACCACCATGAAAATATAATTAATTTCATAACTTCTATTTACATTTACTAGGATACCACCGTGAAGATATAAAACAAATACCATAAATTCCTTCCATAAGTCAAATTTCCATCATCTCCATTTCCAACCATAACCACGTACCCGATAACTCAGCCATACCGTGACAACTCATCCAAGTCCCGCGGTACTAGTGAGACTGCGTTTATTAGTCAGCCTACTTGTGGTTCCTTTTTAAATCTCCCGATCATATTCATTTTAATTAAATCTTATGATTTTACAATTTTATTAATTCACTTGTATTCTTTAATCGGGAACGTATAACAATTTATAAGGTTGAGCCTGAAGGGTCTAAGGGGGGGCGACCATTACCTGAGCGCCCCCCTGGCGGGGTCTGGGGCAGCGCCCCAGCGCCAGGAAATACGATATTTTATACGATCAAAACTATTCATTTATACGGTCGAATATACATATTTTAGTATAAATTCGTGGTGAATCATAATAACATATAAATTCATACAAGTCTACACAGAATATAATAAATTACGTATATATTCATGGACATGAACATGGTAAAATAGATCTGTACATATGACTACTTAAACAAAATATATACTATCATATGTAATCATGAATCAAAACCCACAATAACCGATCTATACATGAGTGGTTATAAATATCACAATTCTATCCATATACACATGATTTATACATATACTTTCGGATCTATACATATATGTATAACAGAATATATATCATCATATATATACGTAAATACCAACATATTATAACAGATCTATACATATGTTTTTAACATAATTACGGATCTATACATATATGCTCATATGGCTACTGATCTATACATATAACCATATAGCTACGAATCTATACATACATTTTCATATAACTACATATCTACACATATAATTACGGATCTACGCATACATGTTCATATAACTACATGTATACATATATAGTTCCGGATCTACACATACATGTTCATATAACTATATATCTACACATATAGCTACGGATCTACACATACATGTTCATATAACTACATATCTACACATATAGCTACGGATCTACACATACATGTTCATATATATGTAAAGTATAGGAGTGTTTTATAACCTGCAGATGCACATTTTGAATAATATAGGGGGTTTTGCGCTATTGACCCATATATATATATATATACCAAATAGTCATGAAGAACTTAGGCCAAAAGCTTTATTCCATCCTCAGTCACTTTTGTTTCCTCATTCAATACTAGAGGTGACAAATGGGCATGTTAGGGTGGGTTTAGGTTGGGTTGTTAACGGGTGGGGTCATGATCCACTATAACCTATCGAGAACGGGTCGGGTCATAAATGGGTCGGATCAACCCGTGGGTCAACCCGCCTCACATTTTTTATTTTTTATTTTTACAGAAGGAAAATGAAATTTGTATATTAAATGATACTAATATCTACATAAATAAAACTTGTTATTTTTTAATGTATTTATGTTATTTAAACTACATATGAAATGGGTCAAGCTATCAAAAAGTGATTAGTAAGTTATTTTTATGCCTCACACTACCCAATAATAAAAGTCCATTTTCCGGTGACGAAGTTATGCATTTACTATTATACCCTTAAAATGTTATTTTATAATTTAATATAAATACAAGTTAATTGCTAAATGATGGAAAGCCCCTAGGTTGAAACGCTGTCGTTTTAACATGAAGCCATTCAAATTATTTTGAATGATATTGATGCCAACTCATCTCTTTGACTTGTCCATTTCTAGGGTTTATTTTCTCATAGCCTCTGAAACGAACATAGTTGCCTCCCATCTCTCTCAAAATCTAAGCTTTCTGTAATCCAAACTCTAAACGTACGAACAAATAGAAACCCTAGAAATGTCGTTTTCTCCTTCTCTCTCCCAAAATCATAAGTTTCTTTGATACAAACCATCTCTCTCTCACTCAATTCTGTAAGATGCAAATGGGGAATGAACAACAGTGCTGAAGAATTATTGCAGAAAAAACATAGCAAAAGCTAAAGATTGTGATCCAATTCATGCTAATTCCACGTATTCCAAAAGCTAAAATCAAAATTTGCTTCTAACACTTAAAATGGGTTTTTTTATTTACTTATGTTGGGAAAATTTCTACAAATATATATTGCCTTTACCGGTGTGTAATTACATATGAAAGCAAAAACTTATATTGTTCTATTAGGTTCTGATCTGTAATCTTCCAGGTGTATCTCGTAAAATTCATTTCTTACACAGAAATTCAGTTTCTCCTAAAATTTGCTTATACCCAATTGAGCAATTATGGTGAGAGAGCAAAGCATTGCGTCTTTCTACACTCGATTGCGTGAATCCGCACTGGCTTAATCTTTCTCTACCCCATTGCTTATCTTCCCCTCCACTTCTGATGTTGATTCACTTTGTGCTTTGAAGATTGTAGGCCACGTTCTTGAATCCGATTCGGTTAGATATGCTTGTTACCCAAATCTGGAGAGGAAGAAGAGAGAAAGTCAAAGCATCTTGGTATATAGCTATACATATATCCATACAAGGGCAATGGTATTTTGGTATGTGGGCAAAGGCATTTTGGGGATTTAGAAAAATTAAAATCATGTGCCACGTGACCCATTTCTTGCCGAAAAAGTGGTCGGAATAGTGTCACTTATTTATACAAAGTGAACCATAAGGGAATTTTCTGCACATTTTTGATATTATAGAAGGATTTTATGTCATTCACCTCTATATATATATATATATATATATATCATGTCATTGTCTACTTGTCGCACTTTATGGCACCAACGCATGGTTTTGTGTTCCATGTTTGTTGGATGACTAATCTCTCATTTTCATTTAGAAACTCATGCCCTATGTTATCTGCTGTCTAACTTGGTTATAACACAATTCACCAAAATTTCATTTGACAGATAACATAGTACTTTCTTTGTGTCATGAGATGGACTTGAACCCAAAATTTACAACCGCAGCATTTGCTTAGCATTAGGGCAAGAAATTACTAATCAGCATGTAAGAGCTACACAGTACTTTAGGCTTTTGTGAAGATGGGTGAGTGTAATTTTTTCTTCCCAACAAACACAAACACTTCGGCCCTTACACTATACATATCATGGTTAGTGGCGGTATTAGTTTATGACCCTAAGAGATTGCGGTAATGTTTATAACGGACCCAGACTAGTAATATCGGTATTAAAAATGAGTATCTGGAATAATATCGATATTTTCAAATAGCGAATCCGATAATACTGCGAATCATGATATATACGTATGTGTATTAATTTTGTAGAGGAACGGAGAGTCTTGAAATGATGATCATGTATGGGGGAGATGGAGAAGAGAGAAGACTTAGTGAGAGGTGGTATAAAGAGTGATCCCACATCAGTAAATTGAGCTAAAACGACACTGAGTCATATATTATATATAGTAGCACCTAATTCTACTAAATTTACGGAGCTGTGTGGTGAGTACAGAGCGAACTATTCTTTCGCCTTTTACTAAAGAATACCGTGTGCTCGCCACCAATAGCAGCATACGCCTATTTTTGGAGAGGTTTTTCCATTTTAGGAAATTACCTCTATAATTTTTAGTTCAATTATTTGTTTCCGTACATAAGTTTAATGATTAATAATTTTAAATTTCTACCAAGATCGTTATGAGCCCAATATCATTCTGATTTTAAATAATTGTGAAGGGGTTAATGGCAAGGTACTTGACTTAAAATAAAAAACAAGAGCTATTATCACAATGACACGTGGATAATATTTTTAAAAAATAAAAAATTTTAATATAGGATCACGTCATTTAATAAGATAATCTTTAATTTTTTTATTCAATCCATATTTTCCTTTTTTGAAGTTCAATCTCCTTCCATCGATAGACTTCAACTACAACACTAATTCTCTCTGCTTGAGACTCTTCACATTTTTATAAAAT
The DNA here is from genome assembly GCA_963922005.1 of Cornus suecica. NCBI lineage: Eukaryota > Viridiplantae > Streptophyta > Magnoliopsida > Cornales > Cornaceae > Cornus > Cornus suecica. Next base: position 23,792,044 of record OY998243.1, read on the forward strand.
CTTGTGGATCTTGAAGTCCTTGCCAAGTTTGGACCTCCAAGGAATACTACCATGGACAGAGGTGGTTAAAATTTGTAACTACTTTAGTTTAGTCTTGTAAAATTATTGAACAAAATTTTCTACCCGTTGTCTTGATAAACTCTTGCAAGAAGAACATTGTTTTATGTTTTGGATGAAAACAAAAATGCAAAATGAAATCCTTTGTCAAACGGAATTAGTGATGTAGTGGAAGTCTACCGGTGGCAGGAGATTGAATTTTAGGACAAGAGAGAACAATGGATGAAAACACACTGATCTTATTAATGGGACTCTGCCCTCAACATACACACCAACATGCCTTATATAGGCAGAGAAGGAAAGCAAACAAAGACTAAAAGGCCCAGCATGGGGCATACAAGCAATAATGAAAACATAATACGTCAGCCATGACATCACTAGGTAGAAAGACTACAATACCCTTGCCGACAGTCTGAATGGCATAAACAAAAGTGAAGAGACAAATTTGCCCTTACCGACTGGCAATATTACAAACAACTGAATATTACAAACAACTGATGTCATACATGTGTCATTCAGATAAGGCTGACATCATCAAAGGTCGGTGCTGGTTTCAGTCAGGAGGACTCCAATCATCTGAATGTAGGTCCTCTGAGTTGTAACCACTGGGGGCTGTGTCAATGGGATAGGCATGAAGGTGCACCCGATAGATAGGATGGTCTGGATCAAGAAGATCCCAAGAATATTGGCCTTCATGGTCTTCAAGAGTCTGGAGAATCTTCTGACGCCAATCTGGAGGGTAGAAATCTGAGGTGCGCCAATTTGCAGTATCTGGGTAAAATAGAAAAGGGGAGATGGACTGAGGAGGAATTCCATTATGATGGCATATCTGAGTTCGGAACATATCAAAATGGATGGGTAATTCATAGACTAAGATATTATCATGGCCAGTGAAAAAGGAAACATGATAATTTTTGGAAATATGGATGCCATGATCAGGGGTGGGAAGGAGCTGAGAGGAAGTCCAAAACACGAACATGGGATTTTGGAAAGGGGTACGACGAAGTTGGGTTTGCCAATAAGAAATGTCTCCGAAGAGGGTGAGCCATGAACAAAATTTCATTTGGGCAGAGGGAAGGTTGTTAAAGAGGCATTGGGCAAGGTATCTGAGTAATTGGGATTTATCAAGGATGAGCCCAATATGATATGTGTCAACCAGGTACCATAAGAGAAGATAAAGCTCAGGGGAAAAATGAAAATAAAATAAAGGGTTGAGCTCAAAATGGGTTAAGAAGGGATAAACAGGGTGAAAAGGCATGGTTCGAATGGGTCCAGATTCAAGGCCATAACGGTTGATATAGAGGAGCTGAAGAGATTGGACCATGTCACAATTTCGGGAAATGAGGGTTTTTTCCAGGAGTAGGATTTGGAGATGGATAGGTAATGGTAAAGGATCAAAGCAAGAGATCATGGGGAAACAGATGGGGTTGATTTCTTTCTTCAGGCGGGAGAGGAAATCTGGAAGGACATTGGATTTGCCAGGAATATGAAGGGCATCGAAGGACCATTGGGCAAACCAGTTTGCCCATCGGAGCAGTTGGGCCTTGGGAGGATGTTTCTGTTTAAATTTTAACATATTTGGGAAACTGCTGAGATCTGTTTCAATGAGGAAGTGGTGGCCAAGGAGATGGAACTCATATTTTTCGATGCCTCTTTTGATGGCCAAGATTTCCTTGTATGTGGAGTGGTAATGGAGTTCAGCCTGAGTAAAAGCGCCACTTTTGTAGCCACAGATTGAGCGGGATGTAGGGGATAGCTCTTCAAGGAGAATAGCACCCCAATAGAGATCAGAAGCATCAGTTTGAAGGATTCTCTTTCCCGTAGAAGGAATCTGTAATGGGGGTAGGGATTGAGAGATAGCTTTGAGGTGCTTGATGGCATGTGTACAAGAGGGAGACCAAGGAGGTGGGTGTTTCTTGAGAAGATCAGAAAGGGTTTTTCGGTAAGGGGCAAGGTCTGTGATGAAATCAGCCATGTAGTTTACAATACCCAAAAATTGCTGGATCTGGGTTCGGTTGAGATTTTCATCTGGAAACTGAAGGAGCTGGGTGGCAATGTGGGGCTGGAGAACATACTGGCCATGAGCAATTTTCATACCCAAGAATTCAATGTTGGGTTGAGCAAGGATCATCTTTTTGGCAGAAAGCATAACTCCATACTTGAGGACCAGCTGGTGAAATTTCTGAAGGAGATGGATGTGAGAGGCCATATCAGGGGAGAAAAGTAAGATGTCATCAATATAGATGAGGGTCGAGGAAAGGATGGGATCAAAGATTCTAATCATGGCTTGCTGGAATAAGGATGGGGCGGTTTTAAGACCAAAAGGCATTACAGTCCATTGAAAATGGTGATCAGGAATGCAGAAACCAGTCTTGGGTCTGTCTTCAGGGGTAATTCCCAATTGCCAAAATCCGGCTTTAAGGTCGAATTTGGAAAAGACTTTTGCTGTGGGAAGATGAGCAAACATAACAGCTCTGCGAGGGAGTGGAAACTTGATATCCTGAAGGAAATGGTTCAGAGGCTGGTAGTTTATGACAAGTCTGAGTTTACCACGAACCTGCTCAGCTCTTTTGTTCACATAGAATGCTTCGCATGCCCATTGAGAGGTAGTGGCTTCAACTAATCCTTCAGATTTAAGCTGAGAAAGCTCTTGGACAGCAAGTTGGTACTGATCTGGATTCATGCCATGATGAGTGGCCTTAGTTGAGTTGAGGTCTTCATTTTTCTTGAAGGGGAGGGAAATGAAGAAGTCTGGGTTTTGCCATAAAGGATTTGTGCATTTGGAGAGAAAATCAGAATGTGATTCAGCACAAGAAGATGTAATAATGGCAGTCTGGATAATGGTGATCTCAGTAGGGGATGTCCCAGTGGTAAGGTGGAATAGGTTGTGCTGGGTGGTTCAAGGAAGGAAGAAGTTTTTGTACTTCAGGCCTTTTTGGAGCCAAGAAATATGAGAAAGCTTCTGGAGGATGTCGAAACCAATGAGGAGATCTTTGTTAGGAAGTTCAGAACCTAACACTCGATGTTTAATTTGAACACCAGGGAACAATTGGATCAATATTGGTTTGCTCTGCAAAGTGATAGTAAAGGTTTCTCCATTGGCAGCAGTGAAAGGGAAGTAACAAGACTGCCAGTAAGATCTGGGCAAGATGGCTGGATTCATGATAGTTGAGGTAGCACCAGTATCAAAGAAGGCAATAACGGATATGGGATGGGAGTACTTTTCTGGAAATACCTTGATTTGGGCCAGAGGTTGAACAAGGAGGGCAGGGGAAATGGAGAACTCAAAAGAAAAGATCCTTGGAGTGTACTCATCCGCATCAGAAGTGGAGAGGTCAGAGGAGCTGTCATCAGAATCAGAAGCATTAAGGGAGAAAGCCATGACAGTGGATGGAGAGGCTTCATCATCAAGAGAGAAGATAGATTCTATGTCAGCATCATCATCTGCAGGAAGAACAGAGGAGAGGGATTGGATCATGTTGACTCTGGCGGCTTTGTTGGGGCACTGTCGGGCATAGTGGCCTGGTTTTCTGCAGATGTAGCAACGATCTGATTTCTGGAGACCACGGACAGGTTTCTTGCGGAAGAAACGCCATTTCTTTTTCTTAGATTTGGGAAAAGAGGGAGACTTGTCATACTTCCATTTTCTGAAATGTTTTTTCTTTGAACCAGAGGTGGGACAAGTACAAGAACCAGTCCCTTTGCACTTGATAAGGAGATCGGGTCGATCACAGGCAGTACCAAGCAATTTGCCTTGTTCATGCATGGTTTTGAGGAATTTTTGATAATTGCATAATTTTTCAAGGGACTGGAGAACATGGGAGTAAATGGAACCAAGAGAGGTATTTGGCAATGTTAGGGTTTTTGTTTGGAGAAGCTTAAGAGTCTCATCACCAAGAGGATCAGGAAGAGACTTGAGGAATGTTTGCTTCAGGTTCACATCATCAATACCACCTAAAATATAAAATCTTTGGGACATTCTCAGGAAATGAGCTTCTAGGTCTTTTCGTCGAAAAGAACAGCAGCGCATACTGAAATACTCTTCTCTGGCTGCATCAAGAATACCTTCAGTGGAACCAAGGAATTCATTGTGTATGGCATCAACAAAAGCATTGATGGAAGAAGCTTGGACAAGCTGGAGTTGCCTGTATTCTCCCATACTGACATACCACTGGCGGAGGCGTCCCAGAAATTTAGAAACACAGCGGGTGAGGGCTGTGCGCAAGGTAGTATTTGGACTTAGCAGTTCGGCCGAGCACCAGGCATGGATCTCATAAAACTTATCAAGCCATTTGCTTCTGGGTAGGTCATCAATGGAGAAACCATTTCCATTATGAACTGTGGAGGGAGCCGGTGGAGGAGCTCGGGGATTGAGATCTGGAATATCAGGATCTTCAACTTCATCGATGATTGGATCCTCTGGAGGAGGAGGATTATCAGCCATATAAATGACGGGATAGGGATCTCCAGAATCCGAGTCAGATAAGATTGCGGAATCAGGGGGAGCAGCAAGTTTGAATAATAGATCACTGATCGGATTGCTTGGGGAAGGTGGATGAGGGTTAATCATAAGCTGCTGAGGAGCTTCAGATTTTCCTTTTGGATCTGGGGCAGGCTTGTTACCAGAAATAGGTCCAGAAAAATAGGAGGGTGAAGCTGAGGATGAGCGGGTTGCAGTGATGACAGGTGGGGAAGGTGGAGGTTTGGGAGGAAGCACAGATGCTATGGGATTAGTAGGACCAAAGAGGCTATGGTGGCCAGTAGGGGCCATAAAAAGGGGCTGAGATATATTTTGGGGGATATAAGGAGGGTAGAATGAAGAAGGAGAAGTGGTTCCAAACAAATCTGGGGTTTGTCGGGTTTGGTGTAACTGCTGGGTTTGTAGGGATTGTAACTGATGTTTGAGGCTTTTCATTTCAGCATCCTTGGCAACAAAGGCGGAGGTGAAAGCCTGGTTTGTATATGCCATCTGAAGAAGTTCAGAGTGGAGACCTTGGATCTTTTGCTGCAAGTCATGGATCAAAAGCTCAAGGGAAGTGAGCTTGCGATTAACAGTGGTCTCTAGAGACTGTTGAGACAAGGCAATTCTTTGCAGGATTTTGTTCTGTGCAAGGGCATTGGAAGATTGCCAATTTATGGCGGCTTCGGCAGCAACAACTGGGGTAGAGGATCCATCTGCATGGACTTCAATAGTATCAGGGATTTTATGCTGATGGGTAGTATGTTCCTGGTTATCGTGGTAGGAAAGGGGAGGAAAATCAACTTCAGTCCAGGAAGATGAAGGAGAGAACATAGCACAAGGAGGAGGCTTTGTGGAGTGGCCATATTCAACATAATAGTCGAATTTGCCAGAATGGGCGCCGAGGAGGCCAACTGTGGTATCACCATTATCATATCGCTGTTGGAGCCGATATTGGGAAGACCTTGTCCGCCGAGGAATAGGATCATCATCATCATCATCATCATGGAGACAATCCTCACATTCACAAACATCAAAATATTTGTGTCCTGTCAGTGGATCTTGGAAGTGGTAAATGGGATCACCAGAAGATTGGAATTTACTGATGGGGATCTGACTGGAGGGACCAAACATATTTATCTCGGGGAGTTTTGAGGAGAAAAGGGGCAAGGAGGTAGAAGGAATGCCCGGCTTGGGAAAGGTAATTGAAACAGTTCCATCAGATTTGGTGATGCAGGTTGGGTTACTGGAGTGAACAGGTTGGGGCTGTTGGTGGGTTTTTTCATAAGAGGTAACCCAAGAGGTGGGAAGAAGCTGGTATAATTCAGCTTTGGATAACTGTTTGGGAATATGGGTACAGGTGGCTTGGTGCTGGGTGTTGATGTCTAGAAGGAGGGCATCTTGGGAAGCATTAGAAGGTAGGCACATGTCCATGGCATGGTTTTGTAGACGATAGGCCATCTGGTAGTGGAGAGTGGCGGCATATGTGGTAGGTACCGCAGAAGCACCATGGATCTGAACTTGGATCTGGAGAGCATTCAGGAGATGTGGATCTTTCAGCGGCATGTTGAAATTGGGAAAAAAGGTGAAAACCACCGTTCCCGCATTTAAAGTCGTCTGAACTGTGGCGATGCAGGCATGCTGATACTGCTGGAAGCGAGTATCGAGAAGTGCAATCCGAGAGGTGACTGGGAGTCCCTTTCGACCATGAAAAGAGAGAGCAATACGTACAGCTCCAAAATGGAGGTGCGTATAGCCTTTTTGCAACCATTGAGTGGGAAGCTCTGGAGGTAGCTCCAAAGGAAACATTTGTTCAGCATCTGTGGCAGGTATAAAACATTGGTCAAACCGAGAGGCTTGGACATACTCAAGAACTGAGCTAGGTCTGGGTGTCTGGAAAAGTTTAGTAACTTTGTTAACAGTGGATCTTGGTTTGACAAAGGCAGTATATGGGTTAACCAGAGGAAGATTTGTAACAGGTACTTTGCTGGATTCATCCAAATATTCATACTCATATAGGTATTCGACTTTAGAAGAAGAAGAGGGAATAAGAGAACGTGAGGAATTGGAGCGAAAAGAACGAGAACTTGAGCCAGAACTAGAGGATCTAGACATTGACATAAGAAGTGAGATCTGGGTTCATCAATTATTCAGATTTGCATTTATAATTACATAGAAATGATATATAAGGAAATTTCTCAAGGATTCTTATCAAGAAGTGGTCTAGAGAGACTGCGATCACCAGTGGACCTGTGTCTTGCCTCGTAACACGCTTCAGGTTTTTGGTACTTATAGACTAAAAGAAAACCAAGTTTATCAAGGAAGGTAACCCGAGCTAAAAGGCCTTCAGCCAACAAGTGCTCTGGGACTGTTATCCAGAATAAACTTAGAGTTTTTTAAAAGTAATAAGAAACGCATAAAACCAAAATTTCACAAAGAAATAGAAGCGAGAACTTCAAGAAAGGAATTTCTTAGCAACAGACCAGTTTTTGAGAACAATTGAAGAGAAGAAACCTTATATATATATCTTAAGAAAGAATAAATACAGGCATGCTGAATAAGAGAATCACCCAGAAAAGGAAAAAGATTAAGTGGTCATGGCTCTGATACCATAATACAAACACTAAGTAGGCAAGATCAAAATAAAGAAAACAAAGAGAGAACAAGAGAGAACAATGGATGAAAACACACTGATAACAAAGAGAGAACAAGAGAGAACAATGGATGAAAACACACTGATCTTATTAATGGGACTCTGCCCTCAAGAAGATCCCAAGAATATTGGCCTTCATGGTCTTCAAGAGTCTGGAGATTTTGGGTGGAAGTCTCCATCAACGTATCTCTTAGGCAAATAAGGAAAATATGTATTCCATATAAAAAAAATTAAAAGTCTCCTCTTAAATTATATGATCCAATATTCAATCTTTTAAGTTTTTAAAAATATTATCCACGTGTCATATTTATATTGGACCATGTTATGGGATAGGAGCAAGTTCCTCCAGTTGGGTAGTAGTAAGTTCCTCCGGTTGGGGTAGGAGACAAGTATTGTCCTTATCACAAAACCCCTTAAGATTTTCACCAAATCATCACATTCTCCATGCCTATCAAATAAATTAAATAATCCACTAAGCTTTTCAATTTGATCAATGTCCCCCTCCACCATCAAATTGATAAAAGGTTAATTTTATTTACACTATTCAAGTTTGACAATCTTCATTTATACCCCTTATTTTTTCAAACTCACATTATTTCAAGATAGTTAAAATCGCAATCCTAGAATCGCACGATTCTGCGATCCTAGGACCCCAAAATGACTCAAATTGCACCAAAATCGTTCATATAGATAAAATCGTATGATTTTACACGATTATGCTATTTTAGAGAATTTTTGGGCTAAAATAGGAAGAATCCTAATAGAATTGTGTAGAATCGTGTAAAATTATGGTAGAATCGTGTAAATCGGGTAGAATCGTACTAGTAGAGTCGTACGATTTTCCTTTTTTTTTTTTTCTTTTTGGTAAAATGTAAGCTTTTAACACACACCACTTTGTATTGATATGTATTTTTTGTATTTTTTGACTAAAATAATAGTTTTAGGGTTGATTCATCCATATGAGGCCTAAAACATTAATGATTTAATCAAATATTTCAATATGTAGGCAAATTTATGAAAAAAATAATTAAAGATCCAATATATTGAAAACAAAAACTTTAATATAATTTAAACTTTCAAATTGTTTTTTTGACTATTATGTTAAAAAAATCAGAAATGAACAACATTAAATAAATTATATGTTCAAATTAATTTTAAATTTTAATTTCAAATTTTTTATTTAAATTTGTAATTTTCTTTGTTTATTTGTATGCTTTAGTGAAGAAAATTCATGAAATAGATGATGATAGAAAATTTGGTAAGATGAACATCCATGGTATTTGTAACACCCCGCTCCAACACTTGGTATAATATTGTCCGCTTTGGGCCCAGCCCGCACGGTTTTGCTCTTGGGCTCCTCCCAAAAGGCCTCATACCAATTGGAGACAACACTGCACATATAAGTACATCCCCAGACCTCTACCCGGGCGATGTGGGACATCACAGTCACCCTCTCTTGGGACCCAGCGTCCTCCCTGGTGTTACCCACGGGCTTGTGCATGCACCCACACTTAATTCCGGCCGGGCTCTGGCTCTGATACCAATTGTAACACCCCGCTCCAACACTTGGTATAATATTGTCCGCTTTGGGCCCAGCCCGCACGGTTTTGCTCTTGGGCTCCTCTCAAAAGGCCTCATACCAATTGGAGACAACACTGCACATATAAGTACATCCCCAGACCTCTACCCGGGCGATGTGGGACATCACAGTATTGGTAATGAGGAGGATAGTAGTAGTGATGTTGGTGATGATGATTTTGACGGTGATTGTGAATTTGATGAAGACTTTGACCATAACAATAATCTTATTTAGTAGTGATGTTGTGTACAAGTAATTTTTTGTTCTAAGTTGGTGGTCATTTATTATTTTGAGTTAGTATTATATTAAGTGTGTCAAATGATATTTGTTTAGACAACTAGAAATTGTGTTTTAATTTTAATTTTATATTTTTAATTAGTTTTAAAGCTTTTAAGCAAGCAGTAATGAGATATAATTCAAGTATTTGCACATTACTATGACTTTAAGGTTGTAAACACCTTAAAATGTTCAACACTTCTTCGAATCCTTCTATTAATTTTTGGAATTTCTTTATATACATATCCTAAATGGACTTCCTCCTGTACATTTAATCAGGGTCCTTCATTACATACCTCCTCTGAATGGGCTTTATTATTGGGTTCATAAATATCTTGCTGGCCCATAAACTTGATGGGCCTGATGATTGATGGGCTCAATTGGGCTGGACATTTTCACTATTACAAAGGTGATGTTTTTATTTATATAAATTATTTTGAGTATTTTTTATTGTCTTAGAGAGATATTATTGTTTAAGAAGTGAAATTGAATTATTTTTATGACAATTTGGTACAATTCTACAATTTGCGATTCTACGGACCCAAAACGATCTTACCTAGACTTCCGATTTTGATAGTCTTGCATCATTTACACCCCTTACACCTAAACTACTCTCAAAGTTGAGATATATGGTGTTTGGAAATAAGGTTTACTACCATCATATTTTATTATCCAAAAGATATTAATTTTTTATTTTGGCATAAATCAAAAAACAAATCCGTTTATAGTAAAATATTTAAAAAACAAAAAAAATTCTAATTGGTAATTCGAAATATTTTTTACCTTATTTTTTTTTTCAAAAAAAAATATTCCCTCAAACACACTTTGGCATAAAAAAAGAAGGGTAAAATATATTTTTTGAAAACAACAAAATGCCGAAATAAGTTTTTTCAAACTACCAATTAGGGTAAAGTATATTTGTTTTTTTTATATATTTCGACATTATTTTGCCGAAATAATATTTATTTTTATAAAAACATAATGCCAAAATAATTTTTATTCTTATTTTTATAAATAATATATTTTTTATGCCGAAATTATTTCGGCATTATTTTTTTAAAAAATATTTTACCCTACTTTTTATTTATTTATGCCAAAATATTTTTGAGAGACTAATTTTACCGAACTTTTTTAAATATTATTTTTCAAAAAAAAAATATTAATGCCCAAATAATTTCGGCATAAAAAATATATATTTTATTTTTTCATTTTTAAATATTTTATTATAAACGAATTTGTTTTTTATTTATGCCAAAATAAAAAATTAATGTCTTTTGGATAATAAAATATGAGGGTAGTAAACCTTGTTTCCAAACACCATATATCTCAACTTTGAGGGTAATTTAGGTATAAGGGGTGTAAATGATGTAAATTTGAAAAAATAAGGGGTATAAATGAAAATTGTCAAACTTGAGGGGTATAAATAAAATTAACCTTTTACCAATTTGATGGTAGATGGGGACATATTTAGGTATACATGGGTCGGTGTTATTTTCACATAGAGTTGCATACAACCAAACATTACTTTGAGCTATTTGAACTTGGGCTATTCAAGTATTTATAGTGGGTTTAGGCTCGTGATGAGTTTAACAGACTGAGCTGGGCTCGGGCATAATTTTCAAAGCTCAAGTCCAGCTTACATAGGAATTTTAATCTTATTTATTTATTATTTTTATCTTGCTCTAACAAGAATTCAGTCATTTCGAGCTTAATCTACTATAAGATGGACCTGAAATACGTATTAATTTGTATATGATGGCGTAGTGGACTTAAGACTAAATATACTATGGTGTCAACGAGCTTATATGAATTAAGGTTTACAAACATAAACTTGTTAATACTCGCTAGCACATATGATATGAGTTTATCTCATCACTGTTCCGACTCAACTCGTTTGCTAAAAGAGCCTATAAATCGAGCTAAGTTCGATTCATTTGAACTTGACTTGTATTCTTAACCGTCCACGAACAATTTGGACTAACATTTAATCGCTTGGGTTGGATTGTGAAAAAACAGCCGATTACAACTACCTCACTAGTTATTGAAAATGTTTTAAAGCAATTATCAACACTGACCACATCAAATGGGCCAGTAGGCTAGACAAGGTCGTGTTATTGATTCACTAATTGGGTCGTTGAGAACCATCACAACTTGGGTTGGACAACTCAAACCCAACTCTGAGCCCAACTTATTTTTATTTTTTTCGTTTTAAAGATTTGGGCAAACCATTTCATTCATAATATGGGTTGAAAATTCTGAGCCTGAATTTAACATTGGCCCAGCTGGATTGAGGTGGTAGAATCATTTTAGGGTCCATATAATCGGAATGGTAAGTAGAATTATAAGATTCTACCTAAATGTATTAATTTTTTTAAAAAAATATTAAATATAATTTAAAAGCCTAAATCATATTAGATATTTTAAAATTTTCTATATTTGTAAATGCAGAAAAGTTACACAATAGAAATTGGGATAAAAAATTGGATCCTTCCTCATTAATCAAAGTCCTCTATTTATACAAATTGTGATAAATGGGTCAAACCCATATACCCAGGTTTATCAACCCCTTAAATCAAGGGATTTGATAAACCCTAACCTTTTTTGGACTCTTCATACTATAATTGGATTACTTCTTGCCTTGTGGACCACACTTTAGCTTCTAGAATTTTCCATGGGCCCATTGTTGATTTCGGCCTGCTTGTTTTCAGCCTATCCGCCTTCCGGCCCATCGGTCTTTGGCCCATCCGTCGTCGGCCCATCAGTCCAGTGGCCCATCTATAATTGGGTCAAATATTTCAACCATTACACAGGCCCCTGAGGTTATGGGCTTGACATTCTTTCTAAAGCCCATGACCTAATAAATGTAAATACCTATGTATATATACACTAATAGCTTTTATGGGAAATGAAGATAATGAGTTGGCATGTCATCATTGCCTATTTAATGATATGCCAAAACGTGAGGCCATTACTCCCTTAAGTCTCGCACCATGACGGCTTTGGCGTGCCTTTCGGACTTCGTGCAGCCTTTTTGGCTTCCTTCCCTCCTTCTATAAAAACCCCTTCTTTCTTCACTTCTCATCACATTTCATACTTTGTAATTCCCTATTCTCGTCTCTGCCTTTTTTAGCTCTTCATTACTCGGATTTGTTTCTTTGTCATTGCCGCCGTTCGTTCCGTCGCTCATCTCAGATATCGTAGAAACCTGCTGTTACTTAGAGCTTTTGTAACTCTTCCTTCACCAACTAAGTAAGTCGATCGGTTTTCTTCTTTTCTTCTTTCTTTAATTTATCACCTTTACCTCCTTCTGTCTCTTCTACATTTCTTAACGTTATGTCCGATAGTGATGATACCCGGTTGGTAGAGGAAGTAGTTTTACCTTCTGCCTCAGGCACCGATTCCACTAGCAGTGACACTCCCCAGCCTGTTCCTAAAGGAACCAAAAAGACCACTCTTAAAAGTACTGACCTTCCGGGTTCCTCAACGACCGGTCCTGCGAAATCCAAGCCTTCTGAACCATTCGTAGTGGCCCCACTTAAGAGGACCCGACCTAAAGTGGACGTCAAACACCTTCGGGCTGAGACCCGAGTTCCCCAGGACGTTGATGTGTCCCCCTATCCTGGCTACCTAGACTTTTCCCAGAGCCAGGGCCTAGCCCCCGGTAGCATTCTGCTATCGGCATCTCATCTTAGGGTTCTAAGGTTTCCTCTTCATCCCTTTTTTCACTATGTGTTTTTCATGCTTGGGTTGCACCCTCTTCAACTGAACCCGAACAGCATTAGGATCATATCCATGCTACTGTTGTACAATAGGGATATGGATCTGAACTTAGGCCTAGCCGACCTCCTCCTTCGTTATTTTTTCCAAAATGCCAGAGCGAGTAGAGGTAGATACAACCTTTTCCCCTTTCACGGCCGCAACATCTGTACCGATACTGAAAAATCGGACAAGGGATGGAAGGAACGAATGGTAGTAGTGAGTGGCAATTGGTCGTACCCTTTTTCTCGTATTTTCCCGATCCCCAACAAGTTCGGTCCCATTCGCCTGCCTGTCTACCGCCCCCTTCATAAGGCTTCTTGCCTTTGTGACCATTGTGACCTTCACCGGGAGGACTATGCCTTCAAATTTCTAGGTTATGAGGACAAGGATCTTCCCCTTACCTTTATAAAACAGCGGATAGGCCTCCTGAAAACCCATGTTTGGGACAAGACCCGATCGACTACTGACCTGCTGACCATGGACAATCTTGAATCGATCTCTAACTTGGGCGCTGGTGTTGACAGGATGGACTTGCCTGACAAACCTATGTCCGCCAGAATCCCTCAAGTTCCCGAAGGGATTATGCTTGTTGATGCTGTGTCGTTGTCAACAGCACCGCCTTCGACTTCGGTGCCTCCACCTGCTCAGAGCCCGCCAGCGCCACTAGCACAGAACCCATCGGTTCCTCCTCCGCCTCCCGTCAATGCTCCGACTGTGAGGACCCGATCCAGTACAACTGGTGGAGTGGGTTCTAAAAGGGCCAGGACACAAGCCGAGAATGCTTCTTCAAGCAAAGCTCCTGCTGCCCCTGAATCATCTCAAGCTCTGATCCCTTGGGAGCCTAAGTTTCCGTTGCCAGATGGAACTCCAGTTTGTGCTGATCAAATCACCCTTAATCATCCGGAAGCTCTTCGGGCTATGGCCAAAGGGATCTGGACACCAGCTGATAGGGTGGCTCAGTCAAAAATCACCAGGACTGATCTGGCTAAGAAGACTTCGATAATGGTTATGGAGGTAAAAGACTTCAATCACCAGTTTGTGTTATCTATTTCGTTTGTTGACCGCTATTTGTGTAATAATCCAATCTTTATTGTGCAGCTTCTCTACGGCGTTCAGGCCTACAACAGCCTCCTTGAGACTGATGTCAAAGAGATGGCCGGTATGAAGGCCCAAATGAAACAGAATGAGATCCACCGGGTTTCTCTGGTCAAGGAGGCGGATGGTCTCCGCCAGACCGTTTCTGAACAGAAGACTCTTCTGGAAACCGGTGAGGCGGAAAAGCAAACCTTGATTGCCGAAAAGCTGGTTCTGGCTGCCGAGCTGGAAAAAGCGAAAGAGGTTGCTAGGCAGATGGCAGCTGAAAAAGCTGAATCTGATAGACTTTTGGCAGAATCAGAAAGGCTTCTTTCCCTTGAGCGGGAAAAGGTAGAGGTGTGCCGTCTGGGAGGGCTTGACATGTTCAAAAGATACAGTGTCATCTGCGACATCCGAGCGGTCAGGGCCTGGAGACGGAGGCATGAAATGGAGCATATTCCTCTGGAATCCCGGGAATTCAAGACCGCAGAGGAATTCGATGCCCATATGGGAATACCCTTTCCTTATGAAAACCCTCCTGCCTCTGAGAACGAGAAGCGCTTTGCTGCCATCCTGAAGGGGGAAGAATACCATCCTCCCGAACAGTAGCCAGGGCAATTTTATATGTTTTTGTTTCCCCCAATGGGCTAATTTCTTGTAACTTCCTTCATTTTTAATGAACAAGAACTTTTATCCCTTTTTTCCAGTAGTTATTCATCCTTTGTGTGGGTTTTTATCATTTCGTACTTAGCTTTTATGAAACAATTGAGCCTTCGGACATATGGCCCCTGAGGCTATTTATTGTTTATTTTAAATTCACACATTTAGGAAATTTCAATGAATCACAAAGCCTTCGGGCAATGAGCCCCTGAGGCTTGATTTCATCCTCTGGTTAGTTCAAATCAGGTTTGAACTCAAACACTTAGGAAATTTTAGCAAATTGTGAAGCCTTTGGGCCTTTGGGCATTTGGCCCCTGAGACTTGATTTCATCCTCTGGTTAGTTCAAATCAGGTTTGAACTCAAACACTTTAGTAAATTTTAGCAAATTGTGAAGCCTTTGGGCATTTGGCCCCTGAGACTTGATTTCATCCTCTGGTTTGTTCAAATCAGGTTTGAACTCAAACACTTAGGAAAATTTAGCAAATTGTGAAGCCTTCGGGCATTTGGCCCCTGAGGCTTGGTTTCATCCTCTGGTTTGTTCAAATCAGGTTTGAACTCAAACACTTAGGAAATTTTAGCAAATTGTGAAGCCTTCGGGCATTTGGCCCCTGAGGCTTGATTTCATCCTCTGGTTTGTTCAAATCAGGTTTGAACTCAAACACTTAGGAAATTTTATAATCCTAGAGCCTTGCATAAAAGTAGAATTTATCTTTATTGAGATGAATTTGAAAATCATGAAGCAGAGGTACCGATATCGGGCACAGATGCTTCGTAACAAAGGTGTCATAGAAAGACACAGTTTTATTTCTTAACAAGAAAAACAACTATATAAGGATAATACCTCTTTAACCGATAAGCATTCTGAGAGTTGGACTCGAGGCGGCCTGTTTCGTTCTTCCGAACCCGATAAGCACCGCGTCCGATAACCTCAACCACTGTGTAAGGTCCTTCCCATGTCTCTCGTAATTTTCATACAATACCAATCTTCCTTCTGAGCACCATATCGCCCACTTGGAACTCTCTTCTTTTGACTTTCTGATTGAAACGTGCTCTGGCCTGCTGCTGATAGGTAGCCAGTCTTATCTCGGCGGCTTCCCGTTTTTCTTCTAGGAGATCTAGATCATGGGCTAGGTGCTAATTGTTTTGACCTTCTTCCCAGGCTTGACTCCTTAAAGTAGGTACTTTTAGCTCGGTCGGGATAACTGCTTCGGCCCCATAAGCCATGGCGAAAGGGGTTTCTCCAGTTGGCTGTCTCGGAGTAGTCCGATAGGACCACAACACCTCAGGCAATTTCTCCAACCAAGCCCCTTTTGCGTCTTCAAGTTTTTTTCTCAGTGTGTCAAAAATTGTTCTATTCGTCCTTTCGGCTTGCCCATTTCCCTGCGGGTAGCCGACGGAAGAAGTGTTTTGATTGATCCCATGCTTTGCTAAGAATGCTTGAACCCTTCTGTTGTCCAGGTTGGTGCCATTATCCATCATTATGGTTCGGGGTAGGCCGAATCTACAGATGATGTGGCTCCAGATGAATTTTATAACATGGATGCCTGTTATGGTGGGATATGCCTCCGCTTCCACCCATTTGGTAAAATAATCGGTAGCCAGGAGAACATGTATGGTACATCTTATTGCCTGAGGGAGATGACCTACAATGTCCATGCCCCATCGGACAAAAGGGTGAGGAATAATAGTTGGGTTTAAGAACTCTGGCGGTGGGTGAATGGCATCTCCATGAAACTGACATTTTTTGCAGTGTCTGACATAAATTTCAGCGTCCCTTGCCAGGTAGGGCCAGAAATACCCCTGGGTGAGGACTTTATGAGCTAGGGACCTTCCTCCGGAGTGATTGCCACAAGCTCCTGCATGAATCTCTTCCATGACTGCCGATGCCTCGGAGGGGGTGAGACATCTCAAGTATGGTCCAGAAAAAGACTTTCGGTATAGTTGGCCGTTGTATAGGGCATATCTGGCTGCCTTCATTCTTTTCTTCCGGGCTTTTGATTTTGATTCAGGCAATGTACCAAATCTCAGATAATCTACTATCGGATCCATCCAACTTGGTTCCCATGGGATGACCATTACCTCTTCGGGGGGTTTCAAGCTGGATTGGGCGATGAAGTCCATTGGCACAGTGCGAGTCATACTTTCTTTTGTGGCGGAGGCTTGGTTGGCCAGATGATCTGTTGCAGAATTGTCCCCTCTGGGAATCTGTTCAAAGTTTATTTGCTGGAACTCTTCGGCCTCCCTTAGAACCAGATTCTTGTAGGCTTCCATCTTCGGCTCTCGGGTTTCATACTCCCCATTTAACTGTCGCACGACTAGCTGGGAGTCACTTCGTACCTTTGCTCTTTGAACTTGAAGGCTTCGGGCTAACCGAATTCCTACAAGGATGGCTTCATACTCTGCTTCGTTGTTAGAAGCTGGAAATTCCAGTCTAACGGATTGTTGGATTTTAGTACCATCCGGTGTTACGAGTACTACTCCAATTCCTGCTCCGTTGATGTTGGATGATCCATCCACGAACACGACCCACAATCCAGGCTCAACTTCTTCTGTGCAGTCAGTAGTTTATGTCTCCAGCAGGAAGTCAGCTACTGCCTGTCCTTTGATGGCCGTTCGGGGGACATAGGTTATGTCAAAAATCCCCAGTTCAATCGCCCATTTTGATACTCTCCCAGATAACTCAGGTTTCGCCATTATGGACCTGATCGGAGTTACGGTAGGTACTATGATCGGGTGTGCTTCAAAATAGTGCCGCATACGTCGTTTAGCATTGATCAGCGATAGTACTAGCTTCTCCTGCTTTGAATAACGAGTTTCTGCATCAGCAAGGGATTTGCTGGTGTAGAAGACTGGTTTCTGGTACCCTTTGCCCTCCTTGACCAGAGCGGCGTTGGTAGATGTTACTGAAACGACCAGATATAGGTGCAGCGGCTCATCGGCTTCAGGGGTTGCCAGGATCGGGGGCTTCGTCATGTAACTTTTGAGTTGGTGCAGGGCCTCCGCTTGCTCGGGCCCCCAGACTTGTCCTTGTGCCGCTCTTATTGCCTGAAAGAACGGCCTGCACCGATCGGTTAACCGAGAGATGAAACGACTGAGGGCCGCTATTCTCCCGGTTAACACCTGGATTTCTTTCCTAGACTTTGGCTCAGCTGTCTCTATGAGAGCTTTGACTTGTGCAGGGCTAGCTTGTATTCCCGTCCGATCAACTATGTGCCCCAAAAACTGGCCTGAGGATACTCCGAAAGAACATTTGGCCGGATTGAGCTTCATATTGTACTTCCGGAGGGTGTTGAATACCTGCTGCAGATCGGCGAGATGGTCTCCTTTTTCCTTGCTTTTGACCACTGTGTCATCGATGTAGGCTTCGATGGTGGATCCCATCATCCCTTGGAACACCCTTCTGACCAACCTCTGATAGGTAGCACCTGCATTCTTTAGTCCAAAAGGCATAACCGTATAACAAAACGTACCTGACTCAGTGATGAAGGCAGTCTTTTCCTGGTCCTCCGAATCCATTCGGATCTGGTTATAGCCAGAGTATGCATCCAGAAAGCTCAGGCGTTCGAATCCTGCGGTGGCATCTACCATCTGGTCGATCTTTGGTAAAGGGAAACAGTCTTTCGGGCATGCTTTATTCAGATCAGTGAAGTCAACACATACCCTCCACTTGCCGTTTTTCTTCTGGACCACCACCACGTTTGCCAACCAGGAAGGATACTGGACCTCTTTTATGAATCCTGCTTGCAGAAGTCGATCAACCTCTTCGGCTATGATCTGGTTTCGATGGGCTCCCATTCGTCTTTGTTTCTGTCTAACGGGCTTTGCGCTGGGATCCACATTGAGAGAATGTAGGGCAACTGATGGATCAATACCGGTCATGTCCATATGGCTCCACGCAAATATGTCAGCATTGGATCGGAGAAGGGATTCCATTTCCTCTTTTTCTTGTGGATTAAGGCCTGAACCAGCATAGGTAAACCTTTCAGGGCGATCGTGACAAATTTGAACTTCCAGTAGTGGTTCAACTGCTACCGGTGATCCCGAACCGCCCTCCTGTAATTGCTATTTGGCATCAAGTACTGTCTTGGACTGCGACTTTTGTTCCGGTTCCGTTATCCTTTTTAGACTTTTCATAGTGACTGCGTAACACTCCTTTGCCGCTACCTGATCGCCCCTGATATCGATTACGTCAACTCCGTTCGGATCAATACACCGCATGACCTGATGCATGGTAGAAGGGACTCCGTGCATACGATGGATCCATCCCCTTCCCATGAGGAGATTATAGGAAGGTTTGACATCCACCACCACGAAAGTCTCTCGGAGTGTGCGCCTTGCTGCCGTTACTGGCAGCTGGATTTCCCCCACTGGTTCCACTCTCTTTCCATCGAATCCTGTTATCGGGCTTCTGGATGGGACCATTTCATGGGGGTTGATTTCCAATTTCTCAAAGGCCTATTTGGTGATAATGTTGGCACTGCTTCCTGGATCGACTATTACCCTCTTGATCAGGCAGTTGGAGAGCATGAGGGAGATAACCAGGGGGTCGTCATGAGGTGTCTGAATATTCTGCATATCCGCAGAGGTGAAAAGAATCCGGGCATCCTCTTTCGGGCTTCGAAACTTGGTGACTTCTCCAACCCTTCGTAACTTCTGGGCTTGTCGCATCTGTGATCTACGAGCTTCTTCCGCTTCTGACCGACTGGGCCCTCCATGGACCATGTGAATGACCCGTACGGGTTGTCCCATAGCTCCCTTGGTAGGGGCATGCGTCGCTTGATCTGATCGGGCTCCTTCCTTAGCAACATACTCGGTCAATTCTCCTTTTGCAATCATGGCTTCCACCTGTCTTCTGAGGCTTCTGCACTCATTAGCGTGGTGCCCGTATTCGCCATGGAAGGCGCAGTGCCTCGACATATCCTTTTGGTCCATCGGCTGTCTGATGGGAGGTGGTGACCGGTAGATTCCTTTGCCCTTTGTTTCCTGGTACAGCTTTGCCAAGGTCACTTTTAAGGGGGTGACCTTCTCCTCAAACCTTGGTCGTTTCTCTGGGGCTGGGGAAGGAGCAGGAGGTGCGCTCGGTCTCTTCCGGTCTGGTGCCCGATCCTTTACCCTGGAAGGTTCGGACGCTCTGGCCTCTACTGTTGCAAAGGCGGTCCTTCTTTGTCGTATGGCCAACTCCTCTTCTATTCGGAGGTGCCCTTGTGCCCTAGAGTTGAGCTCTCCAATATCGGCTTGCGGCCTCTTGACTAGGGACTGATGGAACTTCGTTCCAGGGATCAGGGCCATTCTGAAGGCTTCGACGGCTGAATGTTGATCGCAGTTGTCAATTGAAGACATCTCCACATTGAACCGTGAGACAAAACTTTTCAGGGATTCGCCCTTTTCTTGGATCATGGTGAACAGACTGGAGATAGTCTTCTTCTGCCTTTTATTGCCAAAGTACTGTGCGATAAATAACTCACAGAGTCTGAGCCAACTACCGATCGATCGGGGCGGTTGCTTTCTGAACCACAGGAGGGCTGCTTCGGTCAGGCTGGTGGGGAAAACTTTGCAGAGTAAGGCCTCGTTTTCGTTGTAAACATTCATCTTGGTATGGACGTGATAGATGTGTTCGGTTGGATCTTTTGTACCATCGAACATGGTGAACTTCGGTAATCTGAACCTTTCCGGATAGGGCACGCTGGTGATCGAGACGGTGAATGGTGTCTGAACGGCGTCTATGGATGCCTCGGAGGCCAGATCGATTGGGGTCTGTACTTTCAAGTCCCTAAGCACGTCTCGCTGGAATCTTGACATGATTTCCTCCAGTTTTTTCATGGTCAGGACCTCCTCAGGATTACGCGCCCCAAGAACCTGTAGGGATGACTCTGCCTGTTCCTCACGATCGTTGTGGGCTCTAGCGGGTAGGTCATCCATGTCTGTCTGGCGGCCTACAGACCGTTCGCGTTGGCCGGACTGCTCGTCGTCATGGACCTCCTATGGATTCTGTAGTTGAGCCAATTTTGCCGCCAATTCAGCGTTCTGCCTTTCTAACTCGGCAGTCCTCTCCTCTAGGGCTCGTCTGATCGGATCTTCTGGTTGTTGGCCTCCGTTTGGAGGTAAATCGGTATGTTGTGAACGTGTGATCGCCATTGTTGGTACGAATCTTAGCTCTTTTGCAGAGGGTGAGAAACTTATTGAAAAAGGATTTCAATAATAGGGTTTCCCACAGACGGCGCCAATTGTGTAAATGCATAAAAGTTACACAATAGAAATTGGGATAAAAAATTGGATCCTTCCTCATTAATCAAAGTCCTCTATTTATACAAATTGTGATAAATGGGTCAAGCCCATATACCCAGGTTTATCAACCCCTTAAATCAAGGGATTTGATAAACCCTAACCTTTTTTGGACTCTTCATACTATAATTGGATTACTTCTTGCCTTGTGGACCATACTTTAGCTCTAGAATTTTCCATGGGCCCATTGTTGATTTCGGCCTGCTTGTTTTCAGCCCATCCGCCTTCCGGCCCATCGGTCTTTGGCCCATCCGTCGTCGGCCCATCAGTCCAGTGGCCCATCTATAATTGGGCCAAATATTTCAACCATTACAATATTAAAATAATGATTGGACGATTAAACCCTTCATATGAAATACCCAAAAACTTAATACATTTGGCTTTTAAATGTTTTCTTATAAATTTAGACCACATATTGAGATATTGAACTAAATCATTAAGTTTTTTGGTATTTCATTTGGAGGGTTTAACCGTCCAATCATTATTTTAACGTTGTAGAATCGTGGTAAAATCATAAAATCATACATAATCGTATAGAATAGTAGCAGAATCGTAAGATTTTAGTTGTTATAATTGGGATAATGACAACTATGGGTGGTACCGTGGTAGCAATTCAAATTCCATTTTATTTTTTATTTTTTTTGTCTTATACTAAATATGAATGAAAATTTGAAATTATGTCTACTTTTTTTTTTTTTTCAATGTATTTATTTAAATCTTAATTTATTGTGTCACAATATTTTAGGAAATTAATTTGATGAAAATATGTTTTCAATTTATTAATAATTTTATATAAATTTAAAAAATCTTTTGGTTTTAGGAATACTCTAGAACCAACTCAAAATCACATTATGGTGGTGTTTACTAACAGGAAATATTTCATGTTTCCTGAAATGAAAAAGTAAAAGTAAAATCTTGTTTACCAATTTATTTTTACTTTTGCCCTTAAGGAAACGTTTCCTCTAATTGTAAAGAAAAGAGGAAACAAGAAAAATGGTACTTCCTCTTTTTGTTTCCTCTCGCCTTCAAAATTACCAAATTTCAAAGTTGTAAAATTGGGACTTTCATGTCTTTTGCACTAATAAATTTAAATATTATATATAAATAATAAATTAATTAAAAAAATTTATAAATTAAAAAAATATAATAAATAATAAATATTTATAAATAAAATAAAAATAAATGAATAAATAATAATAAACAATAATAAAATAGATTAAATAATACATAATAATAATAATAAACAATAATAAAATAGATTAAATAATACATAATAATAATAATAAATAAATAATAATTATGATAAATAAAAAATACAAATAATAAGAAATACAAATAATAAATAAATTAAATATTTTTATAAATTAAATAAAAATATAATAAATAATAAATTAAACAAAATATATTTATAAATTAAATAAAAATAATGAATTAATAATAAATAATAAATTAAATAATATACAAAATTAATAATAAATAAATAAAACTTATGATAAATAATAAATATAAATAAAAAATAATAAGAAATACAAATAATAAATAAATTAAATATTTTTATAAATTAAATAAAAATATAATAAATAATAAGTTAAACAAAATATATTTATAAATTAAATAAAAATAATGAATTAATAATAATAAATTAAATATATTTATAAATTAAATAAAAATAATTAAATAATAAATTAAATAATATACAAAATTAATAATAAATAAATAAAACTTATGATAAATAATAAATATAAATAAAAAATAATAAGAAATACATATAATAAATAAATAAAAAGTAAGAACAAAAATATTTTAGTAAACATAATTTCTGTTTTTTATTTTTGTTTCTGAAAAAAAATAAAATTTAGTAAATAAGATTTTACTTTCTGTTTTTTTAAGGAATCAAAAATATATTTCTACTTCTTCAGAAAACGAAAACATGAAATATTTCTTGTTAGTAAAGATGCCCTATATTTAGCTTATATTTAATTTTGAGATGGGCCATATGTGTAACCCAAATCAACTTCACTTTTTAACATAAAATTTGGTTTAGACTCTGGATTGAGCAGATACGGTTGAAAGAATAATTAGGTTAAGTAGTTAATACATTTATGTGTCAGGTTTAATTGAAGATATATATCCAACTTGTCCGAATTATAGTCTTATTTGAACTCATATACAACGTTCTTAAATTTTGATCAAGGTTGATTAATATTGAATTAATCAAATTAAACTCAAAATTACTAATGAATTAGAGAGAATAAATATATGAGTCGAATAACTCTTTTTTCCCAACAGTGGTATTGGGCATTTTGAAACAGCCCCTTCTAGTTTAAATCAGAAAATTAGTCCTTAAGAATTCATTGCATTTTGAATGGACTAACTAGCAATAAGTTGAAGTTGGATTGAAATGTTTTTACTCTAATTTGTTTGTAATCCATATTACTTCAACTTGAGAAAGTGGAAGGACAATTTGATCATTTCATCGAAAATAGTGTAACCAATTTAACTAGAAAAATTTGCTTTTCATCAAATTTAAAAGATCAATGCTACACTTCATTAAAATAACTAAAATAGATAAATAACACCGTTAATGTCAATACTAATAAATAATTTTTAAATTTCAATTTTAACCATAAAAAAACATTCATCCTTTTCACTTTTTCTATTTTTATTCATTTTTAATATTTTATAATAAACACGTTACTTTTAGGGGTGGCAAAAAAACTCGTCCCGCCCCGAACCCGTCCCGTTTATCCACCCCGCCCCGCCCCGTTTAGCTAACCGGGGCGGGTATGGGACGAAAAAAAATTTCCCGATTATAATCGGGGGGGTATGGGGCACTCCCGCCCCGCCCCGATTAGCTATATATATATATATATATATATGAATAAACATGTATTGACGAGTTGTTTATTATGCTTTTGAAATTTTTGATTATGATTTAATATAGATTTATTGTTTGATTTTGATCTCTTATAGTTATGTTTGATTTTGGGATTTTATTGTTATTTGGGGGAAAAATAATACGTAAACCAGTACACATGTGTTGCAATGGTATAATCTCACTCCCAAATTGGGAAGGTGAGGAGTTCGAGCATCTTAGGAGGTATTGTGGGTGTGGTGTGTGAATTTCTTACCATTAAAAAAAAAAAAAAATTTAAAAAAAAAAAAAGAATAATTGGGGCTGGACGGGAAAAAAAAAATTAAACGGAGACAAAATGAGAACGGGACGGAAAAAAATAATCGGGTACAGAACAGGGCGGGTGATACCCGCCCCGACCCACCCCATTGCCATCCCTGTCACTTTACGTATGCATTTTTTAATTTAGAATTGATTCAAATTTCATCCCCTGAGGTGTGCCAATCACCCGCCCCGACCCACCCATTGCCATCCCTGTCACTTTACATATGCATTTTTTAATTTAGAATTGATACAAATTTCATCCCCTGAGGTGTGCCAATCCTACTTTGACCTCTTTGAATTTTCATTATTTCAATTACAACCCTTACAAATGTACTAAGAGTAATTTGTGCAATAACCTTTTTCTTATTGAATAAAAATAATGTGTTTTGTGAGGGTAACTTAGTTATTTTTTACATAATTGTCAGTGTGTGATATCACTAGTGTCTAAGTGGGGCAAAAATCATATGCAAGATATTTAAAATTTGAGGGGATAAAAGTAACATTAGATCAAACTTCAGGGGTGAAAGTGAAATTAATCCTTGAGTTTAAAAACCAATTGCCTCAAAAAATTGTCCTTGAGAATAAATTGCAGTTAGGCTGGTAAGTACTGTTAGAGAGAGAAAGTCACCAAAACGGAAAAACACTAGAGAGAGAGAGATACAGAGCGAGAGATGGCGGGAAACGATGACCCAAGCGACGCCGACGGCGCCGATGTTCTGCCGAAAGGCGGTAGTGACGGAGACGGAACTAGTGCTCGTAGTAGCAGAGTACAAGGACCTTGGTCGCCTAAAGAAGACGCCGTACTGAGTCGACTCGTCGGCGAGTTCGGCACCAATCGGAGGTGGACCGCTATCGCCGCTGGAATTCCCGGCCGCTCCAGTAGTTCTTTCCGAGTCCGGTGGTGCAAGCAGCTCGATCCTGGCATCAATCACGGGACCTTTACTGGTAACCACTCCCTCATCATTTCCCTCTAGAATATATATGAATGTGTATATATATATATATATTCTATATCTGATTCTTTTGAGTGGTATGTAGTTTTTTCAGCTCTGATTTTCGATTTTAAATTTTGGGATTCGCGGGTTTCTTGATTCAAGATTATGGTTCTCTTTTGTGATGGTTTAATTTTGCTGTTAATGTCCTACACGGTTTTGCCTCTTTGATATATATGAATGTGTGTGTGTATATATATATATATTCTATATCCGATTCTTTTAAATGGCATGTTGTTTTTTCAGCTCTGATTATTGATGATTTCAAATCTTGGGATTTTGTGGGTTTCTTGTTTCAAGATAGCTTATGGTTCTCTGTTTGTGATGGTTTAATTTTGCTGTTAATGGTCTTCACGGTTTTCCCTCTTTAATATACATGAATGTGTGTATATATATATATATTCTATATCTGATTCTTTTGAGTGGTATGTAGAGTTTTCAGTTCTGATTATTGATTTAAAATATTGGGATTTCGGGGGTTTCTTGATTCAATATTATGGTTCTCTGTGTGTGATGGTTTAATTTTGCTGTTAAACTGTTTGTGTGATTTCCATAGTCACATCACTACTCTATTTTTCGGCACAATTTGCGGGTTCTTTTCTGTTTCATTTTAGCATTATTTAACGAGGATGTGTTTGATTGTTCACTAGAAATGTTAGTGGTTTATTGCACTTCCTAGAGCATCTAAAGTAGAAATCATATATATATATATATATATATATATATATATATATCCAATTCTGTGCACACATTTGTAAGGTGAATGCTATTTTCCACGATGGCTTATTCAGATCATAAATCTCAATATTAAAATATTACTAAAAAATTATTGGCATGACTTTTTATCGGCAGTGGATCCTCTAATACAACAGGGGGAAATAAGGAGGAGAATTTCTGAATACAAGTACCGAAATATAAGCTTAGTTTGTGTTAACGAGGAGTATAATAACCGTATTGCCTACAGACCCTAACATACCAATCTAAGTTAAGGATGTTATGCCTTTAAGATTTTTATCTGTCAGAAAAAATATTTGATGGTATCATATCATTTTAAAACTTGTGTAATAAAAAATTGAAGACATATAAACATATTGAGTGACGAAAACGAATCTTTTTTTGGCTATGTCTGAGTTCCATCTATTATTATTGGTTATATAAATCTTACCAATATTGAAATCTATATAGACCTAGATTGGTCCCATCACTGAATCTTCTGTCAAACTTTCTAAATGTTCTTCCTTTAAGACAAGGGTCCGTGGGCTCTTGTCACACTTCTTCTCGTATTCTGTTGGGAAACAAGTCCAGTAACAAAGTATATTTCTTTAGAATTGAGTTTGAGCTTGAATCGTGTTCAGACTAGTCTTAAAAAGTTCAGAAGTGCGTTTGAGCTTCCATCATGTCAGACTAAGTCTTAAAACGTTCAGAAGTGTGATTGAGCTTGGATCATGTTCAGACTAATTCTTATTAACCTGGCTTGACCTTGGCTTGTCATAATTAAACAAGGGAAACCAATAATATACATAGTCAAGTATCGAAAAAGATCAATTGTTTATCTGTAGTTACTGTAGATGTGCTAGAACAAACTGATGTCTATTTAAACTGTCTTTTGACCTCTGTTAGGAAAATAGGATTAATGAGATGCTGTCATCCTTATGGTGTTCTGTTGAAGTGCCAAAAGAAAAGATCATATAGATTCCTTTATTTGATCAACGTCCTAGCCTTTGCACCCCACCATGTATTTACATTTCTGTGTCTTATAGGCAAACGAATTGCAGCCTTCATGCTTTGGTGAGTTTCATGTAATAGTTCATGAGAATTGTTCAGATAATTTACTCGTTCTTATCTTGTTTAGTTGAATTCGGGTTTTATCCTGCAAAGACTGCCAAAGGGTCTTAATCATACCTGGTAGTATTGTGCCATCGCTCACTACTTGCGTGAGCCCATCTTTGGTAATCAAAATTGAGAATTGAGATCGCACTAAAATGTTTTGAGTCTTAAGGAGTAGGTCAATTGAGCTTCAACAAAATTGACTATAGTTTCTCGGTTCCTCTAATTGCTAACTGCCCAATCTATAGGTGTGGAAATACAATACCTTTTTTTTCTTCTTCTTGTGCCTCATTTCCCTTAGGCTAGATAGTTTGGGTGATGCTATATACTGTGGATGAAGGTATAGTTGTTATCAAGACTATAACTAAGACTTGAGAGCTTAATCTGGCGCACCCACCATTTACACATATTTTATATTCATAGAGGGTGAAGTGATTTTATTTGCTTTTATTAGCTCTCTATATTGTCATGTTCAATGTTGTTGTTATTGTGAGGCTGACCTTTATAGCACACAGTTCATGCTTTTCCTTGATTCTTATGACTCGTTAATAAATATTTAGCCGCCAAATAAGTATAAAAAGTTCAGGAAATGGCATTTTCTGCTATTAAGGAGAAAGTTAATGCTTTCTCTTCTCTCCTCTTCACGTGGTCAGCGACTGGCCTGAACAAAAATGTAAAAGATCAGTATCTGCTATTCAATTGACAGATATTGACTCATAAATTACAGTGACTGGATAGTTGAAGAATTTTTTGCATTTTACTATGTTAATGGAAATAGACACACATACAAAATGTCAGTATGATTAAACATCCTCTCTTGATGAAATCTTATAAAATGCAATTTGCTGCAGATCGTGAGCACCGTATTGTAATAGATGAACAGGCACGTTATGGAAATAAATGGGCGTTAATCGCGAAGCTCCTGCCTGGTAGAACAGATAACGCAATTAAGAATTATTGGAATTCTAAACAGAGGCAAAGCAGGATGGAACTCAGCAAGTCTAAACCGGCATCTGGAAACATGTTAGAGGAAGGCAGCCCAGAAAAAACAAGTGCATCCTCGGAAGAAACCCTTCATATCAAGTCACTGAAAACTACAGAAGAAAGAGAAGTGAGCTCGATGGAAAATAAACCCAATCTATGTGAGAGAAATGTCAAAGAAAAAAGGATAAATGTACTGCTGAAAGGAAAAGTCCTACCCTTTTTAAACCAGTGGCGCGTATTGGTGCATTTAGTTTTTCTAACCCCCCAAGTGACCAACCAATGTCCGGGCCATTCATCCAACCTTCAATATCAGACTCTCAGATCAGTAAATCTCTTAAAGGTGTTTGTAGCGAGCCCATGGTTCCCAAGAATTGTGACTATGGTTGTTCTGCAGCTCCAAGTGGTGCCAATTCTCAAAGCTTGTTGTTGGGCCCTGAGTTTGTTGATAATGCTTCTGTCCCTGCGCCGGATAATACAACTGGATTAGCATCCCAAGACAGTACTGTGAAAAGGGATGTTTCTGACAGGACTTCCAAGAGTGATCATTCTCGGTTAGTGAAAGACGGAGTAGATTGATGCGCATGTCACATGATGACAGACTTGGTGTCAATGCAGATGTAATTGCCAGCTTTTGCATTGCTTACTGGAATCTAAATCTTGAGCTGTAATCCCCTGGCTAATCTCCATTTTTTCGCGGTATGATCAATGAATCTTTTACCTCAATTGTTGCGATAGTATGGTTACACTTCACAAGTAAATAACCTTCAACTGTATATACTTTTGAGCTCTTATATTTCCTGTATGATGCACAGTAGCTGCCACAATTATAGGATACAAAGTTGGTTTTATTCTCCATTATACATAAAGATGGTAACACCCTGAAAGGCAGTGATCTGATTTATAGTCTTATAGAGCTCTTCATTTCAATTTTGTAGTTAAAACCAGATTGGTCTGTTTGGCATCAGAGATATTTTGAGTAGGATTAGACCAAATTTTCTGAATTTAGAGGACATGGAAAGGGGGAAATGAGTTGGTAATCCACAAATGAAGCCCAAGTAATGGGAAGTATGATTTGCATGTGATGAAGGAGAAATTATTGGTTGTAACGATGAAACAACCAGTCAAAAAAATTGATTTTATTGGATTGTGATACCGCATGGCATGGTATGACTGTTATAACTAATAATTTCTCGTGTGAAGAAATTTGAATAGTCGTATGAACGCAATCTTGCCTTAATGTAATTCTCTAACTATGGGTATATTCTCAAATGACCTTTTTATTTCTTCTTAAACTATGTAATTGTAGGATTCTGATTTGATGTGTTTGTGTATATATATATATATATATTCAAAAAAGTTACTCTCTCCATCCCAAAATAAGTGTTCATTTTTACTCTTTTCTTTGTCCCAAAATAAATGTCTTATTTGAAAAGTCAAAACACTTTATCATACCATTTTACTAATTTATCCTTCATGCATTGAAATTATAAATCATTTACATAATAAACCATCACATTATTATGGTGGGATAAAGGGTAAATTTGGTATTTCAATTATTACCAATACAATATCTTAAAAAGTTGAATTCCCCAAAACAACCTTATAAATTGGGACAATGGGAGTATAATTTTAGGTGTTAAGTTTTGTGCTTATAGTTGTTTAGGGCCCGTTTGGTAGGCGGTCCGGTCTGGTCTTTTCTAGTCTGGTCTGGTTTGGTCTTATCTGGTCCGGTCTGGTTTATCTGGGTGGTGTTCTGAAAATCTGTTTGGTAAAGCTGTCTGGTCTTATGGTCTTATTCAAACTGTTTGGTCTTATGTTTGGAAAATAATACAAAAAATAAAAAAAAATAATATATAAAATTCAAAAAATATATTAAGTATGAAAAATATAAAAAATTTGAAAAAATATAAAAAATTTGAAAATAATATAAGAAATTCAAAAATAATATATATTTCAAATTTTATAAATTATTTTTGATTTTTTATATTATTTTAATTTTTTTTTATATTTTCTCAAATATATATATATCTAATTTTGTATATTATTTTTGAATTTTATACATTATTTCAAATTTTTTATATTATTTTTCAAAATTTATATATTATTTTTTAAATTATATATATATTTAAAATTTTATATATTAATTTTGATTTTTATATATTTTTTTCGACTTTAATACATTATTTAAAAAAATATTATATTATTTTTCAAATTTTATATATTATTTTCGAATTTTATACATTATTTTTTATTTTTCTATTATTTTGGAATTTTTTTATTTTCCCAAATTCTAAATATATTTTTTGCATTTTATATATTAATTTTGAATTTGATATATATATTTCAAAATTTATACATTATTTCAAATTTTTTATATTATTTTTTTAATTTTATATATTATTTTCAAATTATATATATATTTTAATTTTATATATATTTTTCAAATTTTATGGTCTCATGTGTTAAGACAATTGTATATAAGACCACTTGAGACCATCATTTTTTGTTGTCTCAAATTACCCATTTTGGTCCTACGTGGTCCTTATTTTTTTGAAACCATTTTTTTGGGAGCGTGTTGCCAAACAATGTCCGGTCCCAAAAAAACCATTATGAGACCGGACGGCAAACCAAACATGGCCTTAATCTCTTGATAGATTCTTAGCCGTGTCATGTCAGTGATGTCACATGGATTAGACCCTAATCAATTGAGGAAGAAGCAGCAAAATTGAACCAATTGATAATTATAAACTTTACTACTTATGGTAATTGGCATGTTCAACACATTGATAAAGATTGAAGTAATCAACAAAACTAGGACCTGTTAGGGTTCCTCACCATATGTTTGAAGTCGTGCGCAAATCATAAATCACATACAAACACACATCAAATAATTGACACAAAGATATATGCATGGTTCAGCCAAATCAGCCTACGTCCATGAAGAACACCGTTTCACTATCGATCAATGAGAGGATTACAAAACTCACACATGTATCGCTCACCTTCACCGAAAAATACTAATTTGTATTTCTCTCTATTCTTTCTCTCTCTATTTGTGCACACAATATAATAGGTTGGACCTTGTATTTATAGAAGAGAGGTTAATTGATGAACAAGACAATTGGTTTCCCAAACCAATTAGAATCATGAATCTTCAAGGAAAAAGAGTCACCAAATATAATAGGACCATGACTTGTTGGGGCAAACGTTTTACTAATGTTTTTTTTTTTTTTTTCATTTGACATCATTTACGAGTTCTTTATTATTATTATTTACTTTTATATTCTCAGAAGGTTCTTTATTTATGAGTTCAAAATATTAACACTTGAATATGAATTATGTGATTGTTCTGAACACAATACTCTTGAAGAATGAATAGAGTGAAAATGAGTTGGACAGTAATAATAATTCTTCTATTATCTTCTGACTTATCACGTTAAATGAATTCAATTTCTCATCTCTAGTACATGAAGAAGTACTTACATTGTTTCTTACGGTCCGTCTGAGACCATGGAATTGAAATTGGGGGCTCCAATTCCAAATTCATGGTTTGGATGTAACAAAATATTTTGGAATTGGAATTGAAATGTAATTCCAAATACACCAATTCCACAACTTAAATTCCACAAGGAGAAGTTGTGATTTCCAATTCCACATATTTTTCAAACCTTAACCCACTAAATACTCTCGCTTTAAGAACAATTTTTTTCACAACCACAAACATACATACATATATATATATATGGGTAAATGGCACAAAACACCCCTGATGTTTCAATTTTGTGCAAATAACACCCCTCCGTGTTTCTAAACACCCCTGAAGTATCAAATCAGTGTGAGTTGACCCCCTCCGATCACTTTTACGGCCAAAAATAGGTCATGTGCGAAAAACGTGATTGAATTTTACTTAAATGCCTAAAATACCCATGACCAGTTACGAAAATACCCTCTTATATGAAATATATATAAACTTTACATCCTCCACTCCACAAATCCTAAATCTTTCTTTCATTTCTTCCATAGGGCACCATTTTTGCTCTCTCTCAACCTCTATCTATCACTTACGAATCTGGTATGCTATATATCCCTCTCCCTCTCTCTCTCTCTACAAATTGGTAAGACCATCAATTTCAAATTTTTTTTTTTTTAAAAATTTTTTTCTAGAAAACTCTCTCCTTCTCACTCTCTCTACAAAATTGGTAAGACCATCAAGCCTTCTCCATTCCTCTTTCGATTTGTCTTTTTTTAAAAAAAAAATATATTTCTGGAAAACCCTCTATTTCTCACACTCTCTCTCTACAAAATTGGTAAGACCATCAAGCCTTCTCCATTCCACTTTCGATTTCATTTTATTATTATTATTATTATTATTTTTGGAAAACCGTAACTTTATTTTTTCTGAAAACCAATTAAAATTTATTTTTTTTCTGGAAAACCCTCTCTTTCTGTTCAATCTGGAACAAATCAATGAAAATGGAAAATTGTATGCCTGCCCAAGCAATTGCATCAGAGAAAAAATAACACAAACATTGATTAAGCGAAAACTTGAGTGGAAGTGTTGTCTATAAGACTGATAAAACTGCCAGAAACCGAAAATACCTTTCTTGAGATAAACAAAATTTTTGTTTAGTGACAAAATGGGATGGTCAACTAGTGGCATCAGAGCAGGGCAACCAACAAATTTTAACCTTGATACAAGAAGGCTTATGGTTATGTACTTGGCTTCTTCATTAATATGCCAAAGCTGAGGAGATTTTGAGAGACAAATTTAAATAATTTAGGAGCATCTCTTCTCATATCTTAGCAATTGAAACTACAGTGGGTGCTTTTTGCAGAGTTCAAAATGTTTAAGACAAGAACTCTCTCAAAACGACGTCGTTTTTAGGCAAGGGTCATTTATGGTATTCCGTATATATCAATATTTTCTTTAAATTTCAAAAATATAAATATAAGGGTATTTAAGTAATTTAACACCTCAGGCACCGAAAAACAGCTTGAGGGGGTCAACTCGCACAAATTTGATACTTCAGGGGTGTTTAGAAACACAGAGGGGTGTTATTTGCACAAAATCGAAACATCAGGGGTGTTTTGTGCCATTTACCCATATATATATATATAAACACCTATATATATACATACGACTATATACACACCTATATATATATTCGAATATATACACACACACGCTTATATATAAAAATATATATACACATATACATACCATATGCATATATATCTACTCATAGATGACATATATATATATATATACAAATATGAATACACATACACACACATAAACACATCTAAACTCACACATATATACACATCCACATACATACATACATGAATACACAAATACATAGTTATTCATACTTATACCTATATATATATATATATATATATTATCTATATTATCTAATTTAATTTTAAAGTTATGATATTTTACATTCAAATTGGGTTGGATTTGAGACTCAATTCCAATTACACTTGAATTCCAAAACACATCCAAACAATGTATTTGGAATTGCATTTGTGGAATTGAAATACCATGACATTTCAATTCCAATATAATTCCAATTCAATTCAAAATTCGCGCAACCAAACGAACCCTTATAGAAGTTGTTCACACAACTTTAAAGGCTCAAAAATAAATTCTTTCACGGTTTACGCAATCTCATAAAGAGATTAGAGATTCATCCTCTATTTAATGTCGAAAATCCTCTTCCAAAAAACTGAGGTTTGGACCAACGCATTGTCGATTTCTAGCTCACCTCTCACAACCCCGACTCCTCCTGCCTCGACCCTGTTGCAGCATCCTTAGAGTCGCAGATTAGACTATTATACTGTCAATGCTCTTCCTTCAACACTGACGATGGCGGGTCCTCCATCATCATTGCCATCAACACTCGAAACCCTAGTTAGAGCACCCACCATTGCCTTCGAAGTTCTCATTTGTCAGTTTCGTCGAACGACAAGATTTTGATATCGTTTGGCAGAGTTTTTGCTTCTAGCTTTTCATAAAAGAAAAAGAGAAGCATAAGTTATTTTAAGAAGTTGGTATCCCTTAACTTCTTCTAAACGCTTTTCCAATGCCCAAAAACTCTTCTAAAAAAATTGTCTAATATTGTTCAAAACAGTTTTTTTCTCTGAAAAGCCAAAAATAACTTTTGAAAAGTCGATCCAAACATGACATTTATTTTTAAATTTTAAATGATTTCATATCACCGACCTTAATTTTGTGGAGGGGTGTTGGTGTATATTAGATATAGGGCCCATCTTGGATAGACCATCTGTAATAAATAATATATATTAGTCGTCACACCTAACCGAGGACGGACCTACGTGACCACCCCACTGAACTTTTTTTTTATTTTTTATTTCTACTATTTATCCTAAAATATAGGATAATAATGCTTATGCCCCCACTGAATTTTTTTTAAAATGCCCTAAAGTCCCCACTAAATTTAAGATAATACGATTTCACCCCACTCATCAAGATTTCTGGGTCCGTGTTTGCAGCTAACCTAATAATCTTATATAGTATTGGTTTGTTCTTTACTTCTCTCGTATATATACATGTTATATTTACATAGATCGATCAATTCCATTGAACGTTGTTCTCTCTTTATGATTCTTTCTCTATCTCTCATATTCTAACAACTAGTACATGTAACTCGAACGGGTGGCACAGTTGAGAAAATGAAAGGACCTAGTGTCTTAAGAAGCATTAGGTCTCAGGTTCGATTACCGCTGGGTGCAATTTCATTTGGGCCACCAGAGGTTTTTTCGGTCGTTAACTTCAGGGTCTGGAGATTAGTCGAGATGTGCATAAGCTGACCCAGATACAATGTTTATCGGAAAAAAAAATTATAGACCACAATTCCATTTGGGTCATGGCCTCGTGGATTACTCGAGGTGTGCGTAAGCTAACCCGATCGGATAACACGGTTACCAAATAATAATAAAAACTTGTAGACCATAGTGTGATAAAAATGTAATTACGATAAATTATTCGGTATGTATGTGGAATGAACCTGAGTGGTAATTTAGAGTATTCATTCCATGAAATTCAGATCCTTTTTCATGATTCCATGACCACATTTCACTTCAATTCTCCTCTCATTAATGCAGATATAATATCTCAGTATCTATCTATATTAAAAAACCAAGACGTGCACAGAAATATCGATGAAATGCAATTTGCTACTCTTTCAAACCTATTAAATACAGCAGTATCTATGTTCTTAATTATCATTGTACAAACAAAAATTGTATTCTCTATTTTGAAGCAAAGGTTGATCTTTCTTTATATTCCCAATAGTGTCTATGAACTGAGGCATACTCTCTACCTACTACAATTTATATATACAAGTATCTTGGGGTGTGTATATATATTATATAGGACAATGCTCATGTCGTCACTAGTGAGGACCAATTTGATCTTCACCTTTTATTTGGACCATTATAATTAAAACACGTGACATATATTAATTAAAAAACATAAATGAGTATTACCCATTATTTATGGAATCCAACCCGGATTTAAATTATTATTTTTTCTCTTATTCACTTAAAAAAAAAATCTCATGGGCAGTTTAACGTCTACATATGCGTGTACACTTATTTGTATATATAGATTAATATATGTGTGTACACTTTTATTTATATATAGATTGATACATATATATATATATATATATATGCTATGTATATTGCAATTGAATCCAAAGGATGATAAAATCTTTTGTGTTTCTGTAATATCATCAATTTGGTGCAATGAGCGACACTTTACACACGAGATTTCTGACTTTTTTCTCTAAATTTTTATACTTCAATCACTTTATTTTATTTTTTCTTATTTGTGTTCATAATATTTTGTATCCAATTCATTTATATATCTTTGGATTTTACGAGATATGGAGAAGTACCCATCACAATATCGAATAATATTCGTGGATTGTGACTTTTTTCTTATTTGTGTTTAAGGAAAGTGTACATGCATATATATATATGACGTTAAATTGCCCATTAGATTTTTATTTTTTAAAGTGAACAAGAGAAAAAAAAAATTCAAATCCGGGTTGAATCCCATAAATAATGGGTAATACTCATTCTATTTTTTAATTAATATATGTCAAGTGTCTTAATTCTATTGGTTTAAATAAGGGGTGAAGACCAAGTTGGTCATCACTGGTGAGGACCCAAACATTGTCCTATTATATATATACTAGTTTAAAACACGTGTTATGCATGTGAGAGAAGAATTTAGGTAAAATGAAGAATTACTTAATTATAAATATAAAATTTGCTTAGTTTAAATTAAATAATTATTTAAGAGATATCAAACAAAGATGTATTAAGTTGCATAATACAATTATTGAAAATTCATCGTGTAAGATAAGAATTTTTATCTCTAAATTCAAGAATTCTAATAATATAAAGGGGTGGAGGAATATGAATTATACATAAAACTATAATCATTTTGATCACTAGAAAAATGGCATTTTGCGTCCTACAATTTTGGTTTGGTCGCAAAAATATCAAAAATTTGGTCATACGGTGGTCACCGTTTTCCCGGTCGCAAATACCTGACTCATCTTTTTGATCGCAAATACCGACTCATTTGCGACAATATATTTTGGCCGCAAATTCTCATTTTTCATTTTTTTTTCTTTTTTCATATTTTAATTCAACGTTATTTGGAATTATTCGGAATGGTGCTTTTATTTTTAGGGCTTTTTACAGTTACCTCCCCTATGGTTTGGGCTTTTATCAGGGACCTCCCCTTAGGTTTGGGATTTATCAGAGACCTCCCCTATTTTTCAAACCTTTTCTCACAGACACCCCCTGGCACTAACTTGCCGTTAATGAGGGTAACGGAGCAAGGAAAATGACGGTTATACCCTCATGTATTAAACTGATGAATTGGTGCTGCTTTTGGAGGGAAACTGTCATTTCATTTCTGACAGCTTCTCCTACCTATGCCATTTCATCCCTCTCTAAAAAATCCACGGTTTGGTTGCATTGTTTTAGGAGTTTTTTTCCCCTAAAATTCTATCATTGATTTGTGTGTGTTTGCTTGGTGAATCGGAGCAGGAGCAGTTGTATTGCAAGGGCTCCTTACATGGAGGCAAGACTTTTTGTCTAATCTGCAAGAACTGAAAAGGAGGTTAGGGTTTTTCATTATGTTGATCTCGATTTAGGGGTTTTATAGTTTCAATATATGTCTGATTTATGTATATGTATGTCTGATTTGTGTATATATATGTCTGATTTGTGTGTACATATGTATATATGTATAATTTTCTCTTTATCAGTCTTCTGATAATATTATCAGCTTTCTACCCTTTACATATTTATCAACATATGTATAATTTTCTCTTTATCAGTCTTCTGATAATATTATCAGCTTTCTACTCTTTACATATTTATCAATAGAGACTACTGATAAAAACTTCCTATACAAATTTAATATTCTGTGTAAAGTTTACATTTTTTTTGTTGTATTATTATTCAATAAATTATTCTATTTTTGCAATAATGGACCCAATACATGATATTGCTGTTCACAACCGTGTCAGAAAAGAAAGCACTGTGATTAAGAATGTTGACCCTGATTTATATAGTTTTATGGATTTAACAAGTGATGTGAAATCAATTGTTTTGCATTACATTCCACCCGGTGATACTTTGTCCGTTAAATTTGCCTATGTTATCCCTGGTAGTTTTGGTACAATGCCTGTTGAAAGTGATGAGGATTTGCTTAAAATGTTTGGGGATTGTGTTGGACACAGGGTAATTAACCTTCATATAAAAGACATTATCACTGATAATATGAATGAGGGAGAACCTCTAGTTGAACCTCTAACTGAACCTGAAGTTGAACTAGATATGGATGATGATGTGTATAGGTTTAGTGATGAAGATGAGGATTTGGGATTAAACAGAAAGGGTAAAAATGTTGATGATAATTTTAATCTAGGGAATGAAAATGTAGAAATAAACCATCCTGAGGATGGGTTGTCAGATTATGAATCAAATGATGAAATTGGTACTAATTCTGAGAATGACCTCTATGTGGATGAAAATGATATGGATTCTGATAGTAGTGATGATGATGTTCAAAAGAAGAAATGTAAAAAGGCAATGTCTAGGGTAGCAGCTAACATGAGTGACAATCAGTTCAAGAGAGAATTAGATGGAAGCATAAAGTTGGAAGTAGGGCAGTTGTTTAATAATGTTAATCATTATCGGGAGGTTTTGAGAGACTTCATAATCCAAGAAGGATGTAATGTTAAAAGAAGTAAGAATGAGAAGTCAAGAGTGACTGTGAAGTTCCTGGATGTCCATGGAGGATACATGCTTCACCTCTTATAGACAAAGTAACATACAGAATCAAGTCAATTTATAGTCCACATAACTGTGTGAGACAAGAGAGAATTAGGGATGTCACATCAACTTGGATAGCAAAAAAGATGAGTCAACAAATTAAAGATAACCCAACCATACCAATAGATGCTTTGGAGGCAACTGTTAAAACTCAGTTTCAGGTCAATGCAAGGATAATGCAACTATACAGAGCAAAGAGGAAAGCTATGGATGAGGTTGAGGGTAACCATGGTGAGGCATTTAGTTAGATTCCAAGATTTTGTGGTGAAATTTGGAGAACAAATCCAGGTAGTATAATGAAACTGGAAAGAGCCTTACCATCATACAAGTTTCAAAGACTATTCATGTCATTAGATGCAATGCAAAAAGGCTTCAACAATGGTTGTAGAGGTTTCATTGGATTGGATGGATGTCATTTGAAAGGTCCCTATGGAGGTGTTCTAATGTGAGCCATAACACTTGATGGAAACAATGGTTTATTTTCAGTGGCAGTGGCAATGGTGGAGAGTGAGGGGACAGATAGTTGGACCTTTTTCCTAGAACAACTGCAACATTTCATTGATGACAGTACTCCAGCTAGACATATATGTTTCATGTCAGATCAACAAAAGGTACATTAATTTCAATAATTAATTATTATTAATGCTATATTTGATTTGATTTCATTAATTGATGAATAATATGCATGTTATTTATGTTCATGTAGGGTTTGATTAGAGCAATAAACACTGTTTATCCACATGCTACACATAGGTTTTGTTGCAGGCACTTATATGCAAACTTTAAGAAAAAGTTTCCTGGTTTGCTTTTGAGGGGCTATTTCTGGCAAGCAGCAAGGGCATACAATGCATGCCAATTCAATGAGGTAATGAATGAAATGAAGAAAGTTTCTAAAGATGCTTATAACTAGTTATTGAAGATTGATGTATGTAAATGGAGTAGGCATAGTTTCTGTGACTTAATCAAGAGTGACCATGTCACAAACAACTTCAGTGAGTCCTTCAATAATTGGGTAGGCAAGCTTAGGTTGAAACATGTGATTGGTTTGCTTGATGGAATTAGGAATAAACTAATGCAAATGATTCACATGAGAAGTGAGATAGGGAAAACTTGGACTGGTTTGGTAACTCCAAATGTAAAAAAAAAGATTGAACAAATTGGTAGCAGAATCTAGGGGATGCAATGTTATACCTGCTGGGCAGGATGAGTTTGAAGTGACTACTTATGGAGGTAAGCATGTAGTCAAGCTTGGTCCCAAGACTTGTGATTGCAATGTATGGCAGATTTCTGGAATCCCATGCAAGCATGCCACTGCTGCTATAACACACAAGAGAGTTGACCTTGAGATGTATTGTGACCCTAGCTTTTACATATCCACTTATATGGGTACTTATGAATATATAATACACCCTTTCAGTGATATGAAGTTGTGGCCCCTTGTGATATGTAATCCAGTTGACCCACCAGATCTTAGAAGAGGTGTAGGGAGGCCAAGAGGAGCTAGAGTTAGAGCACCTGATGAACCAACAGCTGGGATAAGTGATGCAAGGAAGACTAGCACTCTTCATTGTTCTAAATGCAATATGACTGGACACAATGCAAAGACTTGTAAAAAATAGGTAATATGCCTTCATTAATTAAATGTTTAGTTTAGTTTTCAGAAGTCTGGTTTTCTTCAGAAGTCTACTTTATTTTCAGAAGTCTGGTTTTTTTCTCTGATTTTCTTCAGAATTCTACTTTATTTTCAGAAGTCTAGTTTTCTACACTATTTTGAATGTTTAATTAATCCTAAATCTCAATTTTCAATTTCAGGACCCCAACACTAGTAATTCACATGCTTTTGAGACTAGAAGTGGAAGTTCAAGTCAACCTGTTGCAAGGCCATCCACCACTCAAGTTGAACCTGGTTTTGGAAGCTCAAGTCAACCTGTTGCAAGGCCATCCACCACTCAAGTTGAACCTGGTTTTGGAAGCTCAAGTCAACCAGTTGCAAGGCCATCAAACAATGAATTTGAAACTGGAATGTAGCCATTTGGAAGGAAAGTTAGAAATGAAATTGAGTCTCCTACAAGAATTAAAAAATTTAAGCCAGTGAGGGACAGGGGAAGGTTGTAATAAGTATTGAAGCCTTTTTGAACTGGTTTGGATGTTTTTTGTATAGGTCTTTTGAACTGGCCATATTTTGACAATAGAATATCACTAAACTGATGATATGGTGTAATTCAAAATATTTTCCTTTTTTGAAACCCAGTGAGGGGCAGTGATATAAATGTTTTTTGATAACCTGGTTCTGTATGTATACACATATATACATATATATAGGTTTATGGAACCAAACAGGGCCTAACGGCTATATTGGGAGAAGAAGGGTATTTTTGACAATTCACAACCACCACTCAAGGACACGTTAGTCATTTAACACACTGAAGGGTAATTTAGGGATATTTCAAATATATGTTGCTGACATCATCAATTTCCGTCATTGACCAGGTTTGACTGTTAAAATGGGGTATTTGTGAGAAAAGGTTTGAAAAATAGGGGAGGTCTCTGATAAATCCCAAACCTGAGGGGAGGTCCTGATAAAAGCCCAAACCATAGGGGAGGTAACGGTAAAAAACCCTTATTTTTAATGGCTTGATGGAAATTGTCGCTTTTTTATCCTAATTGTTGGCTTAATATGAATGGAACAAATTTCAAATGCCCACCCTCCGATTGGTTTCGAGTAAATTGGACAGATCAATCTGTTGACAATAGATTTTCGGCATCAACCCTTTGGGTAGTTGTTCTTATTCCATAATCCCCGAACCTGGGCTCTCACCAGAAAATATACCAATATATAGGTCGATCTTTCCACCTTTCAAATTTTCCATTCTCATTGAATATATTCCTGTAAGACAAAAATACATCAGATTATTTACCCAATAATCTAATAATACACGAACTTGCATATATCCAGGACACAATGTATAATACACATGAACATGGGACATCTATGGATACATGAAACAAAGAACAGTTTTTAATTTTAATTTATTATCCACAATCTGAACCGAAGAACATAGAACACAAAGAGAAGGAGAACCACAGTTAGATGGAGAAGTTGATTAGACACAAGTGATTCTATACAACGAAAAAAGAGCCCAAAAAATCACAAAAAATCATCCAAATAGCCAAACACCCATCAGTCCGAATTAGGATTTTCGGAGACTAACCTTGATTTGAGATATGTGGAAGTCGATGGCGGCCATCGGTGAGAGAAGACAAAGAAGAAAGGTGAGAGGCGATGTTGTTGGTGGCGGCGGTTTAGGTCGTGTTGGTGGTGGCGATTTAGGTTGTGTTGGCGGTCTAGGCGGCGGTGGTTTAGGAGGAAGGTGAGAGGCGATGTTGGTGGTGGTGGTGGTCTAGATGGTGGCGGCTATTGTTTAGGAGGCGATAGTTGCCCTAATTTAAAGAAGTCCTAGTTTATGCTTCTCTTTGTCATTAATAAACTTGGGTTTCTTTGCCCACTTTATTATTTTTACTAAAATGTTAAAAAATAAAGGGTTAATTTAACGAAATTCTCTTACACTATTCAATTTAATCAACTAATTATCATTGAGTTCACTTTGTCCCAATATTATTCAATTCATCACTATGCCCCCTCCACTAACATTTTGAGTCAAAATACCTAAACTACCATCAATAGTATATGGGAGTTTAGTAAAATCAACTCATTAAAAAAATTATTTTTCAAAAATTAATTATATTTTTCCTAAAAACTATAAATTTCAAAAACATATAAATATATTTCGGAAAAAATATATATATTTCGGAAAATATATATATACTTCGGTAAATATATATAGATATATATATTGGAAAATGAAATATATTTCGGAATATATATATATAATTAGTCAAAAATATATATTTTCCGAATTGTTTTCAAAAAATATTAATTTTTTACGAAAAATATATTATGTTCCAAAATATGAATTTTTTATGAAAAGTAATTTTTTTCTGAAAAATACATATTATTTTCCAAAATATGAATTTTTTCCAAAAAATATATATTATTATCCAAAATATAAAAAAACATTATTTCGGAAAATATATATATTTCGGGAAATATATATATCATTCATAAAAAGTATATACTTTCCGAATTGGTTTTTAATAATATGATTTTTTTAAGAAAAATATTGTTTTTTTGAAAAATATATATTATGTTCCAAAATATGATTCTTTGCAAAACATAATTTTTTTTTGCGAAAAATATATATTATTTTCAAAAATATGATTTGTTTCCGAAAATTATTTTTTTTGCAAAAAATATATATTATTTTTTCCTAAAATAATATAATTTTTTTTCTGAAATATATATTTTTTTGCAAAAAATTAATTTTCGGAAAAAAATTCATATTTTGAAAAATAATATATATTTTTGACAAAAAAACAAATTACAGAAAAAATTCATATTTTGGAACATATTATATTTTTTTCACAAAAAAATATTTTTCAGAAAAAATTCTTATTTTGGAACATAATATATATTTTTCGGAAAAAAAATCATTTGTTTTTGGAAACAATTCGGAAAATATAT
This sequence comes from Cornus suecica, assembly GCA_963922005.1. NCBI lineage: Eukaryota > Viridiplantae > Streptophyta > Magnoliopsida > Cornales > Cornaceae > Cornus > Cornus suecica. The sequence goes on from OY998243.1 coordinate 23,834,796, forward strand.
ATTTTTGACGAATTATATATATTCCAAAATATATATCATTTTACAATATATATATATATTTCCCGAAATATATATATTTTTTCCGAAATATATATTATTTTCGAAAAATAATTTTTTTCTGAAATATATATATATATTTTTGAAAATTTTAGTTTTTATGAAAAATATAATAGATTTTTGAAAAATAATTTTTTTAAATGATTGATTTCACAAAATCCCCTTATACTATTGATAGTAGTTTAGGTATTTTGACTCAAAATGTGAGGGAATGGGGAATAGTGATGAAATTGAATAGTATTGTTGGCAAAGTGGACAAAGTGAGGGTTAGTTGATTAAATTGTATTGTATAGGGGGTTTTGTGAAATTAACCTGAAAAAAAAAATATAAACACTCAAAAAAGTAAAATAAAATTTAAATAATAGTAATAACTATATATGATTATAAATCTATACAGACGATACACACCATTTTTAGTCACACACGTACATATCATATAATTTTTTATATAATTAAGTTCTTTTTCGTAACATAATTTCCAGAGCTTTTGTAGAAAAAAACATTTTTATTTTTAGAATATTTATAGTTATATTACAATTCAATTGAAGAAAATTGAGTTCAATTTAGTAAAACTCCAATTCAATTGAAGGAAAATGAGTTCAATTTAGTAAATCCTGAATTCAATTAAGTAAAACACAAATTCAATTGAGTGACTTTGAGTGAAATTAAATAAACCCCTAATTCAATTGACTGAAATTGAGTTAAATTAAGTAAAACTCAAATTCAATTGAAGGAAATTGAGTTCAATTTTCTAAAACCCTAAGTTAATTATGTGAAATTCAATTCAATTAAATAAAACACCCAATTCAATTGAGTGTAATTGAGTTCAACTAAGTAATCTCTCAATTTAGTCGTAACTACCCATCATATTGCGACTATAGATTATTTAGTCGTGAGTACCCAGACTAGTCGCAACAAAATTTGACATTAGTCATAAAGAGCTTAACTTTTCGACCATCTCATTTTAGTTACAAATAATATGTTCAATTTAGTCGCAAAAGATCCATTTTATTGCGACCATAGTGCATTCAGTTGCAAATACCCAGAGCAATTGCGATTAAATTTTACTTTAGTCGTAAATACTTTAACTTTTACCACAATTTCATTTTAGTCCCAAATAACATTTTCATTTTAGTCGCTAATAATCCCATTTTATTGTGACCATAGTGCATTTAGTCATAAATACCAGAGCAATTGTGACTAAATTTTATTTTAGTCGTAAATACCCTAGTGTTTACAACCATTTCATTTTAGTTACAAATAACATAGTATTTGCGACCATTTAAAGTTGGTCGCTAAATACCCGATTTGTTGTAGTGGATATATATCATAAATATAAAAATTTAAAGTATTCAAAGAGATATATAATAATTGTACATTTCATTTAATTTTAAAGTTGATCCAATATAACATTCATGTTATAATATGTCTTTTTGTACTCAATTAATAACTATTTACAAAACATCAATACGAACATATAAATACTTGTAATTTAATATAAGCGTTAACACTACTATTCCCTCACGAGGATTGCAATTGTGTTTAGTAACATCACTAAAAGGGCCTGTTTAGTAAAGTTGTGTTTGTGTTGAAATAAAAAAAAAACAAGTTTTTTGTTTTTTTTTTGTTTATTCATCCAAAAACAGAAGTATGTTTGGTAGGGGTGTTTTTTGGGTTGAAATTGAAAAATTAAAAATCAATAATTAAAAATTAATAATATAAATAATAAATATAATAATAATAAAAAATGAATACAATAATAATAAATAAATATAATAATAAAAAATGGACTAAATAATAAAAAATAATAATAAATTAATAAAATAAATAATAAATTACAGAAAACATATTTAAAAATATAATAAAAATAAAAAATAATAAACAAAATGAAATAAATAATAATAATAAATAATAAATAAATAAAATAATAAATAATAAGTAAATATAATAACAAATAAATACTTCATAATAATAATAATAAAAAATGAGTATAATAATAATAAATTAATATTAAATTAATAAAATATATTTTTAAATAATTAAAAATGAATAAATAATTTATAAATAAAATGAATTAAATAATGAAATAATAATAATAAATAAATAAAATATATTTATAAATTAATATATAAATTAATAAATACTAATTTAATAATATAAATAATAAATATAATATAATACAATAATAATAATAAATGAATACAGTAATAATAAAAAATGGACTAAATAATAAATAATAATAATAAAATAATAAATTACATAAAACATATTTAAACATATAATAAAAATAATAAATAATAAATAAAATGAAATAAATAATAATAAATAATAAATATAATAAAAAATAATAAATAATAAGTAAATATAATAACAAATAAATACTTCATAATAATAATAAAAAATGAGTATAACAATAATAAATTAATATTAAATTAATAAAATATATTTTTAAATAATTAAAAATGAATAAATAATTTATAAATAAAATGAATAAAATAATAAAATAATAAAAAATAAATAAATAGAATATATTTATAAATTAATATATAATAAATTAATAATATAAATAATAAAATATATTATAAAGTGAAGAAAGTGTAAGTGATAAACACCAAATTCATGTTTATTCTCATATGCCTAAAATTTGCCTAAAGTGAAAAAGTGTTTTTAAACACACATATACCAAAAACACTAACCAAACAAGTTTATAAACACAAAACACATAAACAAACACAAAAACACCCCAACCAAACACGCCCTAAGAGTATTAATTGGTAACTTAAGTAAGTTAGATAAAAATAAAAATCAATATCCCAAACAAAAGAACTTTAAAAAATTTACCAATAGGATTCACTCCTTATTAGAGAAAGATGTTGTCTTTTGCCTCCATCTTCTTTTCCGTTCTCACAACTGAAGGTGATATTGCCTTTAGCTTCTTTTTTTTCAATGTCAATGTGAAAGATAATGTTTAGATTCATTCATATACTACGAATATATTCTTATTTATTATGATAGAAATGGCAAATAAATGGTATAAAATGGAAAGAAGAGGGGGTTGTGATATGCTCAACAGAATAACTCTTGCTAGAAATTTAAACCACCAAAACAATTTTTGTGGTATGTTCAAAATTATAGAAGCTTTTAATATATAAATAAAATTATAAACAATTATGCAATATCAAATCAAATGAAAACAACAGAGTAACATACCAATTACATGAACAATCATCATGTATTATAGATTATTTCTGATTTCTGGTAGGAATTACCTATGCAGGGTTTGGATAGCCAACTACATAAAAATAGGGTGTACAAGAATATACATAAATTTGAATCATTAAATATTTTTTACTTGGGGGTTGGGAATAATAACTATTCTTGTGAAACACTAAGGCTTTGTTTGGTAACATGGGTTGGTACCATTTTTTTGGTTTTGGTGTGAAAAGATGGTACCAACCCATGTTTGGTAAAATGGTTTTGGGTCAACACTATTGGCACCATTGACACCAAATGTCCAAAATTTGGAACCATGTGAATTGATGGGTTTTGGTGGTGTGGTACTGTAGCAACCAAAACCAAAACCAAATAGTTGCACCATCTCACCCAAAACCAAAACCAAAACCAAATAGTTGCACCATATTAATATATTAAAAAATATTTTTGGAAATTTAATATAATTTAATATTATAGTTTTATTATCTTTCCTAAAATTTAATAAATTAATATTAAAATATATTTTTGGAAATTTAATATATTTTAATATTATAGTTTTATTATCTTTCCTAAAAATTAATATATTAATATTAAATATATTTTAATATTATAAATTTTAATATTTATAAATAAAATGTGAAACCATTCCAAGTTACCAAACATGATATGGTTTCAGAATTTCAACCCATACCAACTCTACCAAACATGGTTTGGTTTTTCAGTATCACTTTTTCTTACACTAAAATCATCTGCACCAAACATGGTTCTAATTTAAAATAAAACCACACCAAACTAAATCCAACCCAACTCAACCCAAAACCAAAAACTAACACCACACCGCACCGTTACCAAACGCACCCTAAGAGCCAACGTTTTTTTTTTTACTAAGGCCATGTTTGGTAGGAGGTCTGGTGTGGTCCGGTCCGGTCTTGTCTAGATCCTGAACTTAAAAGTCTATTTGGTAAACGATCTGATTTGATGGTCACGGTCTTACAAACATTGACCAGACCATATTTGGTAAAACGATCTGATCTTTTCGCTTTAAAAAAATAAAATTATTTATTATTTAATATAATATTCATTTATTATTTTTATGTATTATTTATTTTATTTATTATTTATTATTTATTATTTATTCTTATTTTTTCATTTATAAATATATTTTATTAATTTATCATTTATATTATTATTTATTCATTTATATATTAATTTTTAAATATATTCTATTAATTTATTATTATTTAATTAATTTAATTTACTATTATTTAATTATTTATTTATATTATTATTTATTATTATTTATTAATTTTAAATTATTTATAAGTATATTTTATTATTTTATTATTCATTTATTTATTAATTTATATTATTATTATTATGTATTATTTAATTCATTTTGTTTATTATTCATTATTTTTAATTTATTTTAAAATATGTTTTATTTAATTTCTTATTTATATTATTAATTTCTTATTATTATTTTTCATTTTTATTTATTTAGAAATATATATTTATTAATTTATTAATTATTATATTTGTTTATTATTATATTCATTTTTATTATTATTATGTATTATTTAATTCATTTGTTTTATTATTCATTAATTTTATTTTATTTTAAAATATGTTTTATTTTATTTATTATTTATATTATTAATTTATTATTATTATTTATTCATTTTTAATTATTTCAAAATATATTTTATTAATTTATTATTAATTTATTATTATTATTATGTATTATTTAATCATTTTATTTATTATTCATTATTTTTATTTAATTTATTATTTATTAATTTATTTATTGTTATATATTATTTAATTCATTTATTATTATTATTTTTATGTATTATTTAATTTATTTTGTTTATTATTTTTTTTAATTCAATTTTTGTTTTTGGTGGTCTTAATCCTTGGTCTCAAAATTTTTATTTTGGTTACCAAGACTAGACCAGACCATGTGGAACCACAAAAAAAATTTGTTCCAAGAACACCACATTTGGTTCAATTTGGTCTCATTTTGTCTGGTTCCAAATTTTAAGACCAGTCCAAACAAATATGGTCTGGTCCCTGAAAACCAAGACCAAACCAGATCAGGTGGAACCAAAACCACCTACTGTAGATGCAGAAAAATACACAATAATAATTGGGTTGAAAATTGGATTCTTTATTCATTCTCAGCTATGTATTTATACATAAATTGGTAAATGGGCCATACCCATTTACCCAAGTTTATCAATCTCTTAAATCATGGGATTTGATAAACTCTTTTATTTTTTGGACTCTCTTTTCCATAAGTAGGACAATTCTCTAACTTATGGATCACTCATCTAATAGAGAATTTTATGGGCCCATTTATTTCTTCAGCCCATCCGTCTTCGGCCCATCTGTCTTCGGCGCATCAGTCCTGTGGCCCATCCTTGTTGGGCCATGTATTATTTTTACTATTACACAGGCCGCTGAGGTTATGGGCTTATGGGCCAATTCATAGTCCATGACCGAAAGTTGCATATTCTTATATATACATTGATATCTTTTATGGGAAATGATGGTAGTGAGTTGTCATGCCATTATTGGGCATTTAATGGCATTTCAAAATAAGAGGCCATTACTTCCTCAATCTTTGCACCATGACGGCTCCTCATGGGTTGTGTGACCTTCAGGCTTCGTGCAGTCCTTTGACATGTTTTTTTCCTTCTATAAAACCCACCCCAAGCCATTTCATTTCTCCATTCACAACTTTTTCACTCTTGCTTCTCTCCCTCAACTTTTGTCTCTAGAACTCATCTCTCTCTTATTCTTACAATCCTTTCCGTCGGTCCTAAGAACTTCGATCAAAACAGACATCTGCTTCGACCCGAAGCTCTTCCTGCCTCTTCATTATCTGAGTAAGTCGGATAGTACTCTTCTCTTTTCAATTTTCATCTCTGCCGCCTATCTGTCTCTTTTACCTTCCTTGGAACTATGTCCGACAGTGACGATACCAGGTCAGTAGAGGAGGTCGTTCCGTCCTCTGCAACTGACACCTACCCTACTAGTAATGATAGCCCTCCTTCTACCCGTCAAGAGGCCCCTATCCCAAAAACAGTTCCCCAAAATGCCGACTTTCCGAGTTCATCAGTGAATCCGGGAACACCTGCTTCAAGGGGTTCTCATGAAAATGAGGAGTCTGTGGCCCCCAAGCCTTCTGAACCCTTCATAGTTATCCTTCTTAAGAAAACCCGGCCTGAAGTAGATGTAAAACATCTTCAGGCTGAGACCCACGTACCTGGGGATGTCAATGTGGACCCTTACCCAGGTTACTTAGATTTCTCCAAGAGTGAGGGACTTCAACCATGTAGCATTCTGCTATCGGCGGTTCACCTTAAGGTTTTACGATTTCCTCTTCACCCTTTCTTCCATTATGTGTTTTTCATGTTAGGTTTGCACCCTCTTCAACTCAACCCAAACAGCCTTAGGATTTTGTCCATGCTCCTATTGTATAATAGGGATCTGGACCTTAACTAAGGTTTAACCGACTTGCTTCTTTGTTATTTTTTCCAAAATGCCAGAGAGAGTAAGGGTAGATACAACCTATTTCCCTTCCATGGTCGGGGTATATGTTCTGGTACGGAGAAGTCTGATAAAGGGTAGAAAGAGAGAATGGTAGTTGTTAGCGGTAATTGGTTTTACCCGTTCTCCCTTACATTCCCGATCCCACACACCTTCGGTGCCATTTGTTTACCTATCTACCATCCCCTCCATAAAGCTTCTTGTCTTTGTGAGTACTGTGATTTACATCGGGGGGAATACGCATACATGTTTCTAGGTTATGAGGATAGAGAAATTCCCCTGTCCCTTATAAAAGAACGGATAACCCTTCTGAAGGCCAAGATCTGATCTGCCACTACCCTTCTGACTACGGCAAATCTGGAGATGATTTCTAACTTGGGCGCTGCTGTTGACATGATGAATTTGCCTGTCAAACCCATTTTTGCCAGACGCACTCAAGTTCCTGTAGGGATCAACCTGGTCAACGCAATGCCTCACTTGACAGCTCCCCCGGCGCCTCCAGTACCTCTGCCAGCACAAAGCCCGGTAGCTCCACCTCAGCCTTCTCCTATAAATCCTCCAATCACGAGGACTTGATCTGGTATAGGCGGTGGATCGACCAATAAGAGACCCATGACCCAAACTACTAATGCCTCGATGAGCGAAACTCCTCAAGCTTAGGATGCCCCCCATACTTCTATTCCATGGGAGCCAAAGTTTCTTCTACCCGATGGGACTCCGATCTGCGCTGATCAGCTCACCATCACTCAACTAGAAGCTCTCCGGGTTATGGCGAAAGGGATTTGGACTCCGACCAATAGGGCTGCTCAGTCGAAAATCTCCAGGACTGACCTTCTGAAGAAGAGCTCCACAATGGTCATGGAGGTATGTAACTTGTTTTTCTTTTGTAACTTAGTTCATTATCTTCACTTCCTTATATACTAACATGCCCTTTTTTTTTCTCTTTCTGTGTAGCTTCTTTATGGGATCCAGGCCTACAACAATGTTGTGGAGTTTGATGTCCGGGAAATGGCCAATATGTAGGCCCAACTCAAGCAAAATAACGAGCATCAGATTGCTTTAGTTAAAGAGGCGGATGGTCTTCGCCAGAGCATCTCTGAACATAAAAACCTTCTGGAGACCGGAGAGGCGGAAAATAGGGCTTTAGCTGTCGAAAAGATAGCTTTAGCCACTGAGCTTGCAGAGGTGAAGGCAGCCTACCAGAAGATATCTGCCGAAAAGGCGGAGTCGGATAATCTTCTGGATCTTGAGCGGTCCAAGGTAGAGGTGTGCCGTTTGGGGGGTCTGGACATGCATAGTACACTACCATCTGCGATGTCCGAATGGTCAAATCATGGCGAGAAATGCACGAAATGGAGCACATTCCTTTGGCATCTCGGGAGTTCAAGACTGCTGAGGAGTTCGATGGTTTCATGGGAGTGTCTCTTCCTTACAAAGACCCACCGACTTCTGAAAATGAGAAGCAGTTTGCTGCTATTTTGAAGGGAGTAGACTATCATCCTCCTGAGTAGAATAGGTTTTCAAGTTCTCCGTACCTACCCTTTTCAGAAGGGTGTTTTTGTAATTTCTCTCTTTTTTAATGAAAAAGAATTTTCCCATCTCAGTGTTTATTTTGTTCTTGTTGTTTTAGTAAAATTTCCTGCAATATTTAGTCTTCGGGCATATGGCCCCTGAGACTTGTTTTTTTGTCCTCTGGCTAGTTAATATTAGGTTTGAATTTTAACACTTAGGAAAATTTTCAATTTAACACGAAGCCGTCGGACATATGGTCCCTAAGGCTTGTTTTTGCCCTCTGGTTAGTTCAAATCAAGTTTGAACTCAACACTTAGGAATATTTCATTTTAAACATGGAGCCTTCGGGCATATGGCCCCTGAGGCTTGTTTTTGCCCCCTGGTTAGTTCAAATCAGGTTTGAACTCAACACTTAGGAATATTTTCAATTTTAACATGGAGCGTTCGGGCATATGGCCCCTGAGGCTTATTTTTGCCCTCTGGTTAGTTCAAATCAGGTTTGAACTTAACAGTTAGGAATTTTCCCATCAAATATGAAGTCTTCGTATGAATATGAGCATAGAAATAGACTGTATCTTTATTAAAAAGAAATTGAGTATTACGAAGTGGAAGTGTCGAACATCGGGCACAAATGCTTTATCATAATCAGCGAAATGTGTCATATGCGAGACACAGTTTTATTTTACTATTTTAACAAGAAAAAGAAACTACCTAAGGATAATACCTCTTCAGCCGATAAGCGTTCTGAGAGTTGGGCTCGATACGGCCTGTCTCATTCTTCTATACCCGATACGCTCCTCGTCCGATGATCTCAATTATTGTGTAAGGTCCTTCCCATGTCTCCCGTAATTTGCCAACAATCCCAATATTTCTTCTGAGTACCATATCGCCTACCTGAAACTCTCTTCTCTTGACTTTCTGATTAAACCGTGCCCTGACTTGTTGCTGATAGGCAGCCAGCCTTATCCCCACAACTTCCCTTCTTCCCTCCAGTATATCTAAATCATGGGCTAGGTGTTGATTGTTTGGACCTTCCTCCTAGGCTTGACTTCTTAAAATAGGTACTCTCAACTCAGTCGGGATAACGGCTTCGGCCCCATAAGCCATGGCGAAAGGGGTCTCTCCTGTTGGTTACCTTGGAGTAGTCCGATAGGACCATAACACCTCGGGCAATTTTTCCAACCAGGCCCCTTTTGCCTCTTCAAGCTTTTTCCTGAGTGTATCAAAAATTGTTCTGTTTGTTCTTTCAGCCTGCCATTTCCCTGTGGATTGCCAACCAAAGAAGTGTTCTGATTGATCCCATGTTTTGCCAGGAACGCTTGAACTTTCCTGTTATCCAAATTGGTGCCATTATCCATCATTATAGTTCGGGGTAGACCGAATCTACAAATGATATGACTCCAGATGAACTTTATAACATGGCTACACTTGATGGTAGAGTATGCCTCGGCTTCAACCCACTTGGTAAAGTAATCCGTAGTCAGAAGAACATGAGTGGTGGATCGTATAGCTTGCGGGAGAGGACCCACAATATCCATACCTCATCGGGCAAATGGGTGAGGGATAATTGTTGGGTTCAATAACTCCGGAGGTGGATGAATGACATCTCTATGAAATTGGCACTTTTTGCAGTGTCGGGTGTAGACCTTAGCGTCCCTTGACAAATAAGGCCAGAAGTATCCCTGGGTGAGAACTTTGTGGGCTAAAGAACTCCCTCCGGAATGATTGCCACATGATCCTGTATGAATTTCTTCCATGACCACAGAAGCTTCGGAGGGCATGAGATATCTCAAATATGGTCCGGAGAAAGACTTGCGGTATAGTTGGCCGTTGTATAGAGCATATCTGGCGGCTTTCATTCTTATCTTCCGGGTCTCTAGTTTTGACTCAGGTAATGAACCGGTCCTCAAATAGTCTGCTATGGGGTCCATCCAGTTTGGCTCTCAAGGAATGACCATCATGTCTTCGGAGGGCTCCAAGCTTGATCGGACGATGAAGTCCACTGGTGCTATTCGAGTCATACTTTCCCCTGCTGTGGAGGCCTGGTTAGCCAGACGATCTGCCATGATATTATCCCCTCTGGGGATATGTTCAAAGGTTAACTATTGGAATTCCTCAGCCTCTTTTAGTACCAAATTCCTGTAGGCTTCCATTTTAGGCTCTCGGGTTTCATAATCCCCATTCAACTACCGTACTACTAACTGGGAATCGCTCCGTATCTCCGCTATTTGTACTTGAAGGCTTTGGGCCAACCGGATCCCTGCTAGGAAGGCCTCATACTTGGCTTCGTTGTTGGAGGTAGGAAACTCCAATCAAACGGATTGCTGGATTTTAGTGCCATTTGGTGTCACGAGCTTTACCCTGATCCCTGCGTCGTTGACATTTGATGATGCATCCACAAACACAACCCATAATCCAGTTTCACTTTCTTCTAAAGAGTCTGTAGTCTCTATTTCCAACAAAAAGTCATCTACCGTTTGTCCTTTGATGGCAGTTCAGGGGACATAGGTTATGTCAAAAATCCCGAGTTCTATTGCCTATTTGGATACCCTCCCTGATAACTCAGGTTTCACCATTATGGATCTGATTGGGGTTGTAGTTGGTACTAAGATCATATGTGCTTCAAAATAATACCGAAGACGTCGCTTTACATTGATTAGTGATAGTACCAGCTTCTCCTGCTTTGAATAACGGATTTCTGCATCAGCAAGGGCTTTGCTAGTGTAGAAGACTGGTGTCTGGTAGCCCTTGCCCTCCTTGACCAGAGCGACGCTGGTAGATGTCGTAGATATGGCTAGATATAAGTGTAACGACTCATCTGCTTCTGAGGTTGCCAGTATGGGAGACTTTGCCATGTAGCTTTTGAGTTTTTTCAGGGCTTTTGATTGCTCCGGCCCCCAGATCTCTCCTTTTACCACCTTTATAGCTTGAAATAATGGCATGCATAGATCGGTTAAGCGAGAGATGAAACGGCTGAGGGCTGCCACCCTTCCGGTTAGTACCTGGATTTCCTTCCGGGTCCTTGGCTCTGCTGACTCAATGAGAGCTTTGACTTGTGTTGGGCTAGTTTGTATTCTCGTCCGATCAACTATGTATCCTAAGAACTGGCCCGAGGATACTTCGAAAGAACATTTGGACGGGTTGAGCTTCATCTTGTACTTTCTGAGGATGTCGAACACCTGCTGCAGATCGGTGAGGTGACCACTTTTCGCCTTGCTTTTGATCATCGTGTCATCAATGTAGGCCTCTATGGTAGATCCCATCATGCCCTGGAAAACCTTTCTGACCAACCTCTGAAAGGTTGCACCTGCATTTTTTAGTCTGAAAGGCATAACTGTGTAACAATATGTACATGATTCAGTGATGAATGCGGTCTTTTCCTCGTCATCTGGGTTTATTCGTATCTGGTTATACCTAGAGTATGCGTCCAGAAAACTCAAACGTTCGAATCCTGCGGTGGCATCTACCATCTGATCGATCTTTGGTAAGGGGAAATAGTCATTCGGGCATGCTCTGTTTAGGTCGGTGAAGTCCACGCACACCCTCCATTTTTCGTTCTTTTTCTAAATGAAAACAACGTTCGCTTGCCAGGAAGGATATTGTACCTCCTTAATGAATCCTGCTTAGAGAAGTTGATCAACCTCTTCAGCTATGATCTGGTTTCGGTGAGCCCCCATCCGCCTTTGTTTTTGTCTGACAGGTTTTGCGCTGAGATCCACGTTGAGGGAATGCTGGGCTATTGACGGATCGATGCCGGTCATATCCATATGGCCCCAAGCAAATACGTCAGCATTGGAGCGTAGGAGGGTCTCCATTTCCTCCTTTTCCAGTGCATTCAGGCCAGAACCAATATAAGTCAACCTTTAAGGGTGATCGGGGTAGATATGAACTTCAAGCAAAGGTTCAATTGCTATTGCTGACCCCGCACCCTCCTCATGTAATTGCTATTTATCATCGGGTATCGCTTTGGACCGTGATTCTCGTTCCGGTTCAGCCCTTTTCCTCAAACCTTTCATGGTGACAACGTAACATTCCTTGGCTGCTACCTGATCGCCCCTGATGTCAATTACATCAATTCCATTCGGATCGATGCACCGCATGACTTGATGCATGGTTGAAGGAACTCCGTGCATCCGATGGATCCAACCCCTTCCCATAAGGAGATTATATGAGGGTTTGACATCCACCACCACAAAAGTTTCTCTGAGCGTACGCCTTGCTGTTGTTACTAGCAGTTGGATCTCTCCCCCTAGTTCCACTCTTCTGCTATTAAATCTGGCTATCGGGCTTCTAGAAGGAACTATCTCCTAAGGGTTGATCTCTAACTTCTCAAAATCCCACTTGGTGATAATGTTGGCGATGCTTCCTGGGTCAACCATCACTCTTTTGATCAAGCAGTCTGAGACCATGAGGGAGATAACCAAGGGATCATCATGTGGTGATTGAATGCTCCGCATATCTGCAGAAGAAAAAGTTATCCGGGCGTCCTCTTTCGGGCTTCAAAACTCCCTGACTTCCCCAACCCTTCGCAGTTTTTGGGCTTGACGCATCTGGGATCTACGGACTTCCTCTATTTCTGATCGACATGGTCCTCCGTGAACCATGTGAATGACTCTTACAGGCTGTCCCATTGCCCCGTTGATGGGTGTATGTTGTATTTGGTCTGATTGGGTGCCCTCCTTGGCAACGTACTCAGTCAGCTCTCATTTTGCTATCATGGCTTCCACTTGTCTCCTAAGGCTTTTGCACTCGTTGGCGTGGTGCCCGTACTCGCCATGGAAGGCACAATGTCTTGACATGTCCCTCTGGTCCATTGGTTGTCTAATGGGTGGTGGTGACCGGAAGATTCCTTTACCCTTAGTCTCTTGATACAGCTTGGCCAGGGTAACCTTTAATGGGGTGACCTTGTCTTCCAATCTATGGCATTTCTCTGGGACTAGGAAGGGTACAGGAGGAGCGCTTGGTCACTTCTGATCTGGTGCCCGATCCTTTACCCTGGAAGGTTCGACTACCCTTGCCTATACGCTTGCAAATGTTGTCCTTCTTTGGCGTATGGCTAACTCCTCTTCTATACGGAGATGCCCTTGTGCCCTGGAATTGAGTTCTCCGATGTCTACTAGTGGCCTCTTGACCAATGACTGATGGAACTTGGTTCCAGGGATCAGGGCCATTCTGAAGGCCTCGATAGCTGAATGCTGATCACAATTGTCAATTGATGACATCTCGATATTGAATAATAAGACAAAGTTTTTCAGGGATTCTCATTTTTTCCTGGATCATGGTGAATAAACTGGAGATGGTTTTTCGTTGTCTTTTATTACTGAAGTACTAGGCAATGAATAACTCACAGAGTCTGAGCCAGCTTCCAATGGATCGGGGTGGTTCCTTCCTAAACTAGAGCAGGGCTGCTTCGGTTTGGCTAGTGGGGAAGACTTTACAGAGTAAGGCTTCGTTTTCGTTGTAGACATCCGTCTTTGTATGAACGTGGTAGATGTGCTCCGTTGGATCACTTGTTCCGTCAAACAAGGTAAACTTTGGCAGCCTAAACCTCTCTGGGTAGGGTACGCTGGTGATCGTCAGTGTGAATGGTGTCTGCACGGCGTCGATGGATGCCTCCGAGGCCAGATCGATAGGGGTCTACATCTTTAGATCCTTAAGCACCTTCCTTTGGAATCTGGTCATAATTTCCTCCAATTTTTTCATAGTCAGAATCACCTCGAGATTGCGTCCCCCGAGCACCTGTAGGGATGACTCCGCGTGTTCCTCCCGATCGTGGTTGGAATTTACGTGATGGTTGTCACTTTCTGACTGGTGGCCTATAGATCGCTCATGTTGGCTGGACTGCTCGTTGTTCTGGACTTCTCGAGGATTCTGAAATAGGGCAAGTTTTGCCACCAATTCAGCGTTCTGCTTCTCCAATTCGGCGGTCCTCTCCTCCAGGGATCGCCTAATCGGATCCTTGGCTTGTTGGCCTCTATTCGGAGGTAACTTAGTTTGTTGTGAATGGGTGATCACCGCCATTGATGGTATGAATCTCAGCCTTTCGTAGAGAATGATAAGCTATTGAAAAAAAAAAGATTTCAATAATAGTGTTTCCCACAGACGGCGCCAATTATGTAAATGCAGAAAAATACACAATAATAATTGGGTTGAAAATTGGATTCTTTATTCATTCCCAAGCCATGTATTTATACATAAATTGGTAAATGGGTCAAGTCCATTTATCCAAGTTTATCAATCCCTTAAATCATGAGATTTGATAAAATCTTTTCTTTTTTGGACTCTCTTTTCCATAAGTAGGACAACTCCCTAACTTATGGATCACTCATTTTCTAGAGAATTCTATGGGGCCATTTATTTCTTCGGCCCATTCGTCTTCGGCCCATCTGTCTTCGGCCCATCAGTCCTGTGGCCCATCCTTGTTGGGCCATGTACTATTTTGACTATTACACCTACCAAACATGGCCTAAACATTTCTTGGTTCCAGGTGTGTGTATTTACTCTATTTAAACTGTATAAATAATATAAACACATATAGAAAATATATCATAAAAATATCAAAGGTTAAATTTTTAATCTTAATTGAGAACTTTTTATAATTAATTCAATCATTAAACAAGGAAAATCAAAAGGACATTACTATATATATATATATTAATACATATATACAATTCAATTAATGCAAATACAATTTTAAAAAATATATATTTGTAAATATTCCAAGCCCTCACACTTTTAGAATAGATATATAGATTATAGATTACAGATATAGATATATCTATATGACTGTGTGTGCATAGACAATATTGAGACAGATGGTTGCCGTAAACCCATCTTGATTTAGTTGTTGCTCATAAACACTATGCTGAGACTTGGTTCAACATTAAAGGTAACAAGTATGTATCTATCACAATTTCCAATCAATTTAAAGCCCTAAATTTTTATGTTTTACATATATTTGATAGCTTTTTAGTTCTATAAGTTGTTTTTAGAAAGCTATTATTGTGGAATCTTTTTGGAATCTTTTGTAGAAGATGTTGACACATCTTCTTTGTATTGTGATAATTTGGGAGGCTCGTGTTAGAATATGACTCATTTTCTTGCGTGGAAAGTAAATTTGGACAATAAATATCTCTATTTGACTGAAGATTATTATATTTGGTGATTCATTTCTTAAGGGGGAATATAACTTAGTCATCAGGCAATTTTTAATTAGGTAGGAGATCAATTCCTAATTGGATTGATTGATTTTTCCTCCATTCCAGCATCTTCTATAAATATAGGTATAACCTATTGTATTCTATGTACCAAAGTGAGAGTCAGAATACGCCAATACAAGTGTGTGCACATATAGAGAGAGAAGAAGAGATACATAGTGGTATTTATTGGTATGAGTGAAACACCGGTGAGGGTGAGCGATACATGTGTAAGTAAAACAATGTGTGAGTTGTTGATCTGCTGATCATCATATTGTAATCCTCTCATTCATCGATAGTGAATTAGTGTTCTCTGTGGACGTATGGTGATTTAGCCGACCCACGTATATATATTTGTGTCAATTTTATTGGTGTATGTTTGTGTGTGATTTTGATTTACACGTGTGCACGATTTTCAAACTGAGGGTTTGGATTCCCTAATAAGAGCCTCAGGTTGGAGCAATTCCTGAAGTTGTACGAATTGGTCAAAATTCGAAGTTCAAAAGTGTTATAAATTAGAATCTGAAGACACCAGGAGCTTCACCTCGATGAAACGAAGCAACCCAGTTGGCTGAGCCGGAATCGGAGGTCCCACACGCCCGCATGCGCCGTCGTAAGTTCTGCTGGAGATCCCCACGCGCCGGTTGCCGAAAAAACCAGTCCGGCGATGTGCCTGCTGGAGAAGACGAACTACGTTAGCACGCGACATCATCGTGCCACGTTAGCAGCCCCTGCCACGTTAGTAGCAGTGCCACGTCATCAGTACATGTTTTTTCCTTTTGTGGTGATTGTTTCTTTTGGCCCATTCGGAGTCATTTTTTACCCGTTTTCAATGCGGTCAGAGGCGTTCTTAAGATTTTGGACCATTCTTGACGCATCTGTACGATTAGCTTTATGTGATTCGACTTCGAACATCTTGAAAAGGCTCAGTGGGAGCTGTGGGAGAAGAAAATGCAACAATGATCGACAAGTTTGACGGTACAAACTTTGCTTTTTGGAAGATGTAAATTAAGAACGTGTTATTTCAGAAGACTTTATATTTACCATTGGAAGAGAAGAAGCTAGAATCGATGAAAAAAAAGGATTGGATAATCCTGGATCGAAAGGCTCTTGGTACGATCAAACTGATGTAGTCAAAGTTTGTTGCATTCAACATAAGGGATGAAAAGACAACAAGGTCTCTCATGGATGCTCTTTCTAACATATATGAACAACAGTTTGCAATAAACTAGGTACTTCTCATCAAAAGATTGGTCAATCTGAAGATATTCGAGAATGGAAAGGTCAGTGAACATCTTAATATTATCAATGACATTGTTAGCTAGTTGGAATTTGTTGATATGCCAATCTCTGGCATAATGAAAGCGGCTTTGGTCCTTGTTAATTGCCAGAGAGTTGGAGCAGCACAGTGGCTGCGATTAGTATGGTTCCGTAGTGAGTATGGTACTCACAGAAAAGATTAGAAGACAGACGTCAGACTCTTCTAACAGTGGCTCAACATTGAACGTTGATAGTAGATGCAGAGGTTTGAATATGAAGAAAGACAGAAGTTAAAGGCATGGCCGTTCTAAGTCGAGACAGGGAAGATCACAATCTTGAGGTCCCAGAAATTCCAAAGAGATTGAGTGTTGGAATTGCAGAAAAATTGGTCATTTTAAGAACCAGAGCAGATCCTCGCAGAAGGTAGCGGAGAATAAGACTGAGGCAAATATTGTCTTAGAAGAAGCAGATGATGCACTGATATGCTCTTTGGAGAGCAAAGAATTTTTTTGGGTCTTGGACTCTAGAGTATTATTCCATGTCACCTCAAGTCAAGAGCTATGCACTTAGAAACCTCGAAAAGGTTTATCTAGGTGACGATCAGCCCTGTAGTGTTGTTGGCAAGGGTGAAGTACATATCAGGCTCAATGGATCGATATGGAAGATAAGGGATATGAGACACATTCCAGACTTTAGGAATAACCTGATCTCAGTAGGCCAGTTGGCGAGTGAAGTTCATGTAAACACTTCAAAGATGACAAGTGAAAAGTTTCCAGAGGGGCTATGACTATAACACAAGGAAATAAAATTGGTACGCTCTACACTACCACCAAAGCTAGCACTAGAGGCTAGGTCACATGAGTGAAAAGGAACTCAAGGTTATGCTCTCGAAAGGAACACTACCAGGCTTAAAATTGATTGACATCGAATTCTGTGAGGATTGCGTATTCGGTAATCAGAAGAGGGTGAGTTTCCAGAGCAAAAGAAGAAATCTCAGAAAGAAGAAGCTTGAGCTAGTTCACACTAATGTCTGAGGGCCAGTAAATGTCTCATCTCTTGGCGGAAAGTCCTATTTCGTCACCTTTATTGACGACCATTCCAGGAAGCTATGGGTTTACTTCTTGAAACATAAATCTAAGGTGTATGATGTGTTCAAGAAATGGAAGGCTATGGTAGAGAATGAGACTAGTTTGAAGATAAAGAGATTAAGATTCGACAATGGTGGAGAGTATCAGGACACCGGATTTAAGAGCTTTTGCTATGAGAATGGTATCATATTAGAGATGATTGTTCCACATACACCACAACAAAATGGCGTAGCAGAACGTATGAACCGTACATACATGTAGGGTTGCCGAAACAGTTCTGGGCAGAAGTATGCGCATACAGGTAGAAGTAGTCAGTACAACAACGTATCTTATCAATCGAGGTCCATCGATACCATTGGAGCACAAAATACCAGAAGAGGTATGGAGGGGTAAAGAGGTAACACTTTTACATTTAAAAGTTTTTTTTGTGTTGCATATGTGCATATTAGTGATAATGTGAGGGGTAAGCTTGATCCCAAATCACATAAATGTACTTTCATTGGATATGGCGGTGATGAGTATGGTTACCGCATGTGGGATGATCATAACCGAAAGGTGATCCAAAGCAGAGATATAGTGTTCAATGAAAAGGTGATGCACAAAGACAGAAACACAATAACTTCAGATCCTACAACACAAAGTGATCCTGTATATGTTGAGTAAGATGATGTTCAAGACAGTGAGAGTCCTCAATCAGAAGAATAGATTGCAGACGACAATACTCAACATGATGATACAATGTAGTCTCCGACTCCTATTCCTGTACCTAGGAGGACTTCACGGCCGCATGTGCCGAGCATGGGATACATAAATTACTTGTTGCTCACAGATGGAGGTGAACCAGAATACTATGATGAAGCATGCAGTGCAGAAGATGTGAGCAAGTGGGACTCCTATTACTTGGTTGTGTTGCATATGTGCATATTAGTGATAATGTGAGGGGTAAGCTTGATCCCAAGTCACATAAATGTATTTTCATTGGATATGGTGGTGATGAGTATGATTACCACATATGGGATTATCATAACCGGAAGGTGATCCGAAGCAGAGATGCAGTGTTCAATGAAAAAGTGATGCACAAAGACAAGCACGCAACAACTTCAGATCCTACAGCACAAAGTGATCATGTGTGTGTTGAGTTAGATAATGTTCAAGATAGTGAGAATCCTCAGTCAGACGAACAGATTGCAGACAACAATACTCAATAGGATGATACACTGTAGTCTCTGATTCCTATTATTGTACCTAGGAGGACTTCACGGCCGCATGTGCTGAACATGAGATACATAAATTACTTGTTGCTCACAGATGGAGGTGAACCAGAATACTGTGATGAAGCATGTAGTGCAGCAGATGCGAGCAAGTGGGAGCTTGTAATGGAAGATGAGATGAAGTCTCTTATCTTCAACAAGACATGGAAGCTAACCGAGCTGCTGGTGGGGAAGAAAGCTCTCCATTCTTCGATTGTGAAACTGAATACCATTCATTCAAGCATTCTTTCAACAAAGGGTTTGCATCTAGAGCTGTTAGATGTAAAAAATGTTTTCCTCCAAGGTGACCTAAAGAAGGAGTTTTATATACAGCAATCGGAAATTTTCTCAGTGGAGGGGAAAAAGAAGACAAGCGCGACAAAATTTGTAAGGCAAAGTTAGAGGCGACAGTGGTTGCAAGACAGAATGTCCAGACACAAAAGAGGTCACAGGTTCTATACAAGGATAGATATTGCTCATGCAGTGGGAGCTATCAACATGGTCATGTTAACCAAAGTGGTGACAACAGAGGAACTGAAGTTGAGCACAACTTCAGTGGGTCTTCAAGCTTGAAAACATAAATGAGGGCACCGTAATGCACTAATCATTGATGGAGTTGATTGATTGGATGAAAAGTCCTCAAGTGGGAGGTTGTTAGAGTATGACTCATTACCTTGCGTAGAAAGTAAACTTGGGCAACAAGTATCTCTATTTGATTGAACATTGTTATATTTGGTGACTCCTTTCTTAAGAGGGAATATAACTTTGCCATCAGTAAATCCTTAATTAGGTAGGTGATCAATTTTTATTTGGACTGATTGAATTTTCCTCCATTCCAGCCTCTCCTATAAATATAGGTGTAGCCTATTGTATTTTGTGTACCAGAGTGAGAGCCAGAATAGATCGGTACCAGTGTGTGCACAAAGAGAAAAAGAGAGGTGCTCTTCGTGGACGTAGGTTGATTTGGTCGAATTACGTATATATGTTTGTGTCAATTATGTTGGTGTGTGTACGTTTGTGTGTGATTTTGATTTACAGGTGTGCATGGTATTCGAACTGAGGGTTTGGATTCCCTAATAAGTGTTCTTGGGCGGGTGTAAAAATCATAACAAGTGGTATCATAGCCCCAGGTTGGAGCAATTCCTAAAGCCGTATGAACTGGTCTAAATTCGATGTTCAAAAGTGCTCTAAATCAGAATATGAAGACACCAGGAGCTTCGCCTCGACTAGACGAAATGAACCGCGTTGATCGCGTCGGAATCAAAGGTCCCACGCGCCTGCCGGAGAAGACTAATCACGTTAGCACGTGACATCATCGTGCCACGTCAGCACTGCTTAATTGAATGATGCATACTTTTTTTTTCCAAGGTTGCATATATTATGACTTTAAAATGAGAAACTATGAAAATTTATTTACCTAGATATTCTATACCTTCTCGTGGGGGATTCTTAATTAGATAAATATTAATAAGGAGATCGTTAATACACAAATACAAAGGAGACAAGAAGATGATATGAAGAATAAGGTAAACGCTTAGACAAATCAAGTGCAAGTGATGAACATGTAGAGATCAACGACGAACTCTTTTGAGCTCGAGATGAGTCCTTTTATAATGGTCGGCCATGTCTTGGGTAGTGGGTTGATGTGACAAGCACAGTTATGCCCATGACTCGAGGTCGCCTGTTGTGACATCTTGGGATTATCGCATTTAATTCGCCAATATGTTGTCATTTAATGCGTCATCCCTTCTTATTTAATGAAGAGGGTTAGCTTTGACTAGGCCAAGTATAGACCTCATTAATGCCTCTTGCAGGCATCCTCGATCTTATTAGATAGATTTCGAGCAAGGAATACGCTCCTGTTCATCACGCTTCTTGATATGGTCTCTAGGGCTCGATGTAGCGGTTCGTCTTCCAATCCATCCTCCCTCTTGATTCTCAATTTCTCGAGGAGGCAAATCCCATATTTTGCCTCGTGCTCTATGCGCTAAGCATATGCGTACTTAACTGTGGGTACTCAACACATACACCTAGATAATATTTCTTGAGAATCTAGTGACACTAGTTGATCCAAAATATGATTCATAATAGTTATGGCACACAATCTCTGGCACCTATCACAAGATCAGGAAACATCAAAGGGCACCCTGCATACGCATGCGCATTATACATTGCATGCAGCCAGCCTTCACCGCGATCACATGCAGCTGATATTAGAGATTTTAAGACTATAGTAGAAAGGAATTAATTAAATTTATGGGCGATCACTGTTGAGTAAATTCAGAAATATTTAGTAAAATTCTTGCAACCCTTAAAAAACTGGTATGACATGATTTATAAAAGATTTCTACTTCACATTCACCTTTAACATCTTCACTTTCTTCTATTTGCTCTATATTTATACTAAATCTTACCTAAAATCAAGAAAATGGCAGAGCATGTGAAATATGTGGATCAAGTGCACGTAATGTTGCTGTTGCAATCAACACCGAATTGATGGAGCAGAGGAATGAAGCGAATGATGATTCTATTGCTGAACAAATGGTCCCTTCAGAGGATCGATCCTCTGGATTTCTCATGTTTTTGGTATTTTGTCTCCTGGTTGCATATTGCATGTACGATTTTTTAACTAGGAAAAACAAATCCTAAAATAATTTGATTGGGGACCATTGAGATGGAGCAGACAAGCCTTGAAGTTCCTACCATATATTCAGGTACTCTCCTTGGCACTGCTGCTTCTCATTCTTGGTTGCAAGAAATCAAATACGTACTTGTGATATATAAATCAACATAGAAGAAAGTATACCTACCCAACTAGTTTCCCATACATGTATTAAATATATATATATGTACGTATATATTTAATTGATGGAAATGGTACAATCACTAACCAGTCTGCAATTTTGCAATTTACGAGACTTCACAATTCTGTAACTTTAGTCATCAGCAAACCTACCTCGGAACAAAAATAGTTCATCTTCTCGCTGCAAATTCTTCATATATCACAGGTATCAAAAAATAAAGGGGAAATAACAGTTTCACCCCCTGTTGATAGTGTAAATAACACCCGTACCCCCTCGATTTTCCCTAATTACAGTTTCACCCCCTGAAACGTAAATTACAGTTTCACTTTCACCCCCTCAACTCATTTTCCGGCGAGGTCAAACCGGGTCAACCAAAATCTGAAATGCGAAATGACCAAATTATCCTTATATGTGTGTAAAGACTTGTTTGGCCATCCAAAATGATGTGAAATACCTAAACTATCATCATCACTTATATATATATATATATGTGCATAAATATATGTATATACCCATATACATATATGTATATGTATGAATTGGGTATTGGGCAAATTCAATCTATATCATAGAAACATAAATTGGGTCCAAGATCAACAAATACGTCCTATAAGAAGCATAAATATATGTATATACCCATATACATATGTGCGTATATATATAAAGATAGAGATATATATAGATATATATGTCATTTTGTTTTGATTTTTCTGTAATTGAAAATGGACAAT
Source organism: Cornus suecica (assembly GCA_963922005.1). Lineage (NCBI taxonomy): Eukaryota > Viridiplantae > Streptophyta > Magnoliopsida > Cornales > Cornaceae > Cornus > Cornus suecica. Next base: position 23,857,459 of record OY998243.1, read on the forward strand.
TAATTGAGTATGGGTAGGAATTGAGGTTTGATAATTGGTAGTTCATTTTAGGGTTAGGGTTTGATTTGAGGGGTTTTAGGAGAGAGTAGGGGTGAGATGAAGAAGATGATGGAAGGGTAAATAGGTAATTTAACATAAAAGAATATTTGATTATTTAAAATAAATATAAAAAAGGGGTATAAGAGTAATTGCACATATCCGGTTGCCGGATATGGGATTCAGGGGGTGAAACTGTAATTAGCGAAAATCGAGGGAGTGCGGGTGTTATTTACACTATCAACAGGGAGTGAAACTGTTATTTACCCAAAAATAAAATAAATAAATAAATAATCGTCATATTGACTCATGGCACGTAAGAATTATGCTTTTTTTTAATCAAAATTTCTCCCTTATCATGAGACTAGTGTAATAAGGGTTTAGAGAATGATACTGTAAGAACATTTATAATATTATTTGTGTTTGTCATATTTTTTATAATAACCATGTTAAGTAAATTGTCATATTGAGAGAATTGTGAAATCGAGAAGGTTCAATAGACATTATCAAGCTTCGTTAAAATAAAATCAAGTCTAAAGAAGTGAAGAATACAAGAGAATTGAAGAGGAAGCAAGGTTGAGTAAAAAGTGTCTCCATAAGGGCAAAAACGGTATTTTCCGAAGCCGCCACCTAAAAAAAAAATTCTCGTGGAATCAAGACGGTCATTTTGACACAGTTGCGAAAAAAGTGGTTTTCATGAAGAATCTACGCTCAAGCCTACGCCTACACCTACATAAGCAAAAAGTGGTCAGAAAGTGAGTTTCTACGCCTACGCCTACATAAGCAAAAAGTGGTCAGAAAGTGAGTTTCTACGCTTAAGCCTACGCTTAGAACATATGCCTAAGGTGTAGGTACGCCTAAGGCATAGGTGCGACATAAAATTTATTTCCTGTTGAAATGTTTATTCTGCCCCTGTTTTAATTCAATGATGCGTCTACGACTCCCACACCTCGAAGTACATGCAATACACATTATATATATTCATCAGAATATAGGGTTTAACTCAGTTTAGTGTGAAATTACGAGAAAAGGCAACATTAGGGTTTCTTCTCAACATTGTCTACAAATACCAAGGTCTTTTACACATGTGAGGCAGTCATTGAGTCTTTAAGAGATCTCTGCAAGTTTTCTACATATTTATATTCTTCTACAGAGATAGATAGAGAGAGAGAGAAAATCGTTGAGTGATTCTATATCTTCTACTTCTCTCTTGATTTGGGGTTTGTTCAATTGTGCTTCTACATCGATGATCATATGCACAATTGAATGACCTAGTTACTGGAAAAATCAACACACCATTGATTGCAACGTGGTTGCTTAGATCCGTTTGAGAAACGGAGCCATCTAAGTGCGGAGATCGGAGCAGGAGGCTTCGTAGTTCATTGATCCATTGAAAAAAGGAGCCGTCAGAGTAAGGAGCGGAGCGAAAGCTTCATAGAGAGCGAGTGATTCAAAGTAGTCAGACGTCGAGTGGAGAAAGACAGATCTGGAGGGATTTGTAAGTGCTTGTTTGATTTTTAGGTTGGTTTAGTCTTGTCTTGTTTTTGCTTTCTTTTAAAGACCAAATGGACTTTGGTTTTTACAATTTAAGACCAAATGTTTTTCCCAGGTGGGCCCCGCATTCCACTACACATCATCTTTTTTCTCTCTTTCTTTCTATATATATATAATGAAGGGCGGACCCCTCTGACCAGTATTCTTTACTCTCTTTCTTTCTATATAGGATAATTTGCACTAACACCCCCTGAGGTTTGCATCTATATATATTTTCAAAAACATATAAATTCGAAATATATATATATTTCGAAAATATATATATAAAATTTGAAAAATATATAAATTCGAATATATATATATTTCAAAAAAAAAAATTCAAAATATATATATTTTCAAAAAAAAAATTCAAAAAATTATATAATTTCGAAAAACATATAATCATTTACAAAAATATGTATATTTTTGAATTTATATATTTCAAATTTTATATATTTTTTGAAATTTATATATGTTTTTCGAAATTATATTTTTTTTTGAATTTTTTTTTGAAATATATATATATTCGAATTTATATATATTTCAAATTTTATATATATATTTTCGAATTATATATATATTTCAAATTTTATATATTTTTTTGAATTTTTTATATATATATATTTAAATTTATATATGTTTTTCAAAATTATAATGTTTTGAATTTTGTTTTTGAAAATATATATATATTGAATTTTATATATATTTTTTGAAATATATATATTCGAATTTAAATATTTTTCAATTTATATATATATTTTCGAATTTTATATATTTTTTGATTATATATATATATTTTGAAATTTATATATATTTTTCGAAATTTATATATTTTATTCTAATTTTATATATTTTTTTCAAAATTTAAATATTTGTTTTCAAATTTTATACATTTTTTCGAATTTTATATATTTTTTCGAATTTATATATATGTTTTTCAAAATTATATATATTTGGGGTTGGGGCATAAAGGTCATTTCACATTATCCTTAATATTTTCGAATTTTATGAAGGGTATTTTGGTCATTTGGGGTGTCATTGCAAGCAAAACCAAACCTCAGGGGGTGTTAGTGCAAATTACCCTTCTATATCTATATATATAATTCATGGTGGGTCCCGCTGACCACTATTCTTTACTCTCTTTATATATATATATAATTCATGGTGGGCCCCGCTGACCACTACTCTTTACAAAACCACACAAGACCAAACATAACCAGTCAAGATCAATGAAGACCAATATAGCCAGACAAAACCAGACAAAACCATACCAGACCACTTTTCAAACGGGCCCTAAGTCTAAAGCTTCATAGAATCTGTGTACAATTTGATTTATAGTGCATCGATACCCGAGCGTATCCATGGTCTTTACTTGGAGTCTTTCCAAGGTTTTCCACGTAAAAATATCGTGTGTCTCTATTGCTTTATTTTCTGCACTTAGATTAATCTTTGCATGATTTATTTTGATAGAGAATTGGATTAATATTGACTTTTTCGCAATTATTATTAATTTGTCAATAAATCCACAAAAAGCCTATTCACCCTCCCTCTAGGCTATTTTCATTGATCTTCTAGGTAATTTTAATTGGTATCAGAGCGTGGTTGCCCCCGTTTTAGGTTAACTACCTAAGGTTAGATTCTGAACTTAAATGATGGATTTACCTCATGAAGAATGTTTTGTATATAGGTCCTTTATTTGATGGCTCTAATTACACGTATTGGAAAGCTAGGATGAGAGTGTTCTTAAAAGCTTTAGATGAGAAAGCTTGGTGTGCTGTAAAGATAGGATATTCACCTCCCACTTGTATAGATGAGACTACCAAAGAATTAAAAGAAAATTCTCCAAGTGATTGGTCTGCTGCTGAATTTAACAGTGCTAAGTGGAATGTTAAAGCTTTGTCTGCACTATTAAATGATGTGACCGAAAGTGAATTTAGGAGACTTTCCTCGTGTGATATTGTCAAAGAAGCTTGTGATATTCTCTAAGATACTTATGAAGGAACTGATAATATCTCAATGTTGGCGTCTAATATTGATGAGGTTGAAAAGGTTGCTACAAGTGCAACTTCTGAGGATAAAGAGTATGAGGGTGTTGATGATTGTGATGACTCACTTCAAGCTAAGTATAATAAATTATATGATAAGTACACACATCTTAGTGAAGTTTTATCAAAATCTATTGTTAAATTTAAAAGTGTCATCAAGGAAAAAGAGTCCTTAAGAGAAGAGTTAAACAACACTACCCTTGACCTAAATCAATTTCAGACCCAAAAAGCTCAATGGTATGAAGAATTGATTAAGTCTGAAAAAGAAAAGAAGCAGGTTGTGAAGAGTGTAGATGATCTTAATGAGGAATTAAACACTCTAAAATTGGAATTGAGTGAGAATTTTACAAGGACTGGGGGTTTGGAAAAGGAATTGAAAGATGCTAACTCAACTGTCCATAAATGGTTTAGTGGAACTTTTAAGCTGAATCATATATTGAGTGTGGGAAAATCTGCAGAAAATACAAAGGGGTTGGGATTAAAAGGAACATTGAGTGATTCAAACATCATTTCCAGAACAACATTTGTTAAAGCCTCTCAAGTTGCATCTAGTTCTTCTCAAGGTAATTATGATAAGAAGTTTAATGCTCAATCTTATGTCAAAAAACCAGTTGAGAGTAAGCCTTCCTTTACCTTTAGTTTCAATAAGGGTTCGAACAATGGTTTTCAAAGGTTTGTCCCAGTCTGTCATCAATATGGAGTGAAAGGTCACATTCGACCCGTGTGTTCAAAGTTAAGAGGAGAAACATTTAAATCAGAGTGGAAGCATAGAACTCAAAAAATACCTAATGTTGAAAATCAAATTCGGGTGTTGAGTGAATAGGTGAAGAGGTTGTCAAGGCTGGCAAATAGAGCTCCAAAAATTAAACAAGTGTGGGTTAGGAAAGATGAACTACATTATTTGTTTACTCGTACTGCATGTAGAACATGTGACTCTAATTATGAGAAAAATCCTAAGTATATTGATGTGCGTCAGTTGTATACAAAATATGTAGTTAAAATGACACCTTAATGATGCTAGGTTTTACCCTACGCAAACGCACGTATCAATTGTAAAATAGCAATGACTTGAGTAAGGGATACCGATCACACAAAGATTAAGATTGTTCACTTTAGCAATTCAAAAATACTGAATTATATTTTCTGAAAATGGTGTGTTTGGGTAGTCAAAGACCAAATTATCTATTTATCTAAAATTATCTAGAAAGCAAATTAAATTTGTTGTGATTCAGATGAGAGAGAAAACTAGAGTTTTCATCTCTCCACCATTAACCGCATAATATAGTTCATCACTGTATCAACTGTAAAAGGGTGATCCATAATTGTGAATCAGGTCGTACTACAAATAGTTAAATACGACCTCAAAAAGGAGTACCATCAACCAGATTGCGACAACCCATCTCATGACTGACCTAACTAATGTATGCCAACTATACTACTCTAATCTACTCCTAATGCATGAAAATAAACTAACGTATATCTATATTAAATCACCAAGGCATGACCTGTGTCAACCTAGGGTCTGAACTTTCATTACCACCATTGTGTAGAAACCCATAATTAAGCATCAAGGTGCTAGCCCATAGTGAATAATCATAGTTGTGCAAAATAATACATTCATTCCATCTAAGACAAGAATTTAGAACAAACATATAATTTTATATTGCAAATCAGTACGGTCTCTTAACTACTACAATCATCACAATATGGTCAACAGTTTCCCCTCGTTACGATTGAAAATAATGAAATAACTACATTACTTGGCTAGGGTTTTGCTAGAAAATCTTAGATACCGAGTTAGTTGGCCATGGTGGAAGGTGACTGCATCGATGATGTAGACACGATCTCCATGGTCTTCTTCTCCGGATCTCTAGGTTTGAATATAGCTTCTCTACTGTGAAGATATATGACTTTTGAAGGTGCCCTGAAGTTGAACATCTGTATCTTGATCCACCCCCTCACAGATATATGATCGTGTATATATATGTAATGGTGTAGAGAGGTCTTTTACAGTCTTTTCACTCCCCTCTCATGCAAACCCTAACTTCTGATATATATAAATGTATATATATGTATATAAAGGTCTGGAGTCACAGGCACGTCTTTAAATCGAACTGGGGGTAGAACAGGCAAAAACCATCGAAAAACAACAAAACTTGTCGCAGTTACGCTTGAAGCGTAGGTTCAAGCGTACTTCCAAGCATAAAAATATGTTTTCCAGCCACTTTTTGAAATTGAAAGCATAGGTATTTTATATAAAACCACTTTTCTCCATAAATGCACCAAAACGGCCGTCTTGAACCCACGATTCTTTTTGCTGAAACTGACGGCCTCTAGAAATACCATTTTTGCCCTCCGGGAGCCATTTTTGTCTCGGATTGCCTCTTTGACTCTCCTATTTAAATAGAAAGAACATATATTTTTGTTAGATCACCAAAGTTAGCTCAATTTCTTTATTAATTTTCTGAAATATGCTTTAAGACACAAATGCCATAAAAATACCAAATAATGAAATGAAAGGACGTAACAATAGTAAGTTAAGGGGTCAAAATGTCTAATATTTGACACCTATTATATATATCCACAGATTCTCAGTATACAGACATCTCTACAAAACCATTAGATTTTCAAAAGCATATGCATTCTAGAAAATCTAGTGGCATGTTATCATTATGATAGATGGATTTATATGTATCATTTTAGGAATATTTTGTATTATCTTTTATCTTAGAATTAATACATTATCATGCATTTTTTCTTTATGTATTTGTTTTTTATTATGCATGCATCTTGTTTTACTACTAGTAGGATTATTCATCCATGTTTCATTTTGACAAAAAATTTAAAAAATAATTCTTAGCATGTTGAGCTTGGATAAGTGTACAAATGATTGTCATATTTTAGTCTATTCTCTTATTTACTTTTCTTATTATGCTTATGAGAATTGGAGGTGTTAGTTTGACCTAAGGGTATAAGTTATTCTCTTGACATGTTTAAGTACTATTTTTAGAACTCATTAATGTTGGGTGCTTGTTTTACTTCGGAGATGACTATAATACTTGTTGAAACTTTTAGTCTTTCTCATCTAATCCGAAGTGATATGTAAATTCATGAGCTATTCTAGATTGATCTATGCTTTTAAATACCTTTTGCATGCTTATGAATGTTGTGGTGATGTGGAAAAGATGAAAGAATGAGATGTTTAAAATATAGAAATACAAAAAGTAGTTATTTGATCTGAGTAACCGGGCCTCTTGCCTCGGTAAACATTGAGTGTTCGTGTAAAAAGACTAAAAGTGAGTTAAGGACGTAACATTAAACTCAGGGAACTTTCTTGTGATGATTTCTAATCTATCTACTTTAATTAATCTAAGTTATTCATTTTCTTTCGTGGGGGTCGACGATTACACTTATCATGTGTAACAAGCCTTTTAAAACCCTAGGTTACTCCTAGTGGACGAGTGAAGTATCGTGAAGGTTTCCAGTGATGGTACCTACAAACATCTCAGTTTTCTGTAATCACGCAGTCATGAGTCCATACACTAGTTCAATTAAGTCATGATTTAATGTTAAAGATAACATGAATGCAAATACTTCCACTCACTACTGAACAATAATTATATCGAGCTTCGTATCATGAATGGTTCCCACTAAAGTGAATGATTTTGCTACTTTCTACTCTCAGTCCAAACATCCTTTCGTGATCTTGTGAACATTCGACTATGATATTTCAATTTCTCTTCTCCTACTTCATTGATCAAAGTTTTGCCATTTTCGATAAAAACATATATTTCCATCTTTCCACTTTTATCCCTTTTTGTATTTCTAAGTCTCCAGACTTTTTAACAGGGATTTTTAGTCCCGACCAACTGGGCCCGAGCTTCTTCCATCTGATTTATGCTCACCAGTCTTCTCCCCTTTAAATGTGAACAGTGATATTGGTGATACCAAGGTCCGGTTACTTATCTTGAATAACTGATTTTTGCATTTTATTTTCTCAAACATTTTTTTAATTTTCTCCATTTCAACCATACATCTCCCCTTCTCCCATTTTATTGTGGAAAACTTATTTTTTCAACTACATAGTTAAAGATTAACTGTTTTTCTCATAGTGAATGTGTGTTTGTGCTTATAGGTCAAAGTCGTCTTTCTTGATTTCAATTTCATTCATTCACTCACTCATGTAAAACCACATCACTTCACTAACTCGATATAATCATTACTCTCATGAATGGGAATATCACATCACATACTACTCATACATCATAAACATGAACTTAATCAAATTGTAATGCAAATCAATCATGCGTGAAAACAAAGAACTGTTCCAAAATTTTAAAATTTCAAATTTTTCCAAAATTTCATTCCTTGTAATCCTATACCCTCACCCCTAAACTTAAATGAGACTATGTCCCCATGGTCAAAAATAAAGTATGAGAACAAATACAGTTACCCTTGAAGGTTAATTCTGGATTCAACATTGAAGCACTTGATCTCCTCCCCCAAACTTAATTTGGATAACCTGTAGATATACGCAACAAAGCACAAATACCCACAATCATAGCAAGGGAAAAAGAAATTTAAAAAATATCCAGAAATTCACACAAACTTTTCAAAGAATTAATTTTTTTTTTTTTTTTATTGATTTTTTTTATGATTTGGCCTTAAGGGCCTACAATCCTATAAAAATAAAAGAAAAAAAAAATAAAAACAAAGACAAAGACGTGGCCTTAAGGTTCCACCGTCTCTAAGAATTAAAATTACATAAATTAAATGATATCCTATTATATAAACCTAAGCTAGAAACTAACTTTCACAACCTAGGACCAATGTTTAATGTTGTTGGCACGAAAAATCCTCAAAGGGTTATCCAACACCCTTCCTCTCTACAACACTTCTCCTACTCATAGGACAAAATGTAAGAAGTAACTCCCTCAGTGCTCTCACCTGTGAACAATTAGTATTATCCATGACATCAAATATAGAAAAATAATCAGTATATAAAGTACCTCATCTATCATGTTCTAACTTCACCCCATGCACGGTCAATGTGTCGAACAGATCCTACTTCAATACCTTATGTAATGTTTCCTTCACTAATTCCCCATTTTCCATTAAACTAACAAATGCCATAAATTCTAGTCCCGGATCAATCTCTCCATAATATCTCAATCTCTGCCCATGTATCCCGAAACTTTTATCAAATCCTATTTCTCCATGGGGGTAAACTGATCTAACTCTGTGTTGGTCTGTCCTATCTTTATCAGAATTTACCTAGAAACACTTTCAGCTTTGGATTACATTACCGTTTCCGACCAAGCTCAAGGGACTTAAGACGAACATGCTTAGTATGATGTACTCTTGTTCGAGCTATGTATCTTCGAGCATCTTTATATGCACAACTCTGTATCCCCTCACATTTATCTCTTAATCACAAATCTTCCAAGGCATATAGCTTTTCTATATTGTGTATACCTAACACTGGTTCATCTAGAAAAGGTGTCCTTAAGAGGGGGGTCATTCTTAGTAGGTTTTTTTAAAGTTCATGATAATTGATCATCTCTAACAGCCTCCACATCTTGCTTATTCGGCACTAAGCTCTTCTCTCAACCTTCAATGTCGTCATACAACCTAATCTTATAAAGTGAGTTGTCGGGCACCAATGTCGCTAGTGACACAAATGGAGATTCAGGTGAATCTCTTGGCTCCTCCCACGTGTCAAACTTTGCATTCGACCTTTCAATCATAGCATCCAAGTCATTCCTTGCTCGACTCCTCTGAGGTACCACTTCCTCAACCATCTTATCAATATTAAAACACTCGGCTGGTTCTAGTAATTGATGGTGGATTTCAAATATATTCATCCTCATCTCTAGATTCCCAAAAGATATATCCATAACCCCTGTTCTGCAATCAACGCATGCATTCGCCGTAGCCAAAAATGGTCTTCCTAAGATAACATGGATATGTTTCATTGATCTGTGGTTAGGTTCCATGTCTAACACCACAAAGTTCACAGGATAGTAAAACTTACCCACTTGAACAATGACATCCTCCAGAATTCATCTTGGTTGTTTAGTTGATATGTCTTCCAATTAAAGCACCATCAATGTAGGATTGAGCTTTCCTAACCCTAACTGTTGATAAACTGAGTAAGGTAATAAATTAACACTTACACTGAGGTCAAGAAGAGCTCTACCAATCTTTTGGTCACCAATGACACAAGAAATAATGGGAGCACCGGGATCTTTCCTCTTAGGTGGAGTATCAATCAGTAAGATCAAACTTACTTGTTCAGTCAACAAAATCTTCTTCAGGACCTTAATTCTGCTTTTACGCTTTTGGGTGCAGAGGTCCTTCAAAAACTTAGCATAGGGTGGTATTTGGTCTATAATGTTTAAGAGATGCATATTAATCTTAACTTGTCGGAAGGTCTCCAACATGTCTAACTCTTTATTCATACCACCTTTGGTCGGCTCTCTAAGACGTTGAGGAAACAGTGTTTCCTCCTCAGATGGTGCCCTATCTGGCTCTTCATCTTCCTTCACTTGAGATTGAACTTTCTGGACTCTGTCAGCCTCTTTTCTTCGCTCTTCTTCAGCTTCCTTTCTTTGCGCTCGTTCCGCCTTCTTTCTTTTCTGCAACCTTTCTTCATGTTCCTCCTCAAATCTACTATCCACTTCCCTTACACATCTCAGAGTCGTAATGTCTTGGACTGTTTCATAATTATGCTCAGCAAATGAACCACGATCCACTACTTGTTGACTCTTTGGATTAACCACTGGTTGTCTAAGCAATCTTTTATCTTCAAGCTTATTCACTATATTAGCTAGTTGCCCCATTTGGGTTTCTATCTGAGCAATGGATTGGGATTTAGAGTTCATCGATTGGATAGCTGCCTGAAAATGATTAGATTGATTTTTTAACTTCTTCAAGGCGTTCATCACCTCTTCTTCAAAGACAGGTGGTCTTGGTGCTGGATTTTGAGTTGGATTTTGATGTTAGAGATGGTTTTGAGGATATAAAGGGTACACTTGATTTGGATTCAATCCCTGGGTTTGGTTTCCTTGAGGCCGAGTTTGATAATTATATGGCTGGACAACCTGATTATTATTGAATGGTTGGAGAGCTTGAGAATTAGTGGATGACTGTCTAGGTTGGTAATTTAACTGAGAGTTTCGAGCCATGATTATTGGTGGGGATTGATATGATTGTTAACTCTGTTGAAACCTTGACTGTGGATTATATGATTGTTGTTCCTGAGGGAACAATGATTCCACATTCGAAGATTGAGATGAAGGAGAGGGATAATTTTGGACATTTGATGTGTATGAATTGGTGAAATGAGCATTGTTTGGGTAGTTCCATGCTATACTAGCATTGGCATCAACGAATTCACCACCTTGACACTCATTGTGGGAATAATTGACTTTTATGTCTGACACTTCTCTTATAGGGGAATGATTTCTCTGGAGAAACTTTCCAAATCTTTCTAATTTCTCTCTTATCAACGCCATTGAATCTCTCACAGCATCGTGATTCACAACATAAGCTTTCTCAGATATTTTATCTAGTGCACCTCTAGACCTCAACTCAAATTCATATTGAATTGTATTCTCACTAATATTGTCAAACAAGTCTAAGAGTTCTTTCGCTGGCCTCAGAATAAATTGCCCTTGTGTTGCCGAATCTATCAAATTCTTAGTTATATCTTATTGGATCCAAATATCATATATTTAAGGCTCCTAATTATACATTATTATATCTATGATTATCATTATATTGGTGCTTTTATACGGTTTTCGTGTTTTAAGATATTTCAGGCGATGCTATGTAAAACGAGTTTAATTTGGTGAATTAACTGGATCTGTGACTCAAGATTGTTTGAGAGCCAAAATCATGGATAAAAGACCTACAAATGACCAACAATAAGTAAATGATGCAAAATGAGTGAAGAAGAATGAAGCCGAGAAGAGAAACGGAGCAAAGTAGACAAAACATGGAATTCAAGGTGAATAACTATCGAGTACTCGGTAGACCTTTCACCGAGTACTTGGCAGATGCGAAAGCCAACGAACTTGCACGAAGTAAAAAAATTTCACCTGAAAGCTTTTGCGCACTTGCGCCCATTTACGCACAATCCTGAAGTTACTGAGTACTCGGTGAAACTGCAAAGTGAAACTTTAGCCTCTCATATTCAAACCATCATAACCCAATCAAAATATCATCAAATGGAATGATTCTTGAGCCTAACATCAAGAGCATGAGATCAGTTTTCCAACGCACTTTGAATCACGTAAAAATACCTCGCGTAGTTCCAGATATAATCAAAACAGTGCATTACAACGAAGCTGAAAATCAACTGCGGGTCATCTTCGGGTTGGAAGAATTAAACATCACGAGTGGACCCTGCTTCGACTCCGTTTCACTTGGTTTGCACTCCAATACACCTTGGTACATATTTTAGACATATTATGAGCAGATTTATTTTCCTTTCTCACCAATTCACAAAAGGAAAGAATTTACTAGATGGTGAAGCAATTCGTATTCAAACAGGACTTGATCAACCTCTATAAATTAAAGGGTTGGGTTCATAGTTATGTATCTATGAATCTATTTATCTACCCTTCATATCCTTCATTTTACATCTTTTCAATGAGAGATTCTAGATCAGAGATCAAAGAATAAATGCACGGAATTGCGTACCTCGGCAAAGGAGAAGCAACAATCATGGAGGCGGTGTCTACATCAATAATGGAGATCACCACAACCATGAACGGCTAAGCAGGTATCTATTTATTTCAATTATATTAGAGGAAACATATGTGATGATTGTGTAGATGAGTGAACACGTTTGATTCAATATAAGATTATTTATTTATTCTATGTCTTGTCTTAACTTGAATGAATATTTTATCTTACTCAATCATGATTATTCAATATGGGCTAGAATTCAGATGTTTAATTCATGATTTTCTACACAATGGTGGTCATTAACATGCAATCTAGATTTAGACAGGCCATGATAAGAGAAGATGATATAGATATATTTTTTATTTAATGTTTTAGGAGTAGTTGTAGAGTAGATGCATGCACTAGTCATACTTTATTCGAAGATGGGTTGTAGCCAAGTCGGATGAATTGTTCCTTTTTTGGGATTAGGGTTTGCCAATGTTGCGACCCTATATGTGATTCACATATGATGGATCGCCCTTTACAATTGAATGAATATAAGTCTATATTATGCGGTTAGTGGTGGAGTTAGAAATACCCTAGAATCTATCTTTATTGTCTCTATCTCAAAACTATCTTATTTGTTTTATTTAATTTATTTTTTTATTAGTTTATAATCAAAACCCCAATCAAATTATCTTAGCAATTCAAGAGTATTACTTTTTGAGAATTTAGAGTACAACTTAGTCCATGTGGATACGATATATCCTATCATAAGATACTATACTATGATTGATTTGTACACTGTGATAGGGAAAACTAGGTCAACTTTAAGGGCTTATTTGTACACATTATTATCATTATCATTATTTATTATCCCAACCTAGTAGGCTAAACTAATCAAGGTTTGGCCACCGATCAAGTTTTTAAATTTTTGGCGTCGTTGTCGGAGACTAACAGATATTCTAAATTTTTGTAATTTAGTATTTTTGAATTATTTTTACCTGCTTTATTTTTATTTTCTTCTTTTTAATGTTAAATTGTTTGTTTTGACGAGGTACGCCGAAATAAGCTAAAGGAGAACCGAGAAACAGGTGGCCACAATTTTGCTGGTCCATTTGTGAGTTTTACATGTATTTAGCATTATTGTACAATTCTACTTTACTTTTCTTGTTTAAATGTGTTTTCTTTTTTTTTTTTATATATATATTTATTAGTATTGAAAAAACAAATCTGCAATTTTTGTATAAACTGTCAGAAAGTCGGATTTTAGCAAATCAAGAGAGGTTTTTGAGTAGAAAATAGCCATTGAACAGAAATCACTGTAAACAGTGATCCCAGGTAAATTTAGGCCGAAACACTTCGTTTAAGGCCTCAAAACCACGATTTGAGACCTCAAATTTCTCTTTTATTTTATGTTATTTATTTTTCTTTTTCTGTTTATTAGTAGTTTAGTCTAATGTATTATAATTTTCTTATTGAATATTTTATTGGTTGTATCATTGGTCATGATGAATCGTCAAAAGAAACGCTCTCTTTAAATTATGAAACTGAAAGTATTGTGCTTAATTCCTTAAAAAAAGAGAAAACAAATTCAATAGGAGAGAACCTAGTAATAGAAGACATGACTGACCATGAACTACAACCAATAAATTTAAAAGAATACTACGCTCCTTCAAGTGACACTTTCCCATTTGATATAGAGTTGCCAGGTGTTACGACAACTTTTGAGATTGACTTGAAAATAATTATTCCCATGTTACCCAAATTTCATGGATATAGTAATGAAAATCCGTATCAACATATTGATTCGTTTGTAGAAATTTGTTCAATCACTAAACCAAATGATTTAACAGATGAATGACTTCATTTATGCCTTTTTCCTTTCTCTTTGGAAGATAGGGCACGAAAGTGGTTTAGGAATTTAAATCCAGAGGTGAGAACGAGTTGGGGAACACTTCAACGAGAATTCATAAGTAAATTATTCCCATTAAGTAGAATCTATGAGATACAGGATGCTATATTTAGTTTTTCGCAAAAAGAGGGAGAACAATTTCATGAGATGTGGGAATTATATAATGAAATTTTGAAGGAGAGTCTGCACCATAAAATCCCAAAAACTGAACTGGTGCATATATTTTATAAGGGGCTTAATGAGTACTGTAAACAAATGGTAGATAGGACATGTCGAGAAATATTTTTTCTTAAATCGGATAATGAACTTTGGAAGTTGTTTGATGATTTGAGTGATAATTCTTATCAACAAACGTCAATAGCTAGAGGTCCTACGATGATTCTTAGTAACTATAAGAGATCTGAGGATGTGTACAAAAATATACCTATAAAAATTGACAAGATGGGCCAAAAGCCTAACCAATCCATGAATTTCACCAATTCTTCACCTACAAACGTTTGTCCCGTATATTCCAAATTTTCTTATGTTGCCAACAAATGTCCAATGGTGTACCAAAATAGTGAGGTAGTACCAAAATAGTGAGGTAATACCAAAGGAATTTAACACTACCTTTCCCAAAACAGTCTATAATTCTTATTCTAATGCATATAACTCAGGTTGGAATGATCATCCCATTAGCAACCATCAAGTAAATGTCCAATTTTACCCTCAATCATCTAATAAATTCCAATTTGAGGAATCAAATCAATATTATTCCCAAGAGCCATTGAGTTTTGAAGATAAGGTTTTAGCGGTCCGTGGGAATATTGAAGCAACCACTCGTGAGTGTGAGGAGATTACACTTAAGGTAGACAATTCATACTTACAATTAGATAATCAAGAATTTTATTCGTATGATTTAAATCAACCTGAGTATGAAGAGTTTGTTCCTGATCTAATTCCAAGTTCACCTCCCCAGTCAAACAATTTTGAAGATAAAGTTTTGACTGCCCTTAACATGTTAAAAGCCGAATCATAATTACTCTACTCTCATTCACAATCCCTTTGTAAGTTTGAAACCCAAGTAAAGTGACTAGCTAGTGCTTTAATAAAATAAAAGATGAATGGCCACTTTAAGCAGTAGTTGATCCAATGAGCCAAAGTATAGTTGAATTAGGATCCCTTAGTGATAAAAAGGAAACTAGTATAGTCAATATAACTTATGACGACGAGGAGGAGGATTACAATCAAATGGAGGAACAATTCGAGGCAAAGAAAAAAATATCACAAGAAGAGTTCACACAAATTACTCCTTTACCGCAAGAGTCAATTGAGACATCATATGAATTTATAGAACCATTTCCCCAACGTCTCGAGGAGCAACTCTAAATAATAAACAAGGAAATGAGGAATACTATGTAAATGATGGGATTAACGAGATGATGAAGGACACATTACCTCGTACAGTAATGAAAAAATCATTGGACACAAGTACTAAACAAGGGATGAATATAGAGTATGACAAAGGAGGTAAGTTATATGACGATTATTGTTTGTTTGATATCCACAATGTGCATTGTTTAGCGACTCACTTCCCACACTTGAACCGATATTTGGTTGATGTGTAACAGAGAGAAAAGGTGTTGGATAGTACAATTAGACACAGTCTTACCAAAGACGGTAAAGATTAGCGCTGGTAATCCGGAATTGTATATTAATTAGATTTTATGTTCTTTTTGCATGTGTTATGATTTATTTTATTTTAAGGAATGTTTTTAGGATTAGTTTAATAATTTTGAGGTTGTAAAAATTTTATATAGATGTTTCAATTTTTAAATTCTAAATTAAGATTCGTTTATTATGAAAATTTACACCCCTACGTTAACTCCTACATGGATATGATATAGTATAAGTTTTTTTTTTTGGGGGGGGGGGGGGGGGGGGGGCTGTACGTTTTTTTTCAAAACTATTTTTATAAAAATATTTTAACTTATATAAATATATATTTTATTAATTTTATATATAATTACTTATGTATAATTTTACTATAGATATTTATTTATTTTTTATTTAAAAATAGAAAAAAATTATTTTCATTAACTTTAGTAATACATATAAATATTTATGTAGACTAACTCTTATATATATTCTATGTATAAATTTTAAATACTAATTGAGAAAAAAATTAATATAAAAATAATTTTGAAAATTTTGGTTCAAGAACTACCGAGTACTCGATGTACCCTGGAAAATATTATTTTTGAAAAAATATATATTTACTTTTTTTATTTTTACAATAGGATTTTAACTATAATAAAATAGTAGTTTTATGTAATTATAGTAATTTTTATTTTTTAGGACAAGAGAGTTCTAGAAAAGTTTCCATAAATACAAAATCCTTTTCAACTGTGGAAATTGAGCATTAGCTTGTTACCTTTTAAAAAATTTCCAATTCCACACTTTATATTCCAGATTTCTGCTGTAAATCAGTTATTCATATCCTAGAAGGGACTTGGGACTAGGTTTATAAATATAGAGCATTGGTATTTGTCTTAGTCACTTCTTCGAAAACTCTTTTCCTTCTTCACCATGAGAACAACAAGTATAGTTATTTATTGCAAAGCTTTCATCAATCATACACCCATAGGAATTTCGAATGATGAAGCCCAGGAATTATAGTCAATAGGGTCTTTTACTAACCCATAGGAAGATCAACTTATGAAGAGCACTGCAGAGTCCAAAAAGCCACCACATATGACACCAATTTATGGGTATTCTGTGTTTGCATACGAAATTATCTATGATGAAGAAGCCATCAATACCCAAAGGATGCAAAGTGGTGTTAACCTATTAGAGGCATGATGATTAACCGACTTAATGAAACCGACGACCATAGTTGCATATCCACAATTAGTACCAAAATTTTATTACAATATGGGACATGTGACAAACGGAGAACTTATCCTTCGAATTTGTTTGGACTCCGAGGTACCTCCTTTTTATGTCACCGTTAACATAATAGCTAAAGCATGGGGCATTCCATATGAGTGTCCAGAGGAGCTTCATGAAAGATTCTTGTCTATACCCAAATCATTCGCACCTACAATCCCCGAGATGATTAATGCCATATGTCCGAACCATCATGCAAGTGATGAAAAAATTTCATTTACCAAGCAAAGTCTAAATCCCCATTATTGGTTTTTAGATACAATAATCACATCACAAGTTTATCCCAAAGAAGATCAGCATTGGCGGAATGAAATAATGATTAAAATCCTTTATTGCTTTCACATGGGGTATTGGGTGTCTTTTTCGAAAGTCATGTTGGGGTTTATCCTTGGTCATGCCTAACTCTTAGGGGATCCCATGGCGGTCGCATGGAAATTTCCTTATCCATTCCTAATCACTAAGTTAATTGAGAATGCAATGGGGGATCAAATTTATAAACATGAAAAGGACTATGTATCCATCACTTCTTACTTTTGTCATACAACATTTGAGGAGGATTATGAAGCAGGAGAACAAGGTCCTGTGGCGAAATGGGAGGATATGGAGGTGCTTCAAGAGTGGATTAATGAACTTGACAAGGATCTTATGATAGAAACTGGTTAGAGTGGAATCGAAAGAATTCGTATGATTGAGAATGGATCTAGAATTGTCTCTTTTACTTATTTTTAATTTCTTTTTCACCAAATCTGTTTAGGATTGGTTTTATCTTTACTTTTACATTTAGTTTTTTGCAATTTTGATTTTTGGTAGGATTATAAGCCCTTAAGGCCAAATCAAGTTGTCATTATTAATAAAATTCTATTCCTTTAGAATATGCTTTATATAATATTTTGGTTTATTAATTATTATCTCGCCATTGGATATGATCTTGGGTATTGCATAGTGTTTTATGTTTGAATAGATCATACAAAATAAGTTTGGGAGAGGTACGAACACTACAACGCAAGCAACCGAAATTACACGTCAAGAGCGGTAATAATTTCTTCATTTATTTATTTTTATTCTTAGAACATTAGGACATGGTCCGCTTTAAGTTTGGGGGGAAGGATTTACTTATTAAATGCTTTAAGGGAATGAGAAAAATAAAATTTTTGAAAATTTTGAAAAATTTATTAAGTTCTTCATTCGAAATATGTGATTGAGTTTAAATATGAGTTGATTTGTGTACATGTTATGACTAGAAAAATATTATGTATGTAACTACCCCACTCATGAGTCTGTAATAGTTTGATTAAATTGAAATTTTAAGATGTGGTCCACATGAGTGAATAAATAGTGAAATTGAAACCGAGAAGGATAATTTTGACATATAAACACATGCACATGTTCTCTATGGGACAACTATTGACCTTTGACTATGCAGTTGAAACAAATATATTTGTTTTTAATGACAATGGGATAAGGGGAGTGGTAAAGAATGAAAAAATGAGTAGTATGGAGAAAAATATAAATAATTAAAAATGTAAAAAGTAGTCTTTCTATCTGAGTAACCGGGCCTTGGTATTACCTATATCATTGTTCACGTAAAAAGGGGAGAAAATCAATGAGCATAAATCCCATGGAAGAAGATCAAGCCCAGTTGGTCGGGACTAAAATTTCCCGCTGGAAAGTCCGGAGACTTAGAAAGACAAAAAGGGATAAAAATGAAAAAAGTATATTGAAGTTGTGTCATGGCAAAGATTGATCAATGAAGTAGAAGAAGGGAAATTAGTCTACCATAGAGAATGTTCACAAAAACACGGAAGACTATGTGGATCGGCTATAGAAATTAGCAAGTTTATTTCACTACTATGGGGACCATTCTTTTAAATTTAATTCATGAAAATTATTATGTATAAGTGAGTTGGGATAAATTGTATGCATTTTAATCTAACGAAATTATAGCATTGCATGAGTTAATGATTATTTGATTTCATGAGCATACAAGAATGAAGAATGAAATAATTTGTGGATAGTATATTTAACCCTCACGAGAATTCACTCGTCCACTCGGTAATGCCGAGGGGTTTAAAAGGCTTGTTACACGTGCTAAGTGTAATCGTACACCTTCACGAAAGAAAAGGTATGTTAGATAGTCAATTAGTTAGATAGATTTTAAATTATTGTACTAAAAATACAATTATTACCAATTTTGATTTTTGAAGTGATTGTTAAGGAACTAGCAATGTTGAAGTTTGGCGGCTTGATCGGAGCCAAATATCATATATTTAAGGCTCTTAATTATACATTGTTATGTCTATGATTATCATTATATTGGTGCTTTTATACGGTTTTCGTGTTTTAAGATATTTCAGGCGATGTTATGTAAAACGAGTTTAATTCAGTGAATTAACTGAATCTGTGAATCAATATTGTTCGAGAGCCGAAATCATGGATAAAAAACCTATACAGGACCAACAATAAGTAAAGGATGCAAAATGAGTGAAGAAAAATGAAGCCGAGAAGAGAAACGGAGCAAAGTAGACAAAACATGGAATTCAAGGTGAAGAACTACTGAGCACTCAGTAGACCCTTCACCGAGTACTCGGTAGGTGTGAAAGCCAACGAACTTGCGCGGAGTAATAAAATTTCACCGAGAGCTCTTGCGCACTTGCGCCCATTTGCGCATAATCCTGAAGTTATTGAGTACTCGGTGGAACCTTCATCGAGTACTCGGTGAAACTGCAGTGTGAAACTTCAGCCTCTCATATTCAAACCATCATCAAATGAAGTGATTATTGAGCCTAACATTAAGAGCATGAAGTCAGCTTTCCAACGCACTTTGAATAACGCAACAATACCTCCCGTAGCTCCAAATATGATCAAAACAGTGCAGTACAACGAAGCTGAAAATCAACTGCGGGTTGAACGAATTAAACATCATGAGTGGACCCCGTTTCGACCCCGTTTCACTTGGTTTGCACTCCAATACACCTTGGGACATATTTTAGACATATTATGATCATATTTCATTTCCTTTCTCATCAATTCATAAAAGAAAATGATTTACTTAATGGTGA
The DNA here is from genome assembly GCA_963922005.1 of Cornus suecica. NCBI lineage: Eukaryota > Viridiplantae > Streptophyta > Magnoliopsida > Cornales > Cornaceae > Cornus > Cornus suecica. Next base: position 23,877,648 of record OY998243.1, read on the forward strand.
AACAATTCGTATCAAAACAGGAATTGATCAACCTTTATAAATTATAGGGATGGGTTCATAATTCTGTATCTATGAATCTATCTATCTACCCTTCATATCCTTCATCTTACATCTTTTCAATGGGAGATTCTAGATCAGAGATCAGAGAATAAAGGCACGGAATTGCGTGCCTCGACAAAGGAGAATCAACAATCATGGAGGCGGTGTCTACATCAACAATGGAGATCACCACAACCATGAGTAGCTAAACGGGTATCTAGGGTTTTTAACAAAACCCTAACCAAGTAATGTAACTTTTATTTATTTCAATTATATTAGGAAAAACTGAAGGACATATATGTGATGATTGTGTAGATGAGTGAACACGTTTGATTCAATATGAGATTATTTATTTATTTTATGTCTTGTTTTAGCTTGAATGAATATTTTATCTTACTTAATCTTGATTATTCAATATGGGCTAGAACTCGGATGCTTAATTCATGATTTTCTACACAATGGTGATCATTAACATGCAATCTAGATTTAGACAGGTCATACTAGGAGAAGATGATATAGACATGTTTTTTATTTAGTGTTTTAGGAGTAGTTGTAGAGTAAATGCATGCACTAGTCATACTTTATTTGAAGATGGGTTGTAGCCAAGTCGGATGAATTATTCCTTTTTTGGGATTAGGGTTTGCCAATGTTGCGACCCTATATGTGATTCACATATGATGGATCGCCATTTACAATTGAATGAATATAAGTCTATATTATGCGGTTAGTGGTGGAGTTAGAAATACCCTAGAATCTTTCTCTATATCAAAACTATCTTTATTTATTTTATTTTATTTATTTATTAGTTTATAATTAAAACCTCAATCAAATTATCTTAGCAATTCAAGAGTATTACTTTGTGAGAAAATAGAGTACAACTTAGTCCCTGTGGATACGATATATCCTATCATAAGATACTATACTACGATTGATTCGTGCATTTGCGATAGAAAAAACTAGGTCAAATTTAAGGGCTTATTTACACATACTATTATCAGTATCATTTTTTATTATCCCAGCCTAGTAGGCTAAACTAATCAAGGTTTGGCCACTGATCAATATCTTGTTCAACGAACCTATGGTAGGGACACTTATACAAGATTTCACTATATCTCTCCCAAGCATCATGGAACTTATCACCAAGCAATTCTCTAAAACTTTTGATCGCATCTTGTGCCTATAAGGTCTTTCCTATGGGATAATGCTTCTCTATGAATTCAGATTTAAGGGCTTCCCAATCAATTTTAATTGCCTTATCTAATTTGACATACCATCTTTTAGTTTTTTCTCTCAACGATCGATGAAATAGACGCACTCGCAAATCATTATTAGACAAATTAACATACCTAACAATCAAGGCAATCTTTAAGATATCATTATTATGCTGGTATGGGTCCTCTATCCTAAGGCCAGAAAATTTTGGAAGCATATTGATAACGCTCGTTTTGATCTCGAAGTGTTTTACACCTTCTTCCTCTGAGAAATTAGCATAGGAATCATACGCATCCGGTCCATAGTATCCTTTCGAAGATGTGGCTGGTGTCCTTGATAGATTGGCTCTTTGGTCACCCATCGCTTCTTCTGACTGACGATAACGCTCTTAAATAACTCGACATTTTCGATAAAAAGAAAATAAGCGAAGGTTCTAATTAGACGTTTTGATCTCAAAGGTTCTAATTTAACGTTGAGATCAAAACAAGATTTTCGATCAGTCATACATAAATATATATTTTTTTATATACTCTTTTTTTTTCTTCACAACTATTCTAAATATTAACAGAAAATAAAGCTAAAATTATGAACGAAATTAAGTTATAAATAACACAAATATTCCAACTTTTAGTACACTATAATAACACAATGTAAATAAACTACTAAAGCTAATGAACAATGCTTAGTCCCCGACAACGGCACTAAAAAATTGATGTGCGTCAGGTGTATACAAAATATGTGGTTAAAAATGACACCTTAACGATGCTAGGATTTACCCTACGCAAGCGCACGCATCGATTGTAAAATAACAATGGCTTGAATAAGGGATACCAATCATACAAAGACTAAGATTGTTCATTTTAGCAATTCAAAAATACTTAATTATATTTTCTGAAAATGGTGTGTTTGGGTAGTCAAAGACCAAATTATCTATTTATCTAAAATTATCTAGAAAGCAAATTAAATTTGTTGTGATTCAGATGAGAGAGAAAACTAGAGTTTTCATCTCTCCACCATTAACCACATAATATAGTTCATCACTATATCAACTATAAGAGGGCGATCCATAATTGTGAATATAGTCGTACTACAAATAGTTAAATACGACCTCAAAAAGGAGTACCATCAACCAGATTGCGACAATCCATCTCATGACTGACCTAACTAGTGTATGTCAATTATACTACTCTAATATACTACTAATGCATGAAAATAAACTAAAACATGTCTATATTAAATCGCCAAGGCATGACCTATGTCAACTTAGGGTCTGAAGTTTCATTACCACCATTGTGTAAAAAATCATAATTAAGCATCCGAGTTCCAGCCCATAGTGAATAATCATAGTTATGCAAAATAATACATTCATTCCATCTAAGACAAGAATTTAGAACAAACATATAATTTTATATTACAAATCAGTACTATCTCTTAATTACTATAATCATCACAGTATGGTCAACAGTTTCCCCTCGTTACAATTGAAAACAATGAAAGAACTACATTACTTGGCTAGGGTTTTGCTAGAAAATCCTAGATACTGAATTAGTTGGCCATGGTGGAAAGTGACTGCATTAGTGATGTAGACACGATCTCCTTGGTCTTCTTCTCCGGATCTCTAGGTCTGAATATAACTTCTCTGCTTTGAAGATATATCACTTTCGAGGATGCTCTGAAGTTCAACGTCTGTATCTCTATCCACCCCCCTCAAAGATATATGATCCTGTATATATATACAATGGTGTAGAGAGGTCCTTTACAGTCGTTTCACTCTCCTCTCATGCAAACCCTAACTTCTGATATATATAAGTGTATATACATGTATATAGAGGTCTGGAGTCACAAACACGTCTTCAAATCGAACCAGGGGTAGAACAGGAAAAAACCATCGAAAAACCACAAAGTTGGCCTACGTTTCAAGCGTACCTCCAAGCGTAAAAATGTGTTTTCCAGCCACTTTTTGAAATTAAAAGCGTAGGCATAAACATAGGTATTTTATGGAAACCATTTTTCTCCGTAAATGCACCAAAACGACCAACTTAAACCCACGATACTTTTGGCTGAAGCTGACGGCTTCTGGAAATACCATTTTTGCCCTCCGAGAGCCATTTTTCTCTCGGACTGCCTATTTGACTCTCCTCTTTGAATAGAAAGAACATGTACTTTGGTTAATTCACCAAAGTTAGCTCAATTTCTTCGTTAAGCTCCTAAAACATGCTTTAACATACAAATGCCATAAAAATACCAAATAATGAAATAAAATGACGTAACAATAGTGAGTTAAGAGGTCAAAATGTCTAATATTTGACATCTATCATATATATCCATAGATTCTCAGTATACAAACATCTTTATAAAGCCATTAGATTTTCAAAATCATGTGCATCCTAGAAAATCTAGTGGCATATTATCATTAGGATATATGGCTTTATATGTATCATTCTAGGAATATCTTGCATTATATTTTATCCTAGAATTGATACATTATCATGCATTTTTTATTTATGTATTTTATTTTATTATGCATGCATCATGTTTTGCTACTAGTAGGATTATTCATGCATGTTTCATTATGTCAAAAATGATATAAAAAAAAACAATTAAAAAACATTCTTAGCATGTTGAATTTAGCTAAGGGTATAAATGATTGTCATATTTTACTCTATTCTCATATTTACTTTTCTTATTATGCTTATGAGAATTGGAGGTGTTAATCTGACCTAAGGGTATAAGTTATTCTCTTGACATGTTTAAGTACTATTTTTAGAACTCATTAACGTTGGGTGTTTGTTTTACTTCGGAGATGACTGTAATACTTATTGAAACTTTTAGTCTTTCTCATCTAATCCAAAGTGATATGTAAGTTCATGAGCTATGCTAGATTGATCTATGATTTTAAATACCTTTTTCATGTTGATGAATGTTGTGGTGATGTTGAAAAGAGGAAAGAATGAGATGTTTAAAATATAGAAATAAAAAAAGTAGTTCTTCGATCTGAGTAACCGAGCCTCTTGCCTCAGTAAGCATTGAGTGTTCTCGTAAAAAGGGAAGAAGACTAATGAGCATAAATCCCATGGAAGAAGCTCGGACCCAGTTGGTCAGGACTAAAAATCCTCGCTGGAAAGTCCGGAACTTAGAAAGATAAAAAGGGATATGGTGAAAAGGTTGAAAAGATTAAATTGTGTTTTATTTATTTAGCAATAAGGTCTGAGTTAAATATTTGACATCTAGTTTGGGTTTTGAACTGATGTTTCATCACGGTTAGTTAGGAGATTATTAGAATTAGCACGTATTGCTTTCATCTTAGTTGTTTGCTTGCACTTGAATATTTTTCATATATGCAAATGCTATGTAAAGCTTGTCTTGTGACTGCCTATAACTACATGGTATGTGTGTTGATTTTCTTCACTATCATGTGTATAATAGTTAAGTCAAATAAGCGAATATGATGTGTTAATGATTAGCTCATTGTCTCTACTGCCCTGCTCACATGTTTCTAGGAACAAAAATATTTTTTGTTTTGCATTTTGTATTCATGTATTAATCTTAAGTTCATGCATTGTAGAGATTTATGTTACTTGAGAATCTGGATATAATTTAATAGAGAACTTTATCTTAGTACTTAGTTGTTAGTCACTAATTGACCCTAGAGGGGGGGGGGGTGAATAGGGTTTTCAAAAATTATTTCTAACTCTTTTCGAAATTAGAACAAGTTATAACAATTATATAATTACTTCAATAGTCAAGTGAATGATTCAATTCAATCGGTCTAATAAATTATCACAAGACTAATTATAGCATACAAGATATTGAGGTAAATATAGCATGCAAAATAATGAAGTAAAGAGAAAGAGATAGAGAGATTGACACCGTGATTTTTACGAGGTTCGGTAGCTCCTAGTTCTCGGCTCAAGAACCCCTTCTTGAGACTTTTCCCGATCCTTTCACTATGGTCTTTCCTTCACAGGTGGAATGGCAAACCTTTACAACACAAGCCTCGCGAGCTTGTCTCTCAATCAAGAGAACAATCCTCTCTTGAAAAATCGTTGGACTTCACTTGTTCGTGATTACAAAATTCGTATGTAATCAAATGTATCACTCAAGAACAAAAACACTCAAAAATCCAAAGGTTTTTATGGAAAATAAATCAAGATAAGCTCAAGTGTTTTTGGTGATTTATCAATAGCTCTAGATATATGTATTCTCAAAGGATATATCAATGAATAATGTTTGGAGAATAATAAGAAATACTAGAGTTTGAAACTTTTGAGATTTTTGCAGAAAATCAGATTTTTGCTTGCTTCTTTTCAATGGCTTTTTTTCAGAAAATATGTGTATAAAGATGAAGGCTTCTCTAGTTCAATCTCTTGAATACAAACTACACATCTCATTCCATATATATATGAAGGCTTTAGGGTTTTGAGAATGAATATTGTAATAGAGAAGACAAGAGCCGTTTGAAGACCATTAAACATGTTGCTCAAAAGAGGGAAAAATGTTTTAGTCAAAACTGCATAAAATATGGAGCATTTAGTTGACTACACAGAGTCTTTAGTCGACTAGATGGACTTTCTTAGTGGACTAGACAAGGTATTAGTCGACTCAATGCAATGTAGAAAAACTTGCTAAACTTCTGTATGGTTTAGTCGACTACATGGAGTCTTCTAGTTGACTATGGCTTTGAAGAATACTTGTTTAACTCATTTTTCCTTTTATTTGAGTTCGGTTCATTTTATACTTGAGCTTATAAGATATTATCGACACATAAATTACTTTGTTACAATGATCGCACCCCGACCTATCTACCCGGAGTCTTGAGTCTTTGACTTTCGCCTTATCCATTGAATATTTGATTTTCCGTTTCCGCGCTTCAATTTATTTCTTGGCTTTTCGCTTTTATGCAAGCTTTCTTTCCGAGCTTGTTTTCCGAGTCATTCACTTGTCTTTTGCTGAAAACATGAACTCGATAATTCATTAGTATCAAACACTCTTTAATAGTTTGTTATCATCAATTTTGGTATTGTTTGCCGAAAATAAATTTCAAAGCCAACATTAGTGTTTGGCTTAGATTCTCTAGAGTCTCTTCTGTGATCTTTTCCCATGTTTACATTTTGAGGCGTTTTTTTTATATCTCTCATGTGTTTTGATTGGTATATCTTTGCTTGTCATTTCAGTGACAAAAAATGGGAGAAGTATTAAGTAAGGGGGAGAGATTGGTTGGTTAAGAGAGAGAAGTATTTAGAGAGGGGGAGTATATTCTCGGGGGAGAAGGAGTGTGTTTATACATTGATGATCATTGTAACGGTCCAAAATCCACTGGACCTCCCGTACTGGAGTCTAGGATCACTGGAGCGCAACCTGGCAAACCTAACAAAAATCGAGCAGAGTTCCGTTTGTACGGGAACCCTCCGGTGGATAAGGTTCACTCCATACATCCTGTAATGCAATATAAACATCCTAAACAATAGGAAAAACCATCCCAAATACTTAACAAGGGACCGGGATTGACGACACAACAAAGCCGCCACCCCTCCAAGCCCCATAACATAAGCATAGTCTAAAACATACATGATAATACCCAACACAAATGAACTACGTGCCAAACCAATAATAGATGCAGACCACTACACTCGTAGGTGCCAAAAGAATAATACATTAATCCAAAAGGGCAAGGTAAAAGCAAACTAGCCCTAAACATGACCTGAACAACAAAATGTAACAATAGGTCCCCATATGCCCATAACATCACCGCAACTACATCCGACCATGTCCGGTCACATAACCTGAAAATAATCAACACAAGGGGAATGAGCTCACAATGCTCAGTAAGGAAACGTCCTCTGTCTCCGCCCTAACTGGTGAAACTAACTGGCTCTTTCCCAAAACCGAAACTGGATCCCATCCTAGAACAAAGATAAAATATACATTTCCTCTCGGTCTACGTACCCGTAAGATCCACAACTCGACACACTGAATACCCATCAGTCCAACTATAACAACAGTAAAAAGATTGTAGGACATATATACATATCTCAATAAGTAGATATCATGTAATGATATGCGAATGAAATGCTCGTCCATGTCCACCTACACTCACAATGCCGACCCTCACTACAACTGTAGTATCGATTCGCAACCAAACGTAGCTCTCTCTGCTACCCTGCAATCAATTAGTGCGGCAAACACACTCACAGTGACTCATCTAGGATGTCCCAACTCCAAAATCCTAGGAACAAGCGGGATGACCCAACACCGAAGTCCCTGTAGTACTGTGGGATGGTCCAGCTCTGAAGTCCCAAATCAGCAGGTTAGCCCAACTTTGAAACCCCTACACCCAGATAGTCGTATCCTGACGTTTGGTGTTCAGTGCAATGCATGCTCTCACAGTCCCTACTAACTACATGTTCATGCAATGACATGGCATAATGACATCATACTATACCTAACACACTAGGTATATAGGCATGAATTTAAAATCAATTTAAAAACATATTTAGCATGCTCAATTAAAATCGTATAAGCACGAAACACATCACTCTCAATAATACCCATTTTTATTATCTATTTTCCAAATAATCAAATCAATTTAATTAATACGCGTAGAATGCTCGATAAAATCACATAAGCACGAAACACATCATCCTATCATCAATTCTCAATAATACCAGCTCATTATTTATCTATTTTCCAAATAATCAGCAAATCATGGTATTTTCATCAATTTCAATTTAAACACATTTTATATTACATTTTAAGTCATTTAAATTCATAATTATCACAAGAATAATTCACATGCCCAACGGTACAAAACTTGAAATTTAAGTAGGCTTCCCTACCTCTAGAAGCGTGCACAAACACGGCGACACACCAACACCGGCGTCCGAACCACAAACTCAAAAAGTAGATTTGCGCACCACTAGCCCGATTGGACCCCACGACATGCCAAAACGATCACCATGGTGCCTAGAACAACATACTAAAATATGAATAAAATCTATGGATGTTAGGGCACGCAAATCAATAAAAAATGAAAAAGTTAATTCACATTTAGAATCGCGATCTATGCCTAATCGTTTAATGAAATTGTCCCAAAATTGGATATGACGTGCACAAGGTGAATACCCGTCTACCCTCCGAAAATCATGACGATTCGACAAGCGAAGCTTGCCGAACCGGACTCTATCCTTCTTAAATCGAGTCGCGCCCAACAAGGGGCTACCCGGCTCTGCCTCCACCCTTATCCAACCACGCGACCACCACTGCGCCACCGTACCACCCTTGCGACGCAACACCACCACCGTACCACCAGCGAACCTCTTTCCGGTGAAACCCCAGCACTTCCTATTCTCCTCCGGTCTTTCTCTCTTACTTATTCACTCTCTCTTTCACACACACACACACACACACACACACAGATCGTGTGAAGAAGAAAAAGAACCAGAAGCGGGGAGAGGGAAGAAGAAGTTGGCGCGTGAGATGAGAGTCTATGTGTGAGTGTGTATACATATATGTGTATATATATATATTAAAACATAATTATAGGTATATATTTATATATACACTTTAATTTGCTTAAATAAATTTCATTTTTATTAATTAATTAAATTAAATAAATAAATAAAAATTCCAAACGTTGCAATCATTATGTTTGCATTATTGTTATGATTTTTTGGTGATCATTATATTGGTTTATATCTGTTTTTTACACTTGTTTTTCATGGTATGTTGTTTAGCATTGTGGTTGCAGGATTGGAAGATCCTCATGAGGATAATCTGAAATTTTATGTCTATGTTTGTTAGTGTGTGTTCATAGGTATAGATATTATGTTGTTATTCATGAGGCTTTGTAAATTATGGTTTTGTCTCAGAAATGCGAAGGGGGAAATTGTAAGAACATTTATAGTATTATTTGTGTTTGGCATGCTCTAGACAATAACCATGTTAAGTGAATTGTCATGTTGAGAGAATTGTGATATCGAGAAGGTTTAATAGACTTTATCAAGCTTCGTCAAATTCAAATCAAGTTTAAAAAGTGAAGAATACAAGAAAATCGAAGAAGAAGCAAGGTTGAGTAAAAAGTCTCCAGAAGGGCAAAAACGGCATTTTTCGAAGCCGTCATCTAAAGCAAAAAGTCTCGTGGAATCAAGACGGTCATCTTGGCACAATTGCGGAGAAAAGTGGTTTTCGTGAAGAATCTACGCTCAAGCCTACGCCTACAGAAGAAAAATGTGGCCAGAAAGTGAGTTTATACACTTAAGCCTACGCTTAGAGGCTACGCTTAGGACATACGCCTAAGGCGTAGGTGCAACAAGACATTTATTTCCTATTGAAATGTCTATTTTGCCCTGTTTTAATTCAATGATGCATCTACGACTCTCACACCTCAAAATACGTGCAATACACATTATATTCATCAGAAGATAGGGTTTAACTCAGTTTGGTATGAAATTACGAGAAAGAGCAACATTAAGGTTTCTTCTCAGCATTTTCTATAAATACCAAGGTCTTCTACACATGTGAGGCATCTAGTGAGCCTTTGATAGATCTCTGCAAGTTTTTTACAGATTTATATATTTCTACAGAGATCGAGAGAGATAGAAAATCGTTGAGTGGTTATATATCTTCTACTTCTCTTTTGATTTAGGGTTTGTTCAATTGTGCTTCTACATCGACAATCTTATGCACAATTGAATGACCTAGTTACTGAAAAAATCAACACACCATTGATTACAACGTGGTTGCTCAGATCCATTTGAGAAACGGAGTAGTCTGAGTGCAGAGATCAGAGCAGGAGGCTTCGTGGTTCATTGACCCGTTGAGAAGCGAAGTAGTCAGAGTATGGAGCGGAGCGAGAGTTTCGTGGAGCGCGAGTGATTCAAAGTTGTCAGATGTCGAGTGAAGAAAGACAGATCTGGAGAGATTTATAAGTCTAAAGCTTCATAGAGTCTATGTACTGTTTAATTCATAGTGCATCGATACCCAAGTTTATCCGTGGTTTTTACTTGAACTCTTTTCAAGATTTTCCACGTAAAAATATCATGTCTCTATTGCTTTATTTTCTGCACTTAGATTAATCTTTATATGATTTATCTTGATAGAGAATTGGATTAACATTAACTTTTTCGCAATTATTATTGATTTGTCACCCCCTCTACCCGACTACGTAATTTCAATCACTTTTCGGGACATAAGGAGTCTATCCATTGTTGTTGTTGAGCTTTCACAATTCACTACAACCCTATACAGTTGTAAGGTACAATAAAATAAATATCCAAACACCTTTCATAACGTGAGAGGTGACTTTCTACGATAGTTTTATAGACAACTTTCCAATTCAAAATCAATGAATATACACAACTAGATATCTAAACCAACATCATTCTGCACAAATTAATCAAGAACATATTTCCAACTAGATATCATGAGTAGGGTGGCAAATGAACTGAGTCGTTCGTGAATAGGTCTGGGCTTGACTTGTTAAAAGATCGGGCTTGAACTCGTTTGTCTAGCAAATGAGCCGAGCTTGAACATATTTTTTAGATTCGTTTATTAAATGAGTCAAGCTTGAAATTTGTTGAACTCTGCTTGCCAAGCTCGTCTAAGTAAAATATTATACTGAGATTATCTCATAATCCCCACGAAAAGGTTTCAAATTTGAAAAAATTGCGAAGAGAATTGTTGAAAATTATAAGACTAATATAATCTTTTCATAAGAATACTTCAAAACAAATTGTACCAATGAAAAAATAAATATAGAGAAAATGAAATAAATAAGAGCCAAATAACATGGTATTCGAAAATTGAAAACACTTTAAAAACAAACATTATGGGCCTGTTTACTAACTGTTTCTGCTTTCTATTTCCTGTTTCTGTTTCCTGAAATTTGACAATAATATGAAAAACACGTTTTTTAATTTGTTTCTGTTTTTTGAGTTGAGAAAACGTTTCCTCTCATTACAAAGGAAAGAGGAAGCAAAAAAAAAGGTGCTTTCTCTTTTTGTTTCCTCAAACTCACCATAATCATCAATAATAAAAAGAATAAGAAATATTAAATCAATAATAAATAATAATTACATAAAATATTATTTAAATTAAAATAAATAAATAAATATAATAAGAAATAAAATAAAATTAATATAAAATTAATAAAAAATAATATATTAATAAACAAAATAAAATAAGTAAAATAAATAATAAATAATAAATAACTAAAATGATTAAAAAAATAAAAACAATTGATTAAAAATACAATTAATAAAAAATAATAAAATAAAAATTGATAAAACAATATTATTCATAAATTAAATAAAATAAAACTAATAATAAATAAAATTGAATAAATAAATAAATAAAATTAATTAATTAATTAAATTAAATAAATAAATAAATAAAATTAAATAAATAAATAAAATTAATTAATTAAATAAATAAATAAATAAAATTAATTAAATAAATAAATATAATTAATTAATTAAATAAATAAATGATAAATAAATAAAATAAAATAAAATTTGGAAAAGGTAGCTTAATATTTTTTTCAAAATAGTTTTAATGTTTGTTTTTGAAAAATTAGTAAACATAAATTTAGTTTTTGTTTCTTCTACAGGCAACAGAATCTGATTCTGCTTTTTCAGGAATTAGAAACAGAAAGCAGAAACAGTTAGTAAACAGGCCCTAAACAACTCAATTTAGGCGACTATTGTCAAAAATAATATAAGTTATAACTGAACCAAGCCTTTTGTGAGCAGACTTGGGTTAAACTCGCTAAATCTAGTGCTCGGCTCGGGCTCATTTGTATACCAAATGAACCGAGTTTGAGCACAATGTTTTTGCTCGTTTACTAAATGAACTGATCTTTAACATTGCAAAACTCAGTTCGGTTCGATAAATTTGAAGCCCTAATCATGTGGAACAAGGATAATTATCTGCTTAATTAAGCATACGCAACAAGCAAACTAAAAATATTATGCACTATACTCTAAGGGTCGTTTGGTTGCATGGATTTGGAATTGAATTGGAATTACATTGGAATTGGAATTTCATGATATTTCAATTCCACAAATGTAATTCCAAATATATTATTTGGATAAGTCTTGGAATTCAACTGTATTTGAATTTCAATTCTAAACCCAATTTGAATATAAAAGATCATAAATTTGAATTTAAATTAGATAATATAAATATATATATAGGTATAAATATGTAAGTATATATATACGTGTGTGTTTGAATGTGCATGTGTGTGTTTGTATGTGTAGGTATGTGGCTTTATATATGTATATATAGGCGTGTGTGTATATATACATATGGATGTATGTATATATATAAGTCTTTTGGTATATATATATATATATATATATATATATATATGTTTTTGTTTGTGAAAAGTAAGTTGTTAGAGATAGAGTATTTAATGGGTTTAAAATTTGGAATTGAAAATCACAACTTCTCATATGAAATTCAATTCAAGTTGTGGAATTTGAAGTTTTGGAATTGAAATGTAATTCCAATTCCAAAATATTTTGTTGTATCCAAACACTAGATTTGAAATTGGAGTTTCCAATTCTAATTCCAAGACTCCAATTCCACGCTCCCAAATGTATGCTAAAGGAAAATCATAATCTGTAAACGAAAGATTCAAGAATATAAAGTCAATTATCAAAGCACAGAGAGAGCGCAAACTTGAGAGAACTAAGCAGACCAGCAGATATGATGTGGAGAGAGAGAGAGGTTTTCTATGGGGTGAGGAAAGAGTGTTCTATTGAGAGACAGAAAGAGAAGTATCTAAGGTTGGTTTTAGACTGAGAGGCATCAAATTAATAGCAAGTGCATGGATAAATGAATAAATGAAGTTGAACTCGTACTATGCACAAGTGATGATTGATATCTGCGTAAATTAAGTTGAGGATATATCCTCATATAAAGAAATGCAAGTGGCAACTTATACAGGTATATAAAGTAGCACGTACTGGTTGTATTGAGGAATATAATACAATGTATATGTCTTGAAATTTGCGAAAGAATACACAAATTCTATCTACCCGTTTTGATACCTCTGTTTTTGTATTTAATTTTTGGATAAAAAAATATATATATGTATTTTTATTTATCTTTGTATTTTTGCTAAAAAAATAAAAACAAATATGTTTGAAACCAATATGTATTAATTATTTCAAAAGAGGGTTTAGGGCAATTAGGGGTGGAAGGATTTGCCCCAATTAGGTGGTGGTAGCGGCAGGTGGTGGCGTTGGTGGTGGTGGTGGTGGTGGTGGTGGTGGTATGTATGTATGTGTATATATATATATATGTGTGTGTGTTTGTAGATCTGTGATGGTAATGGTGGTGTTAGTGGTGATGGTCGAGAGGGAAGAGTGTGTGTGTATATATATATATATGTAGAATAAAAAATAAAAGAATAATACTGTAAACCCGTTTGTAGATGCCGAACGAATCTCCACCTTTGTAATTTAAACAGAAGTTATGAAATTGATAAATAGTAAGAATATAACAAATATTTCAAGAACCAGCAAGAATTGGAGCAATTTTGGATCCCTTTCCTTTTCTTTTTTCTTTCTTTTATACCTGAATCTGGTCTTACCCACATAAATGGGTTTTAATACATATTAAAGACAATATTTACATTAAATTGAAGTTTAATGTTTATCAAAAAACCACTATAATCAAACCCTATGTCAGTTTTGATTCTATATATTTGAAACGGTCATTTCCTTAATAGATTTTATCCTGAAATGGGCTTATATCCTTGGGTTTTGTTTTCTATTTGGGCTTTAAAACAGGTATGCTGATCCAGTGTTAATTTTGTACGATGGGCCTGATGTAAAAATGGGCCTACACTTTGCCCCCAATTCCCAAGCCTATTTCATTTTTGAAATAAGGTGGGAATTCGAAGAGCCATGTGTAACTGCCACTTCCCTTATTTCCTTGTTTCCTTCAATATTTCTTCCCCATTTACAAGAGCAGACTCATTCCCTTTGAAGACGATTACCAATAAGAAACTCTTGAGGTTAGTTTTTCTCTTTCGTCCTTCATCTTTCTTTCATAAATAAAAAATATCATGACTAGTGATAGCAGCCGAACCCCTTCTCTGGAGGTGGTTGTTGATGACGCCCCTGCTATTTCTTCCTCTAAGGTTGCCCCCAATTTGATTGAACTAAAATCCCAGAAACTCTCCCGAAAACAATTACGTAAATTGTCTTTAGCTGATAGATGTCGAATAGTGTTTGACATACCAAAGGATGTTTCGATTTCTGAGTATTCTTCTGATTTAGACTTCAAAACTTATGAGGAAGTTTAACCGGGCGAAGTCTTGTTCTCCGCACATCACTTGGCCGTACTTAGATTTCCCTTACATCCGTTCTATCATTATATTCTTTTTTCCTTAGGGCTTACCCATTTGCAAGTAAACCCTAATTTCTTCAGGGTTCTATTTGTTATGCTCGTTCTGAATCACGAACGAGGTTTGAACTTAGGTTTGGGTGATTTTCTGCTCTGTTACAAAGTCGATCAAATCATAAAAAACCCCGGTCCGTACCATCTGCACCCCCATTCAACCTTGAAACTTTGTGAAGGCAATCCTTCATCTAAGAAGGAGTGGAAAGATAAGATAGTGAAAATTGGGGGAAATTGGAGAGTGGATGCGTCCGGCCCGTATCCTCTGCCAAGGACCTTCGGTATTTGTAAGAAACTGAAGTGTGGATTAAAAAATCCTGGCAAGTGTATTTTTTGTACTTTACAAATTTTGTCTGTTTTACTTGAACAGCGTATTTGTTTGTTTGTTGATCGTATGTCTGTGTTTTGTATACAGCCGAACGTGTTGAATACCTGAAAGAGAAAGTATTTTCAACTCTTCCGTCCAACAAATCACTTTTGACTTCCCAAAATTTGAAGTTAATTGCTACCAGTGCTTCAGAGGCCACTATAATGGAGATTACGGTTACAGCCTCCAAGCGTGCTGCAGCACAAAAATCTACTCCCCCTGTCAGCTCGACATCTGATAAAGGAAAGAGCCAAATGATCTATCTGATCGAAGATCTGAAGAAGACGAAAGGGCATCTGAAGAGGACGAACACCGATGATAGTGGTAACGCTCAGAAAAAGTTGTTGTTGGGCCCCCCTTCTAAACATGCAAAAAGAAATGACTCTAAAAAGCATGAGAAACTTGTGAAGAAGGCCAGATCTGTGAGCGGCTACACTATTCCAGACTGCTGCTTTCCTCCATCATTTGATCATAAAGGCGAATGGATCCCCAAGTTCGAGAAAAGTGATGGTAGTGTTCTGAATCGCCGATCGTTGGCAATGTCTGATCCTGATTCTTTGATGGCTCTTGCTCGTGGAATATGGTCTCCCAAGGATGAACTCTTTCAGCAGCATGTTGATCAGAACGAGCTTTTGGCTAGGGCTCCTATTTCTATTCTAGAGGTACCAAAGTATTTTATTTTTTTTACTAACGTTTCTTCTCTTTTCAGTCTGTGTTTAATGTCCTAGCTCTCTGTAAGGCTGTTGAAATGGGAGAGTATAAGAGAAAGAACATTGATGATGCATACCTGCGAGCTGATAAATGTGTCATGTTGGCTAAAAAACAGAAGAAAATCTTGGAGCTCGGGGTGCAGAGCTTAAAGAAACTTCATAAAAAGGAATCTGATCAGAATGCTGAACTGAAGAAGTAGATCCATAACCTTGAAACTTCCAATGCTGTTCTGAAAACAGGTTAAGAGATTTGCCGAAGGGGAGGTATGGACATGCACCGGAGATATGTGAACATTTTTGACATAAAGTTCTGTGATGGGTTCAGATTTTGTTATGACCAAATGTTTTCGGATCCATCTGACCGTACATATGATAATCCGGCTGCCTATGATGTTGTTTGCGGAGTCGTTCACCCATATAAAGAGCCAGAGTCTTCCCAAGATGAAAAAGCTTTAGCTCAATTTATTTTGCATGGGATCATACCGGCCGATCAACCAGAACTTATCACTGCAGTCTCTACAAATGAAGTGTCAGCTGAGCCTTCCATACTTCCTTCGGAGAACCAGCAACCACCCACTGATGATATTAATCTTTCTACTTATTGATTAGAAGTTTTTATCTTTGAACAATTTCTAAGGTCTGTAAAATCATATTATTTTTTATGCTCCTGTGGTGAGCGTTTTTTGGACAAGTTTTGAAATGGCACTTAATGTGCTTTAATAGTTTTGAACAGGATGGCACTAAGGTGCATAGATGTTTTCTGAACAGATGGCACTGTTGTGCTTGATATATATATATATATATATATATTTTTAACAGGATGATGCGTTCTTTTGAACATAATCTTTTTGATGCGTATCTATATACGTCTTTGTGAAAACAGGAACTCGGTGCCATCTTCATGATGGTCTTTTGCCTAATTGGCTTATGTATTTTGGCCAAGTTATTTTACTTGGACTCTTTTTTTTTATATATATAACAGTTTGAACAGAGATATGAAAAGATATGAATAATATCTTTATTGATTTGAAATGAATCTTATCATACAAACTGTTAAACGACATTTAAGATCAACATAAGTTTTATTGAAAATACCTTTTCAGGTGTATTGCATTCCAAGCTCGTTCGATTTGTTTTCCATCTTGATCAGCCAATCTGTAGGCACCTTTGCCGATCACTTCTGTTACTGTGTACGACCCATCCCATGTGGGATCCAGTTTGTTTGATCTGTTAGCCAACACCCTTAGTACTTGATCGCCAACTTGCAATGATATTGGTTTCACTTTCTTGTTATAACTCCTCATCAACCTTTGTTGATATTCTGTCAGTCTTATTGAGGCCATTTCCCTTTTTTCATCTATGAGATCACCTTCGATTTTTAGAATTTATTCATTCTGTTCAGGATCGAATAGATGAGTTCTTGTTGTGGGGACCTCCAACTCAATTGGGATTATCGCCTCGACTCCGTACGCCATAGCGAATGGAGTCATCCCGGTCGGCTTGTAAGGAGTCGTTCGGTAGCTCCAGAGGACCCTTGGTAATTCGTCTAACCATCGTCATTTTCCCTCGATCCCCTATAATTTTCTTTTTATCCCGGCAAAAATCGTTTTGTTCGTTATCTCAGCTTATCCATTTGCTTGCGGATAGCTGACAGATGATAAAATCTGAATGATGTCGTACTCGTCCAGCAATGCCCGAATGTATTGATTGTCTAGATTTGTGTCGTTGTCCATCATTATGTATTATGGTACTCAAAACCTGTAGATTATACGATTCAAAATAAAATCAATCACTTGAGTATGAGTGATTCTTACATAAGCCTTCGCTTCCACCCATTTAGTGAAATAATATGTGGCCAAAAGCACATATTTTTTATTTGAAGCTGCCCCATCGTGCGAACGGAACAGGAGAGACCATTGTTGTGAGAAGCTCTGCTGGTTGATGGATTATATGCGAGTGTCTTTGACATTTATCACACCTTCTCGCGTATTCACCGCGTCTCGAATCATGTACGGCCAGAAATAACCTTGTGTTATTGCTCTATGAGATAATGATCTACCTCCAACATGGCTTCCACAAGTCCCATCGTGCAACTGCTTGAGTACCTCTTGTGCTTTAGATGGTGTCAAACATCGCAGATAGGGCCCCCTCGTCGATCGGCGGTATAAATAGCCATCGATTACTGAATACCTGCTAGAGGTTGCTCTTACTTTCTTTGTCTCCCGTCGATCCTCAGGTAAAACACCGATCAATAAATATTCAAGGATTGGATCGATCCAACTTGGCTCGTACTGAATCACGCATATCTCCTTCTTTTTACCGATTGAGGGGGTGAACAGCTCATCCACAGGAATTATTCTGACCATATCGTCTCCAGCTAAAGATGCTTGATTTGCTACATTATCATCCCCACGATTTTCCGCCCTCGGAATTTGTTTGAAAGTGACTACTTGAAAGTTTCGCATTTATTCCTGAAAGGCGTTTTTATACTACAACATCCTTTCCTCACTTGTATTATAGCTTCCTGTGATTTGATTTACGACTAACTGAGAGTCGCTGAACACGGTTAATTCTTTGATCTGGAGCTCATTTGCTAGCCTTAATCCTGCCAAAACGGCTTCGTATTCAGCCTCATTGTTTGAACTTTCAAAGCACAGTTTGATCGACTGCTGCAACTTGGTGCCTTCTGGGGATATTAGTTCGATCCCCGCACCTGCCCCCAGACTATTCACTGATCCATCTACATAAAGCAGCCACCTTGGATTTAAGTCGCAAACCTCATCTTTGGTTGCATCGTACTCAAGGAGGAAATCTGCCACAGCTTGACCTTTTAAGGATGTTCATGGCTCATAAGTAATATCGAACATGCTCAGTTTTATTGACCACTTTGTCGTTCGTCCCGAAAAGTCGAGCTTTGACAAAATTGCTTTGATTGGAAATATAGTTGGGATTCTGATCGGATGAGACTCGAAGTAATGTCGTAGCTTTCGTTTTGCCTGGACCAATGCCAAGATGATTTTCTCTGTCTTCGAATATCTTTTCTCGACGTCAAGCAATGTCTTGCTCGCATAATAAATTGGGTATTGTCTGTTCCCATCGTCTCTTACCAACGCTGAACTGACTGCGTTCGGACAAACTACTAAATATAAAATTAAGGACTCATGATCCTTGGGTGCCGTAAGGATTGGTGGTTTCGCCATATAGAGTTTCAACTGATCGAACGCTTCTTGTTGTTTCTCTCCCCAAGCAATTGTTTTCTTAGACTTCAGGACGTCAAAGAACGGCTTGCATCTATCTGACAATTTGGATATGAACCGACTCAGAGCTGCTAATCTTCCTGTGAGTACCCAGATTTATTTTGGGGACTCAGGTGCCTTCATCTGAATCAATGCTTGAACTTGTCTTGGACTTGCTTTGATTCCATCTTTATTAACTATGTGTCCCAAGAAATATCCGGAAAACACACCAAAAGTGCATTTTTCTGGGTTCAGCTTCATTTGGTGCGATCGCAGGGATGCGAACACATCCTCCAAGTGCTTCAAATGATCATCCTTGTGCTGGATTTTAACAACCATGTCATCAATGTATGCCTCCACCATATCTCCAATCTGGGTCTTGAAAATCATATCAATCAGTCGCTGATAAGTCGCACCTGTATTTTTGAGACCAAACGTCATGACCTTGTAACAATAGGTCCCTCATTCGGTGATGAACGTCGTTTTGTCTTTATCCTTTGGATTCATCGGGATTTGATTGTATCCTGAATAAGCATCCAGGAAGGTGAGACGTTCGAACCCTGTAGTCGCGTCGATCATGCGATCAATCTTTGGTAGAGGAAAACTGTCCTTCGGACAAGCTTTATTTAGGTTGGTGAAGTCCACACACATTCAGAACTTCCCGTTCTTCTTTTGTACAACGACAACATTGGACAGCCACACGGGATAATGAACTTCTCTGATAAAACCAGCATCTAGCAATCGGCTAACCTCTTCAGCTACAAACTTCCCTCGTTCAGTTCTGATCCTTCTAGGTCGTTGCCGTACGGGTTGAGCGTCGAAGTAAACATTTAATGTGTGCATCATGGTTCATGGGTCGACCCCAGGCATGTCGCTGTGCTCCCAAGCGAAAACATCAATATTTGATCTCAACATAGAAATCAAGTTGTTTCTTTCATCAAAATTGAGTCCTCTTCCAATTCGGGTGGTCCTTCCCTTGCTCCCGTCGATTAGATCTACTGTGATGGTATCCTCTGCGGTCTTCTCATCATCGTCAGTCTGATCACAGAGGCTCGGTAATTGCTACATGTTTCGTTCGGAACTTTCGCCCTTCAAACCCTTGCTGACGATGGCATAGCATTCTTTCGCCACCACTTGATCGCCTTGAATATCAACAAATCCTTTCCCTGAAGGGTCAACACACCGCATCACCTGATGTAGGGTAGAAGGAAATCTTTGCATTCGGTGAATCCAACCTCTTCCCATGATCAGATTGTAGGAAGGTTGTACGTCTACTAGCATGAAATTTTCTGTCAAAGTTCACTTTGCGGCTGTCACTGGTAAATTCAGGATCCCGATCGGGCAAATCCTCTTTCCATCAAAGCCTGCCAGCGGACTGGCGGTTGGTCTGATCAACTCCGTGCTGATGCCAATCTTCTCAAAAGCTTATTTAGTCAGGATGTTCGTGTTGCTACCTGGATCAACTAGCACCCTTTTAACTAAACAATTTGAAACTATGATCGAAATTACCAGTGGATCTTCATGTGGTAGTTGTACACGTCTTAAGTCCTCTTGGGTAAATGATATTGTAGGCATTGGGTAGTTCCGAATGACATTCACCTCCCCAACCCTTCGGATCTTGTTGGCATTGTGAATTCGTGAACGTTGAACCGAACGGCTTTCCTCATCCTCCTCGGGTTTCCCATGGATTGTGTCAATAATTTTTACCAGCTGGCCGCCCATAATTTTATTGGGCTTCGGTCGATCAACATTTTTGACTCCATTGTCCACGTACTCATTCAAATATCCTTTGGCTATCAAGGTCTCAACCTGCCTCCTCAATTGTCTGCACTCATTGGTTAAATGTCCAAAGTCATTGTGGAACGCACAGTGCCTCGAACGGTCCTGCAGCTCTGGTGGCGTTTTCAGCGGAAATGGTGGGCGAAAAATACCCTTCGCCTTATTCTCGTTGTACAATTTTGCTAAGTTTGTTCGGAGTGGAGTTTCAGGTATGTCATACCTTGGCCTCCTCTCCTGATGCCTGTACAGAGCCGATCGTTGGTTGCTCATATTATCTGCCTTCTTGATTATCCTTTCTTTTGATTTTCTTTCCACACTGAGTAATGCCGAACGATGACCTCTTTCTTGTTCATCTTCTTCCAACCTCAGATATCCCTGTGCCCGTGAATTCATCTGACCCATGTTGAGGGGCGTTGACTTCACCAAGGATCTATGGAAGCTGGTCCCTTGTTCGATAGCCACCTTGAAAGCTTCCACTGCTGCTAGTTGATCACAACTGGGTATCATTCCCATTTCCAAATTGAATCTGGAAAGGAAATTCTTTAACGTTTCGCCTTTCGTTTGTATCATCGTGAACAGATTAGAAATGGTCCTCTTCTGCTTTCGGTTTCCGAAATACTAGGCCAGGAACTTTTCCATCAGCGTTTGGAAAGAATCGATCGAACTACCTGGCAGTTGCCTAAACCACAACAGAGCTGGGCCCGTTAGGCTTGTAGAAAAAGCTTTGCACATTAGTGCATCATCAGCCATATCGAGAGTCATCATCTGCTCCACATGAAACAGGTGCTCAATTAGGTCATGCGTCCTATCGAACATAATGAATTTAGGAATCCGGAACTTATCTGGCCTTCTCGCCTGTTGTATTTCGGGGCTGAACGGAGATTTAATCATTTTGCCTGTCATTTCGATGGCTAGATCGGCTGGTGACTGTGTTCTGAGATCCTTTACTTGTTCGTCTACGATCTTTTGATGTCGGGTCACCATATCGAGCGGAACTGCACGATTATTGACATTCGCCTCATCTGCGATTGGCTGGGTACGAGTAGGATCTGTTGTGCGATCTGCTGAACTTGCCTCATGATGATTGTCTTCCTCTTCAACACCGGGGCCATTACGGCGCCCAGCTATAGGCAATTCTGGGTGTTCGGATTGATCTAACCTTTGCCTTAGTTCTTGATTTTCTTTCTCAAGAGCCTCCAGACGCTGAAGGATAACAACTGTATCTCCTAGCTGTGTGGTGGTTTCTCCCGCCATTGATCTAATAACTTTTGTTTAGAAATCGAATTCCCACAGACGGCGCCAAAAAGTGTAAACCCGTTCGTAGATGCCGAACGAATCTCCACCTTTGTAATTTAAACAGAAGCTATGAAATTGATAAATAGCAAGAAGATAACAAATATTTCAAGAACTAGCAAGAATTGGAGCAATTTTGGATTCCTTTCCTTTTCTTTTTTCTTTCTTTTATACCTGAATCTGGTCTTACCCACATAAATGGGTTTTAATACATATTAAAGACAATATCTACATTAAATTGAAGTTTAATGTTTATCAAAAAACTGCTATAATCAAACCCTATGTCAGTTTTAATTCTATATATTTGAAACGGTCATTTCCTTAATAGTTTTTATCCTGAAATGGGCTTATATCCTTGGGTTTTGTTTTCTATTTGGGCTTTAAAACATGTATGTTGATCCAGTGTTAATTTTGTACGATGGGCCTGATGTAAAAATGGGCCTACAAATACAAATTTCATTTTTTCAAATTTGGGATTGTTTTTGTATTTATTCTTGACACTGTTCACTAAAACTTTTTTAAAAATTTGGGTGATAAACGAATTTTGTTCCCAATTTAAGAAAAAAAATAAAAACAAAAACAAAAAGAATCCTTTCTAAACGAGTCCTAAAAGACACCAATCATGATCCGATCCCGCCCGATGAAGTATATTTCACACCCGAATGGGAATTAGATTGACACTTGAGCACCCCCACGTTCGCCATGTCTCCAAAAGAATAACATATTACCCAAGGACTTTGTCATTCAATAAAATGATCTCTTGTTTCAACTTGTCATTTGTCAATATCTTTATGACTTCTTTACCGGACTTGTTTGAAACTGTAATAGATTTTTTCTTTTTCCATTTTTTTCCTTATGCTTTTTATTTTTATTTTTATTTTTATCAACTTAATTTGATGGAATTTTAGAACCAGTATGAGATTGCCTAGTGAGTCTAATAAGCAGAGATTTAGCTTGGGAAGCTTTTTTAATTCTGAGGTCAATCACTCATATTTGGCAACTCTTCTTAGCTCAAATACCTGTTCAATTTTTTCAGGTTGTTTAGGATTAAGGTTATAGAAGTTTCTGTTTGCTTTTGTTCAACGAACAAAATAAAATGAAGCTAATAATTTGTGAATTCCAATTTTAACATTAATTCAATCTTTACGTACCAAAAAATACTCAATATTTTCACATTTTATTTATTTATTTATTTTTATTTTTTATAATAGATAGACACGTGTCAAGAAATATAAAGAACATCAAAATAAAAGCATAAATTCTTCCATGGAAAATTATATTAGAATTTATGATGTTTAACATTTTTCTTAGTCGAATAGAATTACATTGATAACTTTGAAATATTATGAAACTATAACTCTAATACAATTCTAATATAATTTTTTGTGCAGGGCCGGTCTTGAAATACCAAAAATATGTAAAGGTCATAGACGAGATCAAATGTGAGGCCCCTCATCTAAAAAAATGTTAAAAAATTATTAAAAAAATAATAATCTACATATTAGTATTGTCGTAAAAAATTATTATAGTATGAGTGTGAAAGTCACGAGACTACAAGTGCGAAAGTCACGAGACCCCTAAGTGTAATCTCATGAAAATTGTTGTTGTTGTTGTGCGAGTGTGATAGACGCGAGAGCACCAAATGAAATCTCTAAAAGTTGACAAGAATATTCTAACCCTTTTAACCCTAATGAGAATAATGATTTGATTTGAATTATACTATAGTTTGATTTGGTTGAAAATTTGAATTTTTATTGTTTTTAGTGTATAGTATTAGTAAGTGAAATATAAAAGTTTTGGGCCCTAAATTGTTAAATTGGATTACAATCTAATATTAATTGTGTTTTTAAAACAAATTAAAATACTTTTTTGGACATATAGTATAATAAATTTTCTATATATAAAAACAAAATTTGAGGTCTTAAATTGTGTAATTACAATAGACATTGTTTTGAATTTCTTGATAAAACTAAATATTATTTTAGGCCCTATAAAATTACCATTATTTTTCAAAATAAATATATAATAAAAAAATAAAATATCAAAATTTGGGCCTTTCTTGGGGCCGGGCCCTAAGCGACCGCTTAGGTCCCTTTGCCCTAGGGTTGGTCCTGTTTTCGTGGAAGAATTTACGTTTTTATTTTGATATTCTTTATATTTCTTGATGTTATTTTTCACGTAGTTTTGGTTTTGGTTCTAATCGATTTTTGAGATGTTTCTTAGGGGATCTTTTCCCATTCCCCTCATTAATTGTACTATATATGTTTTTTTGTTTTTTTAGTTATAAAATACATATTCAGGAAAAAACGTAATAATAATCTCAAAGCCACTAACCAAACATTGACAAGAGTATATTGGATTTGGAAATGGGATTGGACGCCGAAATTAACGGGGAACAGTCTTTAGGGTGGCCATATAGATATAGTCCACTGCTTGTGGTGGGAATGCACTTAGGCTCCGTTTGGCAACCCGGTTTTGGTTTTGGTCTTTGATTTCAAGACCAAGATCATGTTTGGTTGGCCGGTTTTTGATTTGGTTTTGGACACCCTAAAATCAACCACTAAAACCTGGTTTTGGGCCACCATTTTTGACTTTTCTCTCTCTCTCTATATATATATATATATATGGCCGAAAATATGAATTATTTTGAAAATTTTTTTATATTTTTCGGAAAAAAATAAATTTTTGGGAAAAAAAAAATTTCGGAAAAAAATTAATTTTCGGGAAAAAATCATATTTTCGGACAAAAATTAATTTTCTCCAAAAAAAAAATTTTTCGAAAATATTTATTTTTTGGAAAATAATAATTTTTTTCAGAAAAAAAAAATTTTTGGAAAAAAATCATATTTTCGGAAAAAAAATTAATTTTCGGAAAATAATTATTTTCCGGAAAATATTTATTTTTTCGGAAATATTTATTTTTTCGTCAAAAAATAAATTTTTGGAAAAAAATCATATTTTTGGGAAAAAATAAATTTTCGGTAAAAAAATTTTTTTTCGACAAAAATTATTTTTTCGAAAATAATTATTTTCCGGAAAATATTTATTTTTTCGGAAAAATAAATTTTTGGAAAAAAATCATATTTTCGGAAAAAAATATTTTTTCGACAAAAATTATTTTTTTGAAAAAATTAATTTTTCGGAAAAAATTAATTATTTTTTTTTCCGAAAATTAATTATTTTCCAAAAAATTATTTTTTATATTTTTCGGAAAAATATTTTTTTCCCGAAAATTACTTTTTTTCCAATTTTTTATATATATATTTTTCATATTTATATATTTTTAATACATATTAGTATATATATATATAATTATACCAAAACCAACTCCTTACCAAACACTATATATTGGTTTTAGATTTACCTAAAACCACCCAAGACCAAAACTAAGACCAAAACCAAGTTCCCAAACGGGCCCTTAGGTTGTGTTTGGTAACGGTTTGGTGCGGTCTTAGTTTTTGGTTTTGGTTTGTGTTGGGTTGGATTTGGTTTGGTGTGGTTTTATTTTGGTTCCAAACCATGTTTGGTGCAGATGGTTTTGGTATGAGAAAAAGTTATGTTGAAAAACCAAACCATGTTTGGTAAAGTTGGTATGGGTTGAAATTCTGAAACAAAACCATGTTTGGTAACTTGGGATGGTTTCACATTTTATTTATAAATATTAAAATTTTGTAATATTAAAATATATTAATATACTAATATATTAATATTAAAATTTATAATATTAAAATATATTAATATTTATATATTAATATTAATATTAAAATTTATAATATTAATATTAATATATTAATATTAAAATTTATAATATTCAAATATTCAAATATATTAATATTAATATTCAAATTTATATTAATATTAATATTAAAATGCCTAATATTAATATTAATATTAAAATTTATAATATTAAAATATAAATATTATATTTGGTGCTACAGTGCTATGGATTGCTACAGTGCTACAGTGGGGTGCTACAGTGCTACAGTTGGTTTGCTACAATACCCACACCATACAAAACCATCACCTATGATGGTTCCAAAAATGCCTCCAAATGGGTTGCTACAGTGCCATTTGGTGCGCTACAGTAGTACCAACTCTAGTTTTACCAAACATGGGTTGATATCACTATTCCGTACCAAAACTAAATACTTGGTACCAACACCAGTTACAAAACAGGGCATTAATGGTCATTTGTCTTCAAAATGCCTATTTGTCCCAAAATAAATTTTTATTTTTATTTTTTTTCCCTTTCAAAATAAATATTCTATTTGAAAAGTCAAAACACTTTATCATATCACTTTACTAATTTATTATTCATGCATTGAAATTATAAATTATCTACTCAATAAACCATCATAATGAATATTTCATTCATTACCAATACTATTTAGGGATAACTTCATTTACACCCCCCTGAGGTTTGTCCTATCATTATTTTGACCCCCTCAGGTTTGCATATCTTCATTTACACCCCCTCATGGGGTGAAATGTCTAAAATACCCTTATACCAAACACCCCTTAAATCAATTTAATCCCTAAATCAATTTAAACCCTAAACCAAACACCTCCTTAGAATCAATCTAACCCTCAAACCAAACACCCAAATATCTATTTAATATTTATTCTCTCTCTCTCTCTCATCTCTCTCACTCTCAGACACACACACACACGCACGCACACGCACACGCACACACACACACATATATATATATATATAGATCTATACACACACATATATAGATCTATACATATATATATATATATAGACCCATCGGGAGCGGCAGGGGGGGGGGGGGGGGGGGGGGGGGGCGGCGCCGACGGGGAAGCGGTGGTGGGAGGGGGCGGCGCCGACGGGGAGGCGATGGGAGAGGGTCGGCCGGCGACTTATATATATATATATATATATATATATGTGTGTGTGTGTGTGTGTATATATATAGATAGATCTCTATCTATATATGTGTGTATATATATATATGTGCGTGTGTGTGTGTGTGTGTGTGGTGGTGTGTTCGTCTGAGAGAGAAAGAGAAATGAGAGAATTAAATTTTGTTTTTAATTTTATATTTATTTTCGAATTTAGTTTTTTTTTTTAAATTTAATATATATATATTTGAATTTTATATTTATTTTCAAATTTATAACT
Source organism: Cornus suecica (assembly GCA_963922005.1). NCBI lineage: Eukaryota > Viridiplantae > Streptophyta > Magnoliopsida > Cornales > Cornaceae > Cornus > Cornus suecica. Next base: position 23,904,840 of record OY998243.1, read on the forward strand.
ATTTTCGAAATTTAATATATATTATTAGAATTTTATATGGTTTTTTTTAATTTTATATATTTGTCTTGAATTTAATATGTTTTTAAAAAAAAAATTAAAAATTTATATATATTTTTTTATTTTATATTTATTTTCGATTTTATAATTTTTTTTGAAGTTTAATATATTTTTTTGAATTTTATATGTTGTTTTTTTAAAAATTTATATTTTTGTTTCAAATTTTTTATGTTTTTTGTGATTTTTATATTTATTTTTGAAATTTAATATGTTTTTTTGAAAAAAAAATAATTTCAAAATTTATATATATTTTTTAATTTTATATTTATTTTCGAATTTATAATATTTTTTAAATTTTAATATATATATTTTCAAATTTTATATATATTTTGAAATTTTAATACAAATTAAATTATTAAATGATGGGAGGGGGTCTAATTGATAAAAACACTATCCTTGTTTCCAAACAGAATAAGGATAAGACATTGAGGGTAGTTTAGGGATTTTTTAAAAAATTCAGGCTGATGTCATCGTTCAGGGGATCTAAGTGATGAGAATATTGAAAAATAGGGGGTGTAAATGAAGATATGCAAATCTGAGGGGGTCCAAGTGAAGATAAGACAAACCTCATGGGTGTAAATGAAATTATTAAAAAGTTGAATTCTCAAAACAACCTTATAAATTGGGACAGATGGAATATTAAATAGGGTAAATCCCACTTACACTCCCTCTGATTTTACCATATCCTAGTTACACCCCCTCTATTATGGAATATCCTAGTTACACCCCTTCATATTTGGTACCGTGTATCAAACATTCCCCTCCGTTAGTCAGCCGTTAGCTGTCAACCGTTAAATGATGATGTCATCAGTAAAAATGGTATTGAATGGTCCATTTTGCCCCTAGTAACCCTGAAATGACTTATTTAACCCATTATTTTATTGAAATGACCAAACTACCTTGACTTAAAATTATAAAGAAAGTCCTTAAATTAAGTTCTATATCTATTGTATCCCTATTAAATGTGAATGGACTCTTTTAATCTTAATTTTGAAGTTAAATATTTTTTATTATTATTTTAGCCAAATAATATATGCACATATATATATATACACATATATCTATACATATATAACTCTCTCTCTATATATATGCACGCCAAGGAAGAGGGAGGTTGAGGGCGCCGCCGGCAAGAGGGGGGCCGACACGAGAAGGTGTGGACTGCGCTGCCGCGAGTGGTGGAGGATGTCGCTGCTAAAGGTGGAGGACGTGGTTGGGAAAAGAACCCTAACTCTAATTTGTTTTCCACTTCATCTTCCTTCTTTGTCTCTGCAATGATGGAAGCTATTGGATACCAATTCATTATAGAGTTATGATTTCTTTTCAATACTGGGTTCTATTTAAAAGTTTAAATCGATGTTTCATGATCCAGATTTAATTTTTGTTTTCTTAGCAGTTTCTATTTGAAATTTTCTAAAAAAACATATTTCACATAAATTTTTAGTCAATGTTTCATGTGGTTAAAGAAATTTATGATGAAGATTTGAATTTTTTTTCCCCTTTTTTCTTACACTGGTTGAAAAGTAAATTATTTGGAATTGGAATTGGAATTGGGATTGGATTTGTGGGTTCTATATGAAATTTTCTAATCAAGGTCATTTTAATCTATTAAACCAGAAGTAACATTCAAATCAATGTTTTACATAAGTATGTTCTTGCCCCAGGGATGGAAATAATTTGCTTTTGATACTTGGATTATGATATCACTGTTTCAAGATCCATAATGTCGAACTCAACTTCCATACATAAAGGAGAGAGAGAGTCGTACAAAATTTATAGATATAATGAGAGAAATAAAATGATAGATATAACAGAGAGAGAGTAGAGGCAACAGATGAAGGCTGATGATAGTGAAGGAGAGGAAAGTGCGGACACGGTCTAGGGTTTTTAAAAGGGTATTTATGTCTTTTCAAAATGCTAATTTTTAATGGTTCTAAAGTAAAAAATTTCAGAAGGACAAAATTGACATTTTACCCAATTCCGCTGATAAGGGGTGTAATTGAGATATTTTATTATAGAGGGGTGTAATTGGAATATGATTAAATCAAAGGGGATGTAAGTGGGATTTACCTTATTAAATAATCCATAATACATCTCCAATTCATGTAATTTCCCACCAGGTATACATGCACCTACTAGTAAACATAAATAAATATAGACAAAGATATATTATTTTAGCTACGACCTGTGTCCCATATCCAAAACTAAATTTCATCCCCTAATACTTTAGTCTCCAGAGTTAGTTGTTTGGACTTTTTATGGCTTGTGTGCTAGAATTTGTCAAATATGGATGCACCGCATGCATTGACTCGAAAGAAAGAAAAATGTTGTGTGATTGAAGCAGATTGCAGAATGATCGGAGTTGACGAATACTTTTCTAATATATATGTATACATGTATATTGATTGTACATTTGTATTTGTTTTAAATATTACTTTGACGATTAAAGAGAACAGCCTTACATTTTTGGGCCAATAATGTGTGCTCATTTTGATGACTAACAACTCCATAATTTTATGTATTGCTCCCACCATTTTTTTTAGTTGTTTTAAAATAAATCTTCCGTTTAAAAATTTAAATATACTTTATATTAACAAATTTTTTAATTTATTTTTCAAAAATTAAAGTTATAAACATCTAAATTATAAATTATTACATTATTATGGTGGGACCAATGATATATTTTATATTTTATTCACTATAGCTACCATAAAATTATGGGTAAAATGTATAAAATTCCCCTGAACTATTGCACTTTTGCAACAAACTCCTCTGAATTAAGAATAACCCCCCTGAACTATCAATTTATTGCAATTAGCCCCAATTTCATTTCAAAATACTCTTTTACCCTTCTTACTCAATTTATCATTCTTTAAATTTTACTAATAATCTTTTCTCTTAGTTGAGATTATAAATTAATCATTCAATTTAATTGTATTGTAGTAAATATGTACTCAAATAACAAATAAAATAGAATTATAAGTTGTGTTGCTTTATTTTTTAAAAATATTGAAGAATTTATTCTAATTTAGTTTGATTTAAAAAATAAAACTTTTTATCCTAAGTTCAAGTTTTTTATGCTAATTAAATAAAAACATTTTTTCATAAGATGTATTCAAAGTAAATTTACTTATAACTTGAATAATAAACACTTTTTTTAAAAAAAAAATCATGTTATATAGATAAATAGTGTCGAGTAACTCATTAACTTTTTTTTTTAAACAATTAATGAATTTTATATTAAACAACTTAAAAGCATTATTTAAATTTATTAATTATGAATATTAGGTTTAAATTTATGTAAAGTTGAATGAGATTTTCCATCGAATTAGTAGTAATTATTTCAAAATTTATGTTGATGAGAAAAATGCATTAAGTATATTGAAATAAGAATGGACATTATGGTCATTTATGAAAATTTTGAAGATAATGAGACATTTTGCAAGAAAATGTGATAGTTTAGGATTAGTTGCACAAATCATAGTTTAGTGTGGTTATTTGTAAATTGGATCATAGTTTAGGGGGATTTTTGCACTTTATCTTAAAATTAATCATCTTAATAAGTTGAATTCACCAAAATTAAGGAACTTATAATTTGAGATGGAGGAAGTAATATTTATTAAGTGAAATAATAAATTATCAAGATTTTCTTTCGCGGAATGTCATTATTTACTCAAACTTGACTGCATTTTTCTTTAGCAAAACAAAATATAGCATTATATAAATTTTTGACCCTACCAGAAGCAATATTTAATATCGCTATAGTTCAAAAATTATTAATTAATCTAATTCAATCTAACAAAAATGAAATCACTCCGATTCGTATGGTAGTCGTCTTGCATGGGTTTCGTGAATTAATCGAGGTACGCGTAAGCTGACTCATATATAACGATTATAAAAAAATAAAAAAATGAAATCATGCTTTGTAAATTTGAACCTATGACATGTTCAACCACTGAACTAAGAACACTTTCCTATAAAAAAATAGATAATATTGTAACGAAATGTCAAAACCTTAAGTGAAAATTTATTTGCTGCCACTAAATATTATAACAGTAGTTTCTATTCATTTTAGCGACTACGTAATTATATTTTTTTTCCTTGTAGTTTGAATATATATACTTCTATGTAAAAAAATCATCATCATTATTAATATCAATTTAGTATTCCATGTCACGCCTGAGAGTATGTGACTCCTAACCTATCCCTATCATGTGGGTCCAACGTTCCCTGTTATGTCTAATTGTGAACTGGTATCTTTCATGAACCAAAGTTTGCGATGCCCCGTTTAATATTAGGAAATTAGCACCGTATATTCTCTAAACCATGCCCTTCAGGATAAAATCCAACCCAAAAGCAAATGTGAACGTGCAAACTTGGAAACATCATTGTAAAAGTACCTAACTCGTGTATCCTTGGTCCGATGACACGTGTCACAACCTCAAACGTCTGCCCTATTAATGTATATATGAATCTATTAACCATAGTTTTTGGAGATCATGAATTAAATCGAACATAACTCATCCGAATTTTATGTGTCGTCCTAACCCAGCCACCATGCTCCCGTATTTCAGGTAAATGTCGGCCTTGTGCTATGACTCGGCTAGGGCTGCAACTTGCCCAGCACAATCCGGACTCAACCCATAAAATCAAGTTGGGTTCATCAGGTTGAGGATTTTAAAAGTCGAGTTGAGTTCGGGCCCAACCTAAGTTTATTGCGGGTAGGTCGGGCTGAGCTCAAATCTGATCTTTATTATATCCTAGACTCTCTCTCTCTTCACGCATGTAGCCTATCTCTCTCTCTTTTTAGTTGCAAACCATCGCCAATACTATAAAGTTGCTCCCCGCTCTCTATACATCTTGTGTGTGTTTTTGTTTCATATATATATGTATATATCTACATATGTATATGTGTGTAGATGAGGGAAAAAATATTGATTTTATTCATACATATAGGAAAACATATATGAACATGTGTTTGTTGTTGTATAGGAAAACATATCTAAAATTGTTCCTACATACATATGTATATGTATATATGTACATAAACATATATATGAAACAGATCTTTGTTCAGATCTGTGTTTGTTGTTGTATATTTACATATTTATAAAGAGAGTAATATGAAGGTGTAGATGCAGAAAAATACACAACGAATTAGGTTTAAACAAAAATTGAATATCTCCCTTTATTCATCCTTTGGCCATGTATTTATACATAATTTAGTAGATGCGTCAGACCCATCTACCCAAGTTTACCAATTCATTAAATCATGGGATTTGATAAACTCCTTTCTTTTTTGGACTCTATCTTCCATAAGTGGGACAAATTCCTTACTTGGGGATCACTCTTTTTCCAGAGACTTCCATGGGCCAGGCCCATCCGTCCCATGACCCATCAGTCTTGTGGCCCATCTTCATTGGGTCATAAACTTTTGACTATTACACAAGCTCCCGAGGTTATGGGCTCATGGGCCAATTCATAGCCCATGATTGAATTTATATATACACATATATATTAATGTCTTTATGAGAAATGATGGTGGTGATGTGACAAGTCTTTATTTAGCATTTATTTACATTTCAAAACGTGTGGCCATAACTTCCTTAATTTTCGCACCATGACGGCTTGTCGTGTAACGTGCAACCTTCGGGCTTCGTGCTAACTATTGGCTTGCCCCTTCCTCACTATAAAAACACACCCTTAATCATTTGATTTCCTCATTCCTCTATCTCTCAATTCACAATCTTGGAACTCCTTTCTTTTTATTTCCTATAATTACTTCAACCGGTATTAGGAACCTCCATCGGAATAGACACTTCTCCCTTTCTGAAGTTTTTCCTGCCTCTTCTCCATAAACTGTGTAAGTCAGATAACACTTTCTTCTTTTTAATTTTTATCTCTGCCCCCATCTGTCTTTTCTACCTTTCTGAAACTATGTCTGATAGTGACGATACTAGGTTAGTAAAGGAGGTCATTCTGTCTTCTGGAACCGACCCCGATTCAACCAGTAGTGATAGTCCTTCTTCCGTCCGCCAAGAGGCCCCCAGTCCAAAAATAGTTCCCCCGAATACTGATCTTCCGAGTTCGTCAATGAATCCAAAAACATCTGCTACAGGGGGTTCTCATGATAATGATGAGTCTGTGAACCCCAATCCTTCTAAACATTTCTCGGTTGCCCCTCTTAAGAAAACCAGGCCTGAGGTGGATGTAAAACATCTTCGGGCTGAGACTAATGTACCCGGTGATGTTCGTGTGGCCCCTTACCCAGGCTATTTAGACCTTTTTAAAAGTGAGGAACTTCAACCAGGTAGCATTTTGCTATCGGCGGTTCATCTCAAAGTCTTAAGATTTCCTCTTCACCCCTTCTTTCATTATGTCTTTTTCATGCTAGGGTTACACCCTCTTCAGCTTAACCTGAACAACTTTAGGATTCTGGCCATGCTTCTTCTATACAATAGGGATTTGGACCTTAATCTAGGTTTAGCTGACATGCTTCTCTGCTATTTCTTCCAAAAGGCCAAAGAAAGCAAGGGTAGGTGCAACCTCTTTCCCTTCTAGGGTCGGGGCATATGCTCTGACACGGAAAAATCTGACAAAGGATGGAAGGTGATGTGTTTTAAAATATTACTCGCAAGTGCAGGAATCAATTGTAGTTTAGGTTATGCAAGAACGAGGTCGAACCCAAGGGAATGCTTTAAAGAGAACTTAATTAAACTCAAATTAATCTAAAACTAACCTAGTTTCTCAAAGTTTGTTTATCGAAGTGATTTTTATACTAAATATGCAATATCGAAATACAAATAATTAAAGCGAGAATAATAGGGAGAAAATACTAAGGTATCGGAATCCACCACCACTAATCCATAAACTTCTAATTATTCTTTTATCAATTCCAATTTTAGAGTAGTAATTTAGAAATCAATCTTATTACTTTCTCAAGATTTAACAAATAACGCACTAATGAAATATATTTTCAAGAAATAGATTTTCCTTCGCTTTAAAGTATAAAATTATAAGCATCATATGTATGCAATTTAATGGATCACATAAGATCAAAGATTTTTACTTATAAACTCATCAAATCCAAGCTTGATTAATTGTGATAAGAATTCTTAACTACTATAAATACATGATATTTATAGTGAAAGGAATTTAAAACAATTAATAGTATGAAGCGAAAATCATAAGCATTTAAACCATACACATGAAAATTGATAAAAGACTAAAAGGAATTTATTTCATAAATGGTGGTTTCATCCTCAACCTTAGTTGAGGATTTAGTTACACATGCTTAAAAAGAAAATAACAAAGTAAAAATAATAAAACCCGGAATTGAAGATAAATTCTTCTCCTCTTTGGTGTCCTTCTTGCTCTCCTCTTTCTTCTTCTTCTTTTCTTTCTTTTTCTTTTTTCTTCTTCAAGATGTATCCATATTTATAGAGAAATATTGGAATCAAATTACAACTTGTAAAGATAAATCAAATATTCTTTCATTTTTTTTTTCATAACTTTCCATCACATTTTGTTATTTTTCCATGTGCATTTGAATCTTCCAACTTTCATCCATGTGCATTTGATTCATCCAACTTTCATCCATGTGCATTTGAATCTTCTCTCATTTTACACCTATAAATGAAAGACAAAAATGTAGATGTAATTTAATGACATTGAAAATAATTTATTCAACAATTTTATTATAAAAATTAAGTTTTGTGCACTTATCATTATTATATTTCTAAATTAATTAAAATAAATAGTCTTACCTACTAACAAATATACATTTGGGGATAAAATATGTATGTAAAATGGACTTATCAGAAGGAGAGAATGGTAGTTTTTAGTGGCAACTGGTTTTACATGTTCTCTTTGACATTCCCGATCCCAAGCACCTTCGGTCCTATTCGTTTGCCTGTCTACCATCCTTTCCATAAAGCTTCTTATTTTTGTGAGTTCTGTGACTTATATCGGGGGGAGTACGCGTATAGATTTCTAGGCTATGAGGATAGAGAAATTACCTTATCCCTCATAAAAGAACGGTTTGCACTTCTGAAGGCCAATATCTGGAACAATGTCCGATCTGCCACCACTCTTCTGACTAAGGCCAATCTGGAGATGATTTCTAACTTGGGCACTACTATTGACATGATGGATTTTCCTGTCTGGCCCCTTTCTACCAGACGCACTCAGGTTCCTGAAGGGCTTAATCTGTTTGACGCCATTCCACTCTCGACAGCACCTCCGGCCCCTCCGATACCTCCGCCCACACAAAGTCTTGCAGATCCACCTTAGCCTCCTCCTGCAGATATTGCCACCACCAGGTCTCGATCTAGTACAGGTGGTGGAGCAGCCAATAAAAGACCCAGGACCCATACTACTGATGCCTCAACGAGCGAAACTCCTCAGGCTCAGGACACCTCCCGTACTGCAATTCCCTGGGAGACAAAGTTTCTCCTTCCCGATGGGACTCCGGTCTATGCTGACCATCTTACCATCTGCCAGCTAGACGTTATTCAGGCCATGGCAAAGGGGGTCTGGACTCCTGCTGATAAGGATGCTCAGTCGAAGATTTCTAGGACTGAACTTTTCCAAAAAGGCTCCTCGATGGCCATGGAGGTTGGTGATTCAACTTTTATTTTGTACCTTATTTTATTATTTTTACTTCATTTTACACTAACATACACTCTTTTCCCTATCTGTGTAGCTTCTTTATGGGATCTAGGCATACAATCATGTCCTGGAGTCCGATGTCCGGGAAATGGCTAAGATGCATGCTCAACTTCAGCAAAATAACGAGCATCGTATCACTCTGGCCAGAGAGGCGGATGGTCTTCTCCTGAGTGTATCTGAGCATAAAAGCCTTCTGGAGATCGGAGAGGCTGAAAAGAGGGCTTTAGCTGCTGAACTAGCAGAGGTGAAAGCAGCCTATCAAAAGATAGCAGCCGAAAAGGCGGAGTCAGATAATCTTCTGGCTCTTGAGCGATCTAAGGTAGAGATGTGCCACTTGGGTGGTTTGGATATGCACAAGCGGTATGTTACAATTTGTGACGTTCGATCGGTAAGGGCATGGCGAGATAGGCACGAGATGAAGCATATTCCCCTTGCTGATCGGGAGTTTAAGACTGCCGAAGATTTTAATGCTTTCATGGGAGTTCCCTTTCCTTATAAAGACCCACCGGCCTCAGAGAATAAGAAGTGGTTTGCTGCCCTCTTGAAGGTAAAAGAATAGCTTTCCCCCTGAGTTAAATAAGACTTAGGTTATTTGCACTTCATCATGTACTTACCCTTTTAGAAGGGTGTTTTTGTATTTTCTATTTATTTTAATGAAAAAGGATTTTCCCAATTTGGTGGTATTTTATTTTTGTTACTTCGGTTTAGCTATTTGACTAGCCCGAGATAAACGTTTTTGAACTCACTACTTAGAAAAATTTTCATTTTAGTATTTAGTCTTCGGGCATTTGGCCCCTAAGACTTGTTTTTGTCATTTGGTTAGTTCAACTCAGGATTGAACTCAACACTTTAGGAAAATTTTCTGTTCATATGGAGTCTTTGGGCATCTGGCCCCTAAGACTTGTTTATGTCCTCTGGTTAGTTCAAATCAGGTTTGAACTCAACACTTAGGAAACTTTTCTGTTTATACGGAGTCTTTGGGCATCTGGCCCCTGAGACTTGTTTATGTCCTCTAGTTAGTTCAAATCAGGGCTGAACTCAACACTTAGGAAATTTTTTTGTTCATACGGAGTCTTTGGGCATCTGGCCCTTGAGACTTGTTTATGTCCTCTAGTTAGTTCAAATCAGGTTTAAACTCAACACTTAGGAAACTTTTCTATTTATACGGAGTCTTTGGGCATTTGGCCCCTGAGACTTGTTTATGTCCTCTGGTTAGTTCAAATCAGGGCTAAACTCAATATTTAGGAAAATTTTCTGTTCATATGGAGTCTTTGGGCATCTGGCCCCCGAGACTTGTTTATGTCCTCTAGTTAGTTCAAATCAGGTTTGAACTCAACACTTAGGAAAATTTTCTTTTTATATGAAGTCTTCTGGCATCTGGCCCCTGAGACTTGTTTATGTCATCTGGTTAGTTTAAATCAGGGCTGAACTCAACACTTAGGAAAATTTTCGTTTTAGTATTTAGCCTTCGGGCACCTGGCCCCTGAGACTTGTTTTTGTCCTCTGGTTAGTTCAAATCAGGTTTGAACTCAACACTTAGGAAACTTTTTTGTTTATACGGAGTCTTCGGGCATCTGGCCCTTGAGGCTTGTTTATGTCCTCTGATTAGTTCAAATCAGGGTTGAACTCAACACTTAGGAAAATTTTCTATATTAATATGGCATCTTCACAAGGTATGATCATTAATATATAATGTGATTTTTTATTAAAACAAACTTAGGAAACATATAGCAGAGGTGCCGAACATCGGGCACAAATGCTTTATTATAATCAGCAGACGTGTCATGTGCAAGACATAATTTTATTTTACTGTTTTAAGGAAAAACGATCTAAGGATAATACCTCTTCAGACGATAAGCGTTCTGAGAGTTGGGCTCGATGCAACCTGTCTCGTTCTTCCGTACCCGATAGGCACTGCGACCGATGACCTCAATTATTGTATAAGGTCCTTCCCATGTCTCCCGTAACTTGCCAATAATCCTAATTTTTCTTCTGAGAACCTTATCGCCTACCTGAAATTCTCTTATTTTGACCTTCTCATTAAACCGAGCTCTGACTTGTTGCTGGTAGGCAGCCAGCCTTATCCCGACGAGTTCTCTTATTTCTTCCAGTAGGTCCAAGTCATGGGCCAGGTACCGATTGTTTAGACCTTCTTCCCAGGTATGACTTCTTAGCGTAGGCACTTTCAATTCGGTCAGGATCACAACTTCGGCCCTGTAGGCCATGGCAAAAGGGGTCTCTCCTGTTGGTTGTCTTGGAGTGGTCCGATAAGACCATAAGACCTCAAGTAATTTTCCTAACCAAGCCCCTTTTATTTTTTTGAACTTTTTTCTAAGTGTATCAAAATTATTCGGTTTATCCTCTCGGCCTGTCCATTTCCCTATGGGTAACTAACGGAAGAAGTGTTCTGATTGATCTCATGCTTTTCCAGGAACACCTTAACTTTCCTGTTATCCAGGTTGGTGCCATTATCCATCATTATAGTTCGGGGTAGACCGAATCTACAAATGATGTGACTCCAAATGAATTTTATAACGTGGCTACTTTAGATTATTGGGTATGCCTCGGCTTCCACCCATTTGGTAAAGTAATCCGTAGCAAAAAAAACACGTGTAGTAGATCGTATGGCCTACGGGAGAGGACCCGCAATATCCATTCCCCATCAGGCAAAGGGGTGAAGGATAATTGTTAGATTTAGCAGTTCCGGAGGTGGATGAATGGCATCACCATGAAATTGGCATTTTTTACAGTGTCGAGTATATATTTCAGCGTCTCTTGACAGGTATGGCCAGAAGTACCCCTGGGTGAGGACTTTATGGGCTAAAGACCTTCCTCCGGAATGATTGCCACACGATCCAACATGTATCTCTTCCATGACTGCAGAAGTTTCGGAAGGTGTGTGACATCTTAAATATGGCCCGGAGAAAGACTTGTTGTAAAGTTGGTCGTTGTATAGAGCGTATCTGGCAGCTTTCATTCTTATCTTCAGGGCCTCTGGTTTTGACTCAGGTAATGCATCCGTCCTCAAATAGTCTGTTATGGGGTCCATACAGCTTGGCTCCTAAGGAATGACCATCACATCCTCGGAGGGTTCCAAGCTTGATCGGATGATGAAGTCCACTGGTGTTGTTCGAGTCATACTTTCCCTTGTTGTGGAGGTCTGGTTAGACAAACGATCTGCCATGATATTATCCCCTCTGGGGATCTGTTTAAAGGTTAACTGATGGAATTCCTTGGCCTCCTTTAGTACCAAATTCCTGTAAGCTTCCATTTTAGGCTCTCGGGTTTCATACTCCCCATTCAACTGACGTACGACCAATTAGGAATCACTTCGTATCTTTGTTTTCTACACTTGAAGGCTTCGCGCCAACCGAATTCCTGCTAAAAGGGCTTCATACTCGACTTCGTTATTGGAGGCTGGAAACTCCAATTGAACGGACTGCTAAATTTTAGTTCCATCGGGTGTTACGAGCTCTACCCCGATCCCTGCTCCATTGATATTTGACGATCCGTCCACGAATACTACCCATAATTCTGGTCCATTTTCTTCTGGAGTGTCCATAGTTTCTGTTTCTAACAGAAAGTCAGCTACCGCTTGCCCTTTGATGGCTGTTCGAGGGACATAGGTTATGTCATAGATTCCTAGTTCTATTGCCTATTTGGATACTCTTCCTGACAATTCGGGCTTCGCCATTATGGATCTGATCGGGGTTGCAGTTGGTACCACGATCGGATGTGCTTCAAAGTAATGCCGAAGACATCGTTTTGCATTGATCAGTGATAGTACCAGCTTTTCATGTTTGGAATAACGGGTTTCTGCATCAGCAAAGGCTTTGCTGGTGTACAAGACCGATATTTGGTACCCCTTGCCCTCCTTGACCAGAGCGGCGCTGGTAGATGTTGTAGATATGGCTAGATATAAGTGTAACGGCTCGTCTGCTTCTGGGGTTGCCAGTATGGGAGGCTTTATCATGTAACTCTTGAGCTTTTTCAGGGCTTCTGATTGCTCTGGCCCGTAAACCTCTCCTTTAGCTATTTTTATAGAATAAAAAAAAAGGCATGCACCGATCAGTTAAGCGAGAGATGAAACGGCTGAGAGATGCTACTCTTATACTTTTTGAGGGTGTTAAACACCTGCTGCAGATCAACCAGGTGGTCACTTTTCGCCTTGCTTTTGACCACCGTGTCATCAATGAAGGCTTCTATGGTAGATCCCATCATACCCTTAAAAACTTTGTTTACCAACCTCTGAAAGGTTGCATCTGTATTGTTTAGTCCGAAAGGCATAACTGTGTAACAATATGTACCTGATTCAGTGATGAATGCGGTCTTTTCCTCGTTATTGGGGTTCATTCGTATCTGGTTATATCCAGAGTACGCGTCCAAAAATCTCAAACGCTCGAATCATGCAGTGGCATCTACCATATGATCGATCTTTGGTGAAGGAAAACAATCCTTCGGGCATGCTCTGTTCAGATCAGTGAAGTCCATGCACACTCTTCATTTCCTATTCTTCTTTTGAACCACAACCATGTTTGCCATCCAGGAAGGATATTGCACTTCTTTAATGAATCCGGCTTGGAGAAGTCGATCAACCTCTTCAGCTATAATCTGGTTTCGGTGAGCCCCCATGCGTCTTTGTTTATGCCTGACGGGTTTTACATCGGGGTCCACGTTGAGGGAATGTTGGGCCAATGAAGGATCTTTACCGGGCATATCCATGTGGCCCCAAGCGAATACATCAACATTGGAATGTAGGAGGGCCTCCAATTCTTTGTTTTCCTGTATGTCGAGGCCAGAGCTAATGTAGGCTATCCTTTCAGGGTGGTCGGGGCAAATCTGAACTTCTAGCAAAGGTTTAGCTGCTATAGATGACCCCACACCCTTATCCTGTAATTGCTATTGATGATTGGATCCTGCCTTGGATTGTGAACCTCGTTCCGGTTCTGTCCTCTTCCTCAGACCTTTCAAGGTGATGGCGTAACATTCTTTGGCCGCCACCTGATCTCTTCTGATATCAATCACATCTATTCCGTTTGGATCGACACATCGCATGACTTGATGTAGGGTGGAAAGAACTTTGTGCATCCGATGGATCCAACCCCTGCCCATGAGGAGATTGTATGAGGGTTTGACATCTACCACCACAAAAGTCTCTATGAGCGTGCGCCTTGCTGCTGTTACTGGCGGTTGGATCTCCCCCACTGGTTCTACTCTTCTGCCATCGAATCCTGCTATCGGGCTTCTGGAAGGAACTATCTCTTGGGGGTTAATCTTAACTTCTCAAAAGCCCACTTGGTGATTATGTTGGCGTTGATTCCTGGGTCGATCATTACTCTCTTGATCAGGAAGTTCAAGACCATGAGGGAGATCACCAAGGGATCGTCATGTGGTGATTGAATGTTCCGTATATCTGCAAAAGAGAAAGTTATCTGTGCATCTTCTTTCGGGCTTCGAAACTCGCTGATTTCTCCAACCCTCCGCAGTCTTTGGGCTTGACGCATCTGGGATCTACGGGCTTCCTCTACATCTGATTAGCTTGGCCCTCCGTGAATTATGTGAATGACTTTTATGGGCTGATCCGTTGTCCCCTTGACAAGCGTATGTGATGTTTGATCTGATCGAGTGCCCTTCTTGGAAACGTATTCGGTCAATTCACCTTTTGCTATCATGGCTTCTACTTGCCTCCTGAGGCTTCTGCACTCGTTGACGTGGTGTCCATACTTGCCGTGGAAGGCACAGTGCCTTAATATGTCTCTCTGTTCCATTGGTTGTCTGATAGGTGGTGGTGACCGGAAGATCCCTTTACCCTTAGTCTCCTGATATAGTTTGGCAAGGCTAACCTTTAATAGTGTAATCTTGTCTTTGAACCTTTGGCATTTCTCTAGGACTGGGGAGGGTGCAGGTGGAACACTTGGCCACTTTCGATCTAGTGCCCGATCCTTAGCTTTAGGTTCAGATACTCTCGCATCTACACTTGTAAAGGTTTCCCTTCTTTGGCGTATGACCAGTTCTTCTTCTATCCAAAGATGTCCTTATGCCCTCGAATTAAGTTCCTTGATGTTTGCTGGTGGTTTCTTGACCAACGACTGGTGGAACTTTGTTCCAGGAATCAAGGCCATCCTGAAGGCCTCGACGGCTGAGTGCTGATCACAATTATCAATTGAGGACATCTTGACGTTGAATCGCGAGACAAAGCTTTTCAGGGATTCACCTTTTTCTTGGATTATGGTGAATAGACTGGAGATGGTCTTTTTTTATATTTTTTTGCTGAAGTATTGGGCGATGAACAACTCACAGAGTCTGAGCCAGCTTCCAATAGATCGGGGTGGTTGCTTCCTGAACCATAACAGGGCTGATTCGGTCAGGCTGGTGGGAAAGACTTTGCAGAGTAAGGCTTCGTTTTCGTTATAGACATTCATTTTTGTATGGACATGGTAGATGTGTTCCGTCGGATCTTTTGTGCCATCGAACAGGGTGAACTTCGGTAGCTTGAACCTCTCCGGGTAGGGCACACTGGTGATCGCCAGTGTGAATGGTGTTTGCATAGTGTCGATGGATGCCTTAGAGGTCAGATCATTCGGGGTCTGGATCTTTAGATCCTTAAGCACCTGCCTTTGGAATCTGATCATAATTTTCTCCAACATTTTCATGGTCAGAGTTTCTTCGGGGTTGTGCATCTCGAACACCTGTAGGGATGATTCTGCGTGTTCCTCCCGATCGTTGATGGAATTTGCGTGGTGGTTGTCTCTTTCTGATTGGTGGCTCGCAGACTGTTCTTACTGGTTGGATTGTTTATCATTCTGGGCTTCTCGAGGCTTTTGCAGCAGGGCCAGTTTTGCCACCAACTCGGCATTCTACCTCTCCAACTCGGCGGTCCTTTCCTCCAAGGCCCGCCTGATCGGATCTTCGGTTTGCGATGGTTGGCCTCCGTTCGGAGGTAACTCGGACTGTTGCGATCGGGTGATAACTGCCATGGATGATGTCAATCTAAGCTCCTAGTAGAGAGTGGGAAGCTGTTGAAAAAAGATTTCAAGGACTAGTGTTCCCACAGACGGCGCACATTGTGTAGATGCAGAAAAATACACAACGAATTAGGTTTAAACAAAAATTGAATATCTCCCTTTATTCATCCTTTAGCTATCTATTTATACATAATTTAGTAGATGGGTCAGGCTCATCTACCCAAGTTTACCAATTCCTTAAATCATGGGATTTGATAAACTCCTTTTTTTTGGACTCTATCTTCCATAAGTGGGACAAATTCCTTACTTGGGGACCACTCCTTTTCTAGAGACTTCTATGGGCCAGGCCCATCTGTCCCATGGCCCATCAGTCTTGCGACACATCAATCTTACTACTCATCAGTCTCGCAGGCCATCAGCCTTGTGGCCCATCTTCATTGGGTCATAAATTTTTGGCTATTACAAAAGGAGATTTTTTTTTCTTTTCTAATTATTTTTATCATCTACAAATAAAAAACAATATTTGCAAAAAATAAAATTTTTATTTTTTTTTTGTTTTCCTTCCATTCTTTAAATCAGAATGACATACCATATAGTTTTCTCTTAAATTTTTATTTTTTATTTAAAAAAATAAAATAAAAATAACCCAGGTGACCCGCCCAACCCCGTCGGGTCGGGCTTAGTTTAACCCAATTAAGAGTCGAGCGGGTTGGTCTGGGTTGTAACAACCCCGGGTTGACCTCGGATTCAGGTTGGGCCGGCCAAAGTTGCACCCCTAGCTCTGGCATGTGTAGCTAGCCGACTCATACACACACACACACATGTTTATCCATATATATATATATATATACATATATATATCGCCAGCATAACTCATGTGATATCACCTTCATCCCCAAAGTGTGAGTGTGTGGGAGGTTAGGGATTTGAGTTCTTTGGGACTCATGTGGGTGGGGGGAGGGGGTGTTAGGCCATGTTTAGTAACCGATATGGTTTGATGGTCTTGGTCTAAGAAAACTGCAACCAGACCATGTTTGACAAACTCGTCTGGTCTTAAATTTTTAGAAAATTGTAAAAATATTGAATATACTTTATATGTTGTAATAACCTTAAAACCCAAAAATTAATTTGTAAACATTTGTTAAAGTTGTTTTGAAATGTTTGTATTATGTATTTCTTACATGATAATGTGATATTAGTTTTAAAAAAATGTTGACAACACCTCCCCTAAAATTTACCAACAAATTGGTTTTATACCTGCCACAATTTTTATTATATAGAAAGTACACTCGCACAAATTTCACAAGTGCATAAGTAATATTACACTCTGTATCAGCCCATTACTACAACAACCACTACAATAAAATATATAAACACTATAAACATGAACAAATAGAGCTGGTAATTCGTGTAAGGGTATCGACCCACGAGTCGACCATGTAATCTGACACTAGTTGACACGAAAATAAAATATTTTAAATTTGACACAATCTAACACGAAAAATAAAAAATAAAAAATAAAATTGAAATTGAAATTGAATTTGACACCATTCAGTAATAGTTTATTAATATATTTCAATCCATGACCAATTAGAGAACAAAAAAATCTGCAAATAAATATAACAATAAATATAATCGTGTTAAACGTGTCAAAAATTGCTAGCTCTATGAACAGACATCCAACACAAAAACAACCACCATATAGCATGTATTTCTGCTTCCTTTGTTCGATATTGAATTTCTGCAACAACACTATCAAATTCAAATGGCTCATCCTCGAATCTCCCCTACACACCATGGACATAGTCTTCCAACCATATAAATGAATCCTTGTGATCCTACATTTATAATCAAAAACATGAAATTAATATTTGAAACCGAAAATTAATTCAACATGGTAAAAATATGACAAATAAATTGTACCTTCCATAGTGGACATCTATAAAATCATTTTTCGAAATTCTTTTTTATTTTAGCCTGATACAATTTCATTTCACCAATACCACAACCACAAATGGGCCCCTCACCTTTAACCTGATGCATTCCTACATGTACAAGTAAAACAAATGAATTGCAGGATATAATAACACAATGTGCATTTTATAAACAAATTTTAATACAACCATACAAAGAAATTGATTACAAAAAAATCCTAGGGTTCATTTTAAGTATGATGCGCGTAAGTATATATATCATTGGCAATACTATCATGCAATCTATCCATATTCGAAAACCATAGGCAGACATCTGATAAATTTCAGGACCAAGAAATATGTCAACACCAACAACAATTTTAGCATAATAACACTTGTAAATTTCAGCAAGCAACAATCATAACTATAAGCAAGCAACAATCATAAATTTTAGTAGTATCAAATAGGTCTTCCAAATGATTCATAAACAACTAATAATCCAAAATAAAACATAGTCTAGAGGAACATAAACAACCATGAGTCAAAAATAAAACATAATCCATCGAAAAAAAACACACAACATCAAAACATAAGCATAGTCTAAAGATGAGCAATTCAAATGCGCCTCTTCTCATCAGTATTCTTTATAAACCACACCATCCACTCCACATCCACCTTAAGGGCCATCAGAACCTTCATGTAGTCCGCGGTATCTAAGTCTATTGTATTCAAAATATTGGTACACTCAAGGAACATGTTGGTAGGAGTTTTCTCAGGATGTTGAGATTCCCCATCTTGCTCTTTCATTTGCGGGGATGTTATATGAACTTCTAAAGATTGTGGCTTTAAAGCTTCTAAAAATTGGTTGGTGTTTTGGATGCTAGTGACACTCGGCTTTTCAATAACAACCTCAATAACATCAACAACTGAGGAACTAGTCCTTTCTTTCCTAGATTTCTTATTCGGATGAGGTACCGGAGAAGGACTGAATTCAGCAATGTCATCATCATCAATATCTAAGTTGGTGAAAACTGGAGTAGGACGAGAGGATGAATTGAGAAATAATGGGGGTACCCTAGTAGAATACTGAACATATTTCCCATTAGCTACGGTCTCTTTGAATATGATATCCATCTACGGGTAAGTTGGAAAACATTTTTTATTGAACTTGGAATGAGTCTACAAATTAAATTTGAAAATAAATATTAATAATTTATCGTTTGAAAAATATGTATTTCTTTGAAAATAAATTTGGTACTACTAACCTTAAATGGGGGATCATCCCAACGTTCATTCTCCACGTTCACCATACCTGTAGTATTGTCATAGCCAATTTCAGATAGACCCAAAAGTTTGGTAAAGTTTAGATAATCTTCCCTCAATCGTCTCATTTTGTTTCTAAGTTGTTCCCTATTCCATCTTTCCCTCGTCTTCTCTATCATGAATTTTATTAAATTATCCCAACCCACGTTAGTAAACCCAGATGAACTTTTATTACCTGCCTTGACCTCCTCCTCCATTTTAGACACAAACAACAACATTTTGGGTTCAGTCCATAAATCTTTTTTACCCTTCCCCTTTCGCGACTCTTCCACTCCCTCAACATTCTCCATGTTCATTTCATTAATGTCCATCTATTAATAACACCCACAATAAAAAAAATGGTAATAAAAAAGATACACAACATGTAAAATATATATACATCTTCAACCAAATTTCTAGTACTGTATACAACTAATATATACATCTTCAACCATAAACAAAAATAAGTAGAAGTAGTAGTAGGAAAACTTTAAAATCATATAATATAGATTGTTAAGAGAATACTTCTGCTAGATATATTATAAATTTATATAATAGCAGAATCATCAGTAATTGTTTTCTATCCACTGCAACAAAAGAAAAGTTTATAGATATAACTGGGTAATTATATCTATTGCAAAATAAGGAAAGTTAAAAAAAATGCAGATTATGAGTCAAGAAATAGGATGAGAAAAATTCACACAAATTACCTATTTTCATTTTATTTTAGGCAATTGAATCAGACATCAACCAATTCATGCCTGTTATTTCACTACTTTACCAGAATTTGAACTATTTTATGTAATATATATATATATAATACACATTCAAACTAACCCATTACAAACTAGAAATGGGTTGAACATATATAGAAAATAAAAAACATAACATAAAAGATAAAACCATGAATTGTTCTTCAACCCAAGCAAAGTAATGGTAGTTCAAAGTATTCGAGAGACTACCTTTCAATGAACATGCATCAATTATATAAAATGAATATAATTCAACATAACACAAAGGAGGAATAAGCTATTTCGATGCAAAAATATGTATATATGCCCAAACAAATACATAAAAAATACACAAAAATAACACAAAGGAGGAGCTTGACTATTTCGAACAATATATATATATATTTATATATATATGTTGGTAGGAAAACATAAAGGATAAGAACTTCTTTGATCTTGAGTATTTACCTAAAAAAAACAATAAAAAATAAATAAAAAATATTGCCAACATGTCATAGTTAATCAAAGTTGTTGAGTCACTTAGAACATAGATAAATATGTAGAATGTATATATATTGTTAAAGTATTAATTGAAATTTGTGCCCTTTGAGTAGCTCCTACATTTATGAATGTGTGAGTATGAACATATGAATAATCATCAATTATACTCACTCAACATGGGATGAAAGTTCTCTAACGTCATTGTTGCGGTCGGACTACTCTCCCTAATCGGTGTGGACTCGAAATCCTCCTTAGTCGGTGTGGACTCGAAATACTCCCTAGTGAGATCATAATATCATGCTTACCCGATTTGGACCTTAACTCCTCTTTAGTGAGATCAGACTACCTTGCCTACCCGATCTGGACCCGAACTCCTCTCCAGTGAGATCAACGTACCAAACAGTGAGATCTATTGGTTATACTTCGGTTGATAATCACGTTGCAATGAACTTACACTTTGCCACTGCCCAAATATCACTTTAACACATTTACTGGTACTGGAACACACTCAATGGTACAAACAATGTCATTGCACCAGTAATTGAGGGCTCTCTATCTGGACTTCTCCGCCTCAGTATTGCTATTAGATTTTGGAACGCACTGCAACTCAAAGGTTGAAAATCTCCAAGTACGTAAAGATTACGCTTTCTTTTAAGCAAAATTTCTCCCCTAAACCAGTGCAACAAGGTTGAGAGAAATTCACTCTCGGGATAAAAAGAGTCTAATGTTGTGGTTGACGTTGCACTGTCACCACAACCTAGAACACTGTACTTGTATTTGTAACAAACATTCAAAAAGTTGTGAAGAATGTTTGTAAATCGTTTTGCAAATTATAAGAGAAAAATTAGAATAGGATACAATGGAGGAAGGATGACATAGTAATGTATGTTGTAATTCCCCAAGTCATGTTTGTAAATCGTTTTGCAAATTATAAGAGAAGAATAAGAATAGGATATAGTGGAGGAAGGATGACGTAGTAATGTGTGTTATAATTCCCCAAGTCTCCTCTCTTATTTATAGAGAGGAAAACGTCTTTTCAGAAAGGTTGTCAGAAAGGTTGTAACCTTTCTGAAGAAGATGACCGTTTGCATTTGAACTTCAACATACATATACGTTAAATTTCAAGTAGCCGTACAGTAACTAACTTATTGATTTTGGAAAAATATAAATATATATATGTATATATATTTTCTAACAAGATCATCCAAGCGAACACTCTTATTGTGGTCGGTCCTCCCTACGTACTCGACCTGAAATTGAACTCCTCCAAGGTGATATCATTTTATTAGACGTTTGATGTGACACTATATCAAAGATTTTTTTATGGGTTTAATACCAACGAAAACAGACCAAATATTTCATGATTTGATAAAAAAAACTTCAAATTCTAGGCGAGACTAACTTTGTTTCCCTTTATAATCAATTACTTTTTCATCTAAAATGCAATGTGGGATAGTAACCACCAAACAATTTCACTTTATTTTGCATAAATATACGGGTGAACAAAGGTTATTTTGCATAAATATACGGGTGAACAAAGGTTACTTATAAAGTAACTAAATATGGAAGCCACATCTTAAAACAACTAATTTTGGTCAAACTTGATTACTAAAATGAAAGCTTGGTTGGTATGATAAAATAATAAACATATAGAAAAAAATATATTGTCCTTTCTGGGGCGTAGCAGAGTTAGTTGGTAAGATGAATTTTTGATGTTTGGATGAACCGTATTCAATGTACCGAATGTAAATTCTTTATAAATTTACGATTTAACATTACACGAGTTGTAAAATCGGTTCGTGTAATATCCTATTGAGAATTTGACCTTTTTTCAAAAAAAAAAAAATATTATTATAGCAATGTTCTCCTCAAAGCGAGGGTAAGAAAACTAGCCCACTTTTTGCTAATCAATACGGAAATGATGATTGGTGTGAACCATCTTTACCACCTAACATGAACATATTATAATGCTAACCAATCAAAATGTAGTCAATATAAAATAAAGCATTAACGGACAAATCAATCTTATATCTATAGTTTCAAACAGACAGAGAGTGCGTGCATTCACGACATGAACGCATAGAAGCACGTTAGAGTGGGCCAGGGTCGGTTGGTCATCCACCAGCTTCCTCCACCCTCCCTTTGAATCCAAGTCTCTCTTTAGTTTTAAACATTCTCACTACTACTCCTATTTCAAAACTAAACCTCCATATCAACATTCATTCATTTCAAGTCTTGTTTTTGGTCCAAAAACTCATTTTTGTTCATAATTTTCTCATATATATGAAGACGTTGTGCCCCAATTTAGACCGTGAAGATGGTCTTGACACTGTACTTGAAGTCCCAATCCCAGAAGATAGCTTTGGGTCCTCGAAGCAGAACAGATCATGGCAACACATGACTTCATGGATGCGTTCGAACGCCGAAAGGGAAAGGTCACCGCGCTCCGTTCTGGGAGGAAGCCGGAAAACAGACATCCAGCTACTGCTCGGGATCGCCGGAGCTCCGCTAATTCCTCTCCCCATCCGGTGCCACCAACCCATCAACACTAACATCAAAGACTATCCCATTGTAAGCCCTATCTCAACTATACTTTTCCTTTACCCCTATTAGTTTTGTTATATTGACAGTACTTTAATTTAATATTCGAAACTTAGACAAAATTGAAGAACTAAAGTATTAATATGAAACTGAGAAAGTATTAGGATTTGCTTTGGTACCATGTTTGATAACTATTCTAGAAAATTTTGAAAACAAAAAAAATGTTTTAGGGAAAAGAAAAAAAGCACAATTATCTGAAAAAACACAATTTTTTTTGTAACTGACATTTTCGAAAATAATTTTTTAGAAAAATCCACCAAACAAATTTTTTGTACAGTTTTAAAATTTTTCAGTTTTAAAAAATAGAAAATCATTTTAAATATACGTACTGACCAATCCTTTACTTTTGTTATCATCAGACTATATAACTTTTCTGCCTTTTTTTACGTGTCCAAATCTATTTTTCTTATTTCTCTTAAATTCTCATAATTTATTTTTAGAAAAATGAATTAATAAGTGTTTATATATCAGCTCAATCGGTTTTATTTTGTTTTATTTTGTTTTATTTTGCGTACCATTGCAACCATCTTTAATATTTTTCAAAAAAAATTCGGTGTTTTAATGTGTGGTACTTATTAAATGTATTCAGGAGAAATCAATGGCAAAATATATAGTGCATCAGTATATAGCGGCGAGTGGGGGAGAGAAGGCGTTGGAGGCGATAGAGAGCATGTGTGTGATGGGGAAGGTGAAGATGGCGGCGTCGGAGTTTGAGGAGGTGAGAGGTGGTGGTAGTGGTAAAGTAGTGAAGAGTGGTGGTGGTGGAGGTGAGATGGGAGGGTTTGTATTGTGGCAGAAGAGGGGAGAGCTGTGGTGTTTGGAGCTGGTGGTGGGAGGGTGGAAGATAAGTGCGGGAAGTGATGGTAAAGTGGCATGGAGGCAGACTCCTTGGCACCATTCCCATGCTTCTCGTGGCCCACCCAGACCTCTTCGTCGTTTCCTCCAGGTTCCTCTCTCTCTCTCTCTCCTTAATATGAAAATAAAATTTAGTTTATACAAGGGCACTTAGTAGTCCTACGTGTTTATTATATCTGGATGTTATTTTTCATTCAATTGCTCGAGGGTATCGCTTCAATATAAAATCAAATTTTGACCTTTTAAATTAAAATTCAAAAAAATGTAGAAAACAATACAGTTATAAAAACTATTCAATTTCAAATAACTGTTTTAAATACTATAAGTAATCAAAAAATTCATAAATTTATTTTATACTAGAATTTTTATCTGTAAAATATGGAATATTATGCTTTCATCAATAGTTAGTTACAACTCAGCTTACTATTTTAATGATCTCGTTATATATCATTTCTATTTTTACCTGAACATTTTTTTTATATTTGTTTTAGATATCTTGTTTGGTTTATTTATTTATTTTTTAATGAAAAAAACTTTCAATTAATCCAATGATGTCTAATTTCTTAATAACATTAAGTATATTATTACGTTTTAACACTCACAAACCTCATATTTATAGAGAACATGAGACCGCCACATTTTCTGTAAGGTATGTGGTTAGCTAAAGACTATACTAGTCTTCCCATATTTAAGAACTCATTAATTTTAACTAGATTTTTTCACATTTATTTGAACATAAATTGGTATGGAATGATGCACCGAATTATTTTTTGAGGTTTTTTTTTCTTTACGGTAAATTATATTTTCACCCCTCAAGATATGCTTATTACAATTTCATCCCCTATTCTTCAGATAATTATAATTTTACCCCCTCAAGTTTGAAACTTGTAACAAAAACCCCCTAGGATGAAATTCCGACGTGATCAAACCCGGTCAATACTAGGTGAAATGTCTAAAATACCTTTAGATTTATTGTTATGAATATTTTTGCTCCAATCTACTACACTATTGCTTTATTTTGCCATAATTTAGACACAGTAATTGGACAATTACGAATAAATCAGAAAAAAAATCCAATTTTTTATACTATAATTGAGAAATATTCATGGTATATATGTCATTTCATTTTTTCAATCATCAGAATTGGACTTTGATGACCAGAGGGGTGAAACTGTAATTATCCAAAAAATAAAAGATAAAAATATAATAAATCATATTTTAAGGGGTAAAAGTATAATTTACCATTTTCTTTAAGGGAAAGTTCCTTGTAAGTCCTACTTTATAAATCAAAAGGCAAATAAATCCTAAAATATTTCTCTTTAGACCAATAAGTCTTATTTTTGAGATTCATTTTTATTAAAGTCCTAAAATATTTCTCTTTAGACCAATAAGTTTTACTTTCTGAGATTCTTTTCCAATGAAATCCTAAAATATTCTCTTTGGACCAATTAATCATACTTTTTGAGATTCCTTTTCATTTAAGTCCTAATTTCTTTTTTTCTTTTTTTTATCCATCCTTAGTAAATTAGTTTTGATGATAATTTTATTCATTAATTCATACATAGTTAATTTTTTTATAATTTTTAGTTACAAAAAATAGTATATTACGAATTTAAATAATAATTGATCTAATTTAAATTTAATTTAATAAACTTGAATGCATATATAATAAATTACTATACATAAAAATAATAAAATAAAGTTTCATTCAATTTTTATAGTTTAATGTAAGTGTTCATGCCAAATTTGGATTAAAAATTCATATTTAATTTAATATCTTCCATATAATTTGATAAGGGTGTAAATGGATTATTTAGTAATTTAGAATTTATATGGAGCAAGAACACCAAAAGTAAGCATTTCTAAACAATCCAACCCTTATCAAATTGTATAAAAGATATTAGACTAAATATAAATTTTTAATTCAACTTTATATATAGGAATTTGTTTTTTTAAAGTTTATATATAGGAATTTTATTATCAAATTTATTTATATATATATGCATTCAAGTTTTCTAAATTAAATTTAAATTAGATCAATTATTATTTAAATTCGTAATATAATGTTATTCTTAACTAAAATTTATAACAAAATAAATTATGTATTTATTATTAAATAAATTTATCATCAAAACTAATTTATTAATTGTATAAATAATTTTTTTTAGGAATTTAGGACTTAAGTGGAAAGGGTATCAAAAGTAGGATTTGTTGGTTCAAAGACAAATATTTTAAGATTTCATTGAAAAGAAATTTCAAAAATAAGACTTATTGATTCAAAGAAAAATATTTTAAAACTTATTTATATTTTTTTGTAAAAAGTTGGACTTAGGGCATGTTTGAAAATTTGTCTGGTCTGGTTTTGTCTAGGTTTTGCCAATTTTTCAGACCAGACTAGAAATAGCAAACCATTTATCAAACAGAATTTCAATCAGCACTAAAATCAAAACAGACCACACAAGACCAAACAAAACCAGCCCAGACCAAACTAGACCAATCCTGTTTGGAAAGTGGTCTTGACCAAACTTGTCTAGGTTTTGCCTGTTTTTGAAAAATCAATTTATTTTTATGGGCTTTGGTTTTTGTTTTTTTCAAGTCCAAACAAAGTTGTAGCTGTCAAGACCAAGAGATCACCTGATTTTCCCCTAACTTGTTATCTCCTCTATGCGCTGACAACAATCTCTCTTGCCTCTCTCTCGCAAACCCTTCACGCTTCGATTTGTATATTTAGGCAAAAAAAATATATAACATTTGAAATAATTACTCCAAATTAGAAAAATATCTAAAATTGATGTACATGTATATATAAATTAAATGAAATTAAAAAAATTTATATAAAAGTTGAAAAAAATATAAAATTAATTTATATATATAATTTGAAACAATTACTCCAAATTAAAAAAATGTATAAAATTTAAAAAATATATAAAATTAAAAGAAATTGCAAAATTTGAAAAACATATGTAAAAGTAGAAAAAAATATAAAATTCAAAAAATATATAACATTTGAAATAATTACCCCAAATTAAAAAAAATGTATAAAATTTAAAACATAATATATAAAATTAAAAGAAATTTTAAAATTTGAAATATATATATAAAAGTAGAAAAAAAATATAAAATTCCAAAAATATATAACATTTGAAAAATGTATGAAATTCAAAACAAAATATATAAATTAAAAAAATTAAGACAAAATATGCATAAATTCATGCAAAGTATCAAAATAATTCTTTTAAGAAGAAAAAAAAAAGTACTAAAATTTTAGTTGTCTGCTTGGACTGTTTGTATAATTTTTTAAAAAGAATTTACATATTTTTTGAATATATATAATTATTTCAAAATTTATACATATTTGAAAATTTGTAATTTTGAATATTCTTTTTGGTATATTTTATTGTAATTTGTATATTTGAGTCGAATAATTATCTGGTTCTTTTCGAATTCTATATATTATTGAATACAATTTTTTAAAAAATTAATATATTTTATTGACATTCTATATATATATTTTTGAATGTTATATAATTAATTCGAATTTTATACATTTTTGGAATTTTATATTTGATTTTTCAAAGTTGATATCATCATTTGGTATTTTATATTATTCGTAATATTATATATATATATATATATATTTATCATTTTAAATTATTTTTTCTTTTATATATATAATTATATCGAATTTTATACTTCATAAAATATATAGTTGAATGTTTTATATATATATAATAGTCTTTATTAAGATATAAATACCATATCCAATATTTTAATTAATCAGTTTTAGAGTAGACCATTTATTGGAAGCAGACAGTTTTTCAAATATGGTTTGGTTTTAGTTTTTTCAGACCAAACCAGAAAGACCATACCAATTATCAAACATAATTTCAATCAGCACCAAAATCAAATCAGACCACACAATACTAAACAAAATCAACCCAGACCAATCCAATCAGACTAAATCAGATCAAACCAGACCAGATCAGTTTTCAAACATGCCATTAATGAGGAATTTTCCATTTCTTTAACTAAACACGTAGTATTCAATTTCTGTGGGTCCCCCACAGTGTGGGTCAAGTCACAGACCAGCTAAGCAACTAATTAAGTTTCTAGTCCATGTTTAGAACAAATTGTCAAGACAATTTTTTGTTACGAGTACAGTTGGTTTGAGTTATCTCAAAGAGTTGGCTCCAAAATCACATGGTTAGTGGGCCATAGGGCTTGACTTACTTGAAGAAGATTTTACCAATTTAAACCAGGGATGGCAACCCATTCGGTTTTGAGCAGGTGTATATCCAGGTGTATCTCCCCGGATTTCACAATGGTTAAAAAAATTCCTCCCCATCCTTGCTCAATATCGGTTAAATGAGGGTGGAGGTTACCTAGTTCCGTTTAATCGATTTTTCTAAAACTTGTGGGCACCTAGGTACTCGTTCATAATTAAAATTTTTAAATATATTAATGTAAATTAATATATTAATATTTTACAAAATTATACTTAAAACACCAAATTCAACATTATAAAAATTAAATAAACCACCAACTTATCCAACAATCCAAATTAAAATACATTCGGCTGAAAACAATAACAAAAAATAAGATTGTCCAATTATAAGTTCACTTCAATCCAAACCAAAATAACAAAAATAAATAAATAAGATTTATGGGTTACATTTATTTTTTATTTACTATAAAAAAATATATACACAGAGGGACAGGGGGAGATTATGCTTAGGAGAGCACATGCCCCTCCTCAATTCTTTTTTTATACTAATATATACATATATTTTTAATATTCTAAAATTACCCCTCCTTAATTTCTTTTTCTTTCCTAGGGGCCTCAAACTAATTTTTTTTTTTTTTTATTACATTAGGCCCAAACAAAAAAAAAAACAAAAAACTAGTTATGTTAATATAGGCCCACTCATAATTCAACCATTATCACAATTATTGCTTAGGCCTTGTTTGGTAACATGGGTTGGTACCATTTTTTTGGTTTTGGTGTGAAAAGATAGTATCAACCCATGTTTGGTAAAATGGTTTTGGGTCAATAGTATTGACACCATTGGCACCAAATGGCCAAAATTTGGAACCATGTGAATTGATGGTTTTGGTGGTGCGGTACTATAGCAACCAAAACCAAAACCAAATGGTTGCACCATCTCACCCAAAACAAAAACCAAATAGTTGCACCATATTAATATATTAATATTAAAATATATTTTTGGAAATTTAATATATTTTAATATTATAGTTTTATTATCTTTCCTAAAAATTAATATATTATAATATATTAATATTAATATATTTTAATATATTAATATTAAAATATACATTTGAAAATTTAATATATTTTAATATTATAGTTTTATTATCTTTCCTAAAAATTAATATATTAATATTAATATATTTTAATATTAATTTAATATATTTTAATATTATAGTTTTATTATCTTTTCTAAAAATTAATATATTAATATTAATATATTTTAATATATTAATATTTAAATATATTTTTGGAAATTTAATATATTTTAATATTATAGTTTTATTATCTTTCCTAAAAATTAATATATTAATATTAAAATATATTTTAATATTATAAATTTTAATATTTATAAATAAAATGTGAAACCATTCCAAATTATCAAACATGGTTTGGTTTCAAAATTTCAACCCATACGAACTCTACCAAACATGATTTGGTTTTTCAGCATTATTTTTTCTTACACCAAAACCATCTGCACCAAACGTGGTTCCAATTTAAAATAAAATCATACCAAACCAAATCCAACCCAACTCAATTCAAAACCAAAAACTAACACCGCACCGCACCGTTACCAAACGCACCCTTAGTTAATTATTTGTTCCAATTTATTTGAATTTTGCTATTGAATTAGATTAATAATACTTTTAAAATCATAACTTTTTTTGTGTGATTTTTTTTCTTGCCTTATATCTTTATGAGAAGAATTTATTTTTACAAAAAGAGTAGTTGTATTAGTTCATGCTCTCCCCTTTTATAAAATATATTATGCCTCTCCTGAAACAAATGTTTGGCTTCGCCACTATATATATGTATTATGATATGTTTAAATGAGGCGGGGACATGTAAAACCGTTTCCCACCTCGTATATTTGCGGGATTTTTTCTCAAACTCCATTCCCGCCCATATAATATAAACGGAACATTCAAAATTATTATAAATGGGACGGGACTAATTGTCATCCCTAATTTTAACCGACGCCAACTACCATCCATTAGCTCTAAAAACAAGCTCTATGTGCGCTACAGCTTTGCTTTTAATTTAAGCGACTTCAGCAATAGTCCACCCAGTGTTGCTTAGGTCCAGTTTTTGAATAATTGATTTTTGTTATTATTTGAAATATATCAGACGTGCTTGGTTTGTAATTTGAAGATTTATGTTTTATTTTTTAATAAAACAGAAATTAAAAATAATATATAAACTATATTATTTATCCTCAATATACACACCACACAACTTCGTAAGTTTGTAAATTGTTCTTACGAAATTGAGCTAAAGAGATTTTTGATTCTCACGAAAACGAAAAACAAAAACAAAAATATAAACCAAATTATAAAAAGTTATGATGTTAAACCAAACATCTCCTAAGTTTTTACTTTGAATCATGGATAACATTGGTTTTGGTCACAACTGTGGTAATAGCGTAACGGATGCGAGTATTGAATGAGTCTGAGTACTATAAAACAGTATCTATACTTTTTAAAAACATTATGAACCTGTCAACACGTGACTTATTGAACAATACCGCAAACCATGTTTTGAACTTAATACATACAACTTGCTACAATATAGTTGCAGGTAAATAAAATTTTCGGTGGAGATAAATATTTATTATTTACCATTCAGACCACTCAAACTTTCCTCTAGATTATCTCAACCTAAAGTAAGCCACAAATTATAATATAAGGTGTTGTAATTTTGACTTTCAATTCTAATCCCATATTCCCATAAAGTTTACACATGATTTACTATTGATGAAGTAAGAACTATAACTCATAATTAAGTTATACATTCTGAACAGGGTCTTGATCCAAGGTCTACAGCCAATTTATTCTCCAACTCCATCTGCATGGGTGAGAAGACCATCAATGAAGAGGACTGTTTTGTACTAAAACTCGAGGCGGACTCGTCAGCTCTCAGAGCAAGAAGCAGCAGCAATGTAGAGATAATTCGCCACACGGTTTGGGGATACTTCAGCCAGAGGACAGGCCTCTTGGTACAACTAGAGGACTCACACCTTCTCAGGATCAAAGGAAATGAGAGCGTGTTTTGGGAGACATCAATGGAGTCGCTAATACAAGACTACAGGACCATTGATGGTGTCAACGTTGCTCATGGTGGTAGAACTGCTGTTTCACTGTCTCGGTTTGGTAATGACAAGTCGGAAATTCATTCGAGGACGCGAATGGAGGAGGTGTGGAGCATTGAAGAAGTTGGGTTGAACATAAAGGGATTGTCCATGGATTGTTTCCTGCCTCCGGGAGACTTGAAGAAGGAGGAAGATCAAGAATGTGGTGTTGCTACAAACACGACTAGTGTTGTGAATCAGCTATTCGGACACAAAATTCAATCCACTTCGGGTAGGATTGGTGCTTCTAAAGTTGTGGCTATTGATGCTGGGGATGGTGATGATTCGGATAACTTTGAAGAGGATGATTGATTAGTTGTAAATTTGTTTACAGGTGTGTAAATATTGCATGACACTACAAATTTTTACATACATTTGTTGTCTAGCTTAGTGTTATAGGTCTTTGTCCCACATTGGATCTGAATGGGAATGTGATTGGTGTAAGGGTTGGATTTGTTAGCCTCTCACGGTCTCACCTAATAGTTTAAGCTTTTAGGTCTAACTGCGAAGCATCTGACCGATTTATTTGGTATTAGAGGCAGATATAGTTCTTGATCCGGTGTCACGCCAAACATACGCTTGGATGCCACTACCCAGGTTGATCTCGAGTATTAAAGGGCGGACAGGGTGATCCGGCTTAAGCGTTTGAGTGGAACCATAAAGTATCCGACCGGTTACAGTTAGCTACTAGCTAGATAGTGAATTGCCAAAGGGTTGAGTTTGTGAATCAAATATTAAAGTTAATCCTTTGATGAACTGTGAGGACATGCAGGTACAAGAATTATACATAATGGGAAGTATTGTATCTATTTAGACTCATTTGGTTGAATACTTAAGTTATCCTAGGATTTTGAGCTGTTAATTAGTGTAAAATTTGAATAAGAATAGATTTTACATCCAATACTGATGTTATAAAATTGATGATTTAAAATTCAAATTGAAAAGAAGTGAGTACTTCAAAGTTTAGTCAAAATTTACTGTAATATGAAATACAACTAATGATTTAATTCGCTTTGGTTTCAAAAGACAACAAATTTCTTTCAGTTATATGAAGCTGGATTCATGTTTCGTTATATATATTGTTTGATACGTTATGTATCGTTCGGTTCATAATGCTTTTTGAAGGTGTCAATATCATTACGTAGCACCGTTGGTTCAATAATCGTCTAATACTCATTTTTAATGCCTATCAATAAATTGGAACAACTTTGTAAGTATATCTTTGGTATATAAATCTAAAGACTCCAATTCAAGCAAAATTCCTCCCAAAAAGGAAAAATCATTGGAATTGATAAAATTCTTTCGGTCCAAAGTGCATCGCTTGGGAATCCCCCGTTCACATGATTCGTTGATAAAATATAATCATAAAAGGGGTATGTTGCTGCAATTTTAAAAGGATGAAAGATCGTTAAAGTAATGTCTAAACATAATCATTCTGTAGGAATATTAATTTGTAATGACATATTTCTGATAAAAAACCATGTTGAGTGTTGTGAGTATTAGATTGACTTAATCAGAAGTTGATTAGAAGCGGTGGTGCAAAGAAATAAACAGAAGTTGAAGTTTCTGAAGCTGCCGAGTACTCGAACTTCTCATTACCGAGTACTCGAAGAGTTGTGCCTTGGCGCAGATGATGGCGTAGTTTCAGTGACTTTGGCACGCCATGAGTGCGCTATGTTGCGCCATTAGACATTTACCGAGTACTCGAAGAGCAGTTCTCGAGAACTCGAAGTTGCCGATTTCAGTTTTTAATTAAGGCTTATTTTGATGCCATAATGACTCCTATTCACTTAAGGACATGGTTAGGAATTACTATTGGTATATTGGACTATCATTGATATATTAGTCTACATTTGGAAGACTTAATAGTGGAAATACAAATCCTGAAAGGAAAATGATTCTTCCCATTAATTGAAGACTCTTCTCTATTTATATGAGTTAAACCAAAGAGAAAGGGGTGGCTTGTGAGTTATATTTTTGTGAGAGCTTTGCAACTATCATACATATCAGATCCGTTTGCAGAGAGAGAAAAAAAGAGATCGCTTGATCATTCTATATCAAGGGTTTCACTAGTTTTTGGTGATTATTCAATTGTGCTCCTAAACGTGAGATCTTTATGCACAATTGGATGATCCATTGCTGAAAAATCATCACACCATCTATTGCAACGTGGTTGCATCGATCCGTTGAGAAACGGAGCCATCAAAGTGCAGATATTGAAGTAGGAGACTTCGTGGTTCTTTGATCCGTTGAGAAACGGAGCTGTTAGAGTACAGAGATCGGAGCGAGAGCTTCATGATAGCGCGAGTGATTCAAGACTTTTTGACGTCGATTGATAGAAAGCAAGTCAGAATGATTTTGTAAGTCCTAACTTCATAGAGTCTATGTACTTTTTGATTCATAGTGGATCGATACCGGAGGGTATCCGTGGTTTTACTTGGAGCATTTTCCAAGGTTTTCCACGTAAAAATATTGGTGTTGTCTCTGCTTTATTTTCAGCACTTATATTTATTATTGCATGGTTTGGATAATTAAAGAATTGAATTAAAAATTGACTATTCCGCAATTAATATTTTAATTTTTCAATTAATTCATAAAAGCCTATTCACCCCCCCTCTAGGCTTAATTTCACCGTCTTCTAGGTAATTTCAATTGGTATCAAAACAAGGTTTGCCCTGATTTAGGTTAACGACTTAGGGTTAGATCTTGAACTTAGAAGATGGACGTACCTCGAGAAGGAAGTTCCGTTACTTGGTCCCCTTTATTTGATGGCTCGAATTACACCTATTTGAAAGCTCGGATG
Organism: Cornus suecica; assembly: GCA_963922005.1. NCBI lineage: Eukaryota > Viridiplantae > Streptophyta > Magnoliopsida > Cornales > Cornaceae > Cornus > Cornus suecica. The sequence continues at coordinate 23,938,632 of OY998243.1, forward strand.
AGAGCATTCTTGAACGCTTTAGATGAGAAAGCTTGGTTTACCGTAGAGGTAAGATACTCATCTCCCATTGTGATGGATGAGACTACTAATAGATCTAAGAAAAAACCGTTTAATGAGTGGACTCCTACTGAGACTAACAGTGCGAATTAGAATTCCAAAGCTTTGAATGCTTTATTCACTACTGTGACCGCGAGTGAGTTTATGAGAATTGCCACGTGCAAAATTACCAAAGAAGCTTGGGATATTCTCCAAGTTACTTATGAGGGAACTTCAAAAGTTAAACAATTGAAACTTCAAATTTTAAACTCACAATTTAAATATCATAAGATGGAAGAGGATGAAGTTTATACTGACTTGATGCTAGACTAACTGACATAGTAACAGGTTGTCACAATAGAGGAGAGCCCATTCTTGAGACTACCATAGTGAAAAAGGTTCTTAGGTCTCTACCTGAACATTTTCGGTCTAAGGTTACTGTCATCTCGGAAGTAATGAGTTTTAAAGAAATTAAACTTGAAGAATTGGCTGAGAACCTTAAATCCTATGAGATGGAGATGTTCAAAAATCCCCCTAAGAAGTATAGTAGTATAAAAGATAAAACTTAGCTTTAAAATCAATAAGGAGGATCCTATTGAATTTGATGAGGAGGGTGATAGTAGTTAAAGATAGGTTGACGTGCTCATGAAACAGTTTTATAAGTTTTTAAAATCTTTTTGTGGTCAAGAAGTGATTAACGGACAAAAATTTGGAGATAAATCATATGATTTTAAAAATAAAAACAAAGTCCAAAATCGGAATGACAAGTTTGACCCTAAAAAGAAGAAAACTCAATATTTTGAGTTTCAAGGTTTTGGTCACATAGTTGTGGAGTGCGCTAATAAGTTAAAAAGAAAAAAAGGTACAGCTATCACTTGGGATGATGGATCAGATTATAGAACAACTAGTGATTCTGTTGAGTTTGATTTGGTTAATGGGTATAAGAATTTAACTGTGTTAGCAGCGCAAAGTAAGGAGCTTGAAGAAGCTGCTACAAGATGGGAAATGTCCGGAGATGAAAATTCTGAGGATAATGAAGATCGTGGGGACTCTTATGAAGATGCATACAATAAAATTTATGAAAAGTTCACACATTTTAGGAAAGTCTTCTCAAAATATATAGTTAAATTTAATAGTGTTGATAAGGAAAGACAGTCCTTAAGAGAAGATTTAGTCAATACTACCCTTTCCCTAAATCAACTTCAGACATAAAGAGCTCAATAGTCTGAAGAATTAATTAAGTCTAAAAAAGAAAGGAAGCAGACTTTGAAGAATATAGATGATCTTAATAAGAAATTAGTCACTCTAAGATCTGATATAAATGAGAAATCTACGAGAATTGAGGTTTTGGAAAAGGAATTGAAAGATATTAACTTAACTATTCATAAATGGTCTAGTGGAACCCTTAAGCTTGTTTATATGTTGAGTATAGGTAAATTTCAGGAAATAATAAGTGGTTAGGATTCAAAGGAATAACGAATAATTCAAATATTACCCCCAAAACGATTTTTGTTAAAGCTTCTCAAGTAACATCTAGTTCCTTTCAAGTTAATTCTGATATAAGAAACATTCATCCTGTTAAAAAGAATTTTAATGTTCAATATTATGTCAGAAAATCGGTTGAGAGTAAGCCTCCCTTTACTTCTAAGTATCATAAAAGTTTTGATAATGGTTTTAAAAGGTTTGTTCATATATGTCATCACTATGGAGTGAAAGATCACATTCGACCCTACTGTTCAAAGTTAAAAGGAAATACTTTAAAATTAAAGAGGAAACATATAACTCAAAAAGGACCCAATGCTCAGATTAAATTCGGGTGTTGAGTGAAGAGGTGAAGAATTTGTCTAATCTGACAAGTAGAACACCTAAACTTAGATAAGATTGGGTTAAGAAAAGGGAGCTACATTGTTTTGCTGCCAATATTGCCCTTAGAGCACGTGATTCTAGTTCATGCTGTTTCGATAGCGGATGCTCTAAGCACATGACTGAAAATAAGTCAATATTTGGATATTTCAAAGATAATAATGTTGGAACTATTAATGGCAAAAAGTCTAAAGTTTTAAGAAAGGACACCATTGTTACTTCTGGTCTACCTAGATTAGAAGATGTTTATTATATTAAGGGCCTAAAGGCTAATTTGCTTAGCATTAGCCAGATATGCGATAATAACCATAATGTTAATTTCACTGCATATAAATGTTCTATTATTGGTTATTTTGGAAATTGTGTTATGGAAGGTGTACGTACATCTGATAATTGTTCTTGTATTTTTCATAAACTTTGTTCTAAGAAATGTCTAAAGTTTATATCCACAAATTCTCAGTTGTCATACATCTCTACAAAACCATTAGATTTTCAAAAGCATGTGAATCTTAGAAAATGTAGTGGTATGTTCTCATTAGAATATATTTCTTCATATGTATCATTCTACGAATATCATGCATTATTTTTTTTATCCTAGAATTGATACATTATCATGCATTTTTTATGCATTTTTTGTTTTGTTTATTATTATGCATGCATCATGATTTGCTACTATTAGGATTGTACATGCATGCATCAGTATAACAAAATTAATAAAAATTATATATAAAAAAATTCTTAGTATGTTGAGTTTGGCTAAGGGTACAACGGGTTGTCATATTTTACTCTATTCTCATATTTATTTATTATGCTATGGGAATTGGAGGTGTTAGTCTGACCTGATGATTTATGTTATTCACTTGACATGTTTAAGTATTATTTTTAAAACTCATTTTGGGTGCTTGTTTTATTTCGGAGATGATTATAATTCTTACTGAGACCATTAGTCTTTCTCATCTAACCCGAAATGATATGTAGGTTCATGAGTGTTGGCCGTCAGGTGTGTGCAAAATGTGTGATTAAAAGCGACACCTTAATGACACTTTAGGTTTTACCCTTCTGCAAGCGCACAGATCAATTGTAGATAGTTTTGCTTGAGTAGGGGAATATCGATCCCATAAAGATAAGGATTGTTCACTTCAATAGTCTAAAAATACTGAATTATATTTTTCCGAAAAGAGTTTGGTTTTGTGAATTTTCTAATACTAATGAAAATAAAATAGAAAACATTAATGAATAATGGTTGTGATTCAGAAAGAGAGAAAACTAGGGTTTCCTCACTCCACCACTAACCGCATAATATAGTCCAAATTCTATTTCAATTGCATTAGGGCGATCCATTGACTGTGAATCAGGTCACATCGCGCCAGTAGTTTGACCCTAAAAAGGATTACTTTCAACTGAATCATGACAACCCATCTCAAGACTAAACTGATTAGTGCATGTCAACTACTAATAGAAAGTAAATACAAAAAAGTAAATTAAAACATGAAAATAAACTAAAGCATGTCTATATCAGTTTGTCAGGGCATGACCTGTGTCAACCTAGGGTTTTGAGTTTTATGACCACCATTGTGTAGAAAATCACAGATTAAGCATCCGAGTTCCAGCTCATAGTGAATAATTGTGAATGTGTAAGATAAATATATTCAAAAATTTTAAGACAAGAATCAATTCAAATATATAAACTTGTATCACGAATAAAAACGGTCTCTCATCTAACATAATCATCACAGTATATTCACAGTTTCCCCTCTCTACAATTGAATATAAAACTAGAACTATATTACTTGGCGGGTTTTGCGAGAAAATCCTAAATACAGAATTAGTTGATCATGGCTGAGAAAGTCTACATTGTTGGTGTAGAAACGTTCTCCATGGCCTTCTTCTACGGATCTCTAGATCTTCAATAGTGGTTCTCTTCAATGGAAGCAAGTACGAACTTTTGAACGTGAGAACTCGATGAATGAGCGTGCATGAAAATCAGAACAAGAACTAGCCTCCTCTCTAAACTTAACCTTCTCATATTTATAGACAAGTGAGGGAAACCCTAATTGTTGCCCTTTTCTGTAATTTCATAATACATAAATAATATCTCTAAAATATATGTACAAACCAATATGTAGAGGCTTGGAATCATCGATCACTTGAAATATCGAAGTAGGGACAAAACTGGAAAATTCTAAAACAACTCCGAAACAACTTTAGCACGTAAAGAGATCACATGGCCACAAGGTGGGACCTACGCTTCTAACCTATGCTTGGACGTAGGTCTAGGGTGTAGGCTACGCTCCTAATCTACGCTTGGGTCTAGGTTTAGGGCGTAGGGTCCAAACCAAAGCGTAGCTCAGAAGCGTAGCTCATGTCCAATCTGCCTCTTTTTCTCTCTGACGACGTAGGGTATTATGCATCTTTTACTGTAAACTCATTTTTTCATATTTGCACTAGACTGGTCGCCTTTGACTCCCTATGCTTTTGGGTAAAATAATAATGTCTGAAATTGACATTTTTGCCCTTTGGTGAGATAATGATGTCGGGAAATGACTATTTTGCCATCCGGTAACTCTTTTTTGCTCTAGCACACATTTTAATTCCTTTCTCGAGATAGAAACGAACACGAACTCAGTTAATTCACCGAGATTAACTCTGTTTCTTCATTAAGCTCCTGAAACAGCTTACACATACAAACGAGATAAAAATACCAAGTAACAAAATGTAAAGACATAACAAACGCAAGATAGGGGTGAAAAATGACCAATATTGAGCACCTATGAATGAGCTAGGCTAGATTGATCAATGCTTTTGAATACCTTTTGCATGCTCATGAATATTGGGGTAATGTTGAAAGACAATGAAATAAAGAAGTATATGAATGTCTTTTTAAAACCTCTTAGAACAATGGTCATTTTACTGAGTAACCGGGTCTCAATGCCTCAAGAACATTGAGTATTCGCATAAAAAGACAGAAGTGATTATCTCAAATTTTCAACCCGAGTAACCGGGCCTTTTGCCACAAAGCAGTGAGTGTTCGTGTAAAAATGAAAGAAACAAAAGATATATGAAGGAGTGCAAAATAAAAAATTAGAGACAAAAAGAAAACAATAAATTTGGGTTCCCCTTAATTAGAAATAAGGTCCGAGCTAAAGATTTGATTTCTACCTTAAGTTTTGGACTGAAGTATTATCATGGTTAGTGAGGAGATTATTATAATTAGTATATATTGCTTTCATCTTAGTAGTTTGCTTGCACCAAACTATTCTTCATCTATATAAATGTTATGTAAAGCTTGCCTTATGACTGCTTGTGTCTATAAGGTATGTGTGCTGATTTTCTTCACTACCGTCTATATAATAGCTAAGTAAAATCTACGAATATGATCTCTTAATGATTAACTTATTGTTTCTGATGCTTTGCTCACATGTTTCTAAAAACAAAAATATTTGTTTTAAGTTGATCATTTTGCATTCATGCATTAGTATTAATTTCATGTTTCGTAGAGATTTTTGTTACCCGATAATCTGGATATATTCTTTAGAGTTCTAATTTTAATATAAGCTTCGCTTGGATTCTCTGGTCTTCCCGTATATTTTTCCCAATGTTTACACTTTGTATCTTCTCCTTTATCTCTCTTAATTGTTTTATTTTTATTTATTTCCTTATCAATTTCAGTGACAAAAAGGGGATAAATATTTAGAAAGGGGGATAAGTATTTAGTAAGGGGGAGTTATTATTTTGGCATGGGGAGAAGTATTTATTTGAGGAGGAGAATTATTTGTTGTTGATTAATGATCATTATGCTTCATGTTGATATTGTTCAGTTTGTTATGATCATTTAATATTAATTATGTCTACTAGTTGTTTTCCACACTTGCTTTTCACATGTATGTTTGTTTAAGTGTTGTGGTTGCAGGATTGGTAGATCGTCATGAGATCAAAGGAAAAGTCTATGTCTATGTTTTTCAGTGTGCGTTCATAGGTATAGATTTTATTTTATTTATCGTGAGGATATATTTGTAAAACATGATTTTGTCTCAGAAATGGCAAGGGGGAGATTGTAGGAACATTTATTTGTAATGACATGTTTATGATAAAAATCCATGTTGAGTGTTGTGAGTATTGGATTGAGTTAATTAGAAGTTGATCGAAAGCGCTGCTGCAAAGAAATAAACAAAAGTTGTAGTTTCTGAAGCTGCCGAGTACTTACCGAGTACTCGAGATTTTTAGCTACCGAGTACTCGAACTTCTCATTACCGAGTACTCGAAGAGTTAAGCCTTGGCGTGGATGATGGCATAGTTTCAGTCACGTTGGCATGCCATAGGCGTGCTATGTTGCGCCATCAAACATTTACCGATTACATGAAGAATTCCCTACCGAGTACTCGAAATTGGATTTTCGAGTACTCGAAGAGCAGTTCTCGAGAAATCGAAGTTGCCTACTTCAGTTTTTAATTAAGGCTTATTTTGATGCCATTCTGACTCCTATTCTTATGGATATGGTTAGGAGTTATTATTGGTATATTAGACTATCATTGGTATATGAGTTTATATTTGGAAGACTTAATGGTGGAAATACGAATCCTGAAAGAAAAATGATTCTTACCATTAATTGAAAACTCTTCTCTATTTATATGAGTTGAACTAAATAGACGGAGGTGGCTTGTGAGTTATATTTTTGTGAGAGCTCTGTAACTATCATACATATTAGATCCGTCTGCAGAGAGAGAGAAAAAGAGATCGTTTAATCATTTTATATCAAGGGTTTCTCTAGTTTTTGGTGATTATTCAATTGTGCTCCTACATGTGAGATCTTTATGCACAATTGGATGATCCATTGCTGAAAAATCATCACACCACCTATTGGAACGTCGTTGCATCAATTAGTTGAGAAACAGAGCCATCAAAGTGCAGAGATCGAAGTAGGAGGCTTCGTGGTCCTTTGATCCGTTGAGAAATGGAGCTGTCATAGTACAGAGATCGGAGCGAGAGCTTCGAGATAACGCGAGTGATTCAAGTCTTTTAGACGTCGATTGATAGAAGGCAGGTTAGAATGATTTTGTAAGTCCTAACTTCATAGTCGGTGTACTTCTTGATTCACAGTGTATCTATACCGGAGGGTATCTGTGATTTTTACTTTAGCGTTTTCCAAGATTTTCCATATAAAAATATTGGTGTCATTTCTGCTTTATTTTTAGCACTTATATTTATTATTGCGTGATTTGGATAATTAAAAAATTGAATTAAAAATTGACTATTATGTAATTAATATTTTTATTTGTTAATTAATTCATAAAAAACCTATTCACCCCCTCTAGACTTACTTTCACCATCTTCTAGGTAGTTTCAAATTCAAAACAAATATAAAGGATTCCCATAACAAGAAAATAACTCTTAAATTGTCTCACTACCTACAATTGGGTCAGAATGAAGAATTTAAACTTTTTAAAACAAGACAAACAAAAAAGATGAATATTATTCGAGTCTGATACACTGTTAAAACGATTACAATTAAAATCGATATCCTGACTGGATTATAAGGACTGAGCAATTGATTTCTTTGACCAGTCCGGCGGACTAGGAAATCAAGTAGCACAAACTGTGTGTTCTTAAAACATGGATTTAGTTGTTAGAAAATTTTAGTGGTGCAGTGATTAGTAAATTGAATTTAGCTTATAAAATTGACCGAGAGTTATCAAGCCTACAAAAAGTAAAGCATATTACAACATTATATGGATCTCACAATACTTTGGATCTAGGTAAGTATTTAATCTTATACAAAGCATAAATACACATAATGCCCCATGCATATGTTTATGGCTTAGGCCTTCCTTTGATATTTTTGGTTTTTTCGAGTACAGTTTTCTGATCCAAATGTATCTTGTCATTACTATGAATTAGTTCCATATAAATCTTAACATTGAAAAAATAAAAAATAAATAAAAAAGTATTCTAAAATTAATATTATGGCATTCTATTGAAAAATTAGTAAATTCCATATGATGATTGATATAAAATTTAAAATTAGCGGTAGTGATTTAATAATTCTAGAAGTGCAATGACTCTTAGTAGAGGCGTACGGCCTCTTGGGCCACATGTGTGTAGTAAGCACAATAGGGGTCTATTCTCCTGTGGAACCTAATTTATCATTATAAATTAAGAGTCTCTCTACCTTAAGAGACAACGACTTATTCTAAACAACATGGTATCAAAGCTGGATACCGAAGTTTGAGAAACTCTCTCCTCACAAAACCCTAACTCTAATCACCATACTACATCCCTAACCCTAATCCAAACAAAACCCTAACCCTTGGATTTTGTGAAGCCAGATTCCCCTACGTAGATTAGTTCATTGACTTGATTGGTTCATGTCTTGATGGGTCATTGACTAAAACATTGTCTTGATTTATATAGGTATGTGTGTATCCCCCTCTTTGTTGTGATTCTTGGGGTAGTTATGTTTCCCTCTTTGTTATTGTTTTGCCGGATACTTCTTACATAGTTGATTGTGATTATGGTTGAATCTTCGATATCGAGTGGGCTTGTTGAGCCCAAACCCATGATCTCAAAGATTATTTCATCTAGTTCCAAACTTACTAAACTTACTGAGTGTCGTTTGGATGGTACAAATTTTCAGAATTGGCGTAAGCTGGTTTTATTCACTATTTTGGGGTACAAGTAAAGAGGAACATCTTACCGATGATTCCCCTAATCCTCAAAAAGATTCTACAGGCGCCAAAATCTGGTTACGTAATGATGCCCGCCTATTTAATCAATTGATAAACTCTATGGAGTCTCGGGTGGCTAATTTGGTGACCCACTGTGATACGGTCAAGGAGTTATGGGAGTATCTCAATGTCATATAATAAGGCAAGGATAATATGAATCATATTTATGAAATATCCGAGTCATTCTTTAATCTGGAGCAGCAGACGACTCATATCAGTGACTATTTTGCCTCATTTAAGAAGATTTATGAATAATTCAATGTCTTGATGCCCCCTACTACAAATATTCATGAAATGCGTCAGCAACGGAACAGTTAGCTATATTAGCATTTCTTAGTGGCCTCCAACCGGAATTTGAGTTGGCTCAGTCTCATATATTAGCTAGTCGGGAGACTTCTTTTACAAAGGCATATTCTTGAGCACTTCGTTCTATTTGTTTGACTTCTCAAATAGGCGATACTGGAGTCTAGAATCACAGAAGCGCCTGATCGGTGGCTAAACCTCGATTGGTTTAGCATACTAGGATGGGATAATAAATAATGATAATAATAATAATAATAATAGTGTGTGCAAATAAGTCCTTAAAGTTGACCTAGTTTTCCCTATTGCAAGTGCACGAATCAACTATATTATCGTATAGTATATAAGATAAGGTATATCGTATCCACAGAGACTAATGAATTCACAACTTCTTCTATAATTATTGTAACTAAATTATGAAAAATAGTTTATTTATTTTGTTTTCTATAACTAATTTGACAAGAAATAAAATAACATAAAAGTAAAGATAGATTTTGGTTTTTGTGGTTGAAAATAATAGAGATAAAGATATAGGGTATTTCTAATTCCATCACTAACCGCATAATATATCCTCCTAATCATTTAATTTTAAAAGGCGGTCCATCATATGTGAATCAGATATAGGGTCGCACATTGACAAACCCTAATCCCAAAAAAGGAACAATTCACCCAACATAGCTACAACCCATATTCGAATAAGTATAACTACTGCATGCATTTACTCTAAAATACTCCTACTGACATAAATTAAAAGCATGTCTATATTATCTCTTCTTAGCATGTCCTGTCTAAGTCTAGATTGCATGTTAATTACCACAATTGTGTAGAAAATCATGAATTAAGTATCCGAGTTCTAGCCTATATTGAATAACCATGATTGTGTAAGATAAAACATTCATTCAAGCTAAGACAAGACAAAAAATAAACGAAGAATCTTATATAAAATCAAACGTAATCACTCATCTACACAATCATCACATACGTGTCCTTCAGTTTCCCCTTATACAATTAAAATAAAAAAGAGTCCACATTACTTGACTAGGGTTTTGTTAAAAACTCTAGATACCGATTTAGTTGTTCATGGTCATGGAAGTCTGTATTATTGATGTAGACATGCCTGCCATGGTTTTTCTTCTATCAATCTCTTGCTCAAATCTCCAAGACAATATGCAAAATCCAACATTTCAACTATAAGGGAGACCCTTCTCTTTTATAAAAAAAGAGGCGTCTTCATTTGGTAAATTAATTGCTTCACGGTCAAGTCAGGATTTGTCACAATTATAATGTAACGCCCTGCGTTTCCTTTCTCCTTTCTAGAATTCTTTTCTAACTGTTAACATTTTGTGACGTCATTTATTCATGACGTCTTGTGCAATCTTGGTACGTGTTGATTTTTTACGTTTATGTTTCGGACTTAGCGAGACGACTTCGTGGACTTTCATTTCCTGCTTTGTGGATTTGTATTTTGTTGACGACTACGTAGGTTCATTGCAATGCTTTCTCGTTGATGCTTTGATGATCGTGTTTTGTGCTAGAACGTGTTACTCAGTTTATTGTAGACGTTTTGGTATAGCACTTACGTGATTATGTGTTTATGTTTATTTTTAGAACTTTTTGTATATGTTTTGGTGTAGCACTTCGGTGTCTCTCTTTCCCACTTATTTTTCTCTCAATCTTTGCCCTATTTCATCTATTTGGGATTCGATTTTGATGATGGCTTCAACACAAAAGTTAATCGTGGTGTTCTTGGCTTCGATTTGAGCCATGGATTGGTAAGTGTCTTATCCTCTTTGTGAGTTTTTTTCTCAAACCCTAGTTTTGAGTTTTCTTGACAAGCCATCTATTGATTCTTGTTTTCCTTATGGATTGAGTCTTGATTCATTGTTAGGAGGCTATGGCGAAGCTTTTCACCATTTGGTTTCTTCGATTTCGATTTCGGGTGAAAGCTAGGGTTTTATGGGCCTTGCTTTATGGTTTGTCTTTGTTCTTCATTGAGGTAGGGGAAAACATCTATTATCTATCATCCTTTGGTTTTGTGAGTGTACAATTTCGTTTTAGGGCTTTCTAACCCTAGATATATTTTTGCTAAGTTGTATACTTGAAAATATGAATTTGGGGTTTGTATGTATTTATGTGCTATAATCTATGTTTATGGCGTACTTAAGATATGTATATGATGTATGCTAGATGGGTTATGATTCTTGGACTTTTGAGATGGAAGTATGCTTGTATGCCTATATATATGTATATAAGTATTGAGGTATATATGTATAAGTGTAAGTATACGTATATGATTATGGTTATTAGCAGTGTAGCCTTGATAGAAAAATTAGGCTAACTACCTTGGTTAGTGAGTTGGGATGTGGATGTAGATGATTTGTGACGTGTGGGATTATGAACATAGAGTGTTATTCTCCCCATTCTTGTGAATTTTGAAGTTACTATCTTGTGCATTAAACTTGTGTATGAAAATGAGTTAATGTGTATCATTGCTTTAATTGAGATAAAAACATGTTAAATGAATGGAGATATTATCTTTGTGAATTAAAGGACAACTTGATGATTTGAAACATGAATGGTGCATGAGAAAGCATCCTTGTTAATTATTGCTTTAATTGAGATAAAAGTATGCTAAATGAATGTAAATGTTATCCTTGTGAATTAAATGACAACTTGATGATTTGCTACATAAATGATGCATGAGAAAACATCCTTGTTGATTATTGCTTTAATGAGATTTAAAAGCATGTTGAATGATTAATGGTATTCATGTTAACATTTTGGGAATGTTGTTCATAAATATGATGAGATATATATTTGTGTTGGTACATGGGTCATTGAGACATAGTGCATATGGAGTTCACCTTTTGTATTGAGAATTCAATTGGTGTTGGTCTACGCCCGTTTGTATAATTATGCGTGAGTAAACTTATTTCGGATCGTCGTAACAACTGGCCAGGTGGTGCTTCTTACTCCAACGGAACTAATCTTCCTAAACACAGAGACGATATGGGGAGGATTTGTCCAAATCCTATTTCACGACCGCATCGTGTTTGACGATCTTGCTTGTTAAAAGTGAAAGTGTCAAAAATCACTTGGGAAGAATTGGTATGATAAATCTACCTTCCTTAATGAGCTTGTATCCTCAAAAGTGAATGGTTAGAGAATGATCCTGTTGACCCTTGGAGTTAGGGTTTGTGTGGTCGTGTGTGTACCATGAGGTGTGTGAGTTACATTGCATTGAGTTGCTGTTATGTGATTTATGTTTACATGTGGATCATGATATTATTCAATGTGGTTAAGGAACATGTTTAATATGAATTTTGATATATAATTCACATGTTATTAAAATGTTCAAGTGAAATTGGATAATGTGAGAATATGATTTACATGCATTGTTTTAAAGTATAATGTGAGATAAATGCTTACACTGGTTGTTATGTGCTTATATACCTTAGGGTGGTGATATGTGTTGGATTGACGACTTTCTTTTTATAAGTTAAAGTCGGTAGTGGATTAAAGGGTCGATTGTAAAATGAGACCTTAGAGAAAGCGGGTGAGAGTTTTGTGACCTTGGTTGGTAGTGTGGTATTGATCACTTGATGTTCTTGCACATTTGAGGGACGTATCATCGGTGATATTTTTGTGATCTTGGTTGGTTATGTAGTGATGACCATTTAATACTTCTGTCGCACTTGAGGAATGTATTGTCTATCATACTTTGAGGTTTTGAGTTTGATTAAGTGAGGTAAGGATTGATCCTAGTCACTTATGTGGTAACAGTTTCTTGATTCCGTTAGTAATCTAAGAGAGGTGATATTACATGTGAATTGAGGTTTGAATGGATCGGAAAAGGTAGTGATTGAACTAATTAGTTCCGTGGTATCGACCACTAGGTTCCCTTTTCATATCCTAAGAATAGGAGTGTTCTTGGAGTTGTCAACTTAACCATCTTAGGTGGTTGAAATGAGTTTGTTGATTTGAGAGTTGAATTGAGTTCACGGTTAGGGATAGAGTTATTGGTTGTTCTTTCCCGTTTTCGTTGAAGTGTTGTTATTTTTGGACTTCCTTCTTCATTCTTTGTTCTCCATGATTCATGTCAGATGCTGAGTCACTCTGCATGGTGTTGTAGATATTTTGGTGTGTTCGGGGTTGGCTTAGAGTTGTCCGGTTTCGTTTCGGAGCTTTTCGGGTTCATTCATTGACTTTTCATTCTGGGGGCCACCAAGTACTCGGTGATGATTCTACCGAGTACTCGGTGAGAGGTGCACTTGAGCAAAAGTTCCAAATATTCCAGAGAGTTGGTTGTTTATAACTCGGTGGAGGGTCACCGAGTACTCGACCACCGAGTACTCGGTGTACAACTCGGTGGTAATTGTTTCGTATAATTCTTCCAGTTTCTTTCCATTCTCTCTCTTGTGTTTCACCACTTCTTCTACTATGCTTGGGGCATTGATTAATGCTATTTAGGGATGAGTTTTGTTAGGTTGAAGGATCGGCTTAGATCCACATTTCTTGAGTGTTGGTCGTGGCGTGATGCCGAACCACTACTTTCTGTCATCATTTGATATGTGGGGTTGGAAACAAACGTTGTATTCTCTGGTTCTAGCGTGTCATTTTTCCTTCTTCGTCCTCGGGGGCGTCATAGGAATCATTGGGTTGTGGTTGTTCGGTTGACTTGAGAGTGTATTATCTCGGTATGTGTGTCTCATACCTTCTTTCATTTAGAGTCTCGGTTATGAGGTATGTGGCTTAATGTACATATATAGTGGTGTTTTTGTTTTCTCGTCATGGGTTAATGTTCCTCCATATTGACCTGATGTTCCAGTTATTCATGTGTTTAGCATTAGAGTTTCCATCCCTTGCTTGGTTTCATGGCCTTATGTGTAGCCATTCTTGAGGGTAGTGTCCACGTACCCTTCGTGATTAAACAGTTAGCCTTCCTCATCCTTAGTGAGGACGTTAGTGATGGAATTGTACTTCTTGTGGATAGAGCCATGAGATTGATGTTGTGGCATGAGTAGTGATCTTGATTTGAGTGTGGTTTTCCTTTGTGAAAAGGTTGATGTGTCATTTGTGTATTGTGTATATATGCATTGACGATGGTTATGTATGTACGTAAGGACGTGAGAGTTTTCTGGGTACCGGTTATGGATGTTTCTTCTTATGGGCATCGTGGTGATTTTAGTTCCTTTGGATCCTATGGTTATTATTATGGCCACTAGAGTGATTGGCTATGTTACGTTAGGGTATTGTGTACTTGGTATACGTCTATGTGTGTATTGTAGACTACTAGTGTTAGTTGGTGGGTACGAGTTATAGTGTTCTCTTGTGAGGTTAGAACTACGTTACTTGTACTTATTTGTTGTCTCTATGTATATATATACATACATATATATATAGGTGTGCATTGGCTACGTATAGTTGTATTATGGTTTCATTATGTGCTAGTTGCCCTTGATGATGCATGGTAGGGGATCAAAGGAATATTTTTAGGGGTCTCGTATTGGCGCGAGTGCCATGTGAGATGATTGACCAACCTAGGGTATATGCATGTACACGGGCTGGTTCGCACTAGACTTGAACGGTCGGATGATGTGACGATTATGATTTTATTTTTCCTATGGGGCTTTGATGAGCTCACCCCAACATTGTTTTGCCCTGGTGTTCTACACCAGTTTGTAGGGATGTTTCAGCTACGGGTTGCTTGGGTGCAATGACACTTTTTTTTTATTTCCTCGTTGCAGGTTCTAGATTTTCCAAGAGTGTTATGGATGATGTTGCGAGATTAGCTTCCGCTTAGTTGTGTATGCAATTATTGTTATTAATAATATTCCATTCGTTTTATTGTTATTTATGATCTTAGTTGGTCGCTCTTTGTATGGATCACACCTCGAATTCCTCGGATGTCCCGGTTCGGGAGTCTTTAGAATTTAGGGGCGTGACATATAACCTTCAAGAATGGTGTTAAATCTCATCAACTATGGTCAGTATTGTGTCCAAAATAGCCTAGAAGTCATTCCATGTTGAGTTTGGCCAAAATGGGTCCCACTAGTGCATATACAAGTTGCTGATTTAAAGTTGGCGAATCAAGTTTTACCGAGTACTCGATGGCTTTAGAATGCCGCGCAATTATGCGAAAGTTCGCAATATGTTATGACCATTTTTCCTTTACGTGCGCAGTTTCGCACAATTACGCACTTACCGACTACTCGGTAGTTCTTCACCTTGTTTTTTAATTTTCATCTTCTTTGCTCCGTTTCTCTTCTCAGCTTCATTTCTCTTCACTCCTTTTGCATCCTTTAATTATTTTTGGTCTTTCATGGGTCTTTTATCCATGGTTTAGACTCTCGAATGATCTCAAGTCATAAATCCAGTTATTTCACCGAAATAAACTTGTTTTACATGACATAGTCCTGAAAGATCTTAAAACACGAAAACCTTATAAAAATACCAATATAATGATAAACATAAACATACCAATGTATAATTAGGAGCCTTAAATGTATGATATTTGGCTTCTATCAAGCCCCTAAACTTCAACATTGCTAGTCCCTTAGCAATCAATTAAACAGAAATTTTTCCAAAATTCGTGATGATTATGTTTTTAATATAAGAAATTAAAACTAACTAAACTATCTAACTAACTAACCTTTTATTTTGTGAAGGTTCACGATTACACTTAGCACGTGTAACAAGCCTTTTAAATCCCTCGGTAATACCGAGTGGACGAGTGAAGTCTCGTGAGGGTTAAATATACTACCCACAAATTCTTTCATTCTTCTTTCACGTATGCTCATGAAATAAAATAATCATCAAATTATGCAATGCTATAATGTTGTTAGAGTAAAATGCATACAAATTATCCCTACACACTCATAAATAACAACTTTCAAAAATTTGATTCAAAATAATGGTCCCCACAGTGGTGAAATAAACTCACTAATTTATATTGCTGATCCACATAGCTTTTTGTGTTTTTGTGAACATTCTCTATGGTAGACTAATCTCCCTTCTTCTACTTCATTAATCAAACTTTACCATAATATAACATATATAATATCTTTATTTTAATTTTTATCATTTTTTTGTCTTTTTAAGCTCCAGACTTTCTAGCAATGATTTTTTTAGTCCCGACCAACTGGGCCCGAGCTTCTTCCATGGGATTTATGCTCATCAGTTTTCTCCCCTTTTTACGCGAACACTCTGTTACTTTGTGGTAAGAGGCCTAGTTACTCAAATTGAATAACCGTTTTTTACATTTAATATTTTTTTCATATTTTTCATAAAATTTTTATTTTCTCCATACTACTTCTTCATAACACTCCCCTTCTCCCCTTGTCATGGTTACAAAGCTATTTTTCAATTACATAGTCAATGGTCAATTTGTTTTTCCATAAAGAATGCGTGCATGTGTTTTATAGGCCAATACTATCTTTCTCGGTTTCAATTTCACTCATATGGACCACATCTTAAAAATCAATTTAATAAACTATTACATACTCATGAGTGGGGTAATTGCATACATAATATATTTCTAGTCATAACATGTACACAAATCAACTCATACTTGACCATAATCACCTATTTCAAATAAAGAGCTTAATAAAAAATTTCAAAATTTAAATTTTTCTCATCCCCTTAAAGCATTTAATAATAAATCCTCCCCCCATCCTCAAAACTTAAAGCAGACCATGTCCTTATGGTAAAAAATAAAATAAGGAAAGTTGTTACCGCCCTTGAAGCGTAATTCCGGTTTCTTGCGTCGTATTGCATGTATTTCCCCCAAACTTGTTGTGAATGATCTATTCAAAAATAACAAACACTATGCAATACCAAAGATCATATCAAGTGGAGAGATAATAAGTTAATAAACTGAAATAATAAAGATAAAGAACAACTTTTCAAGGGAATGAAATTTTATTAATAATTGCACTCATGATTTGGCCTTAAGGGCCTACAATCCTATAAATTAAAATTGTAGAAAAATAAAATAAAAAACACAAGGATAGAACCAATCCTAAATGGATTTGATGAAAAGAAATAAAAACAACGTAAAGTAAGAAAATACTAGAGAATTCTACATCCATTCCCACTCCTACAGATTTTTCCTTATTCTATTCTTAGCCACATAGGGTAAAATCATCGTTCCATGTGTTGAGTCCCTTTTCCCGCCACTTTCTTAACTTATATAGAGATGATTTCCCAAAGAATTGATTATGATCAATTTTTTTAGGACCCGTATGCATTGGTTCATCAGTCGCATCCAAGAATTCACCCAATTGATATTCAATCAATGTTGTAGTATGGAAAGGAAATAGCAACTTCCCATTTGTATGTATCGAAGCACATGAATTTTGCTCAAGAGTGTGCCAACACTCCATCATCTTATCATAGATCAATTCCGAGATAGAAATCCAAAATCCCTTCTTAAAGTAGTAGAGTGTATACACCATCTCCTGGTATAAGTATTTATCTTTGTCCTTGGGACATATTTCCTTATTCAAAATCCCATCAATATACCAAAGCTCCGGTTCTAATTCCTTCATCGTAATCCAAAATTGAGTTTGTGAATTTTCAAGCCCATCGCAAATCTCTCTAACCATATCATAAAAGGACGGAATCGGATGTGGAATAAGGCGAAACTTTTCATCAAGATCGGAAGATAATTCATGGTGTAAGAACATTTATAGTATTATTTATGTTTGGCATGTTCTAGACAATAACCATGTTGAGTGTATTATCATGTTGAGAGTTTTATGTTTTGCAATTAAGTTGTTAGTATGATCGTTTTTATCTCGAGAAAAGAGTCAAGGAGTGTGTGAAAGCAAAGATTAGCTACCGAAGGGAAAAATCGTCATTTCCAGATACCGTCAATTCACTAGAAGGCAAAAATGTCATTTCCAAATATTATTACTTCAAACAAAAGCATCGGGAGTTCGAGATGACCAGTTTAGCTGAAATATGAAAAAATGACAAAATATGCATCATACCTACGTTGGCAGAGGTTGAAACAGTGCAAAATGGCTCTGACCTACGCTATGGATTTTGGAGCTAGAAGGGGACCCTACGCCATAGACCTACGCCGGAGCGTAGGTCCCAAAGTTTTATCACGTGATCGATTTTCATGTAGGATTTGTTTCAGAGTGTTTTTGGATTTTTTCAATTTTGTCCTTACTTCGAGATTTTAAGTGATCGACGACTTCAGACCTCTATGTATTGGCATATACACATATTTACATCAGATTTTAAAAGATTTATCTAGGTATTGTGAAATTACGTAAGAGGGAAAGGTTAGGGTTTTCTTTAACTTGGTTTATAAATATCAAGGTTCTACAAGAGAAGTGGCTACGATTTTTGAGAGATCTCTGCAAGTTTTCTACGGATTCATATTCTTCTACAGAGATACATGGTGAGAGAATATTATTGAGTGATCATATATATTCGAGTTCTCTCTTAATTTTGGTTTTCTTCAATTGTGTTTTTACACCGAAGATCTTTATGCACAATTGGTTGATTCGTTGCTGAAAAATCAACACACCATCCATTACAATGAGGCTTCTTTGATCCGTCCGAGTGAAGAGGCGGAGCTGTCCGAGTACGGAGCGATTCGAGGATTTTAGACCGCGAGTAGAGAAAGGAAAATCAGGCGTGATTTGTGAGTCTCTTATAGTGTCTGACGGAGCAAGCGTGTTTCATGAAGTACGAGTGATTCAGGGATTTTAGACCGCAAGTAGAGGAAGGCATATCTGGCGTGATTGTAAGTCTAAAACTCTTATAGAGTATGTACTTGTTGATTCATAGTGCATCGGTACCCGAGTGCGCCCATGGTTTTTACTTTGAGGTTTTTCCAATGTTTTCCATGTTAAAATATTGGTGTCGTGTATTGTTTTATTTTCTGCACCTTTATTTATTATTGTGTGAATTGCTTGCTAAAACAAATTGGATTAAAATTTACTTTTTCGTAATTAAAATTTAATTTGTAAATAAATCCATAAAAGCCTATTGAGCCCCCCTCTAGGCTATTTTCACCACCGTTTAGGTAATTTTAATTGATATCAGAGTGTGGTTTTCCGTTTTAGGTTAACTACCTAAGGTTAGATTCTGAACTTAGACGATTGAGATACCTCGTGAAGGAGGTTCCATATCTAGTCCCTCTTTATTTAACGGATCAGATTACATGTATTGGAAAACACGAATGAGAGTGTTCTTGAAATCTCTAGATGAGAGAGTTTGGTTTGTCATAGAAGTAGGATACACACCTCCCACTATTTTAGATGAGACTACCAAAGAATTGAAAGAAAAATCTTCAAGTGAGTGGTCTTCGGCTGAATTTGAAAGTGCTAATTGGAATAGTAAAGCTTTGTCTGCAATATTAAATGTTGTAACCGAAAGTGATTTTTAGAGAATTTCCTCATGCGACATTGCCAAAGAAGCCTGGGATATCCTCCGAGATACTTATGAAAGAACTAATAGTATTTCAATGTTGTCGTCTAATGTTGAGGAGGGTGAAAAAGTTGTTGTGATAGGTGCAACTTCCGGGGATGTAGATTATGAGGGTGATGATTGTGATGATTCACTCAAGCTAAGTACAATAAATTGCATGATAAGTATACTCATCTTAGCAAAGTTTTCTTAAAATCTATTGGTAGATTTAAAAGTGTTGACAAAGAAAAAGAATCTTTAAGAGAATAATTAACCAGCCTTACCCATGACTTTAATTAACATATGACTGAAAAGTTCGGATGGATTGAAATGTTGAGAAAGTCTGGAAAAGAAAGGAAGGAGATTTTAAAGAGTATAGAAGATCTCAATACGGAACTGATAGTTGTAAGATTTGATTTGAATGAGAAATTTATGAAGATTGGAGATTTGGAAAAGAATTTGAAAGATGATAACTCAACTATTCATAGATGGTCTAGTGGAACTCTTAAGCTTGATCATATGTTGAGTGTAGGAAAATATGTGGGAAATACAAAGGGGTTAGGATTTAAAGGAGTAGCCCATAAGTCTGATGATATTCCCAAAACTACATTTGTTAAGGAATCCCAAGTAGCATCTTGTATTTCTAAAGGTAATTCTGATAAGAATCACAATGTTAAATCTTATGTCAGAAAACCATTTGAGAGTAAGTCTCCGTTTGCCTCTAGATATAATAAGAGTTCTAATCATGGTTTTCAAAAGTTTGTTCCAATATGCCATCATTGTGGAGTGAAGGGTCACATTCGATCTTTGTGTTCAAAGTTAATAGGAAGGACTTTGAAATCTAAGAGGAAATATAGAACTCAGAAAAGACCCAATGTTGAAGATCAAATTAGGGTTTTGAGCAAAGAAGTAAAGAATTTGTCTAACCATGCAAGTAGAACACCTAAGATTAAACAAGCATGGGTTAGAAAAGGTCAGCTACATTATTATGATGCTCATACATGGGTTAGAAAAAATGAGTTACATTGTTTGGGTGCTCATACTGTATATAGAGCGCTTGACTCTAGTTCTGAGAAAGGTTATAAGTTTATATATATTGATTCTCAGTCAATAGACATCTCTACAAAACCATTAGATTTTCAAAAGCATGTGCATTTTAGAAAATCTAGTGGCATGTTCTCTTTATAATAGATGTTTTCATATGTATCATTCTAGGAATATCTTGCATTATATTTTATCCTAGAATGGATACATCATCATGTATTTTGTTTGAATGCATTTTTATTTTTTATGCATGCTTCATGTTTTGATACTACTAAGATTATTCATGCATGCATCATTATGACAAAAATAACAAAAAATTCAGAAAATAAATTGTTTTGGAATGATAAGCTTGGTTAGGGTACAAAAGTTGTCATATTTTACTCTATTATCATAATTACTTGTCTAATTATACATATGGGAAGTAGAGGTGTTAGCTTGACCTAAGATTTTTGGATGATCACTTGGCATGATTATTTTATGTTACAAAACTTTAATCATAAGTGCTAGTTGCTTCGGTGTTGATTATAATGCCTGCTGAATCTGTTAATTTTTTTTTATTTAACTCGAAGTGGTATGAAGGTTCATGAGCTATGCTATATTGTTCTATGCATGAAATATTGTTTTCATGTGTATGAATGTTGTGGTGGTGTTGAAAAAAAATGAGATGTTAAAAATATTAAAAATGCAAAAAGTAGTTCTCCAATCTGAGTAACCGGGTCTCTTGCCTCAGTAAACATTGAGTGTTCGCGTAAAAAGGGGAGAATACTGATGAGTATAAATCCTATGGAAGAATCTCGGGCCCAGTTGGTCGGGACTAAAAATCTTCACTAGAAAGTCCGGAGCTTAAAAAGACAGAAAGGGATATGGTGAAAAAGTTGAAAAGATGAGAAGGAGAAAATTGTGTGACAAAGATAAAATATATTTTATTTTTTTCCTTCTTTTTTGGATCTTGGATTGAATTATCATCATGGTTGGTGAGGCGATTATCAGAATTAATTTGCATTGCTTTCTTCTTACCTTAGTGCTATGCAAAACTTGACTTGTGCATTCTTGAGTTTACAAGGTATGTGTGCTGATTTTTTTCACTACAGTGTATATAATGGACGAGTTAGATACAAAAATATTATGTGTTAATGATTAACTCGTTGTCTCTACTGCCATGCACAAATATTTTAAATTAAAAAATATTTTGTTTTACATTTATTCATGACTTTTTGCATTCATGCATTTAGTATTAAGGTCATGCATAATAGAGATATTTGTTACTGGAGAATCAGGATATATTCTCAATAAAGTACTTTATCTTAGTATTTAGTGCTTGGTTTAGATTCTCTAGAGTTTCCTCTATTATCTTTTCCCTGTGTGTTCATCTTGAGGCGTTCCTTTGTTTCTCTCATGTGCTTTGATTATTTGTATTGTTCCTTGTCATTTCAGTGTCAAAAAGGGGGAGAAATATTGAATAAGGGGGAGTAATGGTTTTAGGAGGAGAAGTATTAAGTAAAGGGGATAGATTATTAAGAGGGGGAAATATTTTGTTTGAGGGGGAGTATATTCTCAGTGGGGAGAAGGAGTATGATGATCATTATGATTGCATTGGTGTTGATTTTCTTATGATCATTATATTGGGTTGTATCTGTTTTCCACACATGCGTTTAATGATTTGTTTAGTGTTGTGGTTACATGATTCGTATACCGTCATGAAAGCAAGGTGACAGTTTATATCTATATTTTTCGGTGTGTGTTCATAGGTATAGATGTTATGTTGTTATTTGTGAGGCTATATTGTAAAACATGGTTTTGTCTCAGAAATTCCAAGGGAGAGATTGTAAGAACATTTATAGTATTATTTGTATTTGGCGAGTTCTAGACAATAACCATGTTGAGTGAATTGTCATGTTGAGAGTTTTGTGTTTTTGCAATTGAGTTGTTATTGGATTGTTTCTATCTCGAGAGAGGAGTCAAGAAGTATGAAAGCAAAGATTAGCAACCGAAGGGCAAAATCATCATTTCCAGATACCGTCATTTCATCGGAGGGCAAAAAAGTCATTTCCAGACATTATTACTTCAATCAAAAGCATCGGGAGTTTGAGATGACCAGTTTGACTCAAATATGAAAAAATGGCAAAAGATGCATCATACCTACGTTGGCAAAGCCTGAAACAGTGCAGAATGGCTCTGACCTACGCTGTGGATTTGGGAGCTGTAAGGAGACCCTACGCCCTACACCTACGCCGGAGCGTAGGTCCCAATTTTTTTTCATGCGATCGATTTTCATGTAGGATTTGTTCCGGACTGTTTTCGGATTTTTCCAGTTTTATCCTTACTTCTAGATTTTAAGTGATGGACGACTTCAGACCTCTACGTATTTACATCAAATTTTAGAAGATTTATCAAGGTATTGTGAAATTATGTAAGAGGGCAAGGTTAGGGTTTTCTTTGACTTGGTTTATAAATACCAAGGTTCTACAAGAGAAGTGGCTACGGTTTTTGAGAGATCTTTGCAAGTTTTCTACAAATTCATATTATTCTACAGAGATACATGATGAAAGAATATTATTGAGTGATCATATATATTCGAGTTCTCTCTTGATTTTGGGTTTCTTCAATTGTGCTTCTACACCAAAGATCTTTATGCATAATTGGTTGATTCGTTGCTGAAAAATCAACACACCATCCATTACAATGAGGTTGCTTTGATCTGTGCGAGTGAAGAGGTGGAGCCGTCCGAGTACGGAGCGATTCGAGGATTTTAGACCGCGAGTAGAGAAAGGAAAATCAGGCGTGATTTATGAGTCTCTTATAGTGTCTAACGGAGAAAGCGTGCTTCGTGAAGTACGAGTGATTCAAGGGTTTCAGACCGTGAGTAGATGAAGGCATATCAGGCGTGATTGTAAGTCTAAAACTCTTATAGAGTCTGTATTTGTTGATTCATAGTGCATCGGTGCCCGAGTTGCCCATTGTTTTTACTTGGAGGTTTTTCCTAGATTTTTCACGTAAAAATATTGGTGTCGTCTCTTGCTTTATTTTCTGCACTTTTATTTATTATTGCGTGAATTGATTGCTAAAACAAATTGGATTAAAATTGATTTTTCCGCAATTAAAATTTAATTTGTCAATAAATCCATAAAAGCCTATTCACCCCCCTCTAGGTTGTTTTCACCACCGTCTAGGTAATTTCACATGGGGAAGTCCCGATGCTTTTGTAATAACCTCGGGAGTCACGTTGATAGACCTTGAATTGTATCATATATTTATACGAGCAATCAAACCTCCTTCACCTTGAACATCATACCCCATATTGTAGTAGAAATCACGGAGAATATTAGGAAAAACCTGTAAATTTGCCAACTTGTAAAGTTGTTCCTATGGTCGCTCCTTGAAAGCTCGATCCGTCATGATCTCCAATGGATCGTACGCGATATCCTTATAAAACACTCGCTCATACTTGATCTTGTAATCTATAAGAGGATTACCCTTAGGGGTATCATCCTTGATCTCCTCCTCCGTCAAACTTCCAATGGCCATACTATCTTTACTAATTGTCTAATAGTTTTGAATACGATATGAAATAAATATAGGGGAGGCCCTATATTTATAGATCTTAAATCCAAGTCCTTTCTAGGAGATGAATGTTTTAATTTACAGCAAAAATATGGAATATGAATTATTGAATTGGAAAGTTTTGAAATGGTAATTAGCTTTAATGCATATTTTCCATGGTTAAACAGGATTCCAGTATTTATGGAAATTTTTCTATAATTCTCTTTCTTCCTATAATATAAAAATCCTAAAAATATATATAAAACTACTATAATATATTAGTTAAAATTCTAAATTAAGAATAACATAGAAATAATTAGGTTTATTTTATTTTTTTCCGAAAATATTTAATTCCAGGTTCCACAGAGTACTCGGTGGGAGGACTATCGAGTACTCGGTAGTTCCTGTACCAAAAGTTTTCAACTTTTTCTTTAAGATGAATGTATAATATAAATATATATATAAATTATACATAGTAAGATATAAAAAGTTAATATATATAATTATATTTATTCCAAAGTTAATAAAAATTATTTTATATATTTTTCTATCAATATGATATTATATATTTATGAAAATAATTTAAATAGAATAAACCATTTTCTATGTTTTGAGAACGATAAGATAAATATGGATGATTTCGCTAGCCTTGATTGTAAGAATTTGAATATGGATTATTATTGGTAGTTTTAAAGGCTGCGTTAACATCATATGGTATTATATCTTCTTGATATGTCATTGGACATCCGCTAGCTAAATGGGAAGAATCAGAACATATTGAACAAACTTCGCTAAGAGTATTTTGAGTAAAATTTAGAAAGTTATCTAATTTTCTACTTATCTCAACTACTTGAGTCGTAACGTTGTCAGTTCTTTCTATTTCTTTAATAGTTTCCATTCATCTAGGGTTATTAAGTATTGATCTAGCCCTAGCTTCTGACGCGTTTTGTTGTGAATTTTCACTCAATATTTTGAATATTTTCCTTATGTCTTCGACTGGTTCTAATGCAAATGTTCTTCTGCATGCTGTATCTATACGATGTTGTTGTATCTCACCTTGGTCATGATAGAAATTACGCACCAAATCGTATTTTGTGAATTTATGACGGGGACATTTAGCCAAGATTTCTTTAAAACGTTCCCAGATTTCATGAAATTGATCACCTGGAATTTGGGCAAAGTTCATTATATCTACTTGAGCTTCGTGTGTCTTTCCCATATGGTAATATTTATGTAAAAATTTGTTTTTAAGGTTCTCCCAATTAGTTCTCACTCGTTTTTCAAAACTATTATACCATCTTTTAGCTTTTTCTTTGAGTGAAAAGGGAAATAATCACACACGTAAGACATCAGTAGGCATCCCATTCATCTTAGTTGTAGAACTAATTTCTATAAACTCAGTAATATGATCATCGGGATCTCGATATTTATGTCCATAGAATTTAGGTAACATATTCAAAATACTAGCTTTAATTTCATAATAGGACGATGTTTCGCCTAGTATTATAAAGTCCGTTGGTGATTCGAAATTAGAAGGTGTAGAATATGCTTTCAAGGAACCTAGTGGTTGTACTTGAGGGTCGCCCATATCGTTAAAATTAAATGTATCTATTTCAATAATTTGTTTATTAGTTCTTAAGTTTTTACGATAAGTTTTATCAACTTCAGGATCAAAAGGAACAAGTTCTTTAGATACGGAACACAAACCACTCATACAGTGATGAAAGAAATTTATGTAAGAATAAACTAACTAAATAATAAATTTAAAGTAAATAAAATAAAAATAAAATAGAAATTAAATAAGAAAATTGAAGATAAGATTGAAGCAATAAATTGAGATACGATTAAAATTCACAAACGGTCCAGCCAAGCAATCGTCATCACTTTTCTGGTTCCTTCTTCTAATTTTAATGCACCTGTAAAAAATCACACAATCTCGTCTCTTAAAAAGAAGAAAATAAAACAAAGCAAGTAAATAATATAACTATAATAATTATTTAAAAGTATAGAAAATTGTTTAGTCCATGGCAATGGCGCCAAAAACTTGATCAGTGGCCAAACCTCGATTGGTTTAGCCTACTAGGCTGGGATGATAAATAATGATAATAATAATAATAGTGTGTGCAAATAAGCCCTTAAAATTGACATAGTTTTCCCTATCGCAAGTACACGAATTAATTATAGTATAGTATATATGAGATAGGGTATATCGTATCCACAAAGACTAATGAATTCACAATTTCTTCTATAATTATTGTAACTAAATTATGAAAGATAGTTTGTTTGTTTTATTTTCTATAACTAATTTGACAAGAAATAATACAACATAAAAGTAAAGATAGATTTTGGTTTTTGTGGTTGAAAACAATGGAGATAAAGATCTAGGGTATTTCTAACTCCACCACTAACCACATAATATATCCTCCTAATAATTTAATTATAAAGGGCGATCCATCATATGTGAATTAGATATAGGGTCGCAACCATTGACAAACCCTAATATCAAAAAATGAACAATTAACCCAACATAGCTACCACTCCAAGTGTTCAATAAAATAACTTCCAACTAGAAATACACCATTCATGAATCACAAGATTACTATGGTGTCAATAATAACCGAAAATTATACAAAAGTGGCTCCAACCACTAGAATTAACCAAACCCTAATGATAACTAATTTAAGGTTTCATGGAGAAATGAACTCTTAAGAGTACAAGATAGGGAACTCGCCATTAATTCTTCACAAGATGAAAATCAAGAGGTACTACCAATGGAACTCACTTGATAGATGAAAGCCAAATCAACCTTCCATAAACAGGAATAGAATGAGGGCAAAATCAATACCAACTCAAAGAATTTATAACATGAAAACTAGGGTTCTTGCAATAAAACCCTAGAGTGGAGTAAAAGACTTACCAAAGTGGTTCAAGAACACCACCAAGCGATATCCACCACAAGCAAAGGGAGAAAGGGAGCAAGAGTTTATGAGAGAATGGAAGTCTTGCCAAAGTGAGCTAACCCTAAGAGTTGTAGAGATTCTACACTCACAACTCTCACCATCCAATGGTTGAGAATAAAGTAAGGAAAATGAATAGATGATCGAAGGGTTAACATGAAGTCTTGCCAAGTGGAAGACTGTGAATAATGCATTCTTGCATTTAAGTGCCAACCAAAGAAGGCCCTATGATCCAAGGGTTGAGAACAAAGATGGGAGAAGAAGATCAATAACTAGAAGTTAGACAACACATAAAAGTGTAAAATGACCAATTTCTTCTGAACTTAGGGTTAATTATAAGAGTACCATCGTGAATCCTAATTACCCTTCCACCCCTTGTCATCCTCTCTATTTACCTCTATGCCACTCATACCTCAACACTTAGTCAAATCTCTACACTTTCCACTAAGTGCTCCAAATATGAAATTACTCATTTACCCTTCGGCCATTTCTTTCCCGAAATCATTTTCAATAATTTTCATTATTCTTAAAATGAAAATACAACATGCAACTTACAATTTTTAATATGACATAAAACATTGAAGTCATGCTAAGCAAATAAACATATTAAACATATAATCACATAAGCACTTAAGTATTAATAAAATTTTAAATTAGTACGTAAAAATACCGGACACTACAACCATCGATTTCTAAAAGTTAAAATCTTTGAGAAAATGAGTTTAAGGTCATTTCTAAAATACGAAAATTTGCTGGGGCTACGGAGGTAGGCGAAAACTGGTTTTTCTTTAAAAACCAAAATGGTTCATTTATAAATCGAGAAAATGCTATTTCCTGGAATCAACCTAATATCAATGTTTGGATTTAAAATAATACTAACAACAGTTAATTGAAAAAACTTAAGAGAATTTCATAATTAAAACGCCTTAGGACAATGCAAGTTGAAGTTTTACAAAACAAGAACAATATAGCATTTCCAGCACCGAAGTGCACCAAAAGAATAAAGTCCCTGCGCATAGTGCTCCAAGGGATGTACATCAAATATAAACTACCCGGCTAACATTCTAACTAGCAAAAGGAAATAGTTTAAATCATTCGAGTTACATGTTCAAAAACAAGCATATGTACACATGTGTAATCTATGCTTTACAAAATAAAATGATCCGCCTCCACAAGTGAAAAAAGGACGGAAACAACACCATAACTCTGCCAAGAGACTACGAGCCTCCCATAGTGAGATCATCACCTGGAAAATATTTAAAGTCATGGAGTGAACTCACTAGCCCAGTAGAGGAAGCGTCATCGCCTCAATCTCGGTAGTCCGAGTTGTACAACCCACCCAAGCACATACTATTAATCCTAGGTCGGTATCTTGTCCCACATGGCTCTCACGCCAATCCAGAATCCCATCGAACCTAATAAACAATTCCCCCAAATTTGTCACATCAACATCATTAAAAAATATAACATGAAAATTACGAATTTAATTATCAAGTAGAACACGTAAGTCATGTTAAGCACATAAATATATTAAACACATAATCACGTAAGCACTTGATCATTAATAAAAGTTTTAATTTAGATGTAAAATCACCGGACGTTATAACCTCCACACCTTGGGAGATTTTGTACTCGAAATCAAGACGTAACTAAAAGAACGAAACAAGTCCGGGTATTTTCTCAAACTTCGCACTCACGCTCACAAGTCACTTCCTTGAAGCCACAATGGTGCCATAAGACCTCAACTAATGGAATGGTCTTGCCTTGCAAAACTTGCTCTCGTGCATCCAAGATCCTCACGGTTCGCTCCTCATTGACACGTCATTGGCAACATCGACATCCAACCAACTCAAGATGTGGGATGGATCCTGCTCGTACATGCGAAGGATGGATACATGGGATAACATAGTCAAGTAATGTTACATGAAAGCATTGCGAACCCTGGCATACTCCAAAGATAACACATTCGGTAAGCTACTACAACATAATAACCCAAAAGCACGAAAGGACTAATCTAGAATCCAAAACTCAAGGTAAGACTAAAAGTCTAAACATTCAATACCAATACTCCTATGACTATAATGATCATGCCTTAAGTCTGTGCGCCATATTAACCTTAGTAAAGAATATCAAATCTTCAATCTCAAGAGAACAATAAAGATCAACTACCTAGCAGAACATATGCCAAAGCTAATAGTCAAAGATACCAAATCCCCAAATATCATGGATACCCTTGACTCCACATTTAAACCATCCAATCCATAATTGCAAACACTAATGCACTAGATTCATAATCACGATCACAACCTGTAATACTCGAACAATTTCTTTATAATTCAACTCTATAATCATTATATCAATGTTTTCCTGAATCAATTATTTTGAACCCCAAATTCTCAATTGGTTCAATTAATACTTACTATATCCTAATGCTAAGGGTACAATTGCAACTCCAAAATCTAATCAAAATCAAACTTTGATTATGTACCACAGTTGATTGGACACACTACTATCGAACCTCGATCCTTTAAATCGCCAACCTTTACAATATAATAGTCTCCCAAAAAGGCATTACCAATCCGATCCTTTAATTAATAGTTCTATGATGATCGTACCTCAAACACGACCCACTAATTCATACATCACTTGCCGCCAGCCAAAGAGTCCTAAATTATATAAGCGCTACCACAATTATAATACTTCTTGTCACACAACTTACCCTCGAATGACAATAAACTCACCACACACTGAAACCTCATTGTTCAATGCCAATCACACAACTATATAACCCACTAGTACTACAAATCATGCTTTAAACCATAACTCAAATGGAATAATCATCGTATGCCATCAAAGACCCCTAACATAACTAGGGTAACTAAATTACCTAGCGGTGTAGTCCCATTACCCTAATGAAAACAACCTTCACTTTCCTAGTACTATAGGTACATATAAATAAAATGGCAAAATGGTAAGTGCGAATCAACCTCAACTCGTTTAAAAAATTATCCTACATAGATACCGTAGAAGTATATGAACTACACAACCATAAGTGAGAATAATCGCACTCAAGTGCTCAATGAAGGGAAGAGAAAACATAACTGTCCAATACACTCGCAAAAATGCAGACACGATCAATGACGTGGAAGATAACAAGGCAACCACTATGGTACATCAACACTATTAATGTTCACACTGTCACTCAACACCAATACAAAAGAGGGTTGACTAAAAACTCACTTTGAATCTAAATCTCAGATATCATAGGGATTAACCACAAATAAACCTCAAATTCATAACTCATACTCCTTTTGAATAAACCTGAAATAACACACTAATTACCATTCATTGCACTATAAACACATTAAAACTTACCCAATCAATTGTAATTAAAACACACCTCGATTCACAACTTCTAAGTCCAAGAAGGCCTAAAATCACACTTTAACCACATTACATACCACATAACACCATAACTATTTATCAACTCCATGACTAATGTCCGCCTAGGGGTGATAAAAATAATGATTAAGAACCCCTTAGGACGGTCGATGTTTTACCTATCGCAAGCGCACGAGTCAAATTATAGTATATATCTGGCTTATGAAAGGGAATGTCGAACCCACAAAGACTTGAATTATTCACTTTAGCAATTTCGACGTATTGAATTATGGTTGAAAAAAATTGTTTGATTTGTTTGGAGAATTATAGGTAAATTAACTAAACATACTTTAAATTAAGAGTTTGATCAAGAGAGAGAAAATTAGGATTTTCATCACTCCACCACTAACCACATAAAATAGTTCTCTCTTTGCTCATTTGCAAGAGGGTTATCCATAACTGTGAATCAGATCATACCGCAAATAGTCGAATACGACCCTAAAAAGGACGTCAACCGGATTTGCTACAACCCATCATCAGATATAGTGTAACTAGTGAATGCTATTTACTTTACTCTAGTGTACTCCTACTGTATGAAATTAAACTAAAGCATGTCTATATCACCTCGCCGAGGCATGGCTTGGGTAAACCTAGGGTTTCAAGTGTTAAGCATCATTGTGTATAAAATCATGAATTAAGCATTCGAGTTCCAACCTATAGTGAATAATCATGATTGAGTAAGATAATATATTCATTTAATCTAAGATAATAATTTAGAACAAATATAAGATCTTGTGTCAAGAATAAAAGATGTCATTCATCTACAACAATTATCACAGTATGGTCACAGCTTCCCCTTGTTAATTGAAAATAAATTAACTCGGTATCTAGAAAACCCTAGATACCGAGTTAGTTGATCATGGCTGATAGAGACTGCATCGTTGATGTAGAATCGCTCGTCTTGGCCTTCTTCTTCGAATCTCTAGGTCTTGTATGGTTTCTCACCTTTAAAAGATATGAATCTCAAGAGCCTGCTCTAAAAATTAAATATGCCACCAAGCTCTCAAAATCTATTGTAGACTTCGATATTTATAGCAACAGCCGAGGGAAACCCTAAGATTACCCTTTTCCATAATTTCACACCCAATTGAGCAAAACCCTATATTCTGGTATATAATATGTGTATATCACGTGTATCGAGGTGTATAAGTCGCAATTGTATCAAATGAACTCAAGTCGGGGACAAAATTTGAATTTCAGCACTTAATTACGCAGACCCCCCTACGCTTGAAGCGTAGGCTAGGCCTATGCTTGAAGCGTAGGTTAAAACTATGAAGCATAGGTCAAGCATCAAAACAACACTTTCTAGCCACTTTTAGCTACTAGAAGCGTTGACCAAGCGTTGCAAAATTCATGAAAACCATTTTTCTTGGAAATGTGCCGGTAGAACCCCCTCGACTCCATTAGAATGATTCTTGAAGTTACGGCTCCGAAAAATACCATTTTAGCCCTCCGGGAGCCACTTTTCTCTTGAAAACACCTTTTTTGCTCTCCTATTGAATATATACAAGCACTTCTGTAGTTAATTCACCAATATTAGTTTGTTATCTTCATTAAGCTCCTGAAACACGCTTCAACTCACAAACGACATAAAAATATCAAATAATGGAATGTAAGGACATAACATTAGCAAGATAGGGGTCTAAAATGGACAACATTTGGCACATATCATACCCCCAAACTTTCATATTACTAGTTCCTTAGCAATGAACTCAGGAAAACGTTTTAAACCTACTTTGTGATAATTTTTATTCTAACTAATCTATACTAATCCCTTGCTTTCGTGAGGGTCGAAGATTACACTTAGCACATGTAACAAGACATTTAAACCCTTCGGCAACACCGAGTGGACGAGTTAATTCTTGTGAGGGTTAGCTATACCACCCATAACTTCTCCATTCATTATTCCCACGCATTCATGCATTCGCATACTCATCAATCAAGTCATGATACAATATATAAGATAATATGGATGCAAATACTCTCTTCACTACCAAACAATAACTATCTCGAACTTTGTGTCATGAATGGTTCTCACTAATGCAAATGACTTCGTTACTTTTTACTCCTAATCCAGACCACCTACCATGTTTTCGTGAACATTCTCCTATGGTATGTCAATTTATCTTCTTCTATTTCATTGATCAAACTTTTGCCATTTTTCATAAAAACTCATTCTTTCCATTATTCCACTTTTATCCATTTTTGTCTTTCTAAGCTCCCGACTATCCAGCGAGGATTTTTAGTCCCAACTGTCACAGGGTTCGATTTTCAACACTCAATTTTTGCCCTATGATGGCCTTGGTTGCACACCAAGTCAGCCAATCCTCACCACACTTAGCCAAATATACAGAATATGGATAGCACACAAGTAATGTAAAAGACACACATAGTTTACAGAGGTTCACACCTCCAACCTTTCACTGTATTATCAAATAGTACAAAGGAATACCTATCTCTGTAATGGAGTACAAGACAACTCTCTATCTCTCTATCCTTTTACAGAATCCCCATTAGGGCATATATAGACTATACATACATAAAACTATATATACAACTTCTCTTCTAGGATCTGGAAGACAACCCCTCCCATAGGTGTGCTGGCATAGCTAGCCTTGTGCCACATATGTCAAGAAGTTACAACTACAAGCCATGTCAGGAAACTGCCCAACTGTCCTATATCTTTGGATCTGTTGTGCCACATGTGATTCCTTGTCTGAATGTCACATGCCATGTGTACTCCAGCACACCACCAAGCTATGTAAACATATGCCTTAGTCCTTGTTCAACTTGTTTGCATTATTGCCTTCATCTTGCCATACATAAGTATCACCAATCCGGGCATGCTCTAATCCACGCCCATGTCATGGCATGCATTGCGCCGTGTCATGACAATGCCAAGTTGTGCATTGCACCATGACTTGTAGTCCGAAGTTAGACATCTGTTGTGTTATGGCCTTGTCAAAGACAAGTTTGCATTGCCAAGACTTAATATGTGCATGGTTTTCCAAGCCACGCACATTGCATGTATTCCAGCACATGCCAAGTCAAGGCAATCTATTCCCCAGGGCAAGTTAGCACAATAGTGGGCAAGGGACACAAGGCAAGCCAAGCCAAGCGCACACACAACTGCCCACATTGTCATCAGCACCGCACCACCATCACGAACCCATGTCGTCAAGCCAAGTGTTGTCAAACCATGACCACGCATGTCTATAGGCCTCCCTACACATACCTTAGCTAAGGCTTACCAAGGCCTTACTTGATTATTGGCTGCCAACTTTTGTCAAGCTCACTTACCCCCTTATATATGCAAAATACACAAAAGCCACTCTGGCCAGAACAGATATCAACCATGTCTGATTAGGGATAATGGATTTAATTAATAATTCCCAATAATCTCCGTTTTTAGATTCATGTCATTTGCCATAAGGGTGATTTTTGAATTTTCTCCAACACTTAGTTTATTTTCTGACTTTTTCTCGCAATACCACTCCAAGTGTCATCCAATGCCACTCCAAGTGTCATTCTTAGCCCCCATTGCATATGGGTGTTGTCTTGGGGCCTTTGCCCATGTCACAAAGGTAAAGCCGCCACCCCCAAGTCTTCAAAGGGCTAACAAACCTCCCTCATTGAAGGAGCCCGATGCCCTCGTTGGCAGTTGCTTGCTTAGATATTCATGAATCTGCTTTTTGAATTGCCACAATGTCACATCTCTTTCCCATGTAGCCTCATGCACTCCACTGCCTTTCCATAGAACCAAATAATTTGTCCTCCAATTTTTCTTGCTTTGGCCCACAGTATTGTGGTCCAAAATTAGATCAACTTCCTTATCAAATCGCTTCCTTATCATCAATGGAGCTCTCTTGGTTTGTACTCTGCTTGCATCTGCAGTATCCTCATTGAATGGCTTGAGGAAACTGACATGAAACATTGGGTGTATCTTTAATCGATCTGGCAACTTCAATCTGTAAACAACTTCACCTACCCTTTTTATCACTTCAAAGGGACCATCATATTTATGAACCAACCTTCTATGCACCGTTTTGCTACTAATCTTCTTCCAAATTTGTGGTGTCAACTTCAGTAACACTTTGTCACCAACAACGAACTCTAAGGGTCTCCGATATTGGTTAGTATACTTCTTCATACGCCTTCCAGCCTTAGATAGGTTGTCT
This sequence comes from Cornus suecica, assembly GCA_963922005.1. Classification (NCBI taxonomy): domain Eukaryota; kingdom Viridiplantae; phylum Streptophyta; class Magnoliopsida; order Cornales; family Cornaceae; genus Cornus; species Cornus suecica. The sequence continues at coordinate 23,973,138 of OY998243.1, forward strand.
TTTGCCTCATCCATCATTTCCTGTCTAGATCTGGCCAAGTTGTAAGCAGCTGGACACTTCCCTCCAGTCTGCTACAATACCACCTCCTGTGGTGTTCGTGGCTACTGTCCTATTGCTAATTCAAAAGGACTCATCCCTGTTGCTGATGAGCGGTGTAAGTTGTAGCAGAACTACATCGTACCTAGCAACTTTACCCAACTGAGAAGCATTCACATAATGCCTCATGTACTTTTCCATCAACTAGTTTATCCTCTCAATGTACCCATCTATTTGTGAATGATTGGTTGTGGAGAACTTCAACTTTGTCCCAAGAAGGTTGAAGAGGGCCATCCAAAACCGGCCTATGAACCGAGCATCCTAATCACTTATAATGTCCTCTGGTAACCCAAAGTGTTTGACCACATGCTTGTGAAATAGCTCCGCAACAACATCAACTGGACATGAATCTGGTGCAACAATAAACACTACATACTTTGAAAACATGTCAATAATCACAAATATGGAACTCATTCCATCTACCTTCGAGAGTCTAGAGACAAAATCCATTGATACTGATTGCCATGGCTTTTCTGGTATAGGTAGGGGCTGTAGCAATCCTCCTTCTTTCTTTCTCTCAAGCTTGTCAAGTTGACATACTAGACAAGACCAGACATAGGCTTTGATGTCATCCTCCATATTTAGCCAGTAATATATCCTGGAAATCAGTGCATGCATCCTCTCAACTCCTGGGTGACCAGCCCATTTGGTGTCAAACATCTCCCTCATTAGTTATCTTCTTCGTCCTCCCCCACTGGGTACATAGAATATACCTCATATGGCATATAGCAAATCATCTTCAAGCCAGTATTTTCTCACCAAGCCTTCCTTCACTTGCTGTTGAAGTTTGATGTAGGCAGCATCTCCTGTAATTTCACGTTTGACTCTCTCAAGGAAATCAGTATATACAACAGATAATGAAGTCACATACTCTTACACTTCTTTTCTGCTCAGTGCATCAACCACCTCATTCCACCTCCCTGGTTTATGTATCCACACAAAATCGAACTCAACTAAGAATTCTTGCCACCTTGCTTGTTTTGGAGATAGCTTCATCTGCGTCTTGAAGTAGGTATTTGCAATGTTATCCGTCACAACTGTAAATGGGGTCCCAAACAAGTAGTGTCTCCAGGCTTCCAGGCAATGTATGACCACAGTCATCTCCTTCTCATGGGTGGAATATCTTTATTCTACATCTTTAAGATTCCTATTTTCAAATGCACAAGGGTGTTCCTCTTGGACCAACACCCTACAATGGCTCGATCAGAGGCATCAGTGTGAATTTCAAATGGCAAGCTAAAGTCTGGCAACCTCAATATTGGTTCGGATGCTATGGCTTGTTTCACCTTAGCAAAGGCATTGTCACAATCCTCTGTCCAACTCCATGGTTTATCCTTCTTCAATAAGTCTGTCAAGACATTCACCATCTTCGAATAGCCCTTGATAAACCTGCGATAATAGTTAGCATGACCAAGGAATGATCTCAACTCAGTTACCTTGGTTGGAGCAGTCTACTCCACAATGGCTTTCACCTTCTGCTCATCCATGTGGATTGTGCCCTTGCTAACCCAGTGCCCCAGAAACATGATCTCCTTCTCTTGTAACTCATATTTCTCCTTTTTAACATAGAGCATGTGTTCTTTAAGCCGTGAGAACATCCACCTCAAGTGTCTCAAATGCTCCTCAAGAGTATTGCTGTAAATTACAATGTCATCTAGATATACAACAATAAATTTATCAATGTACTCATAAAATACATCATTCTTTAAATTGCAAAAGGTTGCTAGGACGTTAGTGAGTCTGAATGACATCACTAGGAATTCATGGGAACCGTATCTGGTCACGCATGTCATCTTTGACTCATCACCTTCTACAACTCTGACTTGCCAATACCCAGATCGCAAGTCCAACTTGGTAAAGTAAGCGAATTTGGACAATCGATCAAACAAGTCTGCAGCATTAGGGATTGGATACTTGTTCTTTAGTGTCACTTTGTTTAGAGCCCTGTAATCCACACACATCCTCATAGATCCATCTTGCTTCTTCTGAAATAGGACAGGAGCACCATATGGGGCCTTGGAATGTTGAATCATGCCAGCATCAAGTAACTCATCAAGTTGTTTCCTCAACTCTGCTAATTCTTTAGGCACCATTCTGTATGGTGCTTGGGTCGAGGGTCTCGTTCCAGGCTCCAACTAAATCTTATGATCAATTGCACGTCTAGGGGGTAGCATCTTGGGTAATTCTAGTGGCATTACATCTTTAAACTCCATCATAATGCCTGCTACTGCATCTGGCACTTCCACTATCACATCAGGCTTGATCCCAATCAAGGCTGCTAGGTAAGTGCACTCCCCTCTGCGTAACCCATCCTTCACTTGCAAGGCAGAAAATACACCTTTTTGTTGTCTTTGTTCTACACCTTAGTAATAGATGATACAAAATAAGGGTATGTTTCATCACAAATAAACATACCTCCAAGATATGGAAATAATGCAACTTTTGCCTTAAAAAAGAAGTCAATCCCCAGTATTACGTCAAAATCATCCAAGGGCACTGCCATAACGCTGCACTTGTCTTCCCACTTCCCCACCTTGAGGGTCACTGTGGCCAGGCCTTGGATAGGCCAAGCATCCAAATTCACTGCATTCACTTTGCTAGCATTCTGGGACAATTTCAGGCCAAGGTGTTTCACTTCTCTTTTTGCCACAAAATGTTGTGAAGCACCAAAATCAACCATGGCCAACACTTCTCTTCCATTTACCCACGCATGGACATACATCAACCCCTTTGTGGTTTGGATTTTGCCGTTATTAGTGCATTGAGAAGTTGCAATGGATTCACCGTTGTTGGTGTCTCTCTATCACTGTCACTGTCATCTTTGCCAGCCTGAATTGCATTCACTTTTTCTTTCCTTGGGCAGTTTCTGGCTCGGTGTCGTCCATTGCAAATGAAACATCCACCAGTGTATGTGGGTTTGGTGCCACAAGGACTCGCTCCTTTGGCATAAGTTATGGGCTTGTTGTTGTTTTGATTCTGACCACCATAATTCTTCTTGAAGTTGTTTCCTTTCTTCTTGAATTTGGGGGAAACACCTTTTCCCTTGTCTCTGTTGTTGCCTCCATTATTGGATTTTTTTCGTTGCAATTGTCTTTGCCACCCAAAATCCTGAAATCCATCAGCCCATTTGCCGCAGTAATGCCTGTAGGCAAGTCTCTGACACCTTGCCTTCTCAATTCTTGATGTCCAACATCAAAGAACTGAACTCCTTTACGTATTCATGAACAGTGCCTGTAAGCCTTAATTTCTTGAGGGATTCCCTTACAACCCATGTTGTGTTGGAAGGGAGGAACTAATCCGTTAATTCTTTCTTCAAGGTCTCCCAAGTCTCAATCTTGGGTCGTCCAACACTTGCATCATCTTTTATCTGTGTGCGTCACCACAATTTTGCATCCCCGGACAAGTATTTGCTTGTGATTGTCACCTTCTTAGCGTCTGGAACACGAGAAGGCTTGAAATATTGTTCAACATCCCACAAGAAATTCTCCAAATCCTTGGCATTTCATGCACCACCAAATGCCTTGGGTTCTGACACTTTAATTTTTGATGGGGCACTTTCAACACCACCGACTGTCATGTTATGACATGCCTTCTTCAGTAATGCAACATCGTCTTCAATATCCTTCAGATTTCCTTTGAATACATCCACAACAATGACAACATCATCAGACACCGAAGTCACTCTGGCATCCAATTTGGCATTCAAGCTGTCACTGAATCTTCAATCAATTTGCGCAGAGTCTGCAACTCATGGGCAAGAAGATTTCTTTGGATTGATAGAGTGTCTGTATTCCCAGAATATGGGGCACCAACTAAGGTCTCCAATCGATAAACTCTTTCACGCAGTGCTTCCATGGAGTCCGAATGGGACTCTGATACCAATTGTCACAGGGTCCGATTTTCAACACTCAATTTTCGCCCTATGATGGCCTTGGTTGCACACCAAGTCAGCTAATCCTCACAACTCTTAGCCAAATAAATAGAATATGGATAACACACAAGTAATGTAAAAGACACACAAAGTTTACAGAGGTTCACACCTCCAACCTTTCACTATATTATCAAATAGTACAAAGGAACATATATCTCTGTAATGGAGTACAAGACAACTCTCTATCTTTCTATCCTTCTACAGAATCCCCATTAGAGCATATATAGACTATACATACACATAACTATCTATACAACTTCCCTCCTAGGATCTGTGAGACAACCCCTCCCATAGGTGTGATGGCATAACCAGCCTTGTGACACATGTCAAGAAGTTACAACTACAAGCCATGTCAGGAAACTGCCCAACTGTCCTATATCTTTGGATCTGTTGTGCCACATGTGATTCCTTATTTGAATGTCACATGCCATGTGTACTCCAGCACACCACTAAGCTATGCAAACATATGCCTTGGTCCTTACTCAGCTTGTCTGGATTGTTGCCTTCATCTTGCCATACACAAGTATCACCAATTTGGGCATGCTGTAAGCCACGCCCATGCCATGGTATATATTGCGCCATGCCATGAAAATGCTAAGTCGTTCATTGCGCCACGCCTTGTAGTCCGAAGTCAGCCATCTGTGGTGTTATGGCCTTGTCAAAGACAAGTTAGTATTGCCAAGACTTGATATGTGCATGGTTTGCCAGGCCACTCACATTGCATGTATTCCAGCACATGCCAAGTCAAGGCAATCCTTGCCCAAGGGAAAGTTAACACAATAGTGGACAAGGCACACAAGGCTAGCCAAGTCAAGCGCATACACAACTGCCCACATTGTCATCAACACCGCACCACCATCACGGACCCATGCCGTCAAGCCAAGTGTTGTCAAACCATGGCCATGCATGTCCATAGGCCTCCCTACACATACATTAGCCAAGGCTTGCCAAGGCCTTGCTTGGTTGTTGGCTGCCAACTTTTGTCAAGCTCACTTAACCCCCTATATATGCAAAAATACATAAAAACCACTCTGGCCAGAACAGATATCAACCATGTCTGAGGAGGAATAATGGATTTAATTAATTCCCAATAATCTCCTTTTTTAGATTCATGTTATTTGAAATAAGGGTGTTTTTTGACTTTTTTCCAACACTTAGTTTATTTTCTGACTTCTTCTCCCAATGCCACACTAAGTGTCATCCAATGCCACTCCAAGTGTTATTCTCAGCCCCCATTGTACATGGGTGTTGTCTTGGGGCCTTTGCCCATGTCACAAAGGCAAAGCCCCCACCCCCAAGTCTTCAAGGAGCTAACACCAACCAACTGGGCCTGAGCTTATTCCATGGGATTTATGTTCATTAGTTTTATACCCTTTTTACGCGAACACTCTGCTACTTTGTGCTAGGAGGCCCGGTTACTCAGATCGAATAATTACTTATTGCATTTTATTTCTATATTTTCAAAAAAATTCAAATTCCTCCATATCAACACCCCATCTCCCCTTTTATTGTGACAAAGCTAATTTCTGAGCTACATAGTTATAGATTGATTGTTTTTCTCATAGTGAATGTCTATATGTGCATATAAGTCAAGGTTATCCCTCTCAGTTTCACTTTTACTAATCTATTCACCCATAAATGGGAATATCATATCACATACTACTCATACATTATAAACACAACTCAATCAACTTGTAATGTAAACCCTCATGCGTAAAAACAAAGAATTTTTCAAAAAAAATTATATTTTTCAATTTTTTCAAAATTTTCATTCCTTAACTATACCTTCACCCCCAAACTTAAATTTAACCATGTCCTCATGGTTCACAATCATACATATGGGAGAATATAGTTACCCTTGATGTGTGATTCCAGAATTGCATAATAAAACACTTGATCTCTTCCCCCAAACTTGATTTGGATCACTTGTAAATATACTCAACAAAGCACGCATACCCAATATCATAACAAGGGAAAATAAAATTCATCATCACTTTCTGGAAATCATCAAAATATCTCACAAGGAATGAAAATTTTGTATTAGAATAAAATAACAAAGATTTGGCCTTAAGGGCCTACAATCCCTATGAAAATTAAATTGCAAATATTTGGCCTTAAGGTCCTAAAATCTCTAAGAATTGAAATTATTACTTAACTACTAAAACAAAACTTTTAACCTAAACCTATAAACCCGAGGCCAACCTTGATTCTTCTTCCTTCCTTGGTTTATCACCATCATTCACTTCCTCTAGGAAAACCTCCAAAAGAAGCATGAATATTTGATTCCGTCAAGAGCCAATTAAAACTTTCTTCTTTGTAATATGTTGTGAATGATAAGCACTTTGGATTTATCTCTTCTAATTTATATCCCAAGCTCTCCTCAATGATCCTTGATATAAAAAATGGGCATGGGAGATAAAACTCCATTAAATCCCATCCAACCTCTTTTCTACTCACAACTTTGTGCACCCTTACAATATTCCCCAATATCAACTCCGGAATGAGAATCCAATACCCGTTAAGCATGCAATATAGAACCATGATCATAGTATGACCTCTCCAACTTTCCCTATGGTTCGGACATCCTTGGGATACAAGTATACAATCTAAGTACAACAATTCCGAGTTTAAACAAAAGTAGTCCACACTTGTGGCCCCACACTTCAGAGTATATATTTCACATATCTCTTTAATCATCTCCTCCTCCACGAGTGTCCACTCTATTGGGATTGTCTTAAATTTTGTGCGCAAGTGATCCGGACACCAAAGTGGGATATTCCAACTATTTGCAATAACTCTTTCATCCACCGCAATCGGTTTACTCCACTCATCCATCTTTACTTTGATAACCTCTTTTCCCTTCAGGCCTTCAATCTTCATTCGCTCATACAATCGACGAACCAACTTCGGATATACATTCAATCCAGTCGGGCTCTCTAGATTCCCTAATCCTCTTTCACGTAGGAATCTTACCCCGGATGCTATTAAAGGAATGTTCATCCTCTCCGAAAAAAACATTAGCTTGTATTTCAATTTACACCTCATGAACGAAAGTGGTGTGGTCTTCTTACTCGGGGCGCTTGTAACCTCCATGTTGGTACTTTTCTCATCCTCTTAGATATTTCTCCCTCTAATATTCCTAACCTCGAAAGAAGCATTGTCAGGTATCTCCTCTGGATACGACTCAATTTCAAAGTCAATTTTTACATACGCACTCTCGGGATGATAAGAAAAAGAAGTAGAAGGAATATAATACGAAAAGTTAAAAGAACTAGACATCTTTCTATAATCTTGCACAAGCTCTTGTTTATGAATTGTGAGAATTGGGGATCCTAAGGGCTGTATTTATAGATGAATAACTCTGTTCCATAAAGGAAAAGGATATGAAATTATAACTGAAGTTGGAAAGTGGAAACAACTCATAATCCATCTTTGACATGTCTTTGAACTCCATTTCCTACTTAGACTAGGATTTCTCTAAAAATTCCTATTTAAATTTAAAAATACCTAAACGATCAATGAAAATAGCCTAGAGTGGGGGTTAATAGGATTTTTGTGGATTTAATGACAAATTAAAATTAATTGCAAAAAAGTCAATTTTAATCCAAATCTCTAACAAGATAAATCATGTAAAGATTAATCTAAGTGCAGAAAATAAAGTGATAGAGACACTTGATATTTTTACGGGGAAAACCTTGGAAAGACTCTAAGTAAAAACCACAGATACGCTCGGGTATCGATGCACTATAAATCAAGAAGTACACAGACTCTATGAAGATTTAGACTTACAAATCACTCATGATCTGCCTTTTTCCACTCGACCTCTGATGAACTTGAATCACTCACGCTCAACGATGCTCTCACTCTAATATCTGTACTATGATAGTTCAATTTCTCAATGGATCAAATAACTACGAAGCCTCCTATTCCAATCTCCACTCAGACAGCTCCGCTTCTTAACGAATCGATGCAACTACGTTGCACAAGGTGGTGTGTAGATTTTTTAGAATTTAGGTCATTCAATTGTGCATAAGATCATCAATGTAGAAGCACAATTGAATAATCCCTAAGAGAGAATTAGAAGATATATGATCACTCAATAATTTTCTTTCTCCATCTCTCTCTTTGCAGAATAATACAGACTATAGAATAATTGCAAAGATCTCACCTAAAAGCTCTCTCAAATCTGTAAAGACTTTTCCTATTTATAGAGATAGCTGAGGGAGACCTTAAGTTTATCCTTTTTCGTAATTTCACATCAAACTGGGTAAAACTCTTTGATCTGGTCTTCAATATGTATATTTCACGTGTATCAAAGTGTTTGAATCACAGTCGCATCAAAAGATCTTAAGACGGGGTCAAAATTATAATTTCACATCACAACGATGCTAACCTACCTATGCGCAGTGCGTAGGGGAGCTACATGCGGCGTGTAGACATAAGCTAAGCATGGCACGTAGACTACCAATGCGTGGCGTGTAGGCTGGTAGTCATTTATCAAAATTCATGGAAACCACTTTTCTTGAAAATAGTGTCGTTGGAACCCCATCGACTCCATTAGAATGATTTTTGAAGTTTCGGCTCCGAAAAATATCATTTATGTTCTCTAGAATGCATTTTTCGCTCAAACTTGCTCATTCTTCATTTCTCTTGTATTTTCTACTTCCTTTAAGCTTGATTGCCTTTGCTCAACCACTTTAACTTTCCTAAACCTACCTGACTTCATAATTCACTCAACATGGTTATTGTTGAGAACATGTCAAACATAAACAATTATAATAAATGTTCTTACAATCTCCCCCTTGACATTTCTGAGGCAAAACCATGTTTTACAAACATATCTTCACGAATAACAACATAATGTCTATACCTATGAACACACACCAACAAACGTAGATATAGATTATCAGATTGCCCTCATGACGATCTTCCAATCCAGAAACCACAACACTAAACAACATACCATGAAAAACAGGTGTGGAAAACAGATATAAACCAAAATAATGATCATATGAAAATCATAACAACAATGCAAGCATAATGATCATCATGATATAAAAACACTCATTCTCCCCCTGAGAATATACACTCTTTCAATTAAAAACTCTCTCCCCCTTAACCAAACAATCTATCCCCCTTACTTAATATTTCTTTCCCTTTTTCTCACTGAAATGACAAGCAAAGATATAACAATCAAAGCATATGAGAGATATAAAAGAACAATCTCAAAAATGCAAACATGGGAAAAGATCACAAAAGAGACTCTAGAGAATCTAAGCCAAACACTAAAACACTAAGATAAAATTATCTATAAGATTATATCCAGATTCTCAAGTAATAAGAATTTCTACAATGCATGAGTTTAATACTAATGCATGAATGCAGAATGCTCAACCAAAACAAAAAAAAAAATATTTTTGTTCTTAGAAACATATGAGCTAATCATTAAAAAATCATATTTGCATATTTGACTTAGTTATTATACACACGATAGTGAAAAAAAATAGCACACATACATTGTAGTTATAAGTCATCACAAGACAAACTTTACATAATAGTTACATATATATATAAAATATTCAGGTGCAATCAAACAACTAAAATGAAAGCAATACATACTAATTCTAATAATCTCCCCACTAACTGTGATAATACTTCAGTTCAAAACCTAAGCTAGAAGTTAAATCTTTAACTCGAACCTGATTGTTTATTAAAAATAATACAATATACTACTTTCTTTTTGTCATAAAAATTAATCTTTTCCACCTTTTCACCTTATCCCTTTTTATCTTTCTAAACTTCGGACTTTCCAACGAGGATTTTATTCCCGACTAACTGGGCCTGAGCTTCTTCCTTGGGATATATGCTCATTGGTTTTCTCCCCTTTTTATGCAAACACTCTTCTACTTTGTGGTAGGAGGCCCGGTTACTCAGATCGAAGAACTACTTTTTGCATTTCTATATTTTAATTATCTCATTCTTTCATCTTTCAACATTACCACAACCTTCATAAGCATGCAAAAGGTATTATAAAGCATAGATCAATCTAGCATACCTCATGAACCTACATAACACTTCAGATTAGATGATAAAATATTAACAGTATCAGTAGACATTATGATTATCTCCGAAGTAAAACAAGCACCCAAAGTTAATGAGTTTTAAAAATAATACTTAAACATGTCAAGTGAATAACTCACATCTTCAGGTCAGGCTAACATCTCTACTTCACATATGCATAATCAGACAAGTAAATATGAGAATAAAGTAAAATATGACAACTTATGTACTCTAGGCAAGCTTATCATTCCAAAAGAAAATTTCATTTTATGATTTTTTTTCCATTTTTGTCATAATGATGCATGCATGAGTAATCCTAATAGTAGTAAAACATGATGCATACATAATAAAAATAAAAATAAATAATAATAATAATACATGATAATTTATCAATTTTAGGATAAAAGATAATGCAAGATATTGTTAGAATGAAACATATGAAGACATTTATTCTAATGAGAACAGACCACTAGATTTTCTAAGATGCACATGCTTTTGAAAATCTAATGGTTTTGTAGAGGTATTTGTCGACTGAGAATCTGTGGATATATACTCAAGACCTTTCTTAGAATTAGAGTAAAGTGCTCTACATTCAATATGAGCAACCAAATAATGTAGCTCACCTTTTTTACCCACATCTGTCTAATTTTTGGAGTTCTATTTGCCAGCCTAGACAGACTCTTCACCTCTTCACTCAACACCCGAATTTGATCTTCAACATTGGGTACTTTTTGATTCTACGCTTCCACTCAGATTTCAAAGTTTCTCCTCTTAACTTTGAACACATGGATCGAATGTGACCTTTCACTCCACCTTATGACAAACTGGGATAAACCTTTGAAAACCATTGTTCGAACCCTTTTAAGGATTTTAGAGATAAAGGGAGGCTTACTCTCAATAGGTTTTCTAACATAAGATTGAGCATTAAAATTCTTATCAGAATTACCTTGAGATTAACTAGATGCTACTTGGAAGCCCCTTACAAAGGTTGTTTTGGAAACGATGTGTGAATTATTTATTGTTCCTTTGAAACCCAACCCCTTTGTATTTCTTGCAGATTTTCCCTGTCACGCCCCGAATTTCCTAGGACTCCGAAAGCCGAGCCTAAGAACTCAGGGGGTGAACGAAAGTGAAAAGAGAAAAGAGAACCAATAACCCTTAACCATCAAACACCCTCAAAGGGTTACAATGAATGCTCAGATACTAAGCTGTAACGTCCCTAGCTCTGATATCATGCTGTCACGCCCCTAAAGGGTGACGCAAGCCAAACGACCACTAGAGTCAACAATAACAAGAATAAACACATGGAATAACAATAAAATATACTCCATGTCAAGTAGAATACTGGAAACTCAATAGTATCCTCATATACCAACAGACACGCCCCCTAAGACTCCCGAAACTGGGACATCCAAGGAATCCAGGATGTGATCCTTAACATGAATGACCAACTAAGACATCATTAACCATGAAAACATATGGGTTAATGATAGAAATGGTATATTCCATACCCAAATGACTAACAAAACTAAGCAGCGGAATCTAACGAAAATCCGGCAGAGTTCCGTTTGTAAATGGAACATCCGGACAACAACCACAACACAATAACCTGCCCAAAGCAATTCAATAATCACAATGGCTTCCAAGCCCCACATTCATCCATCTACTAGGGCCGAGGTAGTGGAAAGAAACCAAAACCCCTCCAAACCCTCTAAGATTAACAGAGCCACAAATGCTCGAATAAGAATACAGTAAAGCTCCTAGCTGTGCAGAATAAATACAATAATCTCCTGAAAGAATAAATACAGGAAGTAAAAGATACATCAACAGGGATATGCCAACAGACTGGCTCCCAAAAGAAATACATGATAATCCCATAACAATGGGTAAAGAAGCTGAAAGAAGAATACTACCGTCCCCAAACCCAGTCGCGCTGCAACCGTAACCGCATCACTCAACGCAACTCCAAACCTGTAACAAGAAAGCAAGAGAAAACTGCCGTTGCATCGCATCCTGCCCATAGCTGTATATTTCCTGCAACCTGGCGTGGAATACCAGGGGGCGAATGAAATTCCCCTGTGAGCAAATAAGCTCAGTGGGAAAAGATACTCTAACTACCACATCCTCTGATAGTTTAGGTAAAGCTAAACCGTCTAATAAGATATAAATATAGCCCAACTAGTCCCATCCACGCAAACCCAAGTCAACACGCTCATATACTATCGTAAACGAGTATACATAAGTATATAGGGAATATATATATATATATACACATATATATATATATATATATAAATGCACAACGTGAGTCTCTAAAAGTCGTACTCCAAGTACCCAACACCAGTAGTCTACACTACTCTCACCAACGTACACTAGGTACACAACAACCCAAGTCAAATCTAACAATCATCAATGCTCACCACGCTAACCACCAAATCCAACAGAGGGAAACACACTCACCTCTAATATCCACAGGAAACAAAATCCACCAATAGTACCAAGGAAGGCTCAAATCCTACACCCCGATAACACAGGAAGGAAAACACTCACGTCCTTGCGTACTAACACAACCATCCTCAATATATATATATATATATATGTACAATATATATATATATATATATATATACATATATATATATATACGACAAACCTCATCCCAGTCCTAGGGAAAATCTACCTCTAAAAGGCTAGATCACCTCAATCATATCTCTTACTCAATGCCATAAATCACATCATCACATTTAGCTCATAACACTATCATCAATATATATATATATATATACAATATATATATAACAAACCTCAATTGCTATCTCCAACAATATTAATAAATCACCAACACTCTCACTAAGGATAAGAAAAACCACGTAAGAGCCAAGAACCCAAGCAAGGGAAAAGAAGTCCCAATGCTACACCAACAGATAACCGAGACACAATGTCAAGGTTAAGAATACCCAAACAAGGAAAGAACACCACGAATGAACCAGAAAGGAACACCACAAGTGGACAAGGGAACCAAAAACGAATGGCCGAGTATGAAAGTAAATAAAAGAGGAATCCCAAGGATTTCCATAGTTTTTAAGAAAAAGGTTTTTAAAACTCAAACCATTTCATTCGGCAGCCATGCCCCTAACAAGTGAAAAACCCCAATCACCTAGATGGTGACATCAACAACCCAAAGAAAAGGAAAGGCAACACTATAAGTGTGCACTGAATAACACCAAGCCTCATAACCGAGACTTAGAACGATCCGAAGAAAAGGTGAAACAAGAAACCACCTTTCAAAATACTACAAGTCGAGATTTTGAGAAAGAAGTCTCAAAATCTCAGAATATCGAGACAAGTGATAAAATAGTTTTCTTTTTAGAAATCACACAGTAAAAATGACCGTCTTGCCCCCGGTCTCCGTCAGTCGCCATCACAGGCTTTTAAAAGTTGAAAATCATTTCAAAGAAGATCTCAAGATCATTTTATAAGTATTAAAACTATTCGTTTATTCGGGGGTAGGCGAAAACGGGTTTTTCCTTTTAAATACAAAAGTTTACTTTCAAAACTTAGAAAACACCGTTTTCGAAATGACAGCCAAATAAGTGAAAACAACTCCACAGAATCAAATGACAACACCAGGAAAAGGTTCGGCACCACGCCGTAACCGACAACTCAAGAAATGACATGTAAGTCAAAGACTACGTACTGGCGTACAAAACACAGTACGAGGAATGCTTAGAGAAATTAACTAAGCACTAGAAACCACGCTACAGTACCCTAAGTACTTAATAGAACTCACCTCAACCATAACCTCTTCTCATCAATCAACATCTCACACAATCTCATCACCTGCCTTCTCTAAGGCCTCAATCCTTAATTGACACTAAAATTAATCTCGGACCTCAAATCTCTAACAAGGTCACATAGCCAGCCAAAATCACCAAACTACTAACCACAATCACAAGACTACTAACCAAAGTCACAAGACTGCTAACCACAATCACATGGCTACTAACCATAATCACAAGGCTACTAACCATAATCACAAGACTGGTAACCACAATCACAAGGCTACTAACCACAGTTACAAGGCTACTAACCATAATCATAAGGCTACTAACCACAATTACAAAACTATTAACCACATTCTCTAAGGCATTACTCCACCTCAACTCAACCTCAATTCTACAATCCATCTCTAACTTCAACTAACCACAGAAGTCACCAGACCAATATACTTAACCTCCCCTACGGGCACAAAAGTATACAACACAAGTATAAGGATATACGCCTCGTTTATACTTTAATAATTACTGCTTTTAAATTCCCGTTTTCACATTTATCACTTCCAACTGAGCATTTTATAAAATGAATTCATTTTGCATATTCATAAATAATCATGCTCCAACATATATATATATACATATCAATAAATCACATGCTGATATGCAACACACCGTACTCACAGACCGCCTGTGGTACACACACACAAAAACACACCCTACCAAAGGGTCCTGGATCATTCTCCACCATTCCCCTAAGTCTGCAGGCTCACTAGGGAATGTGGACTCATCGACCCGTACATCCCAAGTGCTTTTGACACTTACACTTTTAATCGGGAAGACGTTCTCCACGACCTAGTCGCGCACTAGGGCCTTGGACTATATGTCCTCCCCCTATCGTCTGCATTTCTCAGCTTTTTAGTTATGTGGGAGCAAGAAACACCCCCTGGCCAGTTGTTTCGACGATCCAAACACAAACGTCTACCCGTGCACCACGTGCACAAAGGAAGTAGACCACACCAAATAAATCTCTCTGTAAATGGTGAAATCATGCAATACATGCACCAACACCCATGTCTCATAATACATGGTGTACACAAATAAATCATGTCCAACATAAATATGTCATGCATCATATTTATGAAAATACCCACATGGTAATATCAATATAAATCTCAAATCTCTGTACATGCTTTTAAAAATATATTAAAGCATTTAGATCACATGTAAATAATTTCATATACCATTCATATTCTCCAAAAATATATTTTCTTTAATTCTTTAGAAAATATCTCATTTTCAATTAATATGCCTTTTTAAAATAATTTAACAATTATTTCACATATTCCAAAAGGAACCTAGCACATCGTCTAAGCTTTACGAATCTCTACTAACCCATTTAAATTCGTAAGGGGTTTCTAAGCCGTCCATTCTTATTTAATTTAAATAAGAATATTATTTAATCACGTAGGAATAATTTAATAATTTTTCTTAAATTAATTCCTTAGTCCCATTCTAATCCTAAACAATTTATAGATATTTAAACTAGCAATTTAATATATCTATAATAAATTAAATAAGGGTTTTGCACCCCTAAACTACTTCAATAATGCGGAGTGATAAATATAATTTTCCACCTAATTTATACGTTACCGAACAGTCCGAACAGCACAGTACCGGCGCCCGAATATGAAGCCCGCCGACCAAAATCGTCCAAAAACTATTTCGAATATATCTAAATGTCCGTCTCGACAACCTATACGATATATATGAAGCCCATTAATAATCGGTTAATTAATTGGGTTAAATCTAAAATACCCCAAACGAAATCTATAACCTATAAATGCGATTTCCGGGCAAACCATTTATCCTAAAATCACGAAATTAATATATCGAATACCATATATATACGGAGCTACTCACCGAAAATCGGCTCAAACCGATCACCGGAAGGTCGCCGAAAAATTATCCGAAGCTCAACCGAAATGCCCCTGCTCACGCGCGTCACCTCTGCGTAACTGCCGCCTTGCACCACCACCTGGGCCACCACCTGCTAGCCTCGCCGACCACCGCGAACCGCCGCAGTCCACCGTCATCGCCCGCTCCAGGTCGCCGACCCTGGCTCCAGCTGCGCGGTCGTCTGTTATGGCGACTCGCTCCTCAGCTCTCTCTCTCTCCTCTCTCTCTCACCGGCGTTCATGGAGGTGAAGGTGGAGCAGCTCGATCGTGCGCCAAGGAGAAGAAGAAGATGCAGAGGTGTGGTCGTCCATCAGCAATGGGGAAACAGGTCTGTGGTAGCAGGTGAAACGTGAAGCAGAGAATGAGTGGTTGCGTACAAGTATACATATATATGTACCATATTGCACAACTAACCCCCAACTTCTCTATAATTGCCAAATAATCCCCACATCAATATATATATATATATATATATAATAAATTCCAACAATTATCGGAACGCCCAGACATAATTTCGTAAGCCCGAAATAATAACGGGACGTCCAATTAAAATTATATCGGGGTAGAAACCCAAATGTCGGAACACTTAAGCAAGCCCGACCAATTAAAATGTGTCGTCATCCAATCGAGACGCTAATCATTAAACGTCGAATCGAAACCGCGTAGTCGAGAATAATAACTCGTGTAACGTCGTCCAGTCGACTTTTAAACTAAACGCGAAAAATTTACAAGTATCAAATACCAAGAATAAACAATACGTCAATAACAAGTGACGTCATTACCGAAATTAAATTAGAATTAATTTCAGTAAAAAGGAAAATAACACGGGGTGTTACATTCCCATACTCAATATATGATTAAGCTTAAGAGTTCCACTATACCATTTATGAATAGTTGAGTTAGCATCCTTCAATTCCTTTTCCAAACCCTCAATCCTTATAGATTTCTCACTCAACTCCATTCTTAGACTGCTTAACTCCTTATTGAGATGATCCACACTCTTCAAAATCTACTTCTTTTCTTATTCAAACTCAACCAATTTCTTTGACAATTGAGCTTTTTGGGTCTGCATGAGATTTAAGGTCTGAGTACTATTGGTTAATTCATCTCTTAAGAACTATCTCTCTTTGTCAACACATTTAAATTGAACTATTTATTTTGAGAAGACTTTGTTAAGATGTGTGGAATTTTCATAAATTTTATTATATGCATCTTCATACGAGTCACCACGATCATCATTAACCTCAAAATCTTCATCCTCAGACATTGCCCAACTTGCAGCAATTTCCTTGACCTTCTTACTTTGTGCAGCAAACACGGTAAAATTTTCAGATTCATCACCTACCTCCAAGTTTGTAGCATCACTAGTTCATCCATTATCAGATCCATCATCCCAAGTGACAGCTAGACGTTTTATCATTTTCGACTTATTAGCGCACTTAGCAACTATGTGACCAAACCCTTGACACTCAAAACATTGAGGTTTTTTCTTTTAATGATCAAAGTTGTCATTCCGATTTTGGGCTTTTCCATTTTTAGAATCATGTGATTTATCTCCAAATATTTGTTCTTTAATCATTTCTTGACCATAAGAAGATTTTAAAAACTTATGAAACTGCTTCATGATCATGTCAAATTGTTTTGGTCTAATCTTACCCTCTTCATCAAACTTACTAGGATCCTCCTTAGTGGTTTTATAAGTTATGCTTTTCTCTTTTGTGCCGCTAGACTTTTTAGAGGATTGAGCACATATCTCCATATCATATGATTTTAGATTCTCTGCCAATTGTTCATTGTGGTAGTCTCGGGAATGGGCTCTCCTAGATTGTGACAACTAGTTACTATGTCAGTTAATCTAGCCTTAAAGTCACCAAATACTTCATCTTCCTCCATCCTAAGCAGTTCAAGTTGTGAATTTAGAATTTGGAGTTTTGACTGTTTAACTTTCGAAGTCCATTCATGAGTTACTTGGAGAATATCCCAAGCTTCTTTGGCAATTTCGCATGTGGCAATTCTCTTAAACTCACTCAAGGTCACAACATTGTATAAAACATTCAAAGCTTTGGAATTCCAACTAGCACTGTTTAACTTTGCAGTAGTCCACTCACTTGAGTGTTTTACTCTAGATTCATTATTAGTACCATCTTTCACAGTAGGAGGTGAGTATCCTACCTCTATGGCAAGCCAAGCTCTCTTATCTAGAGATTTCAAAAATGTTCTCATCCTCGCTTTCCAACAGGTGTAGTTCAATCCATCAAACAAAGGGGACCTAGATACAGACCCACCTTCACAAGGTAAATCCATCATCTAAGTTCAGAATCTAACCCTAGGTAGTTAACCTAAAATGGGGCAACCACGCTCTAATACCAATTGAAATTACCTAGACGATCAATGAAAATAGCCTAGAGGGGCGGTGAATAGGCTTTTTGTGGATTTAATGACAAATTAAAATTAATTGTGGAAAAGTCAATTTTAATCCAAATCTCTAACTAGATAAATCATGCAAAGATTAATCTAATTGCATAAAATAAAGTGATAGAAACACACGATATTTTTATGTGGAAAAATTTAGTAAGACTCCAAGTAAGAACCACGGATACGCTCGTGTATCGATGCACTATGAATCAAGCAGTACACAAACTCTATGAAGTTTTAGACTTACAAATCACTCATGATCTTCCTTTCTCCACTCGACGTCTGACGAACTTGAATCACTTGCGCTCCACAAAGATTTCACTTCAATCTCCGTACTCTGATGACTCCACTTCTCAACGGTTCAAATAACCACGAAGCCTCCTGCTCCGATCTTCGCACTCATACGACTTCATTTCTCAAAGGATCAATGCAACCATGTTGCACAAGGTGGTGTGTAGATTTTTCAGAATCTAGGTCATTCAATTGTGCATAAGATCATCGATGTAGAAACATAATTGAATCAAACCAAAGAGAGAACTAGAAGATATATGACCTGTAACACCCCGTTTCATTTTCCCTTTTTTCTGAATCATTCCCGATTTATTGTCGGTGATGATGTCACTTGTTCATGACGTCATGGTTACTATGTGTATTTTACGAGTAAATTTTTCACGTTTACGCTTGGATTCGATTGGGCGACTTGGTGATCATCACCTTAACGACTTTGTGGAGTATCGATGATGACTATGTGACTTGAAAGTAACGTTTAGTAGTTTTGGACTTGGTGAAACGTTTACGGTTTTCTTGTTATCGACTACATGATTGAGTTGTAACGATTGACAACTAGTGTTATCGACTAAATGGAATTGTTTCGACGATTGACACTTAGGGCTTCGACTCAATGATTTAAGTTCGGTAGTTAGTGCTTTAGGGGTTCGACGTTTTTGTTTCCCCTGGTTATGGGGTTAGTACGTGCCTTGTTTAGCTGACGTGCTTAGGAGTATTGATAGACCTTTCGCTCATTTTATTTATGTTTGTATATACGTGCTCTGTGTGTTGATGCCCTGTGTATTGATGTGACATTAGGTGCCTTAGTTGCTTGACTTACGTGTTTATGTGTATTTGTATTGCTATACTCATTTTACATGTTTGTACATACGTGATAAGTATAATGCGATTTTCTTTAAACCTGTAGCGTTTAGTACTTTGACTTGACGACACGTTTGGTTTGTTTAGCATTTACGATTTTGATTCGATTGGGTTAGTGATGACTCCGGTGATCGGATAGTTGAGTCTCGTACCCGGAGTGTTTATTTTGACTTGTATTATTTCTTGACTATTTGTAGAGTTTACAGGGGGCGCAAGAAATACATTGCGAGTCGATTCGGGATTTATCTTAGTTTATATCCGACCATATAGCCGAATTATTTATTCCGGACTTTATTAGTTATTCGGGGTACCGTGGGGTTTTCGATGAATTAATTGGTGGACAAATTTTATGCCCCAGAGTTTTATTTGGGCCTATATTATTTATTTGGAGTCCGGTGAATTTTATGGGTTCACGTGAAATTATTTGAGTATCCCCGGTATATTTTACGAGATTTATTTTATTTATGCGAATTTAATTATAATTATATATATATGGGTTTCATACCCTAGATTATTTATTTCAGTTATATTCTTTATTTTGGGGGTTCCCGGTATATTTTCGGGATTTATTGTTCGTATATATATATTATTAATTGGGTGTATATACATATATATATGTGGGTATTTAATAAAGGAAATTAAATGCAATTACATATATATATATATGCATTATTGGTATATTAGAGAGGAGAAATTCATGAAGCTTCTACACAATCAGATTTCACCTACACACGACATATACATACATATATGATATATGCCTATATACGGATATGGAGCTCCTCCTTCTCTCACGCTCGTTTCAAATTGGGTCTGTATCCTCATCTTCTCCTTCCCCGATCCACTATATTTGGCGACCTTCTTCTCCTTTGCCCTTTCATGACTGATCTGTTAGAGATAGAGAGAGAGAGCAGGCTGTGGAGAGTGAGAGTCGCCTGAGAGAGAGGACAACCAGGCGATGGTTCGCCGCAGCAGCCTTTGTGGCTGGAGCAAGGACGACGACAACAGGCAACGAGGGTTGGCGACGGCGTGGAGGCGTCGTGCAGGGGTCGTCGATGGCAGAGGGTGGCGCAGCTGGTCGCGTACTGTAGCAGTTCGCGCTACAGGCCATTTTCGGCCAGGAACTTCAGCTAATTATTTGGCTACCTTCCCGAGCTTAGATTGAGCTGATTTTCGGAGGGTAGATGTGTCTTGGTGTTAGGTACGAAGTGTAAATATGTCGTAATTGTTTGTTGAGCGGTTTGTCGGGAAATTCGATTTGAAGTTTTGAATTTTTGTTTGGGTTATATTAGATTTATTCAAAATTATTAACCAATTACTAATGGGCTTCGTATATATTGTATAGGTCGTCAAGACGGACGTTTCGATATATTCAAAATAATTTTCGGACGACTTTGGTCGGCGGACTCCATAATCAGGCGTTCACTGTGGGCCCAAAACGGCTGTTCTGTAAGCAATTAAATTAGGTGGGGATTTATATATATATATATATATATGCATATTGAACACTCACTAATAGTGCATAGAAAATGTTAATACGACTCGATTGTATGTTTATAAATAAATAAAAATATTTAAATTAAATTCCTAGTGATAGACTGAAATCTAGGAATTTTATGGAATTTACGGAGTACCCATAAATAGATAAATGAAGTCGGTAATCGGAATTCCCTTGATAAATTAAGTAAATTAATTCCCTGAAAAATTATAATAAATTAAATCCTACTTAAATTGGATTAAAATAGGCGGTCTAGTACCCCTGGAATTAAAGTAGGATTTTGTAGAATTTTGTGTGAAATTAGAACCTGTAATTAGCCCCCGGATTATATGTAACTGAAATTAAAATACAGTGGGGGGCGGGACAGATTTGATATTGAGGGACGTAGGGCCGGTTAATAAATATTTCCTCTATTATTTACATTTTATTGAAATTAAAAATATGTTAGAAGATCCATGAGGATGCGTGACATTACAACTTAGACACGGTTTTAGTTTCCCCTTTAGTTTATTTTTCTCATAAAATATAATGAAGTTATATTATGAATTAAATTGTCCCTGAGGTGGAATAGTTTGAAAACAATTACTGTAAATTAAATTAAAAGCATGCGAGTTTATAAGAATTATTATTGTCGGGAAATTGGGAAACCGGACGATCATGAGATAAATTGATGTGATTTGCTATTATAATTAAATTATAAAGCATGCTTTTAAAAATGGAAATGATTGTATATCGTGGATTGATTGTATAAAAACGAATTGTGGGACATATACTTGTCAATTGATAAATGTTATATTTTGATTATTGACTCACTGTTGAGGCATGATGTACATATTTCATACACCATGAGCATTGATATTGCATTGGGTGTGGTTTCATGTCTCATTCATGTACATATTGCATTGAGTCTTTCGGGTCATCGCAACAACTGGCCAGGCGGTGTATCGCTACCGGCGGACTAGTAATCCGGGAATAGGGAGGCGTGGGAGGATTTGATCTGAACACGGTGTGTTTTCTTTCACGAGTCGATATGATCCTCGTGGTTGTGTTACTTTGGCGACATTATACTCGGTTGTTCCATGTTAGATAGGGTGTTTTTGGCATTGTTATTGCATTATATTCACATTGAGCATTCATTCTTTTATATTGTTGAAAAATTGTTGTTATTAAACGGATGGTGTTTGTAAATTTATAATAAATGATGAAATTAACTCAATGTGAATGAATATTTAAAGATTTAAAATTGTAAAGAAAGAAAGAAAGTTTTACGATAATAAAAACCTGGATTAGTAGAGCCATGGTTGGCATGTGTTCCAGGTGATTATGTGGATATAGTTGAAAAGAGGTTTTGAGAATAAATTGTTTTCCCCTTGAGTTGGAGTTGAGTTGAGTTGGCTAGTCGTATATTGAGACTTGGTTGTGGTTATGCCTTTGGCCACAATAGGCCTTTGGGATTGGTGATTAGTGTTATCACTGGATGATTATTAGACCACTTAGGTAGTGGGGAGAGTTGTTCAGGTTAAAGGTCGGGTAAGACTCGTTAGTCTAACCTTGTTTCTCTTGGCTTGTGTATTTTGAGCTTGTCGCTCACCCTTCCACTTTAAAAGTGTTTCGAGTAGTAAATGGTTTTTAGCCGTGTGCCTTGAAAATCTACTTTCCTACATGTTCTGGTAAAGTTAGTGAACTCGGGACATGGTTTGTCCCGTTCTTGAGACTCGAGGTCAGTTCCGAGGAACACTTGAGTCCCGGTGTAGGTTTGGTAACCTTTGAGGATTTGTTTATAAGTTTCTATATTAAGTTGAAGGTCTTTGAACCTGTTTCGAAATAAGTTTGAATGTGACTTTGAGGTGTTATTCGGTTGAACTCTAGTAGTTCTTTTCCCCAATGTGTTTCTAAGGTTTCATTCCTTAAGGTAGGAAATGTGATCATTCGTGTTTGTCTATAGATCTTCTCGGGTAAGAGAAGTGAGATTAAGTTAAGCGCACATAGTGCGATTCCTAGTGTTTGGTTGGGTTAGGAGGCATTGGAACCAAATATGATTTGACCGGCCCCTAACTTTTTCCTTAAAAACCGGTTGAATCCTTCGGGGTTCAACATTTTTGTTTAAAAACCTGAGGGCCATGGCATCTGTTTGGGACTAAATGACTCCAGTAACCATTTCTTGCGCCTCAATAGGCGGTATGAGTTAGAGGTGACCTTGTTGATCTGTACCCTTTTTAGTGCCTTGATAGGTAGTGTGAGTTAGAGATAGTTCAGTTGGTTACCTAATCCGATGTGGAGATAGGACCTTCCCTTTTTAGGTTTCTTCGAGTGAACGGGTTGGTTCACTAGTTGTTGTACATAGAAGAATGATTATTCCCTCTCGGTAGTCCTGAGGAGTGACCTATTTACCTTTTAGGAACCTTGAGTAGCGTGTCAGGTGCACGGAATGGTGGATAGCTAGTCTTGTTGTATCTCTAGATGAGAGCGGAGTTCAGATTGTTTGTCTATAGGCCTAGGCGACAAGCTTAGTTACATACAGGACGTTATATATATATGTACGTAGATATATGTGTTGTTTATGTTTTTGTTGATACGTAGTTCTTATGAGTTTCGTAGTTACTCGAGGTTAGTGATGAGGTTATTGATGGGGTCTCTGTTTGGCGTGGGTGCCACATGAGACGACCGACCGACCTAGGATAGATGCATGCACACAGGATGGTTAGCATATTCTAGACGACTATGAATGTGATGTTTTGATATTATGGTGAGCCCTCGAGGTTGTGCTCACCCCCACACAGGTTGCAGGTTTGTAGGTGGATGCAGCACGGCTTATGCTCGGCAACGACGATACGGGTGATTTGGGACGGTAGTTTTATTACTCTTTCCGTACTTACATTTGTGTATTCGTTCATTCTCTTGGGAGCCAGGTTGTTGGCAGATTCCCTTGTATTGTATCTCTATTCTGTGTATTCATTATTTTCGGGGTGCCTTTGTATCATTTCGGCACTACCACTAAGTTTTTATGTATTCTTATTTGAGTTTGGTGGATCAGACGGTAATTGTTGTTTTGGGGTGCCTTTTTACCTTTTCGGCATCGCCATTTGATTTTCTTTATAATTTCATTTGAGCATTTGGGGCTCTATTGATTTTAGAGGGGTTTGGAGAGGTATTGGTGTTCTTTTCCACTACCTCAGCCCTACTAGGTTTCTGGAATGTTGGGCTACGTGCCATTGTTTCTTATATCGGTTATTATGGGCATGTTTGTTTGTTGTGTTGCTTTTGGGTTGTTCGGATGTTCCATTTACAGACGGAATTCTGCCGGATTTTTATTAGAATTCCTTTACTGAGTTTCTATCACTCAGGTGACATGGAATACTTCATTTTCATTCCTATTCCATGTATTTCAGTGTTATTATTGATTTTGGTTGTCATTTTCAATGACGTCATACCTCGGGATTCGCTGATTCTCCTGATTGGAGTCTCAGGAATAACGGGGCATTACATGACCACTCATTAATTTGTTCTCTCTATCTCTCTCTGCAGAAGAATATAGATTGTAGAATAATTGCAGAGATCTCACCCAAAAGCTCTCTCAAATCTGTAGAGACGTTTCCTATTTATAGAGATAACTGAGGGAAACTCTAAGTTTACCCTTTTTCATAATTTCACATCAAACTAAGAAAAACCCTTTGATATGGTCTTCAATATGTATATATCATGTGTATCAAAGTGTTTGAGTTGCAGTCGTATCAAAAGATCTTAAGACGGGGTTAAAATTGCAATTTCACATCACAACCACGCTAACCTACCTACGTGCAGCACGTAGGGGAGTTACGCATGGTGCATAGATTACCTACTCGTGGAGCGTAGGCTATATTCCACCGGGCATAGATGGGGCGTAGAAATAGCAATTTCTAGCCACTTTTAGCTACTGGGAGCATAGGTTAGGTGTAACAAAATTCATGGAAACCACTTTTCTTTAAAATAGTGTTGTTTGAACCACCTCGACTCCATTAGAATGATTCTTAAAGTTTCAGCTCCGAAAAATATCGTTTATGCCCTCCGAAATGCATATTCCGTTCAAACGTGCTCCTTCTTCATTTCTCTTGTATTTCCTACTTCTTTTAAGAATGATTACCTTTTCTCGACCACTTTAACTTTCCTAAACCTATCCGACTTCATAATTCACTCAACATGGTTATTGTCGAGAACATGCCAAGCATAGACAATTACAATAAATATTCTTACAAAATCCTAGAAATTCCTAAAAATAAGCTACATAAAATCCTGATACAATACTTGTACAAAACTAGCCTAAAAACCCCTTAAACGGGAAAATTTTAAAAAATTCTTGGATATACTACGATGGCCCTTACGCTTGGAGTGTAAGGCTGGCTTGGCTTGCAAATTTTATTTTTCTTTTTTCATTCACAAAATCTTCATAAACATGCTTTAATATCATTCCTCAATGTAAAACCACACTCCCCCAAACTTAAACATACACATGTCCTCATTGTGTGATTCCAAAGCTCGGCGAACTCAAAAAATCACTCAATTCAATACATACATCATCAGAGCTTTGAGAAATTTGAATAATGAATAATATAATCACATAGATAGAAAAATTTGTAATTTAATAAAATAAAAAACAACACCAAATACACTTAAACACTGATCATTCAGGCAGTGCCATAATGCACCCTATCCAAAATTATCCGTCTGACAATGCAAGTCTAGTGCAACAAAAACAAAACCTACAAAACTATACTATAACTACTCTACTCATCCTCATCAGTCGATGAAGGTGGTGTGGATGGTGGATCTAATCCAAAATGGTCAAATTGTGCCTCGACCATGCCACCAACCGTCTCTGACCACACTGATGTCGTGTCATCTCCTCTTAGCGTATCTGTATGTCAGTCACCACAACCCTCTGGCTGGCGGGCAACTCAATCCTCAAAGACCGGATCTTATCTCTCAACGCTGCCTGCCTTTCCATAATCGCATCAAACTATTCATTGATAGGTGTCGAATATTAGACATTTTGACCCCTTAACTCACTATTGTTACGTCCTTTTATTCCATTATTTGGTATTTTTATGTTGATTGTGTGTTAAAGCATGTTTCAGGAGCTTAATGAAGAAATGGAGCTAACTTCGGTGAATTAACTGAAGTGCATGTTCTTTCTATTCAAAGAGGAGAGTCAAAAGAGGCAATTCGAGACAAAAATGGCTCCCAGTGAGCAAAAATGGCATTTTCAGAAGCCATCATCTTCAGCAAAAAGTATCGTGGGTTCAAGGCGGTCGTTTCGATGTATTCACGGAGAAAAGTAGTTTTGAAGAAAACACCTACGCTTTCAGTTTCAAAAAGTGGTTGGAAATCACATTTTTATGCTTGAACCTACGCTTGAAGGTACGCTTGTACCTACGCTTGAAGCGTAGGTCAGCTGCGCTTAAAGCGTATCTATGACAAGTTGTTGAGGTTTTTGCCTATTCTACCCTAGTTCAATTCCAAGATGTGGCTGCGACTCCAGACCTCTATATACATGTATATACACATATATATATATCATATTGTAGGGTTTTGTGAGGTTTAGTGTGAAATGATTGAAAAATACCTTTTTACACCATTGGCTATATATACACAATCATATATCAGAGAGAGGGAGGATGGTCATTGAGTTTGGTGGGTTCATTAGTTCTCACGTTCATATTCATACTTGTTGCTATTGAGAGCCATATTCAAACCTAGAGATCTGAAGAAGAAGATAATGGAGATTGTTTCTACATCAGCGATGCAGAAACCTTTCACCATGGCCAACTAACTCGGTATCTAAGATTTTCTAGCAAAACCTTAGCCAAGTAATGTAATTCTTTCATTGTTTTTAATTGTAACGAGGGGAAACTATTGACCATACTATCAGATTATAGTAGTTAAGAGATCGTAGTAATTTGTAATATAAAATTCTATGTTTGTTCTAAATTCTTGTCTTAGATGGAATGAATTCATTATTTTACACAACTATGATTATTCAATAAGAGTAGGAACTCGGATGCTTAATTATGATTTTCTACACAATGGTGGTAATGAAACTTCAAACCCTAGGTTGACACAAGCCATGCCTTGGCGATTTAATATAGACATGGTTTAGTTTATTTTCATGCATTAGGAGTAGATTAGAGTAATATAATAGGCATACACTAGTTAGGTCAGTCATGTGATGGGTTGTCACAATCCGGTTGATGGTACTCCTTTTTGGGGTTGTATTCAGCCATTTACGATACAACCTGATTCACAGTTATGGGTTTCCCTCTTATAGTTGATACAGTGAGGAACTATATTCTGTGATTAGTGGTGGAGCGATGAAAACCCTAGTTTTCTCTCTCATCTAAATTACAATCAATTTACTTTGTTTTCTAGATAATTTAGTCTTTGACCACCCAAACAAACCAATTTTCAGAAAATATAACTCATTGTTTTTGAATTGCTAAAGTGAACAATCTCAGTCTCTGTGGAATCGATATCCCTTACTTAAGCCATTGTTATTTTACAATCGATACATGCGCTTGCGTAGGGTAAAACCTAGAGTTGTTAAGGTGTCATTTTTAACCACATATGTTTACACACCTGACGTCACATCAAGTTTTTAGCGCCGTTGTCGGGGACTGAGCATTGTTCAAATAGCTTCAGGAATTTATTTGCATTGCGTTATTGTAGTTATAGCTAAAGTTAGATTTTTGTGTGATTGACAGGTATTTTGAAGAACGTAGAAGGGAAAAGCGGAGCTCCACAAGCATATAATCACATCTCTTTTTACATGTTTTCAAATTTATTAAACAATAATCCACAAGTATAAGGGGAACTAGAATAACGTTCTAAGTTCACGAATTTTCACGTCACATAAATCACATAAATTCATACTCAGTTCTACTAATCACAGAAAATGAAAACGTACTCAACTGCGCCTATATATATACATTAAACTACGTCTAGCGCTACTAATTTCAATCACCTAGATGGAACTAGCCTAATCCACTATTCAAGGTCACAACATAAATCCTCTATATATATATTTATACTCGTATATATATATATATATATATAAATATAAAAGCATGATAATTAATCCCAAACATGATTTCTAATTCATTTTATACAATTAGCATGCTCAAATTAAAATATCACATATTAGTCTAGACTCATCTGTATCGATAGTGATTTTCCTTATCTCTTGACGCGTGCCTACGGACTAACCACCGCGCCTGCGATCAAACCAGATACACTGACACGACACCCAACACATGCGCTCAAATTTTCCCCAAAATACCTTTGCCAAAAATAGGGCCCACTATGAACAGTGTCGGCGCCCGAATATGGGGTCCACCGACCAAAGTTGTCTGATTGAAATTTTGAATATACTAGAACATCCACCTCGACAACCTATACAATATATATGAAGTCCATTAACGATAGGTTAACGAATTTGGACAAATATAACATAACCCAAACAAAAATTCATATCTATAATTGCGAATTCCCGATAAATTGCACAATGAATCAAGCCCAATTTTTAGTATGTCGTACACGAAGTCAAGACGCAACTACCCTCCGAAATTTGCAGCCATCAAAGCTTGGGAAGTTGACCAAATTGTGGCGCGAAACTTCGACTAGAACTGCTCTATCGCGCGTCACCACTGCGCGCGAACTCCGGTTGCTCCACCGCATCTCCGCCCCTGTGCCGCCACCAGTTACCCTCGCTGACGCCCTCCTGTCGCAGCGCCATCGCCCTAAACCTTCGGCGACTTCACCAGGCCGCGCCTCTTTACGCGGCTCTCACTCTCTCCTCTCTAACCCGACATCTCTCTCTCCTTCTCAAGTTAGCCAATGAATTCTTGGTAGAGAAAGAGATGGTTGTCCATCAATGGTGTAGGGAAGAGAAGGAGTTGTAGTCGCAGATAAGGGGGAGGAAGAATAGAGTGTATGCGTGTCCCTCTCATAACACACGTATACATATATTTTCTCATTTATTTTTCTATATATATATTTACCAAAAACATATATATATAATATATCCCCATAATTTCATTTATTTATTTATTAAATACCCATATATATATTACAATTAATAATATATATAGGCCTAACTAATCTTGAAAAATATACCAAATCAACACTTAAGTGATATCACGAACCCGAAACATCCACAGAAAGCCAAATAATCAATATAAACTAATATAAATAACCCGGGTTATAAAAACCAAACATCGGAGCACCCAACAAGTCCGATCTTATCGAAACTCCAAGAAAGGTAAATACAAACATCTACCCAATCCAATCTACTGACGAGTATTACGTAGATATAAACACAGTCACGAAGACATACCTACAAGGTAAACAAACACTAAATGTCATAACCGAAATAATCGAGTCGGAACCTTAAACATTGAACAATTAAAACGTGTCACCACTCAGTCGAATAACTAAACTCTATGCGTCAAATCAAAACCGCGTAGTCAACAATAAGAAAGTCCCCAAAGTCATCAAAGAGAAATCGTAAATTCGTCCAATCGACTTTAAACGTAACGCGAAAAATTTACACGTGAAATACCAAGAATAAACACAACCTCATGAACAAGTGACTTCATACCCAAAAATAAATCGGAAAAATTTTCAGGAAAAAGGTAAAATAACACAGGGTGTTACAACAGCTTCCCCTCATTACAATTGAAAACAAATTAAAAACTACATTACTTGGCTAGGGTTTTGCTAGAAAGTCCTAGATACCGTGTTAGTTGATCATGGCTGAAGGAGACTGCATCATTGATGTAGAATCGCTCATCATGGCATTCTTCTCAGGATCTCTAGGTCTTGTATGGCTTCTCACCTTCAAAAGATCTGAATCTCTAGAGGTTGCTCTAAAAATTATATTTAACTCCAAGCTCTCAAAATATGTAGTAGACGTTGGTATTTATAGCAACAGTCGAGGGAAACCCCAAGATTACCCTTTTCCGTAATTTTACACCCAATTGAGCAAAACCCTATATTCTGGTATATAATATGTGTATATCACGTGTATCGAGGTGTAGAAGTCGCAACCGTAATAAAGGAACTCAAGTTGAGGCCAAAATTAGAATTTCAGCACTTAATTCCGTAGACCCCCCTATGCTTGAAGCATAGGCATCGTAGGTTAAAAACATGAAGCGTAGGTCAAGCGTCAAAACAACACTTTCTAGCCACTTTTAGCTACTGGAAGCGTTAACAAAGCGTAGCAAAATTCATGAAAACCATTTTTCTTGGAAATTATGCCAGTAGAACTTCCTCGACTGCATTAGAATGATTCTTGAAGTTGCGGCTCCGAAACATGCCGTTTTAGCCCTCCGGGAGCCACTTTTCTCTTGAAAACACATTTTTTGCTCTCCTCTTGAATAAATACAAGCACTTCTCTAGTTAATTCACTAAAATTAGCTTGTTATCTTCATTAAGCTCCTGAAACATGCTTAAACACACAAACAACATAAAAATACCAAATAATGGAATGTAAGGATATAACAGTAACAAGATAGGGGCCTAAAATGGATAACATTTGACACCTATAACGACCACTTAATGACATGTCACTATCCTAGTTTGATTCCTCAAATCATGTTGCGACAAAGAATTCATTCATTCCTTGATTAACATTCAATCCTTAAGCGAATCACTAAAATTCATGTCCAAATTCAGAAGACTATATAACAATGATTCATCACAATCCCACTGAAATCAACATTATAATCTCCAAATCAAAAATTGTGATCAATTAATAGGCTTAAACATATCTGAATTTCAAAGATTCATCCATGGCTAAATAACTAGAAATCGTTTTCTCGAACACCTTTCATACTTTCAATAAATGAATCAAGATTCATACTCAAGTCCACTACTTACATGTTAACGAATGCTCCAATATCATAGTTCATATCTCTAAGTCACACACAGTGAATCACGACTCTGTATCACAAATAATCAATCGTCGGCCCATTAAACACATCATTTAATACTATTCACACCGGCAATCCACTATTACAAATCACTACTCTTAGACTCAAAGCCCATAGATAACAATAGAAGGATATAGATACATCGTACCCCAAGTAACGCAACCTTAAATGACTGGAAAATGAAACTAGGGTAACACACATTTAATACTAGAAGAGAAAGTACATACCAATGACGTCTCCAATAAGGTAAGTCCACATCACGATGCTTACACAAGAACTCCTAATCACCAAACCCTTTAACGGCTCAAACGAAAGGGAATCTAAACTTAAGAGATACACCACTCAATCACTAATAAAATATTAACACATCGCGACACACCACGGTCACTAAGTCCTTATAGGAGGCCTACTATGGTTTACAAAAAAGGGGAAAACTCGGCCCCAAACACACAATGACCCCGACGCGGCTCATGTCCAGAAAACAAGGTTTCACCTCAATCCTAGGCGTATACCATCATGTGAAGCATCACAATAAATCATATAATGAATGCCTCGCTCAAAAAAACATCAAAACTAGAGATATAGTCAATTGTGTCTTGAACTAGAAGAAAACCTCTTCATATTTGTCATCCCACACGAACCGAACGCTTTACCACATAAGCCGAGTCATCGGAGCCGCAAAACATAAAAAGTTCCTAGCAAACCGTCGGTAGCTACTCGCTAAACCCGAGAAGCTACGACCTCAAAATATTAGTTGGTCGGTTCCAACCCAACACCGTTTTGATCTTTGAAAGATTGACCGATATACTACCTTTTAAAATAACACGCTCCAAGAACACGTCAAACACGTGATTTATAAGATCCATGAATGATGTCGGGTCCATCTGATACGATGCCATAGAAATAGGCACGGTACACGTGTTAATCCTACTAAAAAAAACTCTACATCACAGTGCAGAGGCAACAAAAAATCAAATCATCGGGAAGGACATCCCAATACTCATACACAACACTCGATACATCAGAAAAATCACCTACTTCTTTGTCGGCCACTAAAATTACCAACAACAAGCTAGGTACGCCACGATCCCACAAATCATGAAAAACAATACTAACATAGTTCTGACCACCAACAAAATGAAACACTCGCTCTCTAGTGTACACATAATTACACAACTCCAATAACAATCGATAATCATGTGAACATTGATAACCAATCAATGCCTAAAATGATTTCGAAGCTCATTATGTAGAGAATAGTGAAATCAAATGCCAAAGATCACCCCGTAATTGTGACCTTACAAACATGACACAATCGATTCAAGTACACACCACATCTCACTAGCGCGTAGACACACAACACATCGTCAAGAGAAGAAGTAGGTAATTCCAAGGTAGACGTAAAGGTAAAAGAAAATGCGGAAACAATAAAAGGTGGAAAGTTCCTGAACCAATAAGTATGCTAATCAGAATTTCTGTAGACAAGTAAGGAAAGATAAAAGTATGACTAACCCAAGGTACGCCAAACGAAACCATAGCATCATGCTAATGTACGCACAAGCCCATGACGCAAGAATACTATCACAAGTACGAAAACAAGTAACAAAAAAAATCACTAAGCGAAAAGTGGCAAAGACCCTCGCCCGTCGTCCCATAGAGAAAGAACACGCTCTGATAATAAGTTGTCATGGCCCAAAAGTTTTAGAATCAAGAACGAATCTGAGAAACTACGTGATGCGAAAAAACTAAAATGAAAAGCGAAACCAATGTAAAGATTCGGACACTAATAAAAGAGAATGGCACGAACTACATAACCACATCAATAATGTCACACCCCTAAAATCCTAAGACTCCCGAACCGGGACATCCGAAGACTCCAGGGTGTGATCCGTACAACAAACGACCAACTAAGAATATCAATAATGATTAAAATGTATGGAATAATGATAAAAGTGATATATTCGATACCCAATTAAATGATAGAAATACATAACGGAATCCAACAAAAATCCGGCAGAGTTCCGTTTATAAATGTAACATCCCAAAAACACAACACAGCAGATAACCTACCAATAACAAGTGTTATAATATCAATGGCTCACAACCTAACATTCTTCAATCCTACTAGGGCCGAGGTAGTGGAAACAAAACTACCGCTACCTCTACACAACCCTCGATAATAAATAGAGCCACAATACTCGAATAAGAATCCAGAAACTCATATGGTAGTGCTGAAGAGATACAATAACACCATGACATAATAAATACATGGAATAAAACATACACCAAAGGGGATATGCCAATAGACTGGCCCCCAAGAAAAATAGATAGCAATCCCATACAACATGGGTAAATAACTAAATGATAAAGAAGACAATAGCTAACTATCATCCCCAATCCAACAACGCTGAAACCGTAACCACGTCACCTTGCGAAAACCAAAACCTGTAACGAGGAAAACTGTAATGCCCCGCGTTTTCCATTCATTTTTTTTTGGAATTCTTTTCCAAGTGTTAACATTTTGTGATGTCGCTTATTTATGACGTCTTGTGTATTCTTGGTACGTGCTGATTTTTCGCGTTTACGTTTTAGACTTAGCGGGACGACTTCGTGGTATTTCATTTCCGGCTTGTGGGTTTACGTTTCGTTGACAACTACGTGGGTTTGCTGCAACGTTTTCTTCTTAATGCTTCGACGATCATATTTTGTGCTCGAACGTGTTACTTAGTTTATTGTAGACGTTTCGGTGTAGCACTTATGTGATTATGTGTTTATATTTATTTCTAGAACTTTTGGGAGTGAGGGGTATTCTCGGTATTTCACTTGTGTGTGAGTTGTTGAGGAAGTATGAGAGTCTTCCTATGTGGTTTGGAGTATTTGGATGTGTCCCGAATTGTTTCGGAGTTTTTTGGTGTCATCTTGGGGGCCTTGGAGCCTTTCTTGCAATTACAGTTTTAGGGTTACCAAGTACTCGGTAACTATTCATACCGAGTACTTGGCTACTGTTCATATCGAGTACTCGAGGTACAACTTGGCAGATTTCACAGATTGCCTATACAAGGAGGTCTTGACCTAAAAACATTTTATTTTCTTCTCCATTCTTCTCCAAACTTAGCCTACTCTCTCCCACTTGGTTTTTCTCTCTATCTTTGCCTATATCATCTATTTGTGCTTGGATTTTGGTCATGATTTCAACACGGAAGTTAGTAGTGGTGGTCTTGCCTTCGGTTTGAGCCGTGGATTGGTAAGAGTTTTCTCCTCTTTGTGAGTTATTTTTTCCAAACCCTAGTTTTGGGTTTTCTTGTCAAACCATATGTTGATTCATGTTTTATTTGTGGTTTGAGTCTTGATTCATTCTTAGGAGGCTATGGCAAAGCTTTTCACCGATTGGTTTCGTCGGTTTCGATTTCAGGTGAAAGCTAGGGTTTTCATATGCCTTGTTTAGAGGTTAGCTTGTTCTTCATTTGAGGTAGGGGAAATCATCTCTAATCTCTCGTTCTTTGATTCGTGAGTGTGCGATTTCATTTCCGGACTTTATAACCTTAGATGTATTTTTGCTAAGTGTAAACTTGAGAAATATGAATTTAGGGTTTATTGGTGTTTATGTGCTATAGTCCATGTTTATATCATCCTTGAAATAGGTATATGATGCATGCTAGATGGACTATGAGTTGTGGATTTTTGAGATGGAAATATACTTGTATGCATATATATGTGAATATAAGTATTGAGGTGTATATGTATAAGTGTAGTATACAAATAGGATTTCGGGTGTTAGTAGTGTAGCCGTGATAGCATAAGTAGGTTAGATACCTTGGTTAATGAATTGAGATGTGGAACTAAGAGTGTTGTTCG
The DNA here is from genome assembly GCA_963922005.1 of Cornus suecica. NCBI lineage: Eukaryota > Viridiplantae > Streptophyta > Magnoliopsida > Cornales > Cornaceae > Cornus > Cornus suecica. The sequence continues at coordinate 24,007,836 of OY998243.1, forward strand.
AGTTTTTCCATTCTTGCCAACTTTGAGGGTTCTATATTGAACATTAAGCTTATGCATGAAAAATGAGTTAATGTGTTTATTAAATGCTTTAATTGAGATAAAAACATGTTAAATGAAATGTAAAGTTATCTTATGTATTAACGGATAACTTGATAGTTTGGGATCGTGGATGGTGCATGAAAAGGCATCATTGTTAAATTTTGCTTTAAATGAAATGTAAAAGCTTGTTGAATGATGAAAAGCATTCATGTTGACATTTTGGGAATTTTGGTTAAAAATATGATATGATACATATTTATGTGGATGCATGGGTCATTGAGGACATAGTGCATGGGTTCACCTTTTGTATTGAGAATTCAATTGGTGTTGGTCTACGTTCGTTTATGTAAATTTACGTGAGTAGACTTGCTCGGGATCATCGTAACAACTGGCCAGGGGGTGCTTCTTGCTCTTACGGAACTAATCTTCCGAGAAACGCAGACAATAGGGGAAATCTTATGTCACGATCGCATCGTGTTTGACGGTCTTCCTTGTTAAAAGTGAAAGTGCAAAAATCACTTGGGAAGAATCGGTACGATAAATCTACCTTCATTCATGAGAAATAAAAATGAAGTGTTAGAGAATGATCCGTTGACCCTTGGAGTTAGGGTGTGTTTGTGGTCATGTGTGTATCATGAGGTGCGTGAGTCACATTGCATTGAGTTGCCGTTATGTGATTTATGTTTGCATGTGGAACATGTTTAAATGTGGACTTTGCGATATATAATTCACATGTTATTTAAATACTAAAGTGAAATGGAAGGATATGATAACATTATTTACATGCCTTGTTTAAAGTATAATGTGCAATGAATAATTATACTTATTGTTATGTGTTTGTTTGCCCTTAGGTGGGATTATGAGTTGGTTTAACGACTTTCTTGTGATAAGTAAAGTCGATAGTGGATTATAGGTTCGGTTGTGAAATGAGACCTTAGAGAAGAGAGTGTTAGCTTTGTGAGCTTGGTTGGTAGTGTGGTATTGACCACTTGACATTTTTGCACCTTTGAGGGGTGTTTGATCCTTGATAGGTTGGGATTTTGGTTGGTTATGTATTGATGGCCAATTGGTATTTCTTTTGCACTTGAGGTTTGAAGTTGATTAAGTGAGGTTAGGATAGATCCTAGTCACTTGTGGGGTAACGGTCTCTTAATTCCGTTAGTAATATAAGAGAACTGATGTTAAGTGTGAATTGAGGTTTGAATGGATTGGAGGTGGTTTTGATGGAACCTAGTTAGTTTTCGAGTGTTGGCTACTAGGTTTTCCCTTTTCATATCCTAAGAATTGAGTGTCCTTGAGGTGGTCAACTTACCCGTCATGAGTGATATTGAGATGAGTTGTTAATTTGAGAGTTAGATTGAGTTCCCGGTTGAGAATAGGGTCATGGGATTGTTTTTCCCGGTTTTGTTAAAGTGTGGTCAGTTTTGGACTTCCTTCTTCGTTCTTTGTGGTTCATGTCAGATGTTAAGTCACTCCACATGGTGTTATAGGTGTTTTGGTGGGTTCGGGTTTATCCCGGAGTCGTCCGATTTCGTTTCGGGGCTTTTCGGGTTCATTCCTTGACTTTGCATTATGGGGGCCATCGAGTCCTCAGTAATCATTCTATCGAGTACTCGGTAAGTGCGCACACTTGCGCGCGAGCCTCATTTATCACCTGAGAGTTTTGGTCATAAAATGTCTACCGAATACTAGGTGGGTATGATACCGAGTACTCGATAAAAGCTGATTTTGTGTACTCTTTTTAGCTTCTTTCTGTTCTCTCTCTTATGCTTCACCACTTCTCCTACTATGCTTGAGGCATTGATTAGTGGTCTTTAGGGATGATTTTTGTCAAGTTAAAGGATCGGCTTAGATCCGCCTTTCTTGAGTGTTGGTCGCGACGTGATGTCGAGCCATTCCTTTTTGTGTCATCATTTGATCCATGGGGTTGGACACAGACGTTGGGTTCCGTAGTTCTAGCACGTCAGTTTTCCTTCTTTATCCTCGGGGTGTCATAGGAATCCTTGAGTTGTGATTGTTCAGTTGACTTGAGAATGTATTCTCTTGGTATGTGTGTTTAATATCTTCTTCCATTACGAGTTTTGATCATGATGTGTGTGTCTTAGTGCACATACATATTTGTGGTTTTCCTCATTACGGGTGGATGTCCCTTCATGTTGATGAGATGTTTCGGTTATTCTTTTGGTTAGTATTGAAGTTTCATCCCTCGCTTGATGTAATGGTCTTATGTGGCCATTCTTGAGGGTAGTGTTCACGTACTCTTTGTGGTTGAGTAGCTATCCTTGCTTGTTCATAGTGAGGACATTAGTGATTGAATTGATCCCCTTGTGGATGGTATCGTGGGATTGATTTTGTGGCATCAGTAGTGATATCGAGGTAAGTGTGGTTCGCCTATGTGAAGAGATTGAGGTGTCATATGTGTATTATGTATATATGCATTGATGATGGTGTTAGTCACTAATTAACCCTAGAGGGGGGGTGAATAGGGTGTTCAAAAATAATTCTAATTCTTTTTGAAACTGGAACACACTCTAATCAAAAATCAATTTCTCAATAAGCAAGTGGATGATTCAATTTAAACTTCTCTAATCATTAATTTCAAGACAAGATAGCATACAAGATATTCAAGCAATTATAACATGCAAATTAATCAAGTAAAGAGAAAGAGATAGAGAGATTGACACCGTGATTTTTTCGAGGTTCGGTAACTCCTACACCTCGGCTCAAGAACCCCTTCTTGAGACTTTTTCCGATCCTTTCACTATGGCCCTTCCTTCACAAGTGGAATGGCAAACCTTTACAACACAAGCCTCTCGAGCTTATCTCTCAATCAAGAGAACAACCCTCTCTTGAACAATTGGTGGACTTCACTTGTCCGAGATTAAAAATTCGTATGTAATCAATAAAATCACTCAAGCTCAAAGACACTCAAAACCCAAAGGTTTTTATGGAAGTTAAATCAATATAAGCTCAAGTATTTTTGGTGATTTTTGAATAGCTCTAGAAATATATTCTCAAAGGATATAATCAATGAATGATTTTTGGAGAATAAGAAAAGATACTAGAGGTTTTGATTTTCAAAGAAACTTGAAGAAAATCAACTTTTCAAAGCTTGGTTTCAATGGCTTTTGTAGAGAAAAATTTCTACATAATTTTTGATAGCTTTCCTTTCTCTTTGTATTTCAATCTCTTTACTTTCATTGAACACATATCATTCTATATATATCAATACATTAGGATTTTGAAGAATGAATATTGTATTTGAAGGACAAGAGCCGTTTGAACACCATTAAGCACAATCCACAAAACATGGAAAATATTTTCTGAAGAATCTGCAGGTTTTGAGGATCAACTAGTCGACTACAACATAGTTCTAGTCGACTACTTTATACCATCTAGTCGATTAGAATGAGTTCTAGTCGACTACATGAAGTAGTCTAGTCGACTCAAAGCCTCTTTTAGTCGACTACTTTGAAATGGTTAAAAACGTGTAGCTTCTGATTGTTTCTGTCGACTACTAGAAAATACACAGGGTCATTCTAGTCGACTACAACATGAAAAATATTTAATAACTTTCCATTTAAGTTCGGTAAAGCGTTTTTCATTCCATTTGAGTTCGGTTCATTTTACTCTAAGGTATTGTGTACTTGGAGTACGGTTATGTGAGTAGTGTAAACTACTAGTGTTGGATTGGTGTGTACTAGTCATTGTGTTCTCTCGTGAGGTTAGGACAACGTGACTTGTACTTATTTGTTGTATCTATGTATATATATATATATACGTATAGATATATATATATAGGTGTGTGTTTTCTGTATGATCTGATATCATGGATTCCTTATGTGGTAGTTGCCTTGATGATGCATGGTAGAGGACTAAATGGATTTGTTTCATGGGTCTCGTATTGGTGTGATTGCTATGTGGGACGATTGACTAGCCTTGGGTAGATGCATGTACATGGTTTGGTTCACATTAGGTTTGGACGGTCGGAGGATGTGATGATTTCGATTTCCTTTCTCCTACGGGGCTCAATGAGATCAGCCCGACGTTGGTTTGCCCTGGTGGTTTACACCAGTTTGCAGGTGATGTTTTGGCTAGGTATCCGGTTTTCTTGCAGGACGGCTCATGGCACGGATCCTATTGTGGGTTTTGGGACGTATATACGTAGTATTGTTCCAGCTTAATTTTCTTTTGTTTGTCCCCTATAATGGGACTGTTGTTGTACTTCTTGGGAGCCAGTCTGTTGGCATATCTCTTTTTTGTACTTGGTATCGTTGCATCTTTGTAAAGATGTATTATTTCGGCACCTCGGTGTGCCTTATGTATCATTTGGTATAGTTTCCGCTCTGTTGTGTATGGAATTATTATTGTTAATAATATTTCATTCGGTTTATTGTATTGATATTCTTAGTTTATCACTCATTTTATGGATCATGACCCCGAATTCCTCGGATGTCCCAGTTCGGGAATCTTTGGAAATTTGGGGCATGACAAAAATAAAGGAAAAGTGTCATTGCACCGCATACTGCCCATGGCCGAAACATTTCCTGCAAACTGGTGTGGGACACCAAGGCAAAAGAATGTCGGGGTGAGCTCATCAAAGCCCCGTAGGAAAAATATTATCATAACCGTCACATCCTCTAACTGTCCAAGTAGTACTAACCAACCAGTGTACATGAATCTACCTTAGGTCAGTCTGTCATCTCATATGGCCTTCACGCCACCACAAGACCCCAAATAACCCAATCATGTATCAGGGAAGCACGATAAGGCACGAAACATATAATACAATGCTAACAATAAATCACTATCATATACCCATGTACAAAGCATAGTCCAGTAAATATATATAAATGTATATATTATACCCTGAAGGTAACTAATCATATCCCGATATATGAGTACATATATATATATATATATATATATATATATATCTATCTATAAGTATGCAATCAGTCTCACAAGGTACCACCAAGACTCGTACTCTAAGTACCAACATCGGTAGTCTACACTACTCTCACAAACGTACGTTAAGTACACGACACCCAAGTCCAAACTAACAAATCACCAAGCGCTCACAACACTAACTAGAGGATCCAAACAGGGAGAATCACACTCACCTCTGATATCCACAAGAGAAATAATCCATAAATAATACCAAGGAAGACTCATAAACCACTTCCCGAGAACACGGGATGAAAAACACTCACGTCCTTACGTACTAACATAATCATCATCAATATATATATATGTACAATATATATATATATATAAGAACCATCATCCCATTCCTAGAGGAGATCTACCTCTCAAGGACTAAATCACATCAATCATATCGCCTCATCAAGGCCACTAAACACATTACCACAATCCACCTCTCAATGACCAATTCACCTCAATCATATCACTTCATTAATGCCACTAAGTGCATTCACATCAATCTCATAATATTGTCCTTAATAATGTCAATTAAACCAACAACGCTCTCACTATAGGTAAGGAGATCTAACCAAATCAAGACACAGAGAGTACATGAACACTACCCTTATGAACGACCACATAAGGGTCAAGAAATAGAGCAAGAAAGAAGAGGTTCCAATGCTAACCAATGGATAATCGAGACAACAATGTCAAGGTTAAGAACACCCACAAGTGATTAGGGAAAACACCCAGACAAAATAAACCAAAAGAAGAGGAAAGGCAACACTACGTGAGTGCACTAAACAACAAGCCTCATACTCGAGACTCAAAATGAAAGAATGTATGAAACAATCATACCGAGAGAATGCACTCTCACACCAACCAAAACAACAACTCAAGGATTCCTATAATGTCCAAGAGGACAATGAAGGAAGACCAATGCATTAGATCCACGGAACACAACCATCCGTTTCCAGCCCCATGAAATCAAATGACAACACAAGGAAAAGATTCGACATCACGCCGTAACCAACGGCTCAAGGAGTGACATATAAGTCAAAAAAATATACTAGTATACAAAGGAGAGTGAAAGAAATGCTTAGGAGAATGATCTAAGCACAAGAAAAAACAAAGTGTAAAACTGCAGTACCTCGAGTCCTTAGTAAAAACGTTTGTATCCCTTAAGATCATGAAAAGAGGAAACTAGTGACCGCTACCAAGGAACTAACTAGTTTCAATCAATACCTCTTTCAATTTATTCAAACCTCAAATTCACATTTGATACCAACTCTCTAGATGACTAACATAAACAATAAACCATTTCCACTCAACAAGATAGGTTCAATCATAACCTCATCTAACCAAACTAAAAACCTCAAAATGTACGAAGAATGATACATTCCTCTAAGTGTGAAAGAAACATCTATTTGGTCAGTACTACGCAACCAACCAAGACCACAAGACTATCACCCATCTTCTCGAAGGACTCAACTCATAATAAAATCTATAGTTGAAATACCCCCTAATTTTCATGCATAGGTTGGTCAGGCCTATACCGAAAACTAAGGCGCATCAACACTCAATAATAAACAAGCATGAAAGCAAAAGACATATTTAAGAAATAACAGAGTCTCAAAAGTTTAATTCTCATGAATAAATAAATTCAGAAATCAAAAACCCCCAAAGGGTACAACTCGGGAAACATATCTATGTACCCCTAAACCTTAATGAAAACAGGAGTCTAAAACAAATATAACTAAATTGAGTCCCTACACTGAACTGAAGTCAAAATGGAAGAACTTGCGAATGAATGATAAGAGACCTCAACCCTGTGGCTGAAACTGCCGAGAACCTGAAACAACAATGGTGGGTCAGACCCACGAGCAGAGTAGACTCTACATGATCCCAAACAGAGTAACAATAATCCCATCATCTACCCATTATAAATATAAGATTAATATTAGAATTCCTATAAGTACCACACTTAAATATATATCTTCTAGAAAATAGGCATAATAAATATGGTATAATCATAATTAAATAACAAGTCCATAAACAAAGCAAATAAAACACAACTAAAATCAAATCACAAGTCAATAGGTAAAGCAAATAAAGTGCAACCATAATTAATTCACATGTCAATTGGCAACTTAACCTTGCCTAACCATAACCACGTACCCGACAACTTATCATTGTCGTGACTAGTCGACTATGGTACAAATGAGACTGACTTAGTAGTCAACTTATCGTGGTTCCTCCAATATTCCAAAGTAAAATAATTAAATAAAATACTACACATATTTTGTTCACAAATCTAAGAATTTCACCAACCTAGATATGTACACATAATAACAAATCGTCAAAACTAACTTACAAAAAAATAAATATCATTTAACAGTAGCGATTTCCTAAATTCATCTACCACCTCTAATAAAACCGATTCAAAGAACATTCAATAAATATTTAATTCATTATTTTGTTACATGATCACCAAGTAGTAAAAGAAGACTCCATCTATTCCAGAGTGATACTAACCCCTGGACCCACATGTTCACATCCACATACAAATTTTCAAAGCCTTGGCTGCAGTAAATATATATATATATATATAAATTTACATGAATTTCAAAGTCACAATAAATAATAGTTGCATACTTTCATATTCCAATCTCAGCATACCCCACCTAACATATAACAAGTAGTTAAATAGATCCCACTAATCCATGAAAATCAAATCGTGTGCAGGACTACACCATGACCACTGCATCATCCATATATATATATATATATATACGCAGATACATAAATCTACATATATTAATTCCTCCGTAATCATAATACCTTATTATGTACTTAATTACAACGACAATAGTACGCCAACCCTATTGGAAACAGAAACATTTAAAAGTTATCTACCAATCCCTAAATCTTATAGCGCATAAATTAGTTTGCGATAATATACAATAATACACAGAAATTATATTGAGCTAAAGTATATAGATGTTAGGGTTACGGTTCAAAGGGGAAGAGAATAACATTCTACTTGCCTGATCGTTGGGCTAAATCATGCACGAACTGTAGGTTGATCGATGCTTTTTCCTCTCTCTTCTATGCGGCTGCGATTCTGTTATCTCCTCTATTTGTCTGACAGAACGTAGGACTAACTTAGGGTTTTCTTTTTATATATATATATATTTATTTTACATAATTCCCATGGGCCCAAAAATATTTTATAGCCCATTAGCTAATAAGCCCAACTAATTAACTTATAATTAATTAATTAAATTAAATTAAATATATCCAATATAAATAAATAACAATTATGGGTTATTACATTCTACCCCCCTAGTAAAGGAATTACGTCCCCAGAATTCACCACATACCTGAACTAAATAACTCTGGATACTTTGCCCGAATTTCATCCTCCCTTTCCCAAGTGGACTCTGCCTCATTGTGATGGCTCCACTGAACACGCACAAGAGGAATAATCTTCTTACGAAGTACATGCTCCTTTCGATCGATAATGCGATAAGGTTGCTCTGCAGAAGTCACATCCGGCTCCAACTTGATCTCTCCCACATCAATATGTTGATACACATCCTCATCTCGTAAGAATTTCCGCAACATTGAAACATGGAATACATTATAAACCATGTGCATAAAATCTGGCAATGCTAAACGGTACGCCACCGGTCAAATCTTGTCAGTAATCATAAAAGGACCCACAAAATAAGGTGACAATTTCCCCTTCTTTCCGAACCGCATTACTCCCTTCATGGGAGAAACCTTGAGTAAAACCTGATCCCCCACTCTGAACTCCAAAGCTCAAGTCCGCCGATCAGCATAAATCTTCTTCCTACTCTGGGCAGTCCTCATACGATCCCGAATAAGAGGAATCTTTTCTGAGGTGTCCTTGATGAACTCAGGACCAAATAATCTGTTCTCTCCAGCCTCTAGCCAACACATCGGAGATTTACAGGGTCGACCGTACAATGCCTCAAATGGTGCCATACCAATAGTCTTTGATAACTATTGTTATAGGAAAACTCTGAAAGTGGCAAATAGAACTCCCAATTTCCTTTGAAATCAAGGACACAAGCTCGAAGCATATCTTCCAAAATCTGGTTAACCCTCTCAGTTTGACCATCTGTCTGTGGATGATAAGTTGTACTAAGGTGCAACTCTGTACCCAAAGCCTGTTGAAAGCTTGCCCAAAACCCAGATACAAAGTTCGGATCTCTATTCGATATAATAGACAATGGAATCCCGTGAAGCTTCACTATCTCTGCAATGTAAAGCTTTGCCAACTGCTCCAAAGTGTAATCAGAGTGAACAAGTAGAAAATGGGCAGATTTTGTAAGTCTATCAACTATCACCCAAATGGAGTTATGGTTCCGATGTGAGGTAGGTAACCCCTCAATGAAATCCAGAGAAATGATCTCCCATTTCCACTCAGGCACTGGAAGTGGTTGCAATGCCCCTAGTGGTTTCTGGTGATCGATTTTAACCATTTGAAAAGTACTACACTTGGAGACAAAAACAGCTATGTCTCTCTTCATACCAGCCCACCAAAATTGGTGTTTCATATCCTAGTACATCTTATCCCCTCTAGGATGAACTGCAAATGAAGAGTTATGAGTCTCTCTCATCACATCTCTCCTCAAGTCATCGATAGGAGGAACAACTAATCGACTCTTATACCTTAACCCCCCATCTGAACCAACTGAGTAAAAGGGAATCTCTCTTGATGTCAACTCTGCAACTCTATCTATACACTGTTGGTATGCCTGTTGGGCCTCAATCACTCTTCGAATGATGACAGCTGTCACCATAACACATGCCGCAAAAGTGTCCACTAACTCATCAACGGACCTCAACGCATTCCACTCAGTCTCGAACAAGGCTGAAAGACTAGCATATGGTTGATGACTGAGGGCGTCAGCCACTACATTAGCCTTCCCTGGATGATACTGAATGGAAAAATGATAGTCCTTCACAAATTCCAGCCATCTGCGTTGCCTCATATTCAACTCCCTCTACGTAAACAGGTCTTGCAAACTTTTGTGATCACTGAATAATCTGAAAGCCTCACCTAAGAGGTAATGTCTCCAGATCGTCAATGCAAAAACCACCACTGCCAACTCCAAGTCATGGGTAGGGTAATTAAGCTCATGTGGCTGAGCTTACGTGAACCATAAGATACTGGTCTCTCCTCCTACATCAACACACAACCCAGACCATGTAACGATGCATCGGTGTACACAAGATACTCAACCCCACTCTGTGGAGTGGCCAGGACAGGTACAGAAGTCAACTTAGTTTTCAGTTCATCAAAAGTTGTCTGACAGTGATCATCCCAAAAAAATGGCACACCCTTTCTAGTTAAGTTGGTGAGCGGACCGACGATCTTAGAGAAACCCTGAATGAATCTACGATAATAACCTGCCAATCCCAAAAAACTACGGACTTCTGAAGGTGAGGTAGGTTGTCCCCACTCCAGAACCGCTGAGACCTTCGTTGGGTCCACTTCAATCCCCTTCTCTGACACCACATGACCCAAAAACTTCACCTCTCTCTGCCAGAATGCACATTTCTCAAACTTTGCATACAACTAGTGCTCTCTAAGGGTCTGTAACACTGTCTGTAAATGTCTGGCATGTTCCTCCTCAGACCGAGAGTAGACTAATATGTCATCAATGAATACAATAACAAATTGATCTAAAAATGGCCTGAATACTCTATTCATTGATCCATAAAGACAGCTGGAGCATTGGCCAACCCGAAAGGCATAACACGGAACTCATACGACCTATATCTGGTGAGAAATGTTGTCCTTGGTACATCCTGCTCCCTAACACGAAGTTGATGATAACCAGACCTCAAATCTATCTTCGAGAAGTAGGTGGCTCCCCTCAACTGATCAAATAAATCATCAATCCTAGGCAACGGATACTTGTTGCGGATTGTGACTTTATTCAGCTCCATGCAATCGAGACAAAGACGAAGAGAACCATCCTTCTTCTTCACAAAAAACACCGGTGCTCCCCAGGGTGAAGTACTCCTTCAAATGAAAGCCTGGCTAAGAAGCTGCTGAATCTATTCCTTCAACTCCCGCATCTCCATCGGTGCCATCCTATATGGTGCCTTAGAAATAGGCCTGGTGCCTGGAGCTAAATCAATAACAAAGTCAATATCGCGACTCGGTGGTAACCCTGGAATCTCCTGAAACACATCCTGAAAATTACACATTACGGGAATTCTATCCATGGATACAGTGATCTCCTCCTGGGTCTCTGTATCAAAATAAAATAAATGTGTACTAGACCCCCCATGAGGACGAGGCATAGCAATCAAATACATCTCCTGACCCGGTATCGCAAAGACTATCGTCTTACCATGACAGTCCAACTGAGCATGGTAGTGAGATAACCAGTCCATCCCAAGTATCACATCATAAGAGTGCATATCAAGTACTAACAAATCAGCTAAAAATCTAAGCCTGCCAATATCAATAAGGACCTGTCCACAACTCTCCCGTAAAATCGCATCAACACCTACTGGCATGGAAATACTGAGGGGTCGACTACAAGACTGAGTCAATAATCCAGATAAAGAGACAAACGACCGAGACACAAAATAATGTGATGCACCAGTATGAAAAAGAACTCGACCGAGTCTACCATAAATAGGAAACATACCCTCAATAACTTAAGGTGCCCGAGGATCATAAGGCTGCCTCTGACCCTGCTGGTCGTGCTAACCTTGAGTAGCCTTGGGACATCTCTTAGCAGAGTGCCCAAACTCCCCACAACCATAACAATATCCTTTGAAAGGTCCTGAAAATCTCCTATGGTAGTTTCCCTGTTGTTGACCCTGTCCAATCTGAGGTGATCCACCCTGCTGCCCCTGATGAGAAGATATCTCCTTACTAGTATCATTGATACCCTTCTGTTTTTTCCAAGGCTGATACCCTTAAAATTTGCCCCTATCATTGTGTCTGCCATTCTGACCATTTCCCTTATCCACTATTTGACTGGTGGAGTCCTTGTCACTGCGCTTATCCCCCTTAGTTTTCTTGGGATCCCTCCTGAGCTGACAATGTTGTAATACTACATCCACCACCTGAGCATAAGTGGTGTAAGCTGGATTACCCACTATCACCTGTCGAATGGGCCATAACAAACCATGTACAAAACAATTCTTCTTTTTCTCCTGTGTTCACCTCCTCAGGTGCAAACAATGATAATCTTGTGAACTCTTACTCATACTCCGCTACCGTCCTGTCTCCCTGCTGTAAATCAAGAAACTCCATTTTTCTCTGTTGCACTTACTGCAAAAGGGAAATATTTCTCATCAAAGCGAGCCTGAAACTGAGCATAGGTCAATGTGGCCCTCTCCTCTGAGGTGGTAACTGACTCCCACCACTGCAAAGCATCATCAACTAACTTGAAAGTAGCAAGCATCTCCTTCTGGACCTCTGTACACTCAACCATACAGAGGTGACGCTCAATATCCTTCCGCCACTGGTGAGATACTTTTACATCAGTGGACCCTGAGAACTCTGGTGGATGACCCTTAGTGAAAGTGTTCCGAACTTTCTCCCATGTAACAGGCTGTACTGCCTGCTCAACAACGGGAGCCTGCTAAGGAGGCGGAGGATGAGGCTACTGATTTTGAAGAGCGGTCGCCACCCCTGCAGCAACAGCCTGAGCAATGATTGCTGTGAGATCAAGAGGAAGTTCAACATTGCCATCCTGAGCATTGCCCTGACCCTGACTCGCATTCCTTCTCCTACGAGGTGGCATACTGAAATAACGGTAATACGAATCGTTAATACCACAACAACGAACTTAAAAGAGTACAACGAATCCTAAATTTAGGCTCTATAAATATCTGAATACGCAATGCGGAAAACCTAGCGAAAACATCCATAGGACACTTGAACCCGGAGTGCTCTGATACCAACTGAAATACCCCATAATTTTCATGCATAGGTTGGCCAGACCTATACCGAAAACTAAGGCGTATCAACACTCAATAATAAACAAGCACGGAAGCAAAAGACATATTTAAGAAATAACAGAGTCTCAAAAGTTTAATTCTCATGAATAAATAAATTCAGAAATCAAAAACCCCCAAAGGGTACAACTCGGGAATCCATATCTATGGACCCTAAACCTTAATGAAAACAAGAGTCTAAAAAAAATATAACTAAATTGAGTCCCTACACCGAACTGAAGTCAAAATGGAAGAACTTGCGAATGAATGATAAGAGACCTCAACCCTGTGGCTGAAACTGCCGAGAACCTGAAACAACAATGGTGGGTCAGACCCACGAGCAGAGTAGACTCTACATGATCCCAAATAGAGTACCAATAATCTCATCATCTACCCATTATAAATATAAGATTAATATTATAATTCCTATAAGTACCACACTTAAATATATATCTTCCAAAAAATAAGCATAATAAATAAGGTACAATCATAATTAAATAACAAGTCCATAAACAAAGCAAATAAAACACAACTAAAATCAAATCACAAGTCAATATGTAAAGCAAATAAAGTGAAACCATAATTAATTCACATGTCAATTGGCAACTTAACCATGCCTAACCATAACCACGTACCCGACAACTTATCACTGTCGTGACTAGTAGACTATGGTACAGATGAGACTGACTTAGTAGTCAACTTATCATGGTTCCTCCAATATTCCAAAGTAAAATAATTAAATAAAATACTACACATATTTTGTTCACAAATCTATGAATTTCACCAACCTAGATATGTACACATAATAACAAATCGTCAAAACTAACTTATAAAAAAATAAATATCATTTAACAGTAGCGATTTCCTAAATTCATCTACCACCTCTAATAAAACCGATTCAAAGAACATTCAATAAATATTTAATTCATTATTTTGTTACATGATAGATTGTGATGTCCCACATCGCCCGGGTAGAGGTCTGGGGATGTGCTTATATGTGCAGTGTTGTCTCCAATTGGTATGAGGCCTTTTGGGAGGAGCCCAAGAACAAAACCGTGCGGGCTGGGCCCAGAGCGAACAATGTTATACTAAGTGTTGGAGCGGGGTGTTACAATTGGTATCAGAGCCAGAGCCCGGCCGGAATTAAGTGTGGGTGCATGCACAAGCCCGTGGGTAACACCAGCGAGGACGCTGGGTCCCAAGAGGGGATGATTATGTTATCCCACATCGCCCGGGTAGAGGTCTGGGGATGTGCTTATATGTGCAGTGTTGTTTCCAATTGATATGAGGCCTTTTGGGAGGAGCCCAAGAACAAAACCATGCGGGCTAGGCCCAGAACGGACAATATTATACCAAGTGTTGGAGCGGGGTGTTACAGTAGTCCTCTACCGACTTCAACTTCTTAAAAAAAAGTCATTTGAACTAACCTATATCACCACATAAGGGGCATATAAGTACATATCAACAAGTTTAAGCATTCATCTCACATTATACTTTAAAACAATATATGTAAATCATATTTTTCACATTATTCACTTTTAGCTGAGCATTTTAATAACATATGAATTAAATCTCAAAATCCACATTAAACATGTTCCAAAATCATATATAATAATACTATGATATACATGTATAACGGAATTACATAAATGCAATGTGACTCAACACCACCTTATGGCACACACACAACCACACGGCCTACTCTATGGGTCAATGGGATGATTCTCTAACCATTCACTTTTGAGGATACAAGCTCATGAAAGAAGGTAGATTTGTCGTACCGATTCTTCCGAAGTGATTTTTGACACTTTCACTGTTAACAAGGAAGATCGTCAACACGACGTGGTCATGAAATAGGATTTGGAACAAGTCCTCCCACTATAGTCTCTCTTTCTCTGAAGACTAGTTCCGTTGGTGCGAGAAGCACCCCCTGGCCAATTGTTACGACGATCCAAAACAAGTCTACTCACGCATAATTACACAAACGGACGTAGACCAACACCAATTGAATTCTCAATACAAAAGGGGAAATCCATATCCACTATGTCTTAATGACCCATGCACCAACACAAATATGTATCTCATCATATTTATGAACAACATTTCCAAAATGCCAACACGAATGCCATTAACCATTCAACATGTTTTTAAATCTCATTAAAGCAATAATCAACAAGGATGTTTTCTCATGCACCATTAATGTTCCAAATCATCAAGTTGTCCTTTAATTCACAAGGATAATATTTCCATTCATTTAACATGTTTTTATCTCATTTAAAGCAATAATCAACAAGGATGTCAATTTCATTTATGTTAACATGCTTTTAAACTTATTAAAGCAATAATTCACAAGCATATAATCACATGTCTTTTTACATGCTTTCAAATTTATTAAACAATAATCCACAAGTATCAGGGGAACTAGAATAACGTTTGTTCACGGATTTTCACGTCACACAAACCCCATAAATTCATACTCGGTTTCACTAATCACAAAAAATGGAAACATACTCAACTACACCTACACGTATACACTAAACTACGTCTAGCACTACTAATTCCAATCACCTTGATGGAACTAGCATAATCCAGTATTCAAGGAACATAACTCCTCTATATATATATATATATTTATACTCGTATATATAAATATAAACATACAAGCATGATAATTAATCCTAAACAGGATTTATGATTCATTTTATTCAATTAGCATACTCAAATTAAAACACCACATATTAGTCTAGAGTCATCTATACCGATAGTGATTTCCCCTACCTCTTAACATGTGTCTACGGACAAACCGTCGTGCGCACGATCGAGTCAAATATACCAACACGTCGCCCAAGACGCGCGCTCTAATCTGCCCCCAAACACCTCTGCCATAAATGGGGCCCACCGTGAACAGTGTCGGTGCTCGAATATGGGGTCCGCCGACCAAAGTTGTCCAATTGAAATTCTGAATATACCGAAATGTCTACTTGACAACTTATACAATATATACGAAGCCTATTAACGATAGTTTAACGAATTTGGACAAATCTAACATAACCCAAATGAAAATTCGTACCTATAATCGTGATTTCTTGGCGAACCGCTCAACGAATCAATCCCAATTTTTAGTACGTCGTACACGACACCAAGACGAAGCTACCCTCCGAAAATTGCAGCATCGGAGCACTAAAAGCCATCGAACTGGCAGCCTGAAGCTTTGGTCGAACCAGCTCTGCCTAGCTGCGCCCAGCCCTCTGCGCAAACTAGGCCGCCTGCCACCTGTTGCCGTCGCGCGCTGTCGGCACATCATCGCCCCTGCGTGTCACTGCCGACCTACCAGGTCGCACGAACCCCCTTCGCCTCCAGCCGACCCCTCTCTCTCTCCCCTTGCGCGAACCAGTAAAGGTGAAGAAGAAACAAAGGCACCATGGTTGGAGAAGAAGATGATGGTGTCATGAAGGAGAAGAGGTTGGAGAATAACTTGATGCGTGAAGATGGAGAAAAACTATCAACCCTTTCTCTCTTTGTATCGGCATACATATATATAATTATATATATTATAAATAATTAGACCCACAAATATATATATAATTATATATATATATAATACATCCCAAAAAATACCAGATCAACCCCTAAATAAAAGCACGCAACCCAAAAAATAATCAGGACGCCCAATAGACAATATAAACTAATATAGATAGCTTGGGGTGTAAAATTCAAACATCGGAACACCGAGTAAGTCTTTAAATCACTGAAACTCCTTAAATCACTAGACATCAACATTTATCAATCAAATCGCAAAATAGTGTCACGAAAATATACATGGACGATAAACAAACACTAATACCAAAAATAATTAACCCGAGTAAGAAAAATCTAAGCGTTATGTCAAACCTCTAAAAATTTCTAACACTGTAACCGAAACAATCAAGTCGGAACCTTAAACATCAGACAACAGAACGTGTCACCATCCAGTCGCAACACTAACTGCTAGACGTCGAAACGAAACTGCGTTGTCGACAATAATAAAGTCCACGAAGTCGTCAAGATAAATCGTAAAGTCGTCCAATCGAATTTAAACGTAAACGCGAAAAATTTACACGCGAAATACCAAGAATAACCAAGACGTCATGAATAAGTAACGTCACAACCGAAAATAAATCGGAAAATAATTTCAGAAAAAAGGAAAATAACACGGGGTGTTACAATCTCAAAATATCTTAAATAAGTCTCTAAGACATCATAGAAGAGTTTTTAATACATTTTGGGAAGATCCCTAAAGAATCCCCGAAAACCGACCAATGGTCTAAAAGATCAAAATGCACAGTCATAATCAAACGATCATAAATTACTCAAAACATATCCAAATCGAGTGGTTCAAAAGACCAAACTCAATAGCTTGAAAACATCTTTGCAATGAGCTAAAGAACACCTTAATCCAACACCTGTAGCTGAAGTTATGAACAAAAGAATGCACAAAAAGACTGAAATGGCTACTGGTCAAAACAAATCGTCATAATCAAATGCCCATAACTCACTGAAAACAAATCCAAACGTAGTGATTCTAAGTACAGAAAACACCCCTTTAATATAAATATGGTGCGTATAACACCTTGTACTTTGAAAATGTGTGTATTCACACCATCACTTTTGAAAAACGTGCGAACACACCCTGCAAATTTCGAAAACGTGCGAATACCACCTTCTTTGACTTTTAATACCCATTTTTTCCTTTTTCTTCAAAATATATATAAATTTTGAAAAATAAATTTCGAAGCCAATATATAAAATTCAAATTTGAAATTTATATATATAAAATTCGAAACCAATATATATATATATATATATAAAATAAAATTTTCAAAATTTATATATAAAATTTGAAATATATATATATAATTCGTAAAAAATATATATTAATTTCTAAAAATAAATATTAAATTTCAAAAAATATATATAAAATTCGAAATAAATATATAAAATTTGAAAATATATATATATAATTCAAAAATATATATAAAATTCGAAAGAAATATTTAAAATTTGAAAAAAATATATAAAATTCAAATAGTTGTGCAAATAGAAGTATAAAAAACACAAGTGACCAAAGTACAATACACCAAAACAAAATTTAAAGTCAAAGAAAGTAGAAAATATAAGTATATTTTCCCCGAATTTTATATTTTTTTCCCGATATTTATATATGTTTTCGAATTTTATATTTTATTTTTGAAATTTAATATATTTTTTTCGAATTTAATATTTTCCCGAATTTTATATATTGTTTTCAAAATTTATATATGTTTTCGAAATTTATATATATTTTTTGAATTTATATATGTTTTTTCCAATTTTATATAATTTTTCAAAATTTATATTTTTCTTTTCAAAATTTATATTTTTTCGAATTTTATATTTTGTTTGAAATTTAATATATATTTTTTGAATTTTAGATATTTTTTCAAATTATATATATATTTTTACGAATTTTAGATAATATTTCAAATTTATATATGTTTTTCGAATTATACTAAGGACATATATGTCATTTAACACAAAATGGGGTCAATTCGCACACAAATGAAAGGATTAAGGTGAAATCAAACCAGGAGGGTATTATACGCACTATATTCATACTATAATGGGTATAACGCACACGACCCAAGCCTAAACTCAAGCCCTTGAAGTCATCTTTCCAAAAAGTTAATGAACACCTCAATCAGACACTTATAGCTCGAGTTATGAACAAAAGAATGGACAGTGGTCGAACTGTAGAAAATATCTAAAACATTATGGAAATTCACTAATCACAAGCTAAACTCAAAATGCGAAAAATACGATTTTGCATTCGGACTCCGTTTTCGACACCTCCGGTCCAAAAAATTCATAAATATTGGAAAAAAGAGTTATTCATTATCGGATTTCAAAAAAAGTTACCGGAACTCGAGGATGCGTGAAAAACTTGAATTTTTCTAAAAATGGAAGAAATAAATTTCTTTAAAAATTCGTAAAAGCATCCGTTTTTCCCCCGGTCTCCGTTTTAAGTACCACTGGTTTCTAAAAGTTAAAATATTTAAGAAAATGAGTTTAAGGTCATTTCTAAAATATGAAAAAAATTCCAGGGCTATGGGGGTAGGCGAAAACGGATTTGTCTTTAAAAACCGAAATGGTTCATTTATAAATCAAGAAAAACACCGTTTCCGGGAATCAACCTAATATTAACGTTTGGATTTAAAATAATATAAACAACACTTATTCGAAGAAACTTACGAGAATTTCATAATTAAAATGCCTCAAGGCGATACAAGTTGAAGTTTTACAAAACAAGAACAACATAGCATTTCCGGCACTTTTTTGCGCCAAAAGAATAAAGTTCTTGCGAGTATTGCTCCAAAGGGTGTACATCAAATATAAACTACCCGACTAACATACTAACTGACAAAAAAAAATAGTTGAGTTACATGTTCAAAAAGAAGCATATGTGTACATGTGTCATCTATGTTCTACAAAATAAAGTGATCTGTCTCCACAAGTGCAAAAAGAACGGAAAAACCACTATAACTCCGCCAAGAGACTAGAGGCCTCCCGTAACGGGATCATCACCTGAAAAACGTTTAAAGTCATGGGGTGAACTTACTAGCCCAGTAAAGGAAGCGTCATCGCTTCAATCTCGGTAGTCCGAGTGGTACAACCTACCCAAAGCACATGCTATTAATCTCAGGTCACTCTCATGTCCCACATGGCTCTCACGCCAATCCAAAACCCCATCGAACCCAACAAGCAATTCCCCCAACATGCTCACATCAACATCGTTAAAAGATATAACATGCTTCAACATTAATATCTCAATCACATATAAAGTAATTTAAATACAATGTGACTCGACACCACCCATGGTATACACACTAACCACTATGGTCACGGATATAAGTTGTCACCTAAATCATTCACTTGAAGAGGAGTTATACTCTTAACAAGGAAGGTTGAATGCACGGGACGATCCGTGACTAGAGAGGGTGGAACGATCCATCCCTATACCAAAATTCTCAAACTTCCTAGTTTCGTAGGTTGTGGAAACACCTCCTGGATAGTTGCTACGATGATCTGAATCAAGTCTACTCACACATGGTTACATGACCGGCATAAACCAACACCAATGTACATAACACAACAAGGTGTAGTCAATATGCAAAAAGGCCTCAATTGAACCATGTATCATCATAATATATGTTATACATCATATTGCAATATATTATTCTCAAAATATCAACATGCTCATATTCATACACATATAAGCAAAATATCATAACAAGCATTATTATCACAAAATTATGCTTTTCAAGGGCCTAAATTCTCGTCTATGTTATCAAGACTCAACAAGTATATACCTTGCATATATACATTGACGCACACACCCTCGTACAAAAATCAAAACAACTCATTTTTTCCCTACTTCAAGTCCAACCAAGCACAAGCTCAAGGTTCAAGAGGTTCCAAGAATATCTCACCAAAAGTGTTCCAATGCTCACAAAAAAACTCTTCACAAGCTAGCAAAAATTTCAAGAAAATTACTAGTCTTTCAATAGACTTTAATTCACAAGTGTGGTCCAACCCATGAGAATAGAGCTAAAATTCTAATGAAGGAATTCCTAGGGCTTCATAAATGGAGTATTCAAAAGGAAAGAGATAGTTATGAAACTTACCAAAATCTCCAACCCAAAAGTGAGCTCAAAATCAGAAGATGAACTCCAAGCTCCCAATACCCGAAACAATCGGTGAAAAGGTTCAACTTATGGTCCTTAACAAGATTCAAGAGTGAATGAAACCAAAAATCAAAAGTTGAACACAATAATTCAAGAATAGAAATTCTAGGGTTTGAAGTTGGAAAACTCAAGAGAGACTAGAAACTTACCCCAATTCTTAGACCAAATCGAAGAGGAGAGTAATCCAAGCAACTTTCATGTTGAACATTTCTTCAAACTCCAAATGAAAGGAGATCAAATTAAAGGAAGAAGTGGAGAAGAAGAAGAATATGGAAAGAGAAGTGTAGAGAGAAAAGTGTTTACAAGAAATATGAAGTCTTGCAGAGTGGAAGACTTAATAAATGTAGAGATTCTCCACTCACCATCTCTCACAATCTAATGGGCTAGCTTAAAGCTAGAAAAAATGAAGGGAAGATCCAAGGATCCAAAGTTAGTCTTGCAAAGGAAGACTATACACAACACATGTAAGAACACTTTTGTATATTGTTTATGTATGGTATGTTCTAGACAAGAACCATGTTGAGTGTTAGATAGGTCGGTTTGGTTTCAATGATATCGATAAGCTTCATCAAAGGCAAAATCAAGCATTGAAGTAATGAAGAATACAAGTGAAGCATGAAAGTGAGCATATTGAGGAAAAATGTCTTGTGGAGTGCGAAAATGAAATTTTCCGAAGCCGTCACTTCAAGAAAAAATTATCGTGGGTTCAAGAGGGTCATTTTGGCGCAGTCGCGAAGAAAAGTGGTTTTAAGAAAAATGCTTACGCTTAAGCCTACGCTTTCAGTTTCAAAAAGTGGCTGGAAAACACATTTTTACACTTGGAGGTACGCTTGGACCTACGTTTGAAGCGTAGCTGCGGCAAGTTTTTGGTTATTTTTTTTGCGATGTCCAAATTGTTCGGGGGTTGGTTTTATGAATTGTCCACGACTTATATACATCAAAGTGAAACTATATACAATATATTCACCAGAATATAGGGTTTGGATATGAAATTACGAGAAAGGGAAAATTTAGGGTTTGGATCATCATTGTTTATAAATACCCAAGTCTACAACAAGAGGATGAGGTCCTGAAGAATTCTATGCAAATTTTCTACAGCTTCATCTTCTTCTATAGAGATATACATATGGTGAGATAATATTATTGCGTGATTAGAGATACACAAATTCTCTCTTGTTATTAGATGTCTTCAATCGTGTTTCTACATTGATGATTTCTATGCACGATTGAATGATATTGTTGCTGAAAAATTAACACGCCATCTATTGCAACGAGGTTGCTTTGATCCATTAAAAAATGGAGCCGTCTGTGTGAAGAGATCGAAGCTAGAGGCTTCGTGGAACGCGAGTGAATCTAGACTTTCAGACGTCGAGTGAATAACATCAAATTATAGCGGTTATAAGTTCTATTTTCATAGATTCTATATAAATTCTCTGATTCATAGTGCATCGATACCCGAGCGTATCTGTGGTTTTTACTTGAAGTCTTTTCAATGTTTTCCACGTAAAAAATCTCTTTGTCTTCTCATAATTTATTTTCTGCACTTATATTCATATTTTCTTAATTGATTTGTTTTGATAATTGATTTGAGAATTAGAGTTTGTGACTAATTAAAATTGAATTTCCGCTATATAATTTTAATTGATCATAAAATCGACAAAAAACCTATTCACCCCCCCCCCCCCCCCCCTCTAGGCTGTTTTCACTATCGTCTAAATAATTTCAATTGGTATCAGAGCGTGGTTGCTCCGATTTAGGTTAACTACCTAGCGTTAGATCTTGAACTTAGACAATAGAATTTCTTCGTGAACGAGGTTTTCTTGATAAGCCCCCTATTGTTGATAAGTTAAATAATGAGGGTGATGATGATTGTGATGATTCACTTCAAGATTAATACAATAAATTGCATGATAAGTACACTCATCTTAGCAAAGTTTTTTCAAAATCTATTGGTAGATTTTAAATTGTTGACAAAAAAAAAAGAATCCTTAAGAGAATAATTAACCAGCATTACTCATGATTTTAATCAACACATAACTGATAAGTCTGAATGGATTGAAAGTTTGAAAAAGTCTAAAAAAGAAAGGATGGAGGTTTTAAAGAGTGTAGAAGATCTCAATAAGGAACTAACAGCTGTAAGATCTGATTTGATTAAAAAATTTGTGAAGATTGGAGATTTGGAAAAGAATTTGGAAGATGTCAACTCAACTATTCATAGATGGTCTAGTGGAACTAATAAGCTTGATCATATTTTGAGTGTAGGTAAATCTGTAGAAAATACTAAAGGTTTTGGGTTTGAAGGAACACCAAGAAATCATAATGTCATTCCCAAAATTATTTTTGTTAAGGGATCTCATGTAGAATCAAGTTCTTCTCAAGGTAAGTCTAATAGGAATTTTAATGTTCAATCTTATGTCAGAAAACCTGTTGAAAGAAGGGTTCCTTTTACCTCTAAGGGTTTGAATAATGTTTTCAAAAGTTTGTTCCGATATGCCATCATTGTGGAGTGAAAGGTCATATTCGACCTTTGTGTTCAGAGTTAAAAGGAAAGACTTTGAAATCTAAGAGGAAATCGAGAACTCAGACAAGACCCAATGTTGAAGATCAAATTAGGGTTTTGAGTAAAGAGATAAAGAATTTGTCTAACCATGCAAGTAAAACACCTAAGATCAGTCAAGCATAGGTTAGAAAATGTGAGCTACATTATTGTGATGCTCATACATGGGTTAGAAAAGGTGAGCTACATTTTTGTAAGGCTCATACTGAACTTAGAGCATGTGACTCTAGGCACATAAAAGGAGATAATTCAGTAGTTGATAATCTCAAAGATAGTGATGGTAAGATTGGTTCTTTTGATGAAAAGAAAAAGTCTAAATGTTTAGGAAATGGCATCATTGTTGATTCTGGTCTACCTAGACTAGAACATGTTGATTGTGATATGGGTCGAAAGGCTAATTTGTTTAGCATTAGTCAGATATGCAATGATTAACAATAAGTCAATTTCCGTCATGATAAATGCATTATTAATGACCCTTTTGGAAATTGTCTTATGGAAGGTGTACGTACATCTGATAATCGGTATTGCATATTTCCTAAACTTTGTACTGAGAAAGGTCTTGAGTTGATATCCACAGCTTCTCGGTCAACTGACATCTCTACAAAATTATTAGATTTTCAAAAGCATGTGCATCATAAAAAATCTAATGACATGTTATCATTAGGATGGATGTCTTCATATGTGTCATTCTAGGAATATCTTGCATTATATTTTATCCTAGAATTGATACATTATTATGCATTTTTATATTTTATTTGCATGTTTATTTTTTTGTTTGTTTTATTATTTTATTATTATGCATGTATCATGTTTTACTACTATTAGGATAATTCATGCATGTATCATTATGACAAAAATTGCTAGAAAAATTATAAACAATTCTTAGCATGTTGAGCTTGGCTAAGGGTACAAATGGTTGTCATATTTTACTCTATTCTCATATTTACTTTTCTTATTATGCTTATGAGAGTTGGAGTTGTTAGTCTGGCCTGAGGTTATGAGTTATTCACTTGACATGTTTAAATATTATTTTTGGAACTCATCAACTTTGGGTGTTTGTTTTACTTCGGAGATGACTGTAATACTTGTTGAAACTTTTAGTCTTTCTCATCTAATCCGAACTGATATGTAGGTTCATGAGTTATTCTAGATTAATATATGTTTTTAAATACCTTTTGCATGCTTATGAATGTTGTGGTGATGTTGAAAAGAGGAAAAAATGAGATGTTTAAAATATAGAAATGCAAAAAATAGTTCTTCGATCTGAGTAACCGGGCCTCTTGCCTCAATAAGCATTGAGTGTTCGCGTAAAAATGGGAGAAAACTAATGAGCATAAATCCCATGAAAGAAGCTCGGACCCAGTTGATCATGACTAAAAATCCTCGCTGGAAAGTTCGGAGCTTAGAAAGACAAAAAGAGATATGGTGAAAAAGTTAAAAAGGTGAAAGGAATAAATTGTGTGATGATGGGGTATTGTTTTTTTTAACAAGCAATAAGGTCCAAGTTAACAATTTGACTTCTAGCTTAGATTTTGGACTGAAGTATCATCATGATTAGTGAAGGTATTTTTAGAATTAGTATATATTGTTTTCAACTTAGTTGTTTGCTTGCACCTTAATATTTTTTCATATATGAAAATGATATGTAAAGTTTATCTTATGACTACAAGATATGTGTGTTGATTTTCTTCACTATCATATGTATAGTAGGTAAGTCAAATATGCGAATATGATGTGTTAATGATTAGCTCATTGTCTCTACTGTGCTCACATGGTTCTAAGAACATAAATATTTTTGGTTGTTTTGCATTTTGCATTCATCCATTAGTCTTAAGTTCATACATTGTAGAGATTTATGTTACTTGAGAATTTGGATATATTCTAATAGAGTACTTTATCTTAGTATTTAGTGTTTGGCTTAGATTCTCTTGAGTATCCTCTGTGATCCTTTCCCTATGTTTTCTTCTTGAGGTTTTCCCTTGTTTCTCTCATGTGTTTTGTTTGTTTTTATTGTTCCTTGTCATTTCAGTGACAAAAAGGGGGAGAAATATTGAGTAAGGGGGAGTAATAGTTTAAGGGGGAGAAGTATTGATTAAGGGGGAGAAATAGTGTGTTTTATGGTCATTATGCTTACAAAGATATTGTGTTTTTATTCTGATAATTGTTTTTATATATTTTCCATAATTGCGTTTAATGGTTTGATTAGTGTTGTGGGTACAGGATTGGTTTTCATGAAACCAAGGTGACAATTTATATATGTTTGTTGGTGTGTGTTCATAGGTATAGATGTTATGTTGTTATTTGTGAGGCTATATTGTAAAACATGATTTTGTCTCAGAAATGCCAAGGGAGAGATTGTAAGAACACTTTTGTATATTGTTTATGTATAACATATTCTAGAAAATAATCATGTTGAGTGTTAGATAGATCGGTTTGGTTTCAATGACATCGATAAGTTTCATCAAAGGCAGAATCAAGCAATGAAGAATACAAGTGAAGCATGAAAGTGAGCATATTAAGGAAAAATGTCTCCTGGAGGGCGAAAATGACATTTTCTGAACCATCACTTCAAGCAAAAAGTATCGTGAATTCAAGAGGGTCATTTTGGCGCAGTTGTAGAGAAAAGTTGTTTTAACAAAAATGCCTACGCTTTCAGTTTCAAAAAATGGTTGGAAAACACATTTTTACACTTGGAGGTACTCTTGGAGGTACGCTTGGACCTACGCTTGAAGCGGAGCTGCTGAAAGTTTTTGGTTATTTTTGCTGCAATGTCCAAATTGTTCGGGGGTTGGTTTTATGAATTGTCCACGACTTATATACATCAAAGTGCGTACTATATACAATATATTCACCAGAATATAGGGTTTGGATGTGAAATTACTATAAAGGGCAAACTTAGGGTTTGGATTATCATTGTCTATAAAGACCCAAGTCTACAGCAAGAGGAGAAGGTCTTGAACAATTCTCTGCAAGTTTTCTACAACTTCATCTTCTTCTACAGAGATATACATATGGTGATAGAATATTATTGAGTGATTAGAGATACACAAATTATCTCTTGTTATTGGACGTCTTCAATCGTGCTTCTACATCGACGATTTCTATGCACAATTGAATGGTATATGTTGGCCTTAAGGTTTTTAATCTAAGGGCAATTACGTAATTTTGATGATAACAAATCATTAATGATGTATTTGTACTAATGGTTACGATGAGTATTTGTCCAAAGCTTATAAAAATAGGAAAATCATACATGGATCATGCGGACAAAAAGATCATGGCATTGCCAAGTAATGAGGATGAACAAAAGATCAAATGCAAAGAGATTGAAGTTCAAAGATGTTTAAGTGCAAAGATATTGATGCTTAAATTTAATCATCTCAAAGAGGATCAACCACTACTTGAAGATTGGGGTAGATAGGTTGGTGAGTGCTTAAGATTCAATTGTCAAAGTAATTATTTGAATTATCTTTGAAGCTCTAGAAAATTTATTTAAACATGCATCACCTCACAAAACTACTTTTAAAGCTAAATTAATTTTTTTTAAATAGTAGGGTAACCTGACTCTACAAGTCAGATAACCTAAGTTTTATAGAGGCTTAAAATCTTTTCTTCAGGAAAGTAAAGTAGCTTAACTTAATTAGTCAGCTAGCCTAACTCTCAAAGTGTCACTCCCCAAATTCCTAGGACTCCGAAACCCGAGCCTAAGAGCTAAGGGAGTGAATGCGGAAGTAAAAAGAAACGAAAACAAATTACCTTCTGTCGTCAAACACCCACAAAAGGGTAAGAATGCTCTAATACCATGCTGACACGACCCTAAATTCCTAAGACTCCCGAACTAGGACATCCAAGGGATCCATGATGTGATCATTATGATGAACAACCAACTAAGATATCATTAGCCATGAAAACGTATGGAATAATGATAGAACGGTTTATTTCATACCCAAATGAATAATAAACAAAGCAGCGGAATCTAACAAAAATTCGGCAGAGTTCCGTTTGTGAATGGAACATCCGGACAACCAACCACAACACAAAGACCTGCCAATAACAGTTGATAATAATAATGGCTTCCAAGCCCCACATTCATCAATCCTACTAGGGCCGAGGTAGTGGAAAGAAACCAAAACCCCTCCAAACCCTCTATAATCAACAGAGCCACAAATGCTCGAATAAGAATACAGAAATGCACCTAGTTGTGCAGAATATATACAATAATATCCTGAAATAATAAAGACAGGAAATAAAATATACATTAACAGGGATATGCCAACAGGTTGGCTCCCAAAAGAAATATATAACAATCCCATAACCAATGGGTAAGGAAACTGACAGCAGATATCTAGCGTCCCCAACCCAGTCGTGCTGCATCCGTAACCACATCACCCTGTGCAACTCCAAAACCTGTAACAAGAAACTAAAGAAAACTGTCGTTGCACTGCATCCTGCTCATAGCCGTATGTTTCCTGCAACCTGACGTGGAATA
Organism: Cornus suecica; assembly: GCA_963922005.1. Lineage (NCBI taxonomy): Eukaryota > Viridiplantae > Streptophyta > Magnoliopsida > Cornales > Cornaceae > Cornus > Cornus suecica. Next base: position 24,035,602 of record OY998243.1, read on the forward strand.
CCAGGGGGGCAAATGAAATTCCCTCCGTGAGCAAATAATCTCAGTGGGAAAAGATACTCTAACTACCACATCCTCTGGCAGTTTAGGTAATGCTAAACTATCTAATAAGATAAACATAGCCCAACAAATCCCATCCACACAAACCCAAGGAACGCGCTCACATGCTACCGTAAACGAGTGCACATAAGTATATAAGGGATATATATATATACACAACATGAGTCTATAAGATACGACTAAGACTCGTATTCCAAGTACCAACACCAGTAGTGTACACTACTCTTACCAACGTATACTAAGTACACGACAACCCAAGTCAAACCTAACAAATCATCAAACGTTCACGACGCTAACAAGAAACCCCAAACAGAGGGAATCACACTCACCTCCAATATCCACAAGGATCGAAATCCACCACTATTACCAAGGAATACTCATAACTCACTCCCCTAGAACACAGGAGGAAAAGCACTCACATCTTTGCGTACTAACACAAACGTCATTCCATTACTAGGGCAAATCTATACCTCAAGGATTGGATTACCTCAATCATATCACCATACGAAACTCAAAACACTATCTCCAACAAGATTAGTAAATCACCTAAGTGGTGACATTAACAATCAAGAATAAGTGAAAGGCAACACTATATGTGTGCATTGAACAACACCCAACCTCATGCCCGAGACTTAGAAATGATCCGAAACAAAGGTGAAACAATGGAACACCTTTCAAAACACTACAGGTCAAGGTTCTTAAGGAGGAAGTCTCGTAACCTCAGAATTTAGAGAAGGTAATAAAATAGTTTTTCCTTTAAAAATCCATACAATGAAAATGACCGTCTTTCCCCCGGTCTCCGTCATTCGCCTGTACTGGCTACGGAGGTAGGCGAAAATAGGTTTTTCCTTTTAATACAACGAGTTTGTTTTCAAAACATAGAAAAACTCTGTTTCCGACAGACAACCAGATAAAAGTGACTAGAACTCCAAGGATTCCTATATTGTCCCGAAAGGACAATGAAGGAAGAACAATATGTTGGACTCACGGACCACGACCATCCGTTTCCAACTCCACCAAAATCAACTGATAACACAAGGAAGAGGTTCGGCACCACGCCATAACTGAAGACTCAAGGAGTGACATATAAGTCAACAATCTCATCACTCACCTTCTCTAAGGCCTCAAATCTCAATTGATACAAAATCAATCCCTGACCTCATATCTCCAAAGAGGTCACACTGCTAACCTCAATCACAAGACTATTACCCGCCTTCTCAAGCCCTCAACTCCAAATCATCTCGACAGTCCATCACTAACCGCAACTAACCACAAAGGTCACAACGCCAATATACTTAACCTCCCCTAAGGGTACAAAAGCATATACCATAGTATAAATATACATTTCTTTATACTTTAATAATCACCGTATATAATCATTCTCTTTTACATTAATCATTATCAGCTGAGCATTTTATAAAGATATGAATTTAATTCGCAATATTCATACATAACATGCTCCCAAATCCAATAGGCAATAATAACACATATTAAACCTGCTCCAACATCACATGTAATAATATCACGTATACATGTCAAATGAAATCACATAATGCCGTGCAAATACAATGTGACTCATAAACCTCATGGCAGAAACCCCATGAAACACAATGCACAACCCCGTTGCGACTTCATATGCACAACCCGGTTGTTACTTCACATGCACAACCCAGTTGCGACTTCATTTGCACAACCCAGTTGCGACTTCATATGCACAACACGGTTGCGACTTCATATGCACAACCCAGTTGCGACTTCCAATACGAAATCCGAAAATGGATGCACAGCCCAGTTGCGACTTATAAGCCAAAAACGAATGCACAACCCAGTTACGACTTCACAATCCGAAGATTCATGCACAACCCAGTTGCGACTTCACATGCACAAGATACACCAACACAAATATGTATAACATCATATTTATGAAAATATTCACATGAATCTAATAAAATTCTCAAATCTCCTTTTAACATGCTTTTAAAATTATAATAAAGCATTTAAATCGTGAGAATTACATTTCATGCTTAAACAACATATTTTCTTAAATTCTTTAGAAAATATTTCCAATTTCTCTGAACATGCCTTTAAAGTAATTAAAGCAATTAATTTACGTATCGCAAAGGGAACCTAGCCCAACGTCTAAGTCCTCACGAATCTCTACTAACTCATTTAATTCTTAAGGGAATTTATAAACCACCTATTCCTATTCGATTCAGATAGGAAATTAATTAATCACATAGGAAATAATTTAATTAATTTTCTTAAATTAATCCCTAAGCCCCATTTCGATTCTAAGCAAATTATAGATATTTAAACTAACAATTTAATATATCTATATTAAATTAAATAAGGGATTGCACCCCTAAACTACTTCAACGATACGGAGTGAGAAATATAATTTCCCACATGAAGGTACGCTTACAAAACAGCTCGAAACGGCCCATCGTGAACAGTGTCGGCGCCCGATTATGGAGTCCGCCGACCAAAGTCGTCCGAAAATTATTTTGAATATATCAAAATGTCTATCTCGACAACCTGACATATAGGCGAAGCTACCCTCCGAAAATCAGCCCAAACCGAGGTCGGGAAGTCGACTGAAAAAATGGTCGAAGCTTCTAGCCGAAGTCGGCTCTGCTGCGCCACTGCTGCACGTTGTTGCTCCTAGCTGCGCCGCCACTGTGCGCGACCACCACTGCGTGCCGTCGTCTCAACCACCGCGAACCGCCGTCACCCTTCAGTCGTCGTCGCAGCTCCAGACCAACGCCGCTGCAATGGTGTCTCTACGTGCAGCTCATCACCAGCCCAAGCTCTCCCTCTCTCTCAGCCGAAGATGATGATAATAGAGGTAGAGGAGTGCAGTTGTGGCGTAAAGAGAGGAGAAGAAGGAGGCGTAAGTCTAGTTGTGAGGAGAAGTGTAGCAGGTTTCGTTTAGGAGAATGAGTCGTCTGATGCGTATATATGTATATGTATATAATTCAATTTCAATTGAATTTTGTGCAACCTATTTCCAATAGGCCCATGTGACATTTCATGTGGCCAAATGAAATAAATGTGACACCTTATATACATATATTCCTATATTGTGAAAGTAACCCTCCTACTATCCGAAATTACAAAATAACCCCAAAACAATATATATATAATTATAATTATATATATATATACAATAAATCCCAATAAATACCAGGAGCCTCCAAATAATATCGCGCGACCCCGTAAGTCCACGGGACGCCAAATAACTAAAATAATCCGAAATAATTACACTGGGATAAGAACCCAAACGTCGGAACACTTAACAAGCCCGATCAAATAAAACGCGTCGCCATCCAGTCGAAGCACTAAACGTTAAACGTTGAAACCAAACCGCGTAGTCGACAACAAGAATTCTCGAACTCGCCAAAGAGAAACTGTAAGGTCATCTAGTCGACTTTAAAAGTAAACGCGAAAAATTTACACGCGAAATACCAAGGATAACATGAACGTCATAAACAAGTGACGTCATAACCGAAAATAAATCAAAAATAATTTCAGGAAAAAGGAAAGTAACACGGGGTGTTACACAAAGTTAGATAACCTAACTTGCCTAAAGACAACACAAAATGAGCTTCTAATGGCTCTTGACTTTTGTGCTTCTTTTCTAATGTCTTTGTCTCCTCTTAAACGACTATATCAGACCTCATATGATTTTAAGAGTTAGATAATCAACTTAGCTTGGCTATAAAAAGGCTTGAACTCTAAATTTCAAAATAACCTCTTGTAATCTAAAAAATACACTTTCATATACATTTTTATATCATCATTCACATATTTAAAATTCTAGAGCTTCCATCTTGATTCAAATTCTTACTCTAGTCTTGTGAGCAAGAGAGCTATAATTGTACAAATCAATCTTTCGGAGATATTTTTATTGTACAAGATCATTATAATCAAAGGGTTTGTGTGACCCAAGTTAAGGCTAAAAGATGGTGTTTTCTTAGGAAGGAGAAGTGGTGTGCTTCTTGTAAAGGTTTGCTCTTCACCCGTAAGGAGGAGTAGTAGGAAAAGTGGTGTTCTTCTTGTGAAGGTTTGCTCTCCACCCGTAAGGAGAAGCCATAGTGGATTTGGGAAGTCTCAAGAGAACCTTGAATCGAGGACGTAGGAATCAAGGGGATTCTGAACCTCGCTAAAATCGTGTGACCAAGTATTTATATTTCTCTCCCTACTCTTATTTGATTTATATTGCTTTGTGCTTTTATATTATACCATCTAGCATTATAATTATATTTATTAAATAGAAAATCGAATTAAATTCCATTGTTTAAGCTAAGACTCTATTCAAACCCCCCCCCCCCCCCCCCCCCCCCCCCACACACACACCCCCCGCTCCCCCCCAACTCCTCTAGAGTCATTGGTATCAGAGGAAGGCTTTAATTTAAAAGGCTTAATCACCTTAGAGAAAAGATCATAGCAAACAATGGTGTTACACACATAGAGGGTCAATCTAACAATAGACCCCATTGGTTTGATGGTTCAAACTGTAGTTATTGAAAAACTAGAATAATTGATTTTCTTCAAGCTATAGATTACCAAATATGGCAAGTCATTGAAGATGGACAATTTATTCCTATGAAAGAAATTGATGGCAAAAAGGTACCTAAGGAAGCAAAAGAGTGGGATGCGGATGACCGTAAACTTATCTCTATTAATGCAAAGGCAAAGTAAATTTAAATTGTGCAATTAGTCCAAATGATTTCAATAGGGTATCCACTTACACAACCACTAAAAAAATTTGGGATAAATTAGAAATAACATATGAAGGAACCTCACAAGTTCGTGAATCAAAAATTGATTTACTTATGCATGAATATGAACTATTTCGCATGAAGGAAAATGAAAGCATTAATGATATGTTTTCTCGATTCACAAATATTTTGAATGGTTTGAAACATCTTGGTAGAACTATGTCTAACTCAGATATTGCAAGAAAAGTTCTTAGAAGTCTTCCGACCAAATGGGATACCAAAACTACCGCCATCAAGGAATCTCATGACCTTACTAAACTCAACATTGATGAGCTACATGGTTTACTTCTCACATGGGAGATAACTCTCAAATCACGTGAAGAAGAGTCCAAACCAAGGAAAGGATTAGCTCTTGAAGCCGCCTTCAAAGAAGCATTGATGGAGAGTGATGATCTCAAAAATGATGAAGAGGAAATAGCTCGCATCACCCAAAGCTTTAAGAAATATCTTCAAAGAAAAAGTCTTTAAAGAAGGAATTCTACAAGGAAGGAAGAACTATCTAATGAGGCTAGCAAAAGAGACACACCCACGTGCTATCATTGTGGAAAAGTGGGTCATTTCAAAGCCGATTGTTTCAAGCTCAAAAGCGAAAAGGAAAAGAAGAAAAATAAAAAAGCTATGCAAGATACATGGGAGGATGATGAATCCGACATTTCAAATAGCGACAATGAAATGGATGAAATGACAAATCTTTGTCTAATGGCTTTTGATGACGAGGTATGTGATGACTCTCCTAATGATATTTTATCTTCCTATGATGATGTTGTAGATTCATATAATGAATTACAAGAAGCTTTTAAAGAACTTCATGATGAATTAAGGAAAATGACCTTAAAATGTGTTTCTCTTAAGAAAGAAAACAAATCTTTATCACTTGAGCTTTCTAGTTCTAAAAATGAGATCATTTCACTAAAAGAACAAAAAGAAAACTCTAGTTCTTCAAATGATCTTATTAGTGAAATATTTTAATTAAGAAGACCATTGATTATCAAACAAATATATTAGCCAAATTTACAAAAGGAAAAGAAAACTTGGCTATTATGCTTGGAAACCAAAGAAGTTCATTCTTTAAAGAAGGATTAGGATATGATCCATATTAAAATGATGTTTGTCTATTAAAGAAAAGAAACCTCTTACATGTAACTTTCATTAGAAGTTCTTTGAATCATTTAAGGTGTAATTATTGTAAGAGAAATGGACATAGAATCTTTGAATGTTCAAAAAGGAAGAAAAATACTATTAAGACAATTTTGGTTATCAAAACGCTTATGTTAAAATTTCTAACAAGGACCAATGATATTTGGGTACCAAAATTAGTTACCTAATTATTTTTTATTAAAAAAATAAAATTGTTCAAACCCGTCTGACTTTTTTACTCTTACCTAGTAGGCGTCTAACTTTTTGGAGCAAATGTTTTCAAGCTACGGTATTTTTTAGACGCGTCTAACTCCTATTCTCGAATGGTCTAACTATTTTTTGCTTAAAAATAAAAATAATCACTACATATTTTAGGGCTCCTATCTCATCTCTATCAGATCTCATCGTGTCTGCCCGTTCATGTCTTCTTCATAGCCGCACCTCACCATCACAACCCATCACTGCCATCTTCAATTCGTGCCACACCACATCAAAGCGTCGCCCCTCTTTTGCGCACAATCGCCGTCGTTCTCCACTCCACTCTCTGAACCACTGCTCCATCACCACCAGCTCGACCATCTTCCTCCGCTACGAACCAGAGCCATCCACCACTGCGACTCACAGCCCTCTCCTCTGCGTCACCGCTGCTCTGTTCTTGTGACCGATCACCTCTGTTCCACCGCCCGTCGTTAACTATCACTAACTGTGGCTCTTATCTACTGCACCTCTGATTCAATGGTAAAATCATTTCATATGATTCACATACACATATATATATATATACACACATACATATTGTGATTTCTTAGCTTTGTTTCAATTTTTGAAATTATTTCAAATCTTGGGATTTCAATTTCTGGAAATGTTTGAAACTGTGGGAACAAAATTCTAAAATTTTCTTTGGATTGTGCTTGCAATTTCACTTCAGCAATGATATTCGGAATATTTGCCCAATTATTCACAAATTGATAATTTTTCTGAAAATTATTTTCTAGATCAATTTTTGAAATGTATTTTAATGACCCATTTGAATTTTATTCGAAAATTAGTTTTGGCAGTTCTGAGTTTGGACTTTGGAATTCGGAAATTGGGAATTTTGGCATCTCGAAAACTGGATTATATTGCACTACTATCTCAATACTAGGATACTTCAGATTGTGGAGTTCAAACCTTGGGAGAAATTTTTTGAAACTAACCTGTTTTCCAATTCTGGGAATTTTGAAATTGCAATTTTGTTTTCAAAATCTGGAGTTTTGATTACATTTGTTAAATTTTTGGGATTTTGGCTATGTAACTCTAAAGTGGTTTCCATTAAAATTTACAATCAAGTCTTACTCTCTCCACTTCGGTACTTCAGCTTGCAATTTTAAAAAATTGAATATTTGTTGAAGGATTGAATACCACTTGCTACAAATTTGTTTTCTGCAAAACAAATTTTGGGATTTTCATGTGGATATATATATATTGCATTTGCTAAAATTTTGGGCATTTGGCTCTGTTAACTCGTAAGTGTCAAAATTTTATATTTTCAATCCCATTGGAGAATTTCTTGAAATTCTCTTCACTAAAATTCATTGAACTTTTGTTCTCAATTTGGAATTTTTGAAAATTTGATAATTTCTTTTTGATATTCTGAATAATTGAATTACAGGAAGTGATATTTTACTTTGAGTTTGTGTTAATTGGAAGCTCTTGATTAGTTGAAGGAATCCAATTGAAATTTTCTACAGTATTGATTTTTCTGAAAATGAGGTCCATGTGAAGATTTTCGGTCTAACTTTTGGTAAAACTCGATATTGAACATCACTTCACCTAACAACAGGTTCATAAGGTTCATTTTGGGAATTTATAATGTTATTGAAACTTGAAAATTTTCAAGAGCTTGCATTTTCCACATGGAATTTTCAATCTGTTAACCTTTTGCCTCTACGGATTATAATTGAAAACTTGGATTTTCACGAAACTTGGAGTTTTCGCAATAACAAGACTAATAGTAGTATCCGCCCTTTTTGAGATGAAAAAGGGGGAGAAAAGTGTGTGCTTGTTATTACTCATTGAAAGAAGTAAGTGTCCGTGTGCTTGTTATTACTCATTGAGAGAAGTAAGTGTCTGCATGCCCTGTTTTAATTCTCAAGCTTTTTTCAAAACTTATGCATATTGACAGGGAGATAATGACATTAATTCATATTGACCGGGGGAGAGTTTTGACAAAATTCAAACCTACTTGATATTTATATACATTATCTCTATGCACATATTAATATTTTGTCATCATCAAAAGGGGAAGATTGTTGGCCATAAGGTTTTTAATCTAAGGGCAATTCCGTAATTTTGATGATAACAAATCATTAATGATGTATTTGTACTAATAGTTACAATGACTATTTGTCCAAAGCTTGTAAAAATAGGAAAATTATATATGGATCATACGGATAAAAAGATCATGACATTGCCAACTAATGAGGATGAACAAAAGATCAAATGCAAAAAAAATTGGAGTTCAAAGATGTTCAAGTGGAAAGATGTTGATGCTTAAATTTAATCATCTCAAAGAGGATCAACCACTACTTGAAGATAGATTGGTGAGTGATTAAGATTCAATTACCAAAGTAATTATTTGAATTATCTTTGAAGATCTAGAAAATTGATTTAAACATGCATTACCTCACATGTAACACCCCGTGTTATATTCCTTTTTCCTGAAATTATATTTATATTTAATTTCAGTAATGACGTCACTTGTTCGTGACGTATTATTTATTCTTGGTATTTGATACCTGTAAATTTTTCGCGTTTAGTTTAAAGTCGATTGGATGACTTTACGGTTTTTCTTTGACGACTACGCGAATTCTTATTCTCGACTACACGATATCGTTTCGATTATTTCGGTTACGGTATTAGTACTTTTACGGATCCGGGATGAAGCGTATTAAATTACTTTCTCGGTGTTCCGGTTGTTGGATTTCTAAACCGGTAAAATTCTTTCGGACTAATTTGGTAAATTGGTGTCCCGTGTAATTACCAGTTACCTAAATTACACTTGGGGGTTGGTCCATTTAAATTGGGATTTATTATATATATATATATATTTAATTATATATATATATAATGAAGTGGGGTTCATTTTGCGATTATAAAGAAGTTGGGGGTTAGTTTTGCAATTAGGTCATATATATATATGTATATATATACACAGACCTGCATCTTCTCCTTCACGCCATCACAGACCTCTGCTACACTTTCCTTCGCACGACTGAAGCAGCTCTTCTCTATTCACCATGGTCGACCGATTGAGAGAGAGAGAGAGAGAGAGTCGGCTGAGGGAGCGAAGCGTTTCAGGAAAGGGACGACTGGCGGTCGGCGCCCTGGAGCAGCTGCGGCGGCTGGACTGGGCGGAGGCGGCGGCGACCGTGGCTGCCAGCGGCGTGCACGGAGTAGCAAGTAGCTACGGCTGGTTCGCGTAGCAGCAGCGCGCAACAGTGGCGAGTCCGGCTGGGCTTCGGCCAATTTTTCGGCGACCTTCCGGTGATCGGTTTGAGCCGATTTTCGATGAGTAGCTCCGTATATTCATGGTATTCGTCATATATTAATTTCGTGATTTTACGTTGAACGATTTGCCCGGAAATCGCATTTATAGGTTATAGTTCTCGTTTGGGGTATTTTAGATTTAACCCAATTATTTAACCTATTGTTAATGGGCTTCATATATATCGTATAGGTTGTCGAGACGGACATTTCGATATATTCGAAATAGTTTTTGGACGATTTTGGTCGGCGGACTTAATATTCGGGCGCCGGTACTGTGTTGTTCGGACTGTTCGGTAACGTATAAATTAGGTGGGAAACTTTATTTCTCACTCCACATTATTGAAGTAGTTTTGGGTGTGCAAACCCTTATTTAATTTATTATAGATATATTAAATCGTTAATTTAAATATCTATAATTCGTTTAGAATCGGAATTGGACTTAGGAATTAATTTAAGAAAATTAATTAAATTATTTCCTACGAGATTAAATATATTCCTAATTGAATTGAATAGGAATAGACGACTTAGAAATTCCTTTGAGAATTAAATGAGCTAGAAGATTTGTAAACGTTGGACGTGAGAGACTTAGACGCTATTCTAGGTCCCCTTTTTATTACGTGGATTATCTGTTTAAATTATTTTAAAAGGACATGTTAATTGAAATTGAAATATTCTCTAAGGAATTAAAGAAAATATATTTTGAAAACATGAAATGTATATGAAACTGTTTTCATATGATTTAATTACTTTATTGTATTTTAAAGCATAAAAAGAGATTTTGAGATTTATATTACCATGTGGGTATTTTTATAAATATGATGTATTACATATTTATGATTGAGATATGATTTGATTGTACACCATGTCGTGTGAGCACATGGGTGTTGGTGCATGTAGTGCACGGTTTCACCATTGGCAGAGAGAGTTCATTTGGTGTGGTCTACTTCCTTTGTGCGTGGGGCACGAGTAGACGTTTGTGTCGGATCATCACAACAACTGGCCAGGAGGTATCACGCCTACGGAACTAAAAAGCCGGCAAATGTGAGTTAGGAGTCCAGGTAGAGGCTCATGTTCTTGACTCAAGGGTAGTCATGGCGTACGGAGTTGTATGTTGGGCTCTCGTACAACCGTCTTCCCTGTTGAAGTGATAGAGAGAAAAATCACTTGGGAAAGGTCGGTGTGGTAACTCTACACTATGATGAGTGGACAGAGTTTGTATCCGTTACCCTTGGGAAGGGTGTGTTGTGTGTGAGTATCACGGGGAGTGTTGAGTCACATTACACTGCCTATTATTTATGTGATCTCGTTTAACATGTATATGTGCTATATTACATGTGTTGTTGGGGCATGCTATTTATGAATATTGTAAATTAAATTCATATTTTATAAATGCTCAGTTGAAAGTAATTAATGTGGAAGAAAATGATAATATGCCATTATAAATAAGTATAAATGAAACGAATATATTTATACTTGTTGTTGTATACCTTAGTACCCTTGGGGGAGGTTATGCGTGTTGGCATAGTGATTCATGTGGCTAGCGGAGGCTAGTGGTGGACCGTAGGCTTGACTTGAGTTGAGGCCTTAGAGATTGTGGTTAGTAGCCTTAGAGATTGTGGTTAGCAGCCTTGTGATTGTGGTTAGTAGCCCTGTGATTGTGGTTAGTAGTTTGGTGATCGTGGTTAGTTGTGTGAACTCTTTTGAAGATGTGAGGTTAGGGATGATTTTTGTATCAATTGATAATTGAGGCCTTAGAGAAGGCGAGTGATGAGTTGTGTGAGATTTTGATTGATGAGAAGGGGTTATGATTAGGGATTTATTTAGTACTCGAGGTACCGTAGCTTGACAGTCTCGGTTCTTGTGCTTAGTTCATTCCCCTAAGCATTCCTTGTACGGTGTTTTGTACACTAGTACGTGGTCGTTGACTTGTATGTCATTCCTAGATTCCTTGGTTACGGCGTGGTGCCGAACCTCTTCCTCGTGGTATCATTTGATTTGGTGGAGTTGGAAACGGATGGTGGTCTTCCGTGAGTCCAACGTGTTGTTCTTCCTTTATTGTCCTTTTGGGCATTATAGGAATCCGTGGAGTTGTTCATTCTTATGTGGCTGTCATTTCGAAAACGGTGCTTTCTAAGTTTTGAAAGTAAACTTTTGTATTTAAAAGGAAAAACCCGTTTTCGCCTACCCCCGAATAAACGAACAGTTTTAATACTTATAAAATGATCTTGAGATCTTCTTTGAAATGATTTTCAACTTTTAAAAGCCTGTGATGGCGACTGACGGAGACCGGGGGCAAGACGGTTATTTTTACTGTGTGATTTCTAAAAAGAAAACTATTTTATCACTTGTCTAGAGATTCTGAGATTTTGAGACTTCTTTCTCAAAATCTCGACTTGTAGTATTTTGAAAGGTGGTTTCTTGTTTCACCTTTTCTTCGGATCGTTCTAAGTCTCGGTTAGGAGGCTTGGTGTTGTTCAGTGCACACTTATAGTGTTGCCTTTCCTTTTCTTTGGGTTGTTGATGTTACCATCTAGGTGATTGGGGTTTTTCACTTGTTAGGGGCATGGATGCCGAATGAAATGGTTTGAGTTTTAAAAACCTTTTTCTTAAAAACTATGGAAATCCTTGGGATTCCTCTTTTATTTACTTTCATACTCGGCCATTCGCTTTTGGTTCCCTTGTCCACTTGTGGTGTTCCTTTCTGGTTCATTCGTGATGTTCTTTCCTTGTTTGGGTATTCTTAACCTTGACATTGTGTCTCGGTTATCTGTTGGTGTAGCATTGGGACTCCTTTTCCCTTGCTTGGGTTCTTGACTCTTACGTGGTTTTTCATATCCTTAGTGAGAGCGTTGGTGATTAATTGACATTGTTGGAGATAGCAATTGAGGTTTGTTATATATATATTGGTGATAGTATTATGAGGTTAATGTGATGATGTGACTTATGGTATCGAGGAATAGATGTGATTGAGGTGATCTAGTTCCTGAGAGGTAGATTCCTCTAGGAGTGGGATGAGATTTGTTATATATATATATTGTATAAATATATATATATATTGATGATGGTTGTGTTAGTACGCAAGGACGTGGGTGTTTTCCTTCCTGTGTTATCGGGGTGTAGGATTTGAGCCTTCCTTGGTACTATTGGTGGATTTTGTTTCCTTGTGGATATTAGAGGTGAGTGTGATCTCCTCGGTTGGATCTTCTGAATTGTGTTGTGAGTAATTGGCGATTTGTTAGACTGGATCTTAGTATCGTGTACTTAGTGTACGTTGGTGAGAGTAGTGTAGACTACTGGTGTTGGGTACTTGGAGTACGAGTTTTAGAGACTCATGTTGTGCATTTATATATATATATATACGTGTAGATATATATATATATATATTCCCTATATACTTATGTATACTCGTTTACGATAGTATATGAGCGTGTGACTTGGGTTTGCGTGGATGGGACTAGTTGGGCTATATTTATATCTTATTAGACGGTTTAGCTTTACCTAAACTATCAGAGGATGTGGTAGTTAGGATATCTTTTCCCACTGAGCTTATTTGCTCACGGAGGGAATTTCATTGGCCCCCCTGGTATTCCACGCCAGGTTGCAGGAAATATACGGCTATGAGCAGGATGCAGTGCAACGGCAGCTTTCTTTTGTTTCCTTGTTACAGGTTTTGGAGTTGCGTTGGGTGATGCGGTTACGGTTGCAGCGCGACTGGGTTTGGGGACGGTAGTATTCTTCTTTCAGCTTCTTTACCCATTGTTATGGGATTATCATGTATTTCTTTTGGGAGCCAGTCTGTTGGCATATCCCTGTTGATGTATCTTTTACTTCCTGTATTTATTCTGCACAGCTAGGTGTTTTACTGTATTTTTATTCGAGCATTTGTGGCTCTGTTAATGTTAGAGGGTTTGGAGGGGTTTTGGTTTCTTTCCACTACCTCGGCCCTATTAGGATTGATGAATGTGGGGCTTGGAAGCCATTGTGATTATTGAATTGCTTTGGGCAGGTTATTGTGTTGTGTTTGGTTGTCCGGATGTTCCATTTACAAACGGAATTTTGCCGGATTTTCGTTAGATTCCGCTGCTTAGTTTTATTAGTCATTTGGGTATTAAATATACCATATCTATCATTAACCCATATGTTTTCACGGTTAATGATGTCTTAGTTGGTCATTCATGTTAAGGATCACATTCTGGATTCCTTGGATGTCCCTGTTCGGGAGTCTTAGGGATTTAGGAGCGTGTCTGTTGGTATCTAAGGATACTCTTGTATTTTTAGTATTCGTGTTGGCATGGAGTATATTTTTATTGTTATTCCATGTACTTCTTTGTTATTGTTGACTCTAGTAGTCGCTTGGTTTGCGTCACCCTTTAGGGGCGTGACAGCATGGTATCTAGGCATTCATTACAACCCTTTGTGGGTGTTTGATGACTGAATGTCTTTTGGTTCTCGTTTCTTTTTACTTTCACTTTCGTTCACCCCCTGAGTTCTTAGGCTCGGCTTTCGGAGTCCTAGGAAATTCGGGGCGTGACATCACAAAATTACTCTTAAAGCTAAACTAAAATATTTTTGAATAGTAGGGTAACCTAACTCTACAAGTTAGATAACCTAAGTTTTACAGAGGTTTAAAATCATTTCTTCAGAAAAGTAAGGTAGTCTAACTTAATTAGTCACGTGGCATGACTTAAATAGTCAGGTGGACTAACTCTCAAAGTTAGATAACCTAACTTGCCTAAAAACCACACAAAATGAGTTTCCAACGGCTCTTGACTTTTGTGCTTCTTTTCTAATGTCTTTGTCTCCTCTTAAACGGCTATATCGGACCTCATATGATTTTAAGAGTTAGAGAATCAACTTAGCTTGGCTATAAAAAGGCTTAAACTCTAAATTTCAAAATAACCTCTTGCAATCTCAAAAATACACTTTTATATACATTTTTGTATCATCATTCACATATTTAAAAGTCTAGAGCTTCCATCTTGATTCAAATTATTACTCTAATCTTGTGAGCAAGAGAGCTATAATTGTACAAATCAATTTTTGAGAGATATTTTTATTGTACAATATCATTGTAATCAAAGGGTTGGTATTACCCAAGTTAAGGCTAAAAGATGGTGTTTTCTTAGTAAGGAGAAGTGGTGTGCTTCTTGTAAAGGTTTGTTCTTCACCCCCGTAAGGAGGAGTGGTGTGCTTCTTGTAAAATTTTGCTCTCTACCTGTAAGGAGGATCCATAGTGGATTTGGAAACTCTCAAGAGAACCTTGAGCCGAGGACGTAGGAATCGAGCGGATTCTGAACTTCGCTAAAATCGCGTGACCAAGTATTTATATTTCTCTTTCTACTATCATTTGATTTATATTGCTTTGTGTTTTTATATTATATCATCTAGCATTGCAATTATATTTATCAAATAGAAAATCGAATTAAATTTCATTATTTAAGCTAAGACTCTATTCACCCCCCCCCCCCCTATCTAGAGTCATTTATTGGGCAACAGTATAGTTGCTGAAAAATTCACACGCCATCTATTGTAACGAGGTTGCTTTGATCAGTTTAAGAACGGAGTCATCTGTGTACAGAGATCAAAGCAGGAGGCTTCGTGGTGATTTTGATCTGTTGAGAAGTAGAGTCGTCATAGTACGGAGATCAGAGTGAAAGCTTCTTGGAGTGCAAGTGAATCTAGACTTTCAGACGTCAAGTGAAGAACAACAAATTACAGCGGTTGTAAGTTTTGTTTTCGTAGAGTCTGTACAAATTCTCTGATTCATAGTGCATCGATACCAGAGCGTATCCGTTGGTTTTACTTCGATTCTTTCCAAAGTTTTCCACGTAAAAAATCTCTGTGTCTTGTCATTATTTATTTTCTGCACTTGTATTCATGTTTTCTCAATTGATTTAATAATTAGGGTTTGTGACTAATTAAAATTGAATTTTCACTATAAAATTGAATTTTTGCTATATAATTTTAACTCATCATAAAATCGATAAAAAGTTTATTCAACCCCCCCCCCCCCCCCCCCCCCCCCCCCCCCCTCTCCAAGACTGTTTTCACTATCGTCTAGGTAATTTCAACACACACTAAACCATTATTTTGTGAAACAATGCCTTATGATCTAATGGTCAAGATTAATGATATGAGAAAGTGGGTGAGATTAAAGTGTTGATATTGTGACAACACAAAAGTGGTAGAAGACTTTAGTCAACTCTCACTACTTTACAAAAGTATTTTTAAAGTGTGACTGTTACCACTAACTCCAACTATTCTATCTTAATCACAACAATGTCACTCATTACATTTATATATGTCCAACATTTAGAAAAATCTCTACAATCTCCACTAACTCAATATTTGTGAAAATACAATTTTACCCCTAAGTCATTAAATTTCCGAAATTGAATTCAACACTTTTCATTATTTACTAAACGAAAATATAACATGTAATTTTATATTGCAAATCAGTACGGTCTCTTAACTACTACAATCATCACAGTATGGTCACAGTTTCCCCTCGTTTACAATTAAAAACAATAAAATAACTACTTTACTTGGTTAGGGTTTTACTAGAAAACCCTAGATACCAAGTTAGTTGGCCATGGTAGAAAGTGACTGCATCGTTGATGTAGAACCGTTCTTCATAGTTTTCTTCTTCGGATATCTAGGTTTGAATATGGCTCTCAATAGTAGCAAATCTGAATGAATGAACAACCTCCTAAAACTCACATCTGAACTCTCCAATTCCACAGACCTAACTTCGATGTATGGACTTGTATATATAGCCAATGTTATAGAGAGATCCTTTTCAGTCTTTTCACTCTCAAAACTCATCAAAACCCTAAATATAAAGTGCATATACATGTATACAGATGTCTGAAGTTGCGGACACATCTTCCAATTAAGCCCGGGGTGAAACAGGAAAAATCACTCAGAAATCTTCAAGGTTACCGCACTTACGCTTGGAGTCTACATTTCAAGCATAGATTTTGCAATTCTAGCCACTTTTTGGTAATGGAAGCGTAGGGTTTTTATGGAAAACCACTTTTCTCCGTGAATACGCCAAAACATTCGTCTCGAACCCACGATACTTTTTGTTGAAGATGACGGCTTCTTAAAATGCCGTTTTTGCCCTCCGGGAGCCATTTTTGTCTCAAACTACCTCTTTGACTCTCCTCTTAGATAGAAAGAACACACTCTTCAGTTAATTCACCGAAGTTAGCTCCATTTCTTCATTAAGCTCCTGAAACATGCTTTAATATGCAAACAACATAAAAATACCAAATAATGGAATGAAAGAACGTAACAATAGTGAGTTAAGGGGTTAAAATGACTAATATTTGACACCTATCACACCCCCTAAACTTACATATTGCTAGTCCCTTAGCAATAAACTCAGCGAACTTTCTTGTGATGATCTCTTTAATCTAACTACTCTAACTATTCTAACTGATCTAACATATTCCCTTACTTTCGTGAGGGTCAACGATTACACTTAACACGTGGAACAAGCCTTTTAAACCCCTAGGTTACCCCTAGTGGACGAGTGAAGTCTCGTGAAGGTTTCTAGTGATGGTACCTACAAACATCTCAGTTCTCTATAGTCATGCATTCAGGAATTCACACACAAATTTAATTAAGTCATGATACAATGCAAAATACAGTATGGATGCAAATACTTTCACTCACTACCAAACAACAATTATATCAAGCTTCATGTCATGTATGGTTCCAACTAATAGTGAATGATTTCGCTACTTTCTAGTTAAAATCCAGACAACCTTTCGTGATTTTGTGAATATTCAAATATAATATTTCAGTTTCTCTTCTCCTACTTCATTGATCAAAGTTTGTTATTTTTCATCAAAACATAACTTTTCAACTTTCCACTTTTCATCCCTTTTTGTCTTTCTAAGTCTCCGAACTTTCCAACGAGGATTTTTAGTCCCAACCAACTAGTCCCGAGCTTTTTCCATGGGATTTATGCTCATCAGTCTTCTCCCCCTTTAAACGCGGACGGTGATATTGGTGATCCCAATGCCCAGTTACTCAGATCAAAGAACTGTTTTTGCATTTTATTTTCTCAAAAAAAAATTCAATTTTCTTCATTTCAACCAAAACATCTCCCCATCTCCCCTTTTATTACGACAAAATTATTTTTCAACTACATAGTAAAAACTCAACATATTTCTCATAGTGATTGTGTGCTTGTGCTTATAGGTCAATGTCATCTTTCTTAATTTCAATTTCACTCATTCATTCACCCATGTAAAACCACATCACTTCACTAACTTGATCTAATCATTACTCTCATGAATGAAAATATTACATCACATGTTATTCATGCATCATATATAAAAACTCAATCAAACTGTAATGCAAAACATTCATGCATGAAAACAAAAAACTGTTCCAAAAAGTTTTTCTCAAATTTTTTTATTCCTTGTAATACTATACCCTCACCCCCAAACTTAAATCAGACCATGTCCTCATGGTTAAAAATAAAATAGAAGAACAAATACAGTTATTCTTGAAGCTCAATTCTGGATTCCAAAGTAAAGTATGAATCCCTTCCCCAAACTTGATTTGGATCACCTGTAGATATTATCAACAAATCACAAATACCTAATCATAGCAAGGGAAAATAAATTTCATCATAAATATCCAAAAATTGACACATGTTTTCAAGGAATCAAAGATTCTCTTTTTTTTATTTATTTTTTTAAAAATAATAAAAGAAAAAGAAAATTTGATTTGACCTTAAGGACTTACGATCCTAAAATAAAATAAAATTAAAATAAACAAAGACGTGGCCTTAAGGGTCTACCGTCCCTACAAATAAAATAACCTAAAAATCCTAAACCTAAATCCTAGTCCCTAATCTTCCTCTTCTTCTTCATCACTTGACACGACACTCTTCAACCATATCCGGTAGTTTGTAGTCTCTTTCAACTTCTCTAAATCTTCCTCTAGATATATTTTCATAATCGTCCACCGTATCTTAATAAACTCCTTCATCCTATCACTCAACTACTCAACAATGATCTTTGATAGCAGAAACGAGTATGGAAGATAATATTCAAATTTATCGGCCCCCGCCCATTCTCTACTCACAATTGCTCAGGCAATCGACATCTCAACCATAATCAATGTTGGAACACACACTTCATACCCATGAGTTAGGACATATAAAGTTCTAAGCATAACGTGATCCCTTACACTAGTTCAATTATTGGGCTGAAGTTGAGCCGCAACGACATAATTTAAATAAAGCAGATCCGACTTCAACCACCAATTATCACACATCCTATCTCTCGGATCTGATACTGTACACAATTACCGAACCATCTCATCATCCTTATATGGCCATACTATAAGATGTTCCTTCAATAGTCCTTGTAAGTTTGCCGGAGTACTGATTGTTATATTCCAAGATTCGACAATACTTCTTCTTCCAATCACAACAGGAGCACTCTAACCTTTTTCACCTCAAATCCTGGCGGTCCCGAAATTGTCATATTTTCATAAAACTTTTGGACCAAGCCCGGATATACCTTTTCACCCGCCGGTTTTTCTAAACTCTTCAATCTTCGTTCTCTAAGGATTTTCCTTCCGGGTGCAACTAATACTCGATTCATCCTCTTCGGATAAAATATCTCTTCAAATTGCAATCGACATTGTAAAAACGATTTTGGTGTGGTTCGGCTTCCATTCCGACTTGTAGTTCATTCATTTGTGCTCTTCATCTCCACATATGGTTCTGCACCTTCTATGAATTCCTCCAGGTCAAAATAATCTTCATTAGCATTATCTATATTAACCCTCCTCGAAATAGAAAGAATATAAGAAGAATACCTAATCTAATGTTCACTCCTTGAGAATTGTGAATTGTGTCTACTCTATGGATGTATTTATAAATGGATGTAGTAGAATTTGAAGAGAAAAAGGATTTAAAACCCTTAGCTGACAAGGAAAAGGGAAACAATAACTAATCCAATTTCAACTTCTATTTGCATTCCGTCTCCTTGTCATATTAGGATTACTCTAAAAATTCTACACAAAATCCTAAAATTTACTTAAACAAATCCTAATACAAGTACATCATATTGCCTCTTTGTTCTCACTCAGAACCTTGACTAGACTCAATTCCTATTTCTCTGTCAATTTTGAAGATTTAATTATAGGAAGAGTCTCATCGAATCCCAAGAAAACATACTTCAGCTTTTCAAGCGATTCCTTGAGTTCCATGGCAGGAGGAGTAAGTAGAGATGGAATTGGTGGAGTAATTGAAACGATTGGAAGTGGTTCAACCGGCTCCCGCCATGGTTGAGTGTATAATGCAGTCTCCATTTCATCCAACTCTTCATTCTGTAGCTTCCAATATTCCTCCCAATCAGCAACTTCCTCATTTAGCCTTTCTTCAGTCAAAAATGACTCTAGCTCATCTCCCTCCAAGATTTGAGTTGCAAAATCTGATATAACATCATCCACTTCATCGCACTCATTAATCTGAAAACATTCCCCAGATTCAGGCAAGTGGTGACTTCCTTTGAACACATTCATCCTAACCTTCATATTGCCAAATGTCAGATCTATGGCTCTGGTTCTACAATTGATGCATGCATTTACCGTAGCTAATAATGGTCTTCCCGATATTACTGGAATGTGCGTCTTCGCATCAGGGACAAGTTCTGTATCCAGGACTACAAAGTCAACCGGAAAATAAAACTTGCCCACTTGCACAATGACATCTTCAAGCACTCCTCTTACCTGTTTGATTGATCAATCAGCGAATTGCAGTACAACCGATGTGGGACTGAGTTCACCCAACCCTAGTTGTTGGTAGACTGAATAAGGAAGTAAGTTAATACTTGCACCTAGATCAAGAAGAGCTTTACCAATTTCCTGGTCACCAATGACGCATGGAATAGTGGGAGCGCCGAGATCTTTCCTCTTAGATGGAGTATCGCTTAAAAGCAATGAACTCACTTACTCTGTAAAGAGTATTTTCGTTGGATTCTTTCCTCTGCCTTTCCACTTTTGGCTGCAAAGATCCTTGAAAAACTTAGCATAAGACGGTATTTGGGTGATTACATCTAAGAGAGGTAAATTGATCTTGATTTGTCAGAATGTATCCAACATATTAGATTCTTTCATCTTTTTGTACTTTGCCGGCTCTCTAAGACGTTGAGGAAATGGCGTTGTCTTCTCATAATGCGTTATTTTTGGCTCTTCAAGTAATGTTTCATCAACATTGTCATTTACCGATGGTTGGTCTTTCTGCATTCTTTCAGCCTTTTTCCTTGCAGCTTCCTTCCTCTGCTTTTTTTCAGCTTCCTTCCTCTTCTCTTGTTTTGTTATCCTTCTTCTCTACAACCTTTCTTCATGCTCTGCCTCAACTTGATTCTCCAATTCCTTCTCACTTCTCATAGTCATGATTGCTTGAACCGACTCATGAGGATTATTAGCAAAATATCCAAGCTCAAATGCTTGTTGTGGCTTAGGGTTGACTATTGGCTGACTTGGCAGTTTTTCTGTCTCTCTCACATTCCTCTCATTAGCCATTTGGCCCATATGCATTTGCAGTTGTGCTAAAGATTGAGTATGAATGCCTAACTTGTTATAAATGTCCATTATGACCTCATTTAGCCGACTAGTCTGGAAATATGGTGGAGAAGTTTAGCTTCTTTATGGCTGGGCTTGGTAGTTATAGGGTTGCACAGCCTGATTGTTATTGAATGGCTAAAGCTCTTGGGAATTATTGAATGGTTGTAGAGCCTGTGAATTATTGGAAGGCTGTAAAGCTTGGTTGTTATTGAATGGATGGAGGGCTTGGGAATTATTAGATGCTCTTGGTTGGTAGTTGGACTGAGAATTTCTAGCCATGATTATCGACTGGGAGTTAAATGATTGCTGACTCTGTTGAAACCTCAGCTGTTGGCCATTTGATTGTTGTCTTTTAGTATACCTCAGTTGTTGGCTATATGACTGCTGTCTTTCTGTGAACCTTGGTTGTTGATTATATGATTACCCTTGTTGGAATTTTGGTGGTGGATTTTCCACATTGGTAGATTTGTAAGATAGGAGTGGGTGATTTCTAGCATTGGAGATGTATGAATTGGTGAAAGGAGCATTATTGGAATAGTTCCACGATGCGTTGGCATCAACAGCCATTATCTCCTGACACTCAATTTGGGAATACTCAACTTTGACTTCATATGTCTCTCTAGGAGGGGAATGATTTCGCTGAAGGTATTTATCAATTCTCTCTAATCTCTCTCCAAACAATGGGATGGTATCTCTCACATCATCATTATCCACAACATAAGATTTTTTGGATCTCCTATCCTGTTGTCCACCTCTATACCTCAACTCAGTTTGATATTGAATTGTGTTTTCACTGATATTATCGAATATGTCCAAGAGTTCTTTAGCTGGCTTTAAGATAAACTGACCTTGTGTGACTGCATCTATCAAAGTCTTATGAGTTTCACCAAGTCCTATGTAGAAATTTTTAGCAATATCTTGGTCGGAAAACCTATGATGGGGGCATTTATACAAAATTTCATTATATATTTCCCATGCATCATGAAAATGTTTGCCAGACGATTGCCTGAAGCTTTTGATTGCATCTTGTGCTTCTAAGGTTTTCTTAATTGGATAGTTTTTTTCTATGAATTCTCTCTTAAGGGTTTCCCGATCAATTTTTATTTCTTTTGCTAATTTGATGTACCATCTCTTAGCTCTCTCTTTCAATGACCAAGGCAATAATCTCACTCGTAAGTCATTCTTGGGCAAATTGTCAAACCTAACAGTAGAGGCTACCTCTAGAAAATCATTTATGTGCTGGTATGGGTCCTCTATCCTAAGGCCTAAAACTTTTGGAAGCATATTGATCATGTTTATCTTAATCTCGAAGTGCTTTGCTCATTCTTCTTCTGGAAAATCTGCATAGGAGTCATACGCATCAGGTGCGTAATATCCCTTTAATGATGTTCTGGTGCCCTCGGCGGGGCGGGTCTGTGGTAGCCCATTGCTTCTTCTTGTTGATGATGATGCTCTTCAATATATCGACATAAACGATGAAGAGTCTTTTCGATCTCAAGATCGTACTCGACTAACGCAGTGTTTAAATTAAAACGGGTCGGTCTATCAGTCATACGCTACTCCAACAACTATATATATTTTTTATTTTTGAAAATTTCTGAAATAAAATCTAATCTAACTTAACTACTTCTAAATTACAAAAATTAAAGCAAGAATTAATATGCAAAATCTAGGTAACTAAAACACACAAAAGTTCCAGATGCAACTTTAGAAGTTCCGATCTTCCCTTTCACGCTTTTTAGAGTACTTGTCAATAACACAAAAATATCACTTTAGCTATAGTTACAATAGCGCAATGCAAATAAATTACTAAAGCTATTGAACAATGCTTAATCCCCGACAACGATGCCAAAAACTTGATGTGACCGTCAGGTGTATAAAAATATGTGGTTAAAAATAACACTATAACGTCTCTAGGTTTTACCCTATGCAAGTACACGTATCAATTATAGTATAGCAATGGCTTGAGTAAGGAATATCGATCCCACAGAGACTGAAATTGTTCACTTTAATAATTCAAAAACATTGAATTATATTTCTGAAAATTGTTTGCTTTGGGTGGTCGAAAGACCAAATTATCTATTTTAACTAATAATTATCAAAAAGGCAAGTAAATTGGTTGTGATTCAGATGAGAGAGAAAACTAGGGTTTCATCACTCCACCACTAACCACATAATATTGTTCATTATTGTTTTAACTGTAAGAGAGCGATCCATAACTGTGAATTAGGTCGTAACGCAGATAGCTAAATATGACCCCAAAAAAGGAGTGCCATCAACCGGATCGTGACAACCCGTCTCATGACTGACCTAACTAGTATATGTCAATTATGTTACTCTAATCTACTCCTGATGCATGAAAATAAATTAAAGCATGTCTATATTAAATCACCAAGGCACGACCTGTGTCAACCTAGGGTTTTAAGTTTCATTTTCACCATTTTTTACAAAACCATAATTAAGCATCCGAGTTATATCCCATATTGAATAATCATAATTGTGCAAAATAATATATTTATTCCATCTAAGGCAAGAATTTAAAACAAACATAGAATTTTATATTGCAAATCAATACGGTCTCTTAACTACTACAATCATCACAGTATGGTCACAGTTTCCCCTCGTTTACAGTTAAAAACAATAAAAGAACTACATTACTTGTCTAAGGTTTTGCTAGAAAACCCTAGATACCGAGTTAGTTGGTCATGGTAGAAGGTGACTGTATCGTTGATGTAGAACCGTTCTCGATAGTCTTTTTCTTCAGATCTCTAGGTTTGAATATGACTCTCAACAGCAGCAAATCTGAATGAATGAACAACCTCCAAAAACTCACGTCTGAACTCTCCAACTCCACATACCTAACTTTGATGTATGGTCTTGTATATGTAGGCAATGGCATAGAGAGGCCCTTTTCAGTCTTTTCACTCTCAAAACTCATCAAAACACTAAATATAAGTGTATATACATGTATACAGAGGTCTGAAGTCGCTGGCATGTCTTCCAATTAAGCCCGGTGTGAAACAAGAAAAATCACGTAGAAATCCTCAAAGTTGTCGCACTTACGCTTGGAGGCTTTGCTTAAAGCGTAGCTGGTTTACGCTTCAAGTGTAGGTCCAAGCATAGATTTTGCAATTCTAGCCACTTTTTGGTACTGGAAGCGTAGACACAAGCGTAGGATTTTTATGGAAAACTACTTTTTTCTGTGAATGCACCAAAACGTCCGTCTCTAACCGACAATATTTTTTGCTGAGATGATGGCTTCTGAAAATGCCGTTTTTGCCCTCCGGATGCCATTTTTGTCTCAGACTGCCTCTTTGACTCTCCTCTTGGATAGAAAGAACACACTCTTCAGTTAATTCACCGAAGTTAGCTCCATTTCTTCATTAAGCTCATGAAACATGTTTTAACACACAAACAACATAAAAATACCAAATAATGGATTGAAAGAACGTAACAATAGTGAGTTAAAGGGTCAAAATGACTAATATTTGACACCTATCATAAGAAAAGTTTGGAGTTAATGTATAATATGAATATATATATGTATAATAAAAATTATAATTAAGTAATTAACAAATTAATTTAATTTTACTTCTAAAAAAATAGTTTAGTTTTTTTAAGTTTTTGTTTAATTATTACTAAGGATAAATGAATAAATACATAAATGAGTGAAATGAGGAAAATACTAAAAGGGTAGATGAGTAAATGCATATGATAGTTGCCGAATGTTGTACATTCTAGGCCCCTAATAACTCGATATTAGTCCTTACCATGATAGTCAAATACCATGATATTTGACTATCTTGGTATTTTTATCCGCTTTGTATGTTTAAGCATGTTTCAGGGATGTTAATGAAAATATGTGTTAATTTTAGTAAATTAACCAAAATGCCGATTCAAACCATTATTTTGGGACATGAAACCACTCTATTTGGACCAATGTACAAGTTAGTTTAAGAAAAAGTACAAGCAAATGAAGCACACTAGAGCATAAATTAGGGAATTCGGAAACAGTGTTTTTCGATCGATCGAGGCACTCGGTCGATCGACCGGTTAACTCTTCGACTGATCGCTTGATGATTCAATCGGTCGGGTATGACGGATTCAATAAAATTCACGTGCTCTGCCGACGTGTATACATGATTTCTTTAACAAGTAAAGACAATGGCGTAATGGTCAAATCAAGCTATTGAGTGGTCCTCACACAAAGTCAACTTGGAGCCCAAGAAAGTCCATGTCATAATTGCACCAAATTTTGTTTATAAACATGTGAAGCTATGTACAAAAGAGACATACATTAATTCAGAGATTGAATACTCAGACAATTGTAATATTCTCCTTGGAAAATATTCTCTCTCAAAGAAGACTCTCTCTCTATAATTCAAGAACCTAGAAGAACGATAACCCCAATCATGGAGATGATTTCTACATTGTTGATGCAGTATTTTCCTACCATTAGCGGCTAAATTGGAAACCCTAGTCGAGTAATGTAGAATTTTTATTATTTTAATTGCAAAGAGAGGAAACTGAAGAACACGCATGTGATGATTATGTAGTTAGTGAACGAACTTAATTCATTAAATAAGATTTCTCATTGATTCTCTTCTTGTCTTATATTGAATTAGTGTTTAATCTTAATCAACCATGTTTTCTCACTAAGAGCTAGAACTCTTAAATTTAAGTAATGGTTTCTACAAAATGGTCTTTCATGGGCATGATAAATTCTTGATTTACACAGTCCATGCTAAGAAAAGATGATATAGACATTTTTTTTAATTTATGATTTTAATTTCATGTACAATAGGAGTAGTTATAGAATAGATGCATACACTAATTATAGTTTATTCGAAGATGGGCTGTAGCGAATTTGACCAATCGCATCTCTTTAAAGATTAAACAATTGCTTATAGCATTACTAATCTGATTCACATGTGATGTATCTCCCTCTTGCAATTAAGTAATTAGAATCTATCTTACGAGGTTAGTGGTGGAGTTGATGAACCCTAGACTTATTTATCTTGAATTTTATCATTAAAATAATAATTTAATTCTTCATTAGTTGGCAATCCAAACCAAATCAAACAAACTTTATCTTACAATTTAATTCACTATTGTGCTAAAATATGAAATACAACTTTAGTCTATGTGGTTCGATATCCCTCTCTACCTAACTATACTATATACTGCTCGCGTACTTGCGACAGAGAGGCAAAACTATGTCATGATAATTATTCATATTTAACTCTTTTATTTTTACACGATTTGGACTGATCAGCACAATTGAGTGAAAGAGGTAAAGTGATTACTTTTAAAGTTAAGGGGGGGTATTTTGCTAATAAAATACCTGAACTTTCCCTAAGTGAGTAAAATACTCCCCTGAACTTAAAAAGTGAGCAAGATACCCTGTTTTAAAGTGGGTGCTCTGCCCCCTTCACTCAGTTGTGCATTTATTTATTTACCCCTTTACCACTTTATTCCATTCACTCATTTATACATTTATCCTTTAAAACAAATTAAAAAAAAAAACTAAACTAAAAATTTTTTAGAAGTAAAATTAAACTGATTTTTCAACTACTTAATTATAATTTAATTATATTCTATTTTTTTTAATTTTAATTTTATATTTTAACTCCAAACTTGTTTTACTTATTTTATGTTTTGGAATTTTATATTTTATACGCATGTAGTACTTTTGCCTATAAATAATCTTCATTGTAATAGTTTTTAGGCAAAAGTGAAAAAAAAACCCTGAACTTTCCCTAAGTGAGGAAAATACTCCCCTGAACTTTAAAAGTGAGCAAGGTACCCTATTTTAAAGTTGGTACCCTGCCCCCTTCACTCAATTGTGCATTTATTCATTTATCCATTTACCACTTTATTCCCTTCACTCATTTATGCATTTATTCATTTATCCTTAAAAATAAATTAGAAAAAAAACTAAACTAATATTTTTTTAGTGGTAAAATTAAACTAATTTTTAAACTACTTAATTATAATTTAATTATATTATATATTTTTTGTTTTACTTATTTTATGTTTTGTAATTTTATATTTTATACGGATGTTTTAAATTTTTCTTACAACTTTATTAATACAATTCAATTTTACTAAGCCTAATTGTATTCAAACTCCATAACTAAAACTTAATACTCATTTAGATTATATTAAATACATATAAATTAAAAATGTAATAGTAGTAGAAGACTGGAAATTTCTTGATTATTTCAGTTCTTAAATTTTTAGGTTATAAATACAATTAGTATTATTACAATTGAATTGTATTAATAGTATTTTAAGTAAAATCTAAAACATAACATATAAAATATGACATCCAAAAAATAAAATAATTAAAATAAGTTTGGAGTTGAAGTGGCTCAACGAGGAAATAGGAACAACGACTTAAGCCATTTGGTGTAGACGCTAATATGAAAATAAAAAAATATATAATAAAATATATAAGTAAATAATTAACAAATTGGTTTAATTTGACTTCTCAAAAAAAATACATAATGTTTTTAAAAAAATTTATTTAGTTAATACTAAAGATAAATACATAAATAAGTGAAATGAGCAAATATTTAAATGAGTAAATGAGTACATGCACAAAATCTTTAAAAGGAGGAAAGTGGTCACTTTAAAAGATGAAGGTATCTCGTTCACCTTTTAAAGTTTGGGAGGTATTTTTCTCACTTTAAGAAAGTCAATGAGGTTTTTTTTGCACTTTTGTCTAGTTTTTATTTTTGAAATTTAGAATACATCCGTACTTTTAATGTTTGGTGGGTGATCACACAATAATATTTTTGCTCCCTTTCATGTGCAAGGAATTTATGATTCACCTATTCAAACATTATTATAGTGTGAACTCTAGGGCATCTTAAAGTAAAATTAATTACTCTTATTTATTGAGTTTGATGACCATCTACTAAACTTTAAAAATAATGTGTGATATTCTTGCAGACAAATGTGCATGATATATGGATCACATTGTTAAACCCATATTGAATATTGCGTTCCTATCCTTCAACTATATTTGCATTGCAATAGTCAATTAATCGGATAAAAGTAGATTGAATTGTTAATTTTATTCAATTTATTTAGTTAACGAAATAGTTGACCTGAATTACATTCAATATTTCATTTCTGTTCTATTTCATTTTATTTCAATTTAAGGTCAACTAGGTCAATTCCGTCAATTCAGTTGATATAGAGATGTTGTAAATGCTAAAATTTGCACAATACAAGAAAAGATGATCCTTTATTAATTTTTTGATTTTTCTTATATACATTTTCTTAATGGGCTTGAGGCCCATTGGGACAATAATGCCTTGATTACATCATCACTTCTATTTTCTAAAGAAATACAAAAATACAATGGACCTAATCACTGGGCTTACAGAAATCTTATTGGGTCAGTAGCCTGATGGCCTTAAGCTCGAAAGGCTCTAGTGGGCTTAGACAATTTCCACACTTACACAAGCCCGCTTCTTTTTGATGGGTTGTCGGGCGATCAGGCCCATTAGAGAGAAGGCAGGGTGGAAAATGGAATACATCACCCCTTTCGGGGTGACGTGGCTCATTCAATTAATGCGATGGCTGCATAATCATTGTAATATTCGAAACATGTGGTCCGGATGGCCTCGATTGGCGAGAAGGGAGGCTGAGGAGGCGCACGTGAAGCGAGGTGACGCTTCGCTTCCCGAGCGCACGGCTTTTCAGGCGCCTCTGAGACTCCTATAAATAACCGTTGTACATGTTGAAGATTTAATCCGTTTCAAAACTTGCAAGTTTCAGAAAACTCTCTGCCCCTGAGATCTTTACTTATCATTGCTAGAGTCTATTTCCTTTCTTTAGAAAGCGTCCGAAACCTTTTCGGGATTCATCTTAGAGTAAGTTCTTTTTTTTCATTTTTGTGTCTTTCTTTTCAAAATATATGATAGTGATGATACCCGGACGGGTAGCGACCGCCTGCCCTCTTCTGTGGATCCGGACACCTCCCTTAGTTCGCCCTCAGTAGAGGTGGTTAGGACAATCGTGTCTAGTCCATCGGAAGTCAACCAAAACGTCGTAGCAGCTGGGGATCCAGCTGCAGGGGGTTCGAGAGACCAATTTTATGCTGACCCCCTCCCTCCTACACATAGGGTAGAGACAATACTGTAAAGGTTAAGGGTCAAATGTGGGGTACCCGATGGGTTAATTATTAAAAACTACCCTAAAAAATTTGATTTCAGGAAGGGTGGGGGGGTTTCGGACCACCAGATTCTGTTGTCGACCTTTCACCTTCAGGTCATTAGATTCCCGATTCAGCCTTTTTTTCTTTATACCTTAGCTACCCTGGGTCTGGCTCCACTTCAAGTGGGGCCTAACTTCTTCAAGGTCTTGGCTATACTCCTGATACTTAACCGGGAGCTGGGGCTAGATCTTGGCCTGACGGAACTTCTATTCTGTTTCAAAATACAGGCCCAGTAGGACTGCAGGGGCCGGTATAATCTTTTTCCTCTAAGCGGGAGGAAGATTTGTGATGGCACCGAAAAGTCCAACAAAGGGTGGAAAGAGAGAATGGTCTTGGTAAGCGGGAATTGGAGACTTCTTAGCTCATCGAGATTCAAAGTCCCTAGCGAATTCGACCGATCCCTATTCCCTTCCTTCAAGCCATTCCATAGGGGGTCATGCTACTGCGATCAGTGCAATGATAAGTTGGGCCTCCATGTGCTTAAGTTTCTGGGAGCACCTGATAAATTTAAAACTTCAACTTATATCAGAATCCGTTTTGAACTTCTTAAATCAAAAATTTGGGGACAGCCCTTAAGGATGTGTAATAGTTTCCTGACGGGTTCTAATTTGCAGGCCTTGTCAACAGAAATGCTGAGAATCCCGCAGGTCGTGCTAAAAAAGAAGGCCAAGCGAGCAGTTGGCCACCTGGCGATAACTTCAGTACCGGGAGAGGTTCATAGCGGTCAGGGGTCGTAAAGTGCTCCAACTTCCCCGTCAGGACCTGCTACTCTAAGACCGGTGGAAAACACACCTGTAACCCCACCCCCTCCGATGGGAAATATTCAAGTCACCCTGACACCTCCTTTGGTGGAGAACACTCTGGTTATTTGCCCCTCAGGGGAAGTTCTTACTCCTGAGTTCCGACTGATTGAGGGAGAACCCGGTTTGTCAGGGACACGGCATCCCCAATCAGAGGATGTTCTTCCTGACCGATCGGTCAGGCCCCGTCTGTCAACAGTGTTGTCCCCGATCATAGTGGAAGACACTGGGGTTGCAACTGAGGAGCGACCCGTCCCCTGGGCGCCAAAGATCACACTCCCTGGTGGCGGCTTTTTGGTCAGGGGGAATGAGGCTATTGACAATGACACCACCCTTCGGACAATGGGGGCTCAGATCTGGACTCCTGCAGATAGGAAGAAGTTGAGACAGATCGACCTAGAAGAGCTAGCCTTGACCGGTCCAGAGATTACAATGAAGGTACTTCCTCAATATTGTCTCATCAGTCAATATCTTTCAATATCTATATATATATATATATTTTTTTTTTTGCACAATCGGGTTGTCAAGTCAACATTTGTTATTTTGTCAGATGCTTTATCTGACCCGGGCGTATAATGCGAAGATGGAGGAGGACGAAAAATGTTTCGTAAGTCCAATGAGCTCCTGAAAGTGAATGAGGATGCCAGGAAAAAGGCTGCCTCCTTACTATTAATATCTAATAAAAAATTGGATGTCCAAACACAAAGGGCAATTACTGCAGAGCAACAGCTTCGGGCTGCCCGCGATCAGATCCAGGAGATGGAGGCGGTACGACGGGCCCTGTTCTCTGAGACGGAGGCCCTGAAAGCAGAGAACGCAAGCCTAAGGGCTGAGAATGAGGGCTTGAAGGCTTCTAAGGCCAAACTTTTGGAGGAGAAGGCTGAGACCGAGAACCTCCTTGTGGTGGAGAGGTCGATGGTGGAGATGTGCCACCGGGGTGGCAACGAGATGTATAAACGCTTTTGTGACACCTCCCAGTACTGGATCGAGTTCGGATGGAGGTCATGCTTTAATGACATGCAGAAACCCGTTGAGGAGAGGGATTTTGCCTCAGTGGAAGAGCTGGACGAGAGCTTGGGCATCGCTCCACCATACGACGATCCGGTTGGGGGCCCTGATGATGTTCGTTTATGTAAGTTTCTTACCAGAGCTCTCCCGGGGGCGAGTGCTACGACCGATTCCGACCCTCCGGCCTCTGAGGGGGCCATTGTTCCTGCGAACACAGATGTGGCGGGCACTAGTGATGTCCCTTAGGATTTTTCCTTTTTATAAGAATTTTGTAAGCCTTGGCCATCGGGGCCCATTTTTGAATGACAGATCATTATTTTTGTTCAGTTGACCTTTCAAGTTTATATCATTCTCAATTTTTTAGTGTTCTGTCTTTTGTGATTTCGGGCCAAACGATAGACAGATCAATACTTGATTTATTTTTTGTAAAATTTGTTATCTCTTCATTCTGAATGTTGTGTCTTCGGGCACTTCAGGCCATTCGGTTTATTGTTTGCAAATTTGTGATCTCTTCAGAATTAGTGTTGCGTCTTCGGGCACTTCAGGCCATGCGATAGACGATATAACACTTGGTTTATTTTTTGCAAATTTGTGATCTCTTCAGGATCAGTGTTGTGTCTTCGGGCAATTCAGGCTATGCGATAGACGATACAACACTTGGTTTATTTTTTACAAATTTGTGATCTCTTCAGGATCAGTGTTGTGTCTTCGGGCACTTCAGGCCATGCGATAAACGATACAACACTTGGTTTATCTTTTGTAAATTTGTGATCTCTTCAGGATCAGTGTTGTGTCTTCGGACACTTTAGGCCATGCGATAGACGATACAACACTTGGTTTATCTTTTGCAAATTTGTGATCTCTTCAGGATCAGTGTTGTGTCTTCGGGCACTTCAGGCCATGCGATAGACGATACAACACTTGGTTTATTTTTTGCAAATTTGTGATCTCTTCAGGATCAGTGTTGTGTATTCGGGCACTTCAGGCCATGCGATAGATGATACAACACTTGGTTTATTTTTTACAAATTTGTGATATCTTCAGGATCAATGTTGTGTCTTCGGGCACTTCAGGCCATGCGATAGACGATACAACACTTTGTTTATCTTTTGCAAATTTGTGATCTCTTCAAGATCAGTGTTATGTCTTCTGGCACTTCAGGCCATGCGATAGACGATACAACACTTGGTTTATACTGACAAACTGCTTTGTCATAGAAATGATTTTTTACTGATCATGTGCCATAACTTTTTTTACAAAGTGATCAAAGTAGAAGAAAGATTTGGCCCCTTAAGGGTAATACTTCTTCTGGCGAGAGGCGTTCTGGGAGTTTGGTTCCATTCCGCCATCAATATTTCTTCGAACGCGGTATGCCCCACGACCGATGACTTCAGTTTTGGTGTACGGGCCCTCCCAAAGTTCTTGGAGCTTGCCTACGAGCCCGATTTTTCACCTTAGGACCATGTCACCGACCTGGAACTCTCTCCTTTTGACTTTCTGGTTGAAGTAATTCCGCATATGCTGTTGATAGGCGGCTAACCTGATCCCTGCAGTTTCCCTTTTTTCATCTATTAGATCAAGGTCGTGAGCCAGGTGCTGGTTATTCGGTCCTTCTACTCAGGCTTGGCTCCGAAGGGTTGGGACCCTAACCTTCATTGGGATCACGGCCTCAGCACCATACGCCATTGCTAAGGGGGTCTCTCTAGTTGGTTGCCTGGGAGTCGTTCTATATGACCAGAGTACTTCGGGTAACTTTTCAAGCCAGACCCCCTTTGCTTCCTCAAGTTTTTTAGCTAAAGTATCAAATATGGTTCGATTTGTCCTTTCTGCCTGTCCATTCCCTTGCGGGTACCCGACGGAGGATGTACTCTGGTTAATGCCGTGCTCGGCAAAGAATGCCCTGACCTCCTTGTTGTCAAGATTTGTCCCATTATCCATCATGATCGTCCTCGGCAGACCGAATCTGCATATTATATGGGTCCATATAGATTTGATGACGTGGCCACCCTTGATGGTGGGATAGGCTTCGGCCTCCACCCATTTGGTGAAGTAATCAGTGGCTAGAAGGACATAAGCATTTGACCGGATCGCTTTTGGAAGGGGTCCCACTATATCCATTCCCCATCGAGCGAATGGGTATGGTACTATGGTGGGATGTAGGAACTCAGGCGGCCGATGGATAGCGTCTCCGTGCATCTGGCATGGCTTACATCTTCGGACGTATTCTTCAGCATCCCGAGACAGATAAGGCCAGAAGTATCCCTGGGAGAGTATCTTATGGGCAAGGGATCTACCGCCGGAGTGGTTTGTACAAGCTCCACTGTGAATCTCCTGCATCACTGCTCTAGATTCTGAGGGCGTAATACATTTCAAGTAAGGACTAGAAAAGGATTTTTGGTAGAGTTGGCCGTTTATAACTGAGTATCTGGCTGAATTCCTCCTGATCTTGTAAGCCTCAGCTTTGTTTTATGGAAGAGTCCCATTTCACAGGTAATCCATCAGGGGATCCATCCAGCTGGGCTCCCATGGCATAAGCATCACTCGTTCGGGCTCCTGAATACTGGGCCTGAGTATAAAGTCCACAAGTGCGACCCGGGTCAAGTCCTCTCTAGCTGAGGACGCCTGAGTGGCTAGGTGATCAGCTAAAGAGTTCTCGCTCCTAGGGATTTGTGTGAAGGTTATTCTTTGAAAACATTATGTTTCCTTAAACACGAGTGCCCGATAAGACTCCATTTTGGGATCCTTTGTTTTATACTCCTCGTTGATCTGACGGATGACCAGTTGAGAATCGATGTGCATTGCTAGGGACTGAATCTGGAGGCTTCGAGCTATCCTCAAGCCAGATATGACGACCTCATACTCTGACTCATTGTTCGTGGCTGGGAACTGTAGCTGCACAGACATATGAAGGCATGTCCCATCGAGTGTAATGATTTCCAAACCAATTCCTGATCCGGAAAAGCTGGCAGATCCATCCACAAAAATCTTCCACGTGTTTGGTTCACTTTTCCAGTCTTGTTCTTCAGTCTCACCTTCAAGTAAAAAGTTTGCCACTGCCTGTCCTTTGATGAAAACCCGGGGTATGTATGTCAAGTCGTATATGCCCAATTCAATGGCCCATTTAGAGATTCTCCCTGAGAGGTCAGGCTTTGACATAATAACCCGTAGGGGTGTGGCTGTAGGGACGATGATCGGGTGAGATTCAAAGTAATGCCTTAGCCGTCTCTTGGCATTCACCAGTGACAAAACCAAATTTTCCTGCCTGCTGTATCTGGTTTCTGCCTTAGCCAAAGATTTGCTGGTGTAAAATACTAGCATTTGAAGGTTTATGTCCTCTCTTATGAGAGCGGCACTGGTTGACATAGAGGATACTGCTAAATACAGATATAGGACTTCATCGGGATTCGGTGTGGATAGGATTGGGGGCATGGGCAAGTACTCTTTTAACCTCACCAGGGCCTCCGACTGTTCAGGACCCCAGATCTCTCCCTTCTTGACCTTGATTGCCTGAAAAAATGGTCTACATCGATCAGTGAATCGTGAAATGAATCTGCTAAGTGCGACCACTCTTCCCGTCAAGACTTGAACGTCTTTATGTGTCCGGGGCTCCTTCATTTCTATCAAGGCTATGACTTGTGTCGAGCTGGCCTGGATCCCGGTCCGGTCCACGATGTGCCCCAGTAACTGCCCGGATGATACACCAAAAGAGCACCTTTCTGGATTAAGTTTCATGCCATGTGACCTGAGGGTGTCAAACACTTGGCACAGGTGGGTAAGGTGGTCCCCCTTCTTTCTGCTCTTGACCAAAGTGTCATCGATATAAGCCTCAATTACTGTACCCATCATACCCTTAAAGATCCTGTTGACCAATCTCTGGAAAGTGACACCTGCATTTTTCAGTCCGAAGGGCATAACTTTAAAGCAATATGTACTTGTCTCAATGATGAAGGAGGTTTTTTCCTCGTCCAACGGGTTCATTTTTATCTGGTTGTAACCTGAATAAGCATCCAGAAAGGTTAAACGATCGTAGCCAACCGTAGCATCAACCATCTGGTCGATCTTTGGCAGTGGAAAGCTATCCTTCGGGCATGCCTTGTTCAAGTCAGTAAAATCAACGCAAACCCTCCATTTGCCATTCTTCTTCTGCACGACCACCACATTGACAAGCCACTCGGGATATCTGACCTCCCTAATAAAGCCAGCCTGGAGCAATCCGGATACCTCATCTGCTATAATTTGGTTCCGATGTGCCCCCATGCGCCTCTGCTTTTGCCTGATGGGTTTGACGTTCGGGTCAACATGCAATGAGTGTTGGGCAATATGGGGATCGATCCCTGGCATGTCTGTATGCTCCCATGCGAAGACATCAAAGTTGTCCTGCAGCAATTGTGTTAGTTCCTTAAATTCAGGGTCGGTGAGGTTTGTACCTGCAAAAGTAACTTTTTCCGGACTGTCAGGCATAACATAAACTCGCTGCAATGGTTCGACCACAACTGGGATACGTGGATCCCTCTCCTTTAATTGTTATTTGGAGCCTGAGCTTTGATCCTTGGAGTGGGGCGCCACTGGGGCTTTTATTTTCCGGATCTCTTTCAGGGTGACCGCATAGCACTCCTTGGCGGCCACCTGGTCACCTTTGACATCAACGGTACCTATACCGTCGGGGTTCACACATCTCACGACCTGGTGAAGAGTGGAGGGTACACCTTGCATTCGGTGAATCCATCCCCTTCCCATGAGCAGATTATACGAAGGTTTGGCATCCACCACAACGAATGTCTCGGTCAAGGTCCTCTGAGCGGCGGATACTGGCAACTGGACTTCCCCGATCGGCTCGATTTTCCTCCCATCAAAACCTGCAATGGGGCACCGGGATGCCACAATTTCGGATGGATTGATCCCGAGCTTTTCAAAAGCCCACTTGGTGATGATGTTGGCACTGCTCCCAGGATCGATCATGACTCTCTTCACAAGATAGTCGGCCACCATTAGGGTCACAACCAGAGGGTAGTCATGCAGGGTTTGGACACCCCGAAGGTCTGACACCGAGAAAGTGATCTGCATTTCTCCTGCTCTGTGATGGGCCTCGCTGATCTCGTTAACTCTCCTCATCTTGCGAGCTCTCCGCAGATGGCTCCGGCGTGATCCTTCGGTCTCTTTGGATGGGGGGCCACCATGAATCATATTAATGACCCTGACTAGCTGTGCGTCCGAGGGGTTCCGAGGGGCGCTGAGGGCACGTTGATCGGTCTTTGGTCTGTCCCGTTGGACGTAATCTCAGAGTTCCCCGCGAAGCAGTAACGTCTCCACCTGTTGCTTTAGATTATAGCATTCATTTGTGATGTGCCTGAAATCGCCAAGGAAAACACAATGTTTTGACTTGTCCCTTTAGTCAAGTGGCTGTCTGATGGTCAGGGGTTGCTGGAAAATTCCTTTAGCTTTATTCTCTTGGTAGAGTTTCGCAAGGCTAACCTTCAGGGGTGTCAATATTTCTTCGAATTTGGGGCGCTTGAATGGTTTTGGGGCTGGTGATCCTGGTGGGACTAATGGCCCAGATGGAGTTAACCGCTTTCGATCGGTCAATCAATCCCTTGACTGAATCTCAACACTGACTAAGGATGACCTCCTTTTCCTGATAGTTTCCTCTTCTTCAATTCTCAAGTACCCCTGGGCCCTGGAGTTTAGCTCCCCAATGCCCGATGGATGGCGCTTTACCAGAGACTGATGGAACTTAGTTCCTGGAATGAGGGCCATCCTGAATGCCTTAACAACAGAGTGTTGGTCACAGTTATCCACAGAAGAGGATTCGATGTTGAATGGGGATAGAAAACTTTTTAGTGACTCTCCTTTCTCCTGGATCATGGTGAAGAGGCAGGATATGGTCTTTTTCTATCTCTTGTTTCCATAATACTGGGCGATGAAGAGTCTAGTCAACTGCTGCCGGCTGCCAATGGATCGAGGTGACTGCTTCCTAAACCACAATAGAGCGGCATCAGCAAGGCTTGTGGAGAACACTTTGCAAAGCAGGGACTCGTTCTCAGCGTACAGGGTCATCTTCTGATGGATCTGGTATATGTGCTCTTCGGGGTCCCTTGTGCCATCGTAAGGGGTGAACTGGGGCATGACAAACTTCTTTGGGAAAGGTTCTTGGGTTATTTCCTGGACGAAAGGTGACTGTATCAATTTAGTGGACGCCTGGATGGCCATGTCATCGGTAGATCGGGATCTCAAGTCCCCGAGAACTTTTCTTTGGAATTCATCCATCATTACTTGAAGTTTCTGGGGGGTTATGGACTCGTCGGCTGCTGGAGCCTTTCCTGAGCGCTGAGAAGACTCGGCATGCTCTTCAGGTCTGTCGCTACCCTGTTGGTTCAGAGAATGGTCGACCGCCGCCACCGGAGGGTCAGGTGTAACTACCGGTAGGGCAACTGCTGGTGGAGCCAACCTCGCCATGAGTTCCGTATTCTGTTTTTCCAAGGCCACGCTGCGTTCCTCAGCAGTTGTCAAGCGTTGAAGAATTTGCTCCATGGTCTGGGAACCCTCTGCACGATTGTCCGCAATGAGTAGAACGTCTGCCTGTGAACGAGTGATTGGCATCTTCGTCCAGGGTGTAGTGAGTGAAGGTTTTTTGAAGGTGGTAGAAGATCTTTGAGTTTAACAAACAGACTCAGCTTTTTTTTTGAGATGGGAAGAAGGAGGCGATTTTACAGATCCCGAAGGGCAAATTTGAAAAATCAGGAACTCCTTGTGTGCTTCCCACAAACAGCGCCAATGTGTAAATGCTAAAATTTGCACAACACAAGAAAATATGATCCTTTATTAATTTTTTGATTTTCCTTATATACATTTTCTTAATTGGGCTTGAGGCCCATTGGGGCAATAATGCCTTGATTACATCATCACTTCCATTTTCTAAAGAAATACAAAAATACAATGGACCTAATCACTGGGCTTACAGAAATCTAATTGGGCCATTAGCCTGATGACCTTAAGCTCGAAAGGCTCTAGTGGGCTTAGACAATTTCCACACTTACAGATGTAAATACGTTTTATTATGCATTTAGAGAATGCCCAATTTAAGAATTGTTGTCTTTCTATATAAGATTTACACATATTAAATGAAATTATAATTGGAATGTAATGATCGAGTTAAAATACAATTAGGTTTCTTGTAATTAAAATTAAATATAAATTATTTGAAAATAATTTTAAAACTTAAAAAATATACAAAGTATAAGCATAGTATATATGCATCCATTATCATTCACTTCATTAATTTTCTATTTAATTTTTGTAAAACTTAATTTTGAACACAAATAATCTTTTTTACATTTGTGCTCACGAGGAGAATAGAGAGTATATAATTTGTAATTAATAAAAATATAAAAATAGAGAAAGACATATTAAATAAAATTAAGAAATGATTTAACAAAGAATAGAATTTCAATTAAATTCTATTTAGAAGAGGTTTCTATATAATAATAATAAGATAAATAATAGTATTTTATATATGAAAACTAAAATACTACACGAATATTAAATTTATAGGACTTTCCATGATTTACATACCAGTTGGAGTATGAAATTGAATATTAATCTTGTAGGACTTTTCAAGAGTTTAACTTTACATACAATTGAAGTATTGAAATTTAAAATCAAAGACTCGGTTGAAAACTAAAATATATTAATTTTGTAGGATTCTTTAAGAGTTTAACTGTAATTAGAATTTATATACAATGAAAATACTAAATTTAAACTAAAAAAACAGGGACTAAAACTCTTTACACTTTTAATATCAATATAAATTAAAAAAATAGAGGTTAAAACTCTTTATACTTTAATATTAGTATTGATATACATATACATAGCCTCTATACAATTATATATAGTTTAATTAAAAATATCACTTTTAATCGTAGTCTTCTAATAGAGTTGGATTTTTACTTTATGTTATTAATTAAAATAAGTTTGTAGAGGTAGAGTTTAATCATTATTATGTTAAAACTAAAATATAATTTAAAATTTAAAATTATGAACGGATACTCTTTCTACTCATAATAATAGTATAGATATAGATAAATACTTATAATTTTAACTTATATTTTGAACATCCCCCTCCTACAATTTGTCTATATGAATCTACATACATATGTATGGAATCTTTTTGCAGACAAATATGAATCATCTATATATGGTCACAAACTTAAACGCAAATTAAATATTTTGCTCCTATTCTTCAACTATATTAGCAGTGCACTAGTCAACTAGATTCAAGTACGATGAATTATAACTTTTATTTAACTTATTTAATTAACCAATTATTTAACTTGAATTACAAGGAATTACTGAATTTATATTCTTATTGATTCGATTTTCATTCATTTTGAATTTAATTTTCTTTGCAATAGCGCACGCAAGTGGAGTTAAAAGATTATATAATAGTTGTAGTAGCATTTAAGATGGTGCATAATATATAACACTAGTCCAAGGTAAGTCATGCATATAATACTCATGTGTTGTAGATTGTATATTAATGAATAAAGGAACAATAGGTGTGTAAACTTATAGATGGATTAACATACCATTGGAATTAATTCGTAATTGGATTGTTGAATTTTTCATTCAATCATATCCGAATTTCAATTGAAATATGCATATCTAATTTAGTAATAACTAACTACTAAATTTATTTCTTTCAAAATACTAACTATTAATTGAAAAACAAAATAAAATAGAAAAAAGAAGAAGAAAGGGAGTAAGTAGTAGTTATATTTGTTTAATTGTACCAGAAAAAGTGCACGTGAAAAAAAACGGAGCTAAAAAAAGCACAATAATCAATACTATACTCGCGTGAGCGCGTATGCTCACCAATGAAAATGCAGTATTCAAATTGTTTATTATTCTACCGACTTATAAAACTGTAATTCTATTGTTCTGTCGTACCATAACTCTATGTACGTGATGCACTTAATAACTCCTTCAATCGTGCTGAGGTCATCAATGAGGTGTACGTTTGAGGGCAATGAGGTCTTTTCACGCATTATAGGCACAAATCACATACCCATTATATATACACGTGTACCCTATAAACAGATATTAACCATCCCCACCCATCACGATAGAACAATAATACACAATCATACCTAGTCGATATTGCCATTGACGGAGACGAGAGCGATCTCCGGTAACCACATTCCGATGGCGATGGAGAACCACACAGAGTCACTTCCTCCTCACGTGCTGGTCTTCCCGTTGCCGATGCAGGGTCACGTGAACTCCATGATCAAGCTAGCGGAGCTCCTCTGCCTCTCCGGCCTCCACGCGACACTCCTTGTCTCCGACCACAACTACACGCGCCTCCAACGCCACGCCAACCTCAAAACCCTCTTCGATCGCTATCCGGGCTTCGGAATCAAGTCCATGACCGACGGCCTCCCCGACGACCACCCCC
Organism: Cornus suecica; assembly: GCA_963922005.1. Classification (NCBI taxonomy): domain Eukaryota; kingdom Viridiplantae; phylum Streptophyta; class Magnoliopsida; order Cornales; family Cornaceae; genus Cornus; species Cornus suecica. Next base: position 24,076,192 of record OY998243.1, read on the forward strand.
GCACGGGCGTCAGAACCATGGACATCGTGATGAACCTCAAGGCCATGGGAAAAAAACTCTTCACCGATTTGATGGTCTCCACTGACCGCCTCAGCTCCGCCGGCAACCGACGTCCGGTCACGTGCCTCATCATGGACGGTGTACTTGGATTCGCCGCCGAGGTCGCCGACGAAATGGGGTTTCCGTTCATGTATTTCCGGACTGTCGGAGCTTGTTCTTTCTGGGCTAATTTCTGTATTCCCCGCGTCATTGAAGCCGACGAAGTCCCACTCAAAGGTAATTTTCCATTATTGTTTGGCTGCCAAGAAAATTTTCAAAAGTTCTAGATGTGAAACTGAAAGATACTTTTTGAATCTGGAAAGATATTTTTCTAACAAAAAAGATTTTAATTCCATCCCATATGTTTTTATTTTTTATTTATTTTTTACCAATTATAGGAACCAGGTCAAAGTAATTTGACATTTATTAAAACAAAAGATAATGTTTATAACTGTTTGCTTGGGGATAAAAAATTTGCACAATGTGTATCATGTGGGAGAAAACTCTGTAGAGAAAAAGAAGGTTTAGGACTGTGTTGAGATCGTCATTATCTTGTTTGTTCAGGGAAGGGCTGTACTGACATAAATGAGTACAAAAGAAGACCAGACATGGATTTACCGGTGACGAGTATTCCGGGGATGGAGGGTATTCTCCGGCGACGTGATCTGCCCGGTTTTTTCCGGGTCGAGGAAGTCGACGACCCGGGTTTCCAAACCATCAGCTCCGAGACCCGAAAGTCCACGCGAGCTCGAGCTCTTATATCCAACACTTTCGAAGATCTTGAAGGACCCATCCTCAACCAAATCCGCAACCACTGCCCGATCCTCTTCTCCGTCGGCCCGCTCCACTTACACCTCGAAACCCGACTCAAATCCGAAAAAAACCCGTCCTCGTCGAAATCCTCTGGTACATTCTGGGAAGAAGACCGGAGCTGCATGACATGGCTCGATCAACAGCCCTCTAAGTCCGTGATTTACGTGAGCTTCGGAAGCGTGACGATGATCAGCAAAGCAGAGGTGATGGAGTTCTGGCACGGGTTGATCGATAGCGGAGTCCGGTTCTTGTGGGTCATGAGACCCGACTCGATCACTGATGGGGAGAAAGATATTCCGGAGGACGTAGAGAAGGGGACTAAGGATAGGGGGTTCATGGTGAGCTGGGCCCCACAGCTCGAGGTGTTGGCCCATCCGGCTGTGGGTGGGTTTTTGACCCACAGTGGGTGGAACTCCACGCTGGAGGGCGTTGCGGCGGGAAAGCCTATGATTTGTTGGCCTTACTTTGCGGATCAGATGATTAATAGTAGGTTTGTGAGTGAGGTTTGGAAGATTGGGTTGGACACTAAAGATACGTGTGATCGAGTTATAATTGCAAAGAGGGTAAAAGATCTGATGGTGGAGAGGAAAGATGAGTTTCAAAAGAGGTCGGAGGAGATGGCAAAGAAAGCTGAACTGGCTGTGAATGAAGGTGGGACCTCTTACAATAATCTCAACGGTTTGATTGAGTTCATCATGTCACTGTGAAAGTTGGGTCCAATTTGTTGCCTTCAAAGTCTAGTAGTCTTGACAAATTGAAAACGAGTGAGCTGATATTTTAATCTACTCTCACATTTGTTTAATCCTTGGAATAAAACATGTCACTTGGCTTTGTGTTGGTGAGAATAATTTATGTATACTATGCACTCATTTCAAGCTTGATTCAAATCTGGAGTGACTTGACTATGTTATACGGTATATACTGTTTGTATCGGTTCTGAGCTAAATTAAATTGGACCCATTTTGGAAGTATGTAAATTTGGTTTGTCAAAGTTAATACATACTCAGAAAACATATAATCAAGGATTATTTGCGAAACATTTCCTGTAATTTCATACTAGGTGCAAAAAACTCATAAAATGAGTATAAATTCACTATGTTTAGAAAATGTGCGCAAAAAATTCCTAATTGTTATAAAATGTGTATAAATTTACTATGTTTCAAAAATGTGCAACTTACCCTCAAAATTATATGAAATTCCTAAAATACCACTTCTAACTTAATAAAAATAATAAATATTGAATTAATAATAAATAATTTAAAATAAACAATAAATAAAATGATTAATTTTTTTAAAAAAAATCAATTTTTTAATATTTTTGTAAGTAAAATTGTAATTTGTTTTTGATAATTTTATTAAATATATTTTTTTATAAGCATATTTTCAAATTTATGTTTTTGTTTTTGTAATTGTATTATATATGTTTTTTTAAAAAATAAATTGGATTATTATTTTTAATAAAAACCTTATATAAATAATTAAATAAAAATAAATTTTTTTTTTAAAAATAGTGTTATTTGTTTTTCAAAATAATTTTAATATTTTTTTAAAAAAAATTAATTATTTTGTTGATTATTTTCATAAATATATTTTTTATAAATATATTTTTGTTGTTTTTATAATTTGTTTTTTTAAAAAAACAACTTATTCTAAGGGTATTTCAAACAATTCATGTTACAATGTGGGCAAAACGTACATATTTTCAAATAATATGGTGTCAAAGAACTATAGGGCTTTATACGCACTATATGCATACTACAGGGGGTTTTTCGCACCCAATAAAACATTTTCAATAAATAAATAAAGGGTAATTATCATAAAACCACTCTATAATTTCAAAAATGTTTAAATAAAAGCCCGTGGTTTCAAAAATCACCCTATAATTTTTAAATTTATCAAGTACCCCTCTTTTCGTCAATTTGAGCCGAAAGATACGTTTTTTGCAATTCAAATTTAAGTGATTGTTCAAATAGTTTATAAACCCATGGTTCACACTTGTTGGAAGAATTTTTTTCTTCTAATTTTGATTCTTTTTTTAAAAAAAAAAACAATTTTGTTGGTTTTTATATCACCATGTCTAATATTATTTTTTTTGAAACTTAATTATGACTACTTGTTTGTCACATTGTAATGTTGCAAGGGGTGGTAATGATCTAATGTATGAAAATGCTCAGTATCACTATAACAAGCTAGCTCTGATATTAGTCACAACAAATGATGACAATGGTAATCTTGGGAAGTTGTACTACAAATGTCGGTACAAAAAATATAGATATTGGAGATGGTGTGAACCAATTTCTAGGGCTCATTCCTCTGATGCCACATACAAGACTATTTGAAGGAGGAACAAATTATTGAACTCATAAATATTTTTGCTGGGGAAAATGAGGATGATGAAGAAATTTGTTATAATCTTTGTTGTGTTGTCAATTGTTGTTAATTTATCATGCTGGAAATAGTGGAAGTAACATGTGAATGACTTTTTTTGGTTAGTGGTGCAAAAATGTGCATTTTGTATTGAATTAGCCAATTTAAAATTGCAATGAATTTTGAGTGATTGTTCAAACATTTTATAAACCCATGTTTCCCACTTGTAGGAAGAATTTTTTTCTTCTAAGTTTGAAATTTTTAGATGAATTCTTTTTTTATTTTTAATTTTGTAGGTTTTTATATCACCATGTCTACTTGTTTGTCATATTGTAATATTGCAAGGAGTGATAATGATCTAATGTATGAAAATGCAAGCTAGCTTTGATATTAGTCACAACAAATGATGACAATGGTAACCTTGTGAAACTGTACTACAAATGTCAATACCGAAAATATGGATATTAGAGATAGTGTGAATCAATTTATGGAGCTCATTCCTCTATTCAAGGATACAATGGTGATGGCGAGTTAATGTCCAGACATGATTATTTGGAGGAGGAACAAATTATTGAACTCATAAATATGTTTGTTATGTGTATGCTAGAAATTGCACAACACTGAATAATTTATTTATTTATTAATGTTGGCTATATTTATAGGTACATTAATGGGCCTTTAGCAGATGGAGATCAATTCCCTTATTCATAGGGGCGTGATTAATCATAATGGACAACTACATATCCAATCTGATCCCCTCAATTGGGGGGATTGTGATCGGTTCAAGTCGTGTGAAAACTAAAAGTGTTTAATATAAATAATTAATACAATCTAGTTTTACCTTTCAGTCGCAAGTACGCAAGTAGTATATAATACAGTTGGGTAGAGAGGGTTATCGAATCACAGAGATCAAAATTGTATTTCAAATTAGTAAATTGAATTATATTTAAAAGTTGTTCGCTTGGTTTGTTGGTTTTAATTTACTAAACATAAAATAAATAAACAGATAGTTGTTTTGTTTCAATTCAAGATAAACAAGTTTAGGGTTTTGTTCCAACTCCACCACTAGCCTAATAATATAATCCTTTAATTATAATATTGCAAGAGGGAGATACAACTTATATGAATCAGATTAGTAATGCTACAAACAGTTACCTAATCCCCAAAGAGATGCAATTGGTACGATTCGCTATAACTCATTTTCGAATAAAGTATGATTAGTGCATGCATCTATTCTACAACTACTCCTAAAACATTAAATTAAAAGCTTGTCTATATCATCTTCTCTTAGCATGACCTGTGTAAATCTAAGACTTTATCATGCCAATTAAGAACCATTATGTAGAAACCATTATTAAACATTTGGGGTTTTAGCCCCTGGTGATAAAACATAGTTGTTCAAGATTAATTATCAATTCAATCTAAGACAAGAAAATAATCAATAAAGAATTTTATTTAGGTAATATGTTTGTTCTCTCACTACATAATCATCATATAAGTGTTCTCCAGCTTCCCCTATTTGGAATAAAAATAATTAAAGTTCTATATTACTCGGCTAGGGTTTTGTTAGAAACCTTAGATACCGATTTAGCTGCTCATGGAAGGAGAAGACTGCATCAATGATGTAGAAATCATCTCCATGATTGGTTGTGAAATTACCTAGACGATCAATGAAAACAACCTCGAGGGGGGGTGAATAGGTTTTTTGTGGATTTATTGATAAATTAATAATAATTGCGGAAAAGTCAATTTTAATCAAATTCTCTATCAAGATAAATCATGCAAAGAATAATCTAAGTGCAAAAAATAAAGTAATAGAGACACGATATTTTTACATGGAAAACCTTGGAAATACTCCAAGTAAAAATCACGGATTCGCTCGGGTATCGATGCACTATGAATCAGAGAATTTTTACAGACTATGAAAATAGTACTTACAACCAATGTAATCTATTGTTCTTCACTCGATGACTGAAAGTCTAGATTCACTCGCACTCCACGAAGCTCTCGCTCCGCTCCGTACTTTGACGATTCTATTTCTCAATAGATCAAATAACCACGAAGCTTCTTGCTCCGATCTCCGCACTCATAGGGCTCCGTTTCACAAACATATCAATGCAACCAAGGTGCAATCAGTGGTGTGTAGATTTTTCAAAATATATATGATTCAATCGTGTATAAGATCGTCGATGTAGAAGCACGATAGAATTAACTCCAAAATAAGAGAGAACTAGAAGAATCACTTAATGATATTTATATCAATACTCTGTAGAAGAATATGAACGATAAAATACTGCAGAGATCTCTCAAAGACGTAGTCTCCTCTCTTATAGAACTTGGTATTTATAGATCATGCTGAGGAGAAACCCTAACCTTACCCTTTTGTGTAATTTCACACTCAACTAAGTCAAACCCTTCAATATAATGTATAATATATGACATACATGTGCTTATAGGTGTTTGGGTCAAACTCGAGGTTATCCGGGTCAACATGGATCAATCCAAGTCAAAATAGAATTTCAGCCCAATTATGAAATTTCCAGTTTTTTCTACAGGAAACCTCTCACTCTTTTGATCATATCTGGCGCTACACACATTGGATGAAGGAGTATAATATAATTTTGGAACACTGACTTCAACATCCGGATGATAGGCTCAAGAATAACTCCATTCGGACCTTTTTTGACCGAGATATGAGCTCCCGAAGTTAACTGAAAATCTTGCTGAAATCACTATTTCTTTTTTGAACTAGGACTCCTCCCTTATTTAATCCTCTTATAATTAAGAATGAATCTAGTCAAATGTTTTGTATATATCCTTTATACACGTCCTAGGATATATCGGACGTAGCCCAAGTCATAATAGGATACGTAACAGCCAACCAAAATTAATAAAAATCATTGCCGCAGCTACGATTGAAGCGTAACCCCCATACGCTTGAAGTTTAGGTTCCTTACGCTTGAAGTGTAGGTCCAAGCCTACCTTCAAGCGTAAAACCCCACTTTCCAGCCATTTTTTGAAGCTAAAAGTGTAGGCTTAAGCGTAGGTATTTTTGTTAAAACCATTTTTCTCCACAACTATGCCAAAATGACCCTTTTGACTCCCTGAGACTTTTTAATTGAATTGACAACTTTCGGAAATGCCGTTTTTGCCCTCCGGGAGACATTTTTATCAATACACTCATTTTTACACTTCACTTGTATTATTCACTACTTTAATGCTTGATTCCACCTTTGTCAAAGCTTGTAGATGTCGTTGAAACCAACACGACCTATCTAACACTGAACATGGTTATTGTCTAGAACATGCCATACATAAACAATTACAATAAATGTTCTTACAGGTTGGTTGGTTCTTGAGTTCTTCAAATGAGTATTCTCTCTTGGAAAGAGAATTTGTATATTGTCAAGATGACTTGAATATTCTAAATGATCAGACTCTTCTTTTCTTCATGAAATCTTCACATATTTATAGAAATAAGTTGGTGTAGTTATGGCATGTCTTTGCTTGCACTCCAATAGGACTTGGTGTGGGGACCAAGTAATAGCTGTGATTTGACCAATTTGTCCTTCATTGTACTTGCACAAGGAGTTAGAATACAACAGTTTATTTTCGTACGAATCCCAATATCGGTGCTTCCGATCGATCGAGAAACTCACCGATCGATTAATGGCTCCTGGATTTTAATATTTTATATTTTTGTGAATTTATTCTTTGACCGTGATGCGTGTCTAGGGATGATAAAAATAATGGTTAAGAACGGCTCCTTACGGCGACACGGTTTTACCTATCACAAGTGCACAAATCGTTTTATAGTACAATTCGGCTTGAGAAAGGTTATCGAACCCAATGGACAAAGTCGCATTCTGAACTCTCGTAAAGTAATACTCTTAAATTGCTATAAAAGTATGGTTTATTGTTTGTGATTTCTGAACTAGTTAACTAATAAAGCAAGTAAAAATAGATTACGACAATAACAATAGAGATAAAAACTAGGGTTTCCTTACTCCACCACTAACCGTATAATATAACTGTCTACTTGATCAATTGCAAGAGGGTGATCCATTACCATGAATCATATCGCACCGCAAATAGTCAAATACATCCCAAAAAGGATACAATCCACCGGATTCGCTATAACCCATCTCTGGACAGAGTGTGACTAGTACATGCCATCTACTTTACTTTAATCTACTCCTACAACATAAAATTAAACTAAAGTATGTCTATATCATCTCGCTGAGGCATATCCTGTGTAAACCTAGGGTTTCAAGTGTTAAGCACCATTGTGTAGAAAATTACGTTATGTTTAATATAACATGATTGATTGAGATAATGTATTCATTCAATCTAAGACAAGAATTAGAATAAATATAAAATCCCGTGTCACGAATAATTACGGTCACAGATCTACACAATCATCATAGTGTGGTCATAGTTTCCCCTCATTACAATTGAAATAAATAAATAAACTACATTACTTGGCTAGGGTTTTGCTAGAAAACCCTAGATACATAATTAGTCGCTCATGGCGGTGGGTGACTGCATCGTTGATGTAGAAATGGCCTCCATGATCTTCTTCTCCGGATGTCTAGGTCTTGAATGACTCCCTTATTTGAAAGATGTAAATCTTCAGAGATAGTGCTCTGGAAATTATGTAATTAGAAGCTTTCTATATCTGTAGCAAACCTTGATATTTATAGAAGTGATTGAGAAGAGTACTGTTTGTTTCCAAATTGTCCCACTTGAGTAGGATTCCTCTTTGATGTGTTTTTCCTCAAATTTGAGCCAACCCCTTCAATCTGATATATAAAGGTGTTGGTGTCATACACACGTGCTTAAAGGTGTTGGAGTCGAACACAAGTGAAAAGAGTTCAAATCGGATCAGGATTGCACTTGGACAACTTTCTTACTCGTGGCCCCTACGCTTAAAACACTTAAGTGTAGCCTAGTCAAAGGTCATTTTCCACAAGCGTAGCTCAAGTGTAAGCGTAGCTCAAGTGTCGCAAAATACTTGGAAGCCACTTTTCTTGATAAATGCTTCGTTAGAACCCCGTCGACTCCTTTGGTATGTTTTCCGAAGTTATGGCTCCGAAAAATGTCATTTTTGACCTTCGGGAGACACTTTTTGCTTGAAAACTCCTCTTTTGCTATCTTTGTGGATATACACAAGCATGTCTTTGGTTAATTCACTAAAGTTAGCTTGTTTCTTCATTAGGCTCCTGAAACATGCTTTAACACACAAACCGCATAAAAATACCAAATAATGTAATGATAAAATGTAACAATAGTCAGTTAGGTGCCTAAAATGGATAACATTTGGCACTCATCACACCCCCAAACTTACATATTGTCAGTTTTTTAGCAATGAACACATGAGAACTTTAAAAATATCCTATGATGATTCTCTAAACTAACTACTCTACACTAATAACTTGTTTCATGAGGGTCGACGATTACACTTATCATGTGTAACAAACCTTTTAAATCCCTCAGCAATGCCGAGTGGACGAGTTAAGTCTCATGAGGGTCAGCTATACTACCCACAACTTCTCCATTCTTCATTCTCAAGTATTCATGCATTTACATACTTATTAAACAAGTCATACTACAATGTATAAGATAACATGGATGCAAACATTCCCAGTTACTACCGAACAACAACTATCTCGAGCTAATGTTGAGAATGGTCTCCACAAAAGTAAATAACCTCGTTATTCTCTACTCCCAATCCGGATGACCTTCCGTGTTTTTGTGAACATTTTACTATGGTAGACTAAATTTTCTTCTTCTACTTCATTTATCAAACTTTTCCTTTTTAAATGTAACGATCCTTCTTTCCATCTTTTCCATTATCCCTTTCTATCTTTTTAATCTCCGGACTTTCCAACGAGGATTTTAAGTCGCAACCAACTGGGCCCGAGCTTATTTCATGGGATTTATGCTCATTAGTTTTCTCCCCTTTTTATGCGAAGACTCTGCTACTTTGAGGTAGGAGACCCGATTACTCAAATTGAAGAACTACTTTTTTGCATTTTATTTATTTTTTCAAATCTTTTCTTATTTCCTCCATACTACTCCCCTTCTCCCCTTTTATAGTGACAAAGCTAATTTTTCAACTACATAATCAAAGATCAATTAATTGTCGCATAGTGAATATATGCATGTGCTTATAGGTCAAGATCGTCCTTCTCGATTTCAATTTCACTAATTCATTCACCTATGTACAACCACATCACCTCACTAACTTAATCTAATCATTACTCTCATGAGCGGGACTATCGCATCATAAACACAAACTCAATCAACTTGTAATGCAAACACTCATGTGTAAAAACAAAGAATTTCTCATAATGTTTCAATTTTTTCCATTTTGTTTTCAAACATTCCTTATACTAACTATACCTTCCCCAAAAAAATAAATTAAACTATGTCCTTATGGTTCACAATCATACTCATGAGAAATAATATAGTTACCCTTGAAGCGCAGTTCCAGAATTTTCTCTCTTCATACACGTTTTCCCCCCAAACTTGAATTAAGCTTTCTGCAAAAAAAAAAAATGAACAAATCAAACATACCCAATATCATAGCAAGGAAAAAAGAAATACATCATCTTTCTGGAAATTATTACTTAATATAGTATAAGGAATGATTATTTTATTAAATGAAAAAAAACAACGATTTGGCCTTAAGGGCCTACAATCCTTAAGAAATTGAAATTGCAATGATTTGGCCTTAATGACCTACAATCACTAAGAACTGAAAATTGCAACCTATATACTAAATTAAAAAAACAACCTATTCTTAAAAATCCTAATTTGCTTATGATTCCTTCATTCCTTGCTCCTACCGCTCATCATTTGCTTTCACTTGAAATATTTCCCTAAGAAGCCTTGATAGTCAATTCTACTTCAAGATACTCAAAATCTGCTTCTTTGTAGCACTTTATGAATGACAAACACTTCTCATTCATCTCTCCCAATCTATAGCATAATTTATCCTCAAGAATCCTTGAAATGAAAAATGGATATGGGAGATAAAACTCCATCAAATCACAACATTCTACCTCTTTTTTCACAATTCGCTGTACCATAATCATATTTCCCATGATCAACTCCAACATTGTTATCCAATATCCTTTAAGCATGTAATATAAGACTCTGATCATTGTATGTCCTCTCCAACTTGTCCGATGATTTTGACATACTTGTGATTTAAGCACATAATCTAGATACAATAAATTCGGGCTCAAAAGGTAATTATCCACACTATCGTCCGTACATTTTGGAATATGCATATCACATATCTCCATAATCATGTCCACCTCCGAGAGTGGCCATTCCTTCGGGATTAGCTTAAACTTCTTAAGTAAGTGATCCCGACACAAAAGTGGTATTTTTCAAAATTTTGAAACTACCTCCTTATTAACCACTATAGGATCACTCCACTCATCAATCTTCACTTTTATTACTTCTCGTCCCTCCGGCCCTTCCATGGTCATCTTTTCATAAAACCTCCGAACTAAATTCGGGTACACATTTAAGCCCGCTGGACTCTCCAAATTCTTCAACCCTCTTTCTCTTATTAACTTCACTCTCGGCTTTACCAACAGACTTTTCATTGTGTCCGAGAGAAACATCAACTCGTATTGAAGCTTGCACTTCATGAAACCACAAGGTATTGTACGAATTCATGGTACTCTTGAAATTTGCATACTTGTGCGCTCTCCATCTACAAATCCATTCTCTCTTCTAGGATTGACTACCCCTGAAGCGACATCATCATCTAAGAACTCTTCCGGATCATATTCAATAGGATAATCACTCTCTTACTCATGCTACTTTCGCCGGGAAAAGGAGAAGAAGAAGAAACAATCTTTTTATGCCTCGCAAACTTTTGTATTGAATTGTGGGAATTGTGAACCCCTAAGGCTGTATTTATAGATGAATAATTTGTATTCTACAGGGAAAAGGAATTTGATTCATCTATAGAGTTGGAGAATAGAATCAAACCATCAATCCAACTTTAACATGTACTTAGATTCCATCTCCTACTCGAACTAGGATTTTTGTCTAAATTCCTATCTAAATCCTAAAAATTCCAAAAACCTACTCCTAATTAAACCCTAATACAGTACAAACACAAACCATCTGGAAATCCCCTTTTTAGGAAAATTTTTGAATTTTTCTTGACAAGCTACGATGGTCCTTACGGTTAAGTGTAGGGCCAAGTGTAGCAACCTACACTTAAGCGTAACCTAAATGTAGGCTTGACTTGGTTAGTTTGCAAAAAAAAAAAATTCCGGTATATTTTCTTCTAGCCAATCGCCATAAACATGCTCTAATATCCTCATATAATACGAACTCACACTACCCCAAACTTAAAAACACACATGTCCTCATTGTGTAACTTCGAAACTCAATTGAACTTCAAAAATCACATCACACTCAACATTTGTTTCATCATAGTCTTGGGAATGTAAAACACGAGTAATACTATCACATGTATACGAAAATTGGCAATTTTATAAAATCAAAAATTAAAACTACACTCAGAGATTGATCGTTTAGGTGGTGACATAAATCGCACAATAATAAAATAACCGTCGAACAATTCCACTCAAGTGATAAAAAAAAACTACAAAAACTATACTACAACTAAACTAATCATTGGCATCAGAAGGTGGTGGTGGCAGTGGTGGATCCAGTCCTATATGAAACATGTGTGCCTCTAAGATGTCACGTATCTCTCTCTGACCACGCCTCAGCTATGTAATCTCCTCTCCTCTCATCTACAAATCTGTCAGGGCTACCCTCTGTCCAACCCTAAACTCCTCTCTAAATCGACGAGTCTCCTCTAAATGTATGTGGTGCATGCAAATTGAGGGATCTATTCCTTTAAGATCAACATCACTCCATACTATCGTCTTTTTATTCTCACTTAAGACCTTTACTAGACTCAATTCCTGTTCTTTTGTCAACTTCGATGAAATAATCACAGGAAGAGTCTCATCCGGTCCTAAAAATACATATTTCAGCTTCTCAGGCAATTCCTTGAGTTCCAATGTAGAAGGAGTTATTACAGATGGTATTGGTGGTGTACTCGAGAGCGTGGCAAGCGGCTCAATTGGTACTTTCCATGATTGGTCGTATAATCCAGTCTTTATTGCAGCAATATCCTCCTTATTCTGCCTTATTTGCTCATCCCAGTCATCGGGTTCAGTCTCCAACCTTACTCCAGTCATCAATGACTCCAACCCATCTATCTCTAGCATCCTCGATGTAAAATCCTCTACTATATCATCCATCTCGTCAATATAAAAACATTCAAGTGACTTTGGGAATTGATGATTGACATCGAACACATTAATCCGAACTTTCAGGTTTCCAAAAGATAAATCCAAAGCCCCTGTTCTACAATTGATACACGTATTAGCCGCAGCTAAAAACAGTTTTCTTAATATTACAAGGATATGGTTCTTTGAATCGTAGACAGGTTTTGTATCGAGAATTATAAATTCTACCAGAAAATAGAACGTGTCCACCTGAATGATGACATCTTCTAGAATCCCTCTCGTTTGCTTGATTGATCTATCTGTTAATTGAAGCACAACCGAGGTAGGACTGAGCTCTCACAACCCTAGCTGTTGATAGACTGAATATGGAAGTAAGTTAACACTCGCACCTATATCAAGAAGAGCTCTACCAATTTCCTGCCCACCAATGACACATGGAATAGTGGGAGAATCAGGATCTTTCCTCTTAGGTGGTGTGTTACTTAATATCAATGAACTCATTTGTTCAGTCAACATAATTTTCTTCGAGACCTTTGATTTATTTTTTATCTTATCTTTGAGTGCAGAGGTCCTTCAAAAACTTAGCATAGACAGGTATTTGGGCTATGATGTTTAAGAGAGGCAAATTGATCTTGATTTGTTGGAATGTGTCCAACATGTCTGTCTCTTTATGCTTTCCATATTTGGTTGACTCTCGAAGACATTGAGGAAAAGTCACTACCTCCTCATAACTTTCCTTATCCGGCTCTTCTAGTAATTTTTGAACGTCTTACTCCTCATGAGGTTGTTCTTTCTGTACCTTTTTAGCACCTTATGCTTGCCCGTCCTTTCTTCATACTGCTGTTCAACCCTATTCTCCAGCTCCTTTCCACTTCTTAAAGTCGTGACAGTTTAGACTGTCTCATGAGTATTTTTAGTAAATGATCCAAGTTCCATCGCTTGTCTACTCTTTGGATTCGCCATCAGCTGGCTAGGCAATCTTCCCTTCTCTCGTCTATTCAATGTGTTAGATAGTTCCCCATTTTGGTTGTTAACATTGAAATGGCTTGGGAGTGTTCTGCAAACCTCTTAAGGTCTCTGTCAGATCACTGTCATATAAACCATGTGGTTTATGTGGTGGGGTTTGACTTTTTTGTGTTTGGTAATTAGTAGGACGAGTTGTTTGAGGATTAGGCTGAAAATTGCGATTATTGTATATTTGTTGGGAATTGAACGACTGTTGGTTATGATTGAACCTTGGTTGAGGATTCTCCATATTCAGAGATTGATATGATAAATTTGGATAAGGATTATTGTTCGAGTTGGTCCATGTTGCATTCATATCAGCGGTAACTATTTCATTACCCTGATACTCACTTTGGGAATGGTAAGGTCCTATTGCTAAGACTTCTCTCAGAGCTGATTGACTCAGATTAATGAACTTATCGAGTTTCTGTCCTAATGTGGCTACTTGGTCTTTAACATCATCATCTTTTTCGACACTAAAAAGCTTGTTAGATTTTTGACTATCTCCATCCTTAGCACACATCCCAGACTCATGTTGGAGCGAGTTGTCACTTATATAATCAAACAACTTCAAGACTTCGTCTACTGGCGTCAGTGTGAACTGACTTCCCACTGCTGCATCTATCAAATTTTTATGAGTCTCATTAAGTCCAAGATAAAAGTTACGCACAATATCTTGCTTAACAAATTTATAATGGGGGCACTTCCGCAAAATCTCATGGAATCTATCCCATGCATCGTGTAATTGTTCACCAGACAATTCTCTAAAGTGGGTAATTGCGTGTTGTGTCTCATGGGTTCTACCTATTGGAAAATATTTTTCTAAAAATTCAAATTTTTAGGTTTCCTAATTGATTTTTATATCCCTATCCAAATTGATATACCATCTTTTAGCTTTTTTCTTTTAAGGAAAAGGGAAATAATCGCGCACGCAACGCATGACTACTAAGATTCTCGATTTTTGCAGTTGAAGCCATCTCTATGAATCCGTCAACATGTTAATATGGACCCTCATTTTGGAGTCCATAAAATTTGGGCAACATGTTGATAACAGTAGATTTGATCTCATAGTGCTTGACCCCTTCATCTTCTAGAAATTCAACATATGATTCATGAGCAGAAGGTGCATAGTACCCCTTCAATGACGTAGTTGGAGCTCGTTTGGGACTACGGAACTCTCCCAATGGGATCATCACCTAAAAAATATATAAAATCATGGGGTTAGCTCACTAGCCTAGTAGAAAAGCGTCATCACCTCAATCTTGGCAGTCCGAGTGGTACAACCCACCCAAGGTTCATGCTACTAATTCTAGGTCGGTCTTTTGTCCCACATGTCTCTCACGACAATCCAGGACCCCATCGAACCAAACAACCAACTTCCCCAACATGCCCACATTATAGTCATTCAAGAATATAGCATACCTCATCATAAATATCACATTCACATATATAGCAAATTAAATGCAATGTGACACAACACAACTCATGGTACACACACGAAATCACACCCTACACGGAGTGTAATCTGATATCATTCTCTACCATTCACTTTTGAGGTTACCGACTCATGAAGGAATGTAGAAAATATCGCCAAAATCATTCACTTATGAGAGATATGCAAACTCAACAAGGAATAACTGATAGGTGCTCAATATTGGTCATTTTTCGCCCCTATCTTGCGTTTGTTAAGTCTTTACATTTCGTCACATGATATTTTTATCCCGTTTGTGTGTGTAATCATGTTTCAGGAGTTTAATGAACAAATAGATCTAATTTTGGTGAATTAACTGAGTTCGTGTTCGTTTCTATCTCGAGAAAGGAATTAAGAGGTGTGCGAGAGCAAAGAAGAGCTACTGAAGGGCAAAATGGTCATTTCCCGACATTGTTATCTTAGAGAAGGGCAAGAATATCATTTCCAGACATTATTACTTCAACCAAAAGCATCGGGACTCAAAGGCGACCAGTCTAGCTCAAATATGAAAAAAATGGATTTTACAGCAAAAATGCATTATATCCTACATCACGAGAGGAAAAAACAGGCAAAATTAGATCATACCTACGCTTTGGTCTGTGATCCAGAATTGGACCCTACGCCCCTAACCTACGCTTGGGCGTAGGTCTAGTATTTCCATCACCAAAATTTTAGCCAACTTTGGGCACTTATATCTCGGTCAAACAAGATCCAAATGAGGTGATTCTTGAGGCTAAAATCAAGATCTTGAAGTTCTATTTCCAGCGATATATCACATGGCTTCATCCAATGTGTAGAACTCAAGTTATGACCAAAAGAGTGAGAGGTATTCTGCATAAAAAACTTGAAATTTTAGTTTCGGGCCAAAATCCTATTTTGACCCGGATTGATTTGTTTTCACCTGAATGACTTTATTTCGACCCCAACACCTCTATACATGATATATACACATATTCTAAATCATATATTAGGGTTTTTCTTGGTTGGGTGTGAAATTACCAAAATGGGTAATCCTATTCTCCAAGTTAGGGTTTCCCTCATCTTTGCCTATAAATACCAAGCTTTGCTACAGATTTAAGAGAGCTTCTTGGCATGTATAATATTCAGAGTTGCCTCTGGAGATTCATATTATTCAAAAGGGAGGAGCCATTCAAGATCTAGAGATCCGGAGAAGAAGGCCATGGAGGGCGATTCTACATCAACGATGCAGTCTCCTTCTACCATGATCAACTAATTCGGTATCTAGGGTTTTCTTAGCAAAACCCTAGCCAAGTAATGTATTTATGATTTTGTTTTCAATTGTAGAGATGGGGAACTGTGACTATACTATGATGATTGTGTTAGATGAG
Source organism: Cornus suecica (assembly GCA_963922005.1). Classification (NCBI taxonomy): domain Eukaryota; kingdom Viridiplantae; phylum Streptophyta; class Magnoliopsida; order Cornales; family Cornaceae; genus Cornus; species Cornus suecica. The sequence goes on from OY998243.1 coordinate 24,092,532, forward strand.
AGACCATTTTTATTCTTGATACAAGTTTATATATTTGTTCTGATTCTTGTCTTAGACTGAATGAATGTATTTATCTTACACAATCATGCTTATTCACTATGGGCTGGAACTCGGATGCTTAAGCCATGATTTTCTACACAACGGTGGTCATAAAACCTAAAACCCTAGGTTGCACAGTCCATGCCTTGACAAACTGATATAGACATGCTTCAGTTTATTTTCATGCATTAGGAGTAGATTAGAGTAACATAATTTGCATGTAGTAATAGATTTAGTCTTGAAATGGATTGTCGCGATCCGGTTAATAGTAATTCCTTTTTGGGGTCAAACTGTTGGCGCGGTACGACCTGATTCATAGTCAATGGATCCCCTCATGCAATTGATATATTGATAGAAACATATTATGCGGTTAGTGGTGGAGTGACAAAAACCCTAATTTTCTCTCTTTTGAATCACAAACCAATTTACTTTGCTTTTTAGATTAATTTAGTTAATATTAGATAATTTGGTCTTTGGACACCAAAACAAACATTTTCAGAAATATAATTTAGTGCCTTTGAACTATTATAGTGAACAATCTTAGTTTGTGTGTGATCGATATCCCTTACTCAAGCCGTTTCTATTCTACAATTGATCTGTGCTCTTGCAGAAGGGTAAAACCTAAAGTGTCGTTAATGTGTCATTTTTAACCACATATTTTGCACACACTTGATTCTCATCAAGTTATTGGCGCTGTTGCCTGGGATTTGGCATTTTTTAATAGCTTTAGTAGTTTATTTGCATTGCATTATTGTATTGTATCTAAAGTTAAAATTTGTGTGTTTTTGCGAGGTACTCAGAGAAGCATAAGGGGATTTGGCGAAGCAGTGAAAGTTGCGTCGTTGGACCTCTTATGAGTTTTAGTTTATCTTAAGTTTGCACATAATTTTTAGCTTTATTTTTTTTAATAGTTAGAAGAATTTAGAAGTAGTTAGTTTTATTGTCTTAAAAAATAAAAAAATCTGCAGTTTTTTGTCAGAAAGTTCGATTTTTGCAAATGAGGTAAGGTTTTTGAGTGGTAAAGGGTCATTGAACAAAAATCACTGCGTTCCAGTGTGTCGTGTGGATTTAAGCCGAAAAACATCGTTTAGTACCTCAAAACTACGATTGTGATTATTAGAAAAAAAAAGAAAAATAATTTGTGGATTTCGAGAAGATGGGTGACCAAAGAGTGAATCAACAGAAGGCACCAACCACATCGTTGAAAGGATATTACGCACCGGATGTGTATGATTCCTTTGCAAATTTCCCAGAAGAAGAAGGCACGAAACATTTCGAGATCAAGTCAAGCATGATCAATATGGTTTCAAAAATTTCTGTCCTTAGGATAGAGGACCCATACTAGCACATAAATGATTTCTTAGAAGTTGCGTCAACTGTTAGGTATGATAATCTGTCTAATAATGATTTGCGAGTGCGAATATTTCCTTGGTCATTGAGAGACAAAACTAAAAGATGGTATATCAAATTATCCAGAGTGATTAAAAGTAATTGGGAAATCCTTAAATCTGAATTCATAGAGAAGCATTATCCCATAGGAAAGAACTTCTAGGCATAAGATGCAATCAGAAGTTTTAAAGAATTTCCTGGTGAGCAGTTTCATGATGCTTGGGAGAGATATAGTGAAATCTTGTATAAGTGTCCCCACCATAGTCTCACTGAACAGGATGTGGTTAAGAATTTTTACACGGGACTTGGAGAGGCACATAAGAGTTTGATAGATGCGTCAACACAAGGAAAATTTACCCTGAAGCTAGCAAAAGAACTTTTAGACTTGTTTGACAATATCAGTAAGAATGGAATCCAATATGAATCTGATTTGAGGTCTAGAGATGGTCAGGAGAGGCGATCTGAAAAGGTTTTTAAGGTTAATCATGATCATGTGAGAGATTCAATGGCATTGATGGGAGAGAAATTAAAGAGATTTGAAAAGCTTCTTACCCAAAACAATCATTTCCCTAGAAGAGAAGTGACAGAGGTAGAAGTCAATTATTCACATAATGAGTGTCAAAATTGTGAATTCATTGCTACCAATGCTAATGTAGCATGGAACTACCCAAACAATGCTCCTTTCACCAATTCATACACATCAAATTTCCAAAATTATCCATCTCTATCATCTGAATTGACGAATGTGGAATCAAGGTTCCCTTTGGAACAATAATTATATAATCCACAGTCAAGGGTCCAACATAGTCAACAATCATACCAATCTCCACCATCAATTATGGCTCAAAATTCTCATTCAAACTACCAACCCATACAGTCATTCAATAATTCTCAGGCTCTCCAACCATTCAATAATAATCAAGTTGTCCAACCATATAACTATTAGACCCAGCCTCAAGGAAACCAAAACCAAATATTTAATCTGAATCAAGATTACCCTTCATATCCTCAAAACCATTTCCAACATCAACATCAACATCCAATTCAAAATTCATTATTAAGACCACCTGACTTTAAAGAGATGATGAGTACCCTGAGGAAGCTTAAAAATGAATCTAATAATTCTCAGGCGACCATCCAAACACTAAACTCTCAATCCCAATCCCTTGTTCAAATGGAAGCCCGAATGGTACAATTAATAGATGATATGGATAGGATCATGGGAATATTGCCTAGTCAACTAGTGGTGAACCTAAAACTGCAACAAGTACTGAAGCTTGGATCCTTTGTTGAAACCTGTCATGAGACAGTCCAAGTAGTCACAATTTTGAGAAATGGAAGAGAAGTGGATAGTAATTCTAAGGAGTAGCATAAGGAGAGGCTGAAGATGAAAAAGGTCAAAGAAGTTCAAAGAAAGGAATAAGAAGAAGCTCAGAAGAAAGAGGTTGAGAAAGCTCAGAAAGATCAACCTCAAGTGAAGGAAGATGGAGAACCAGAAAGGGCACCATATGAGGAAGTAGCACCATACCCTCAATGTCTCTAAGAGTCGATTCTGTATAAAGAGCATAAGGAGAAGGACATATTGGATCCATTTCGGTAATTCGAGATCAATAAACCTCTTCTAGACATTGTTGACCAAATTCCACCCTATGCCAATTTTTTGAAGGATCTATGTACTCAAAAGCATAAAAACAGAACTAAGGTCCCGAAAAAGATTTTATTGACTGAACAAGTGAGTTCAATCTTACTGAATGATACTCCACCTAGGAGGAAAGATCCCGGTGCTCCCATTATTTCTTGTGTCATTGGTGACCAGAAGATTAGTAGAGCTCTTCAGGATCTGGGTGTGCGTGTTAATTTATTACCTTACATGGTCTATCAGTATCTAGGATTAGGAGATCTCAATACTACCTTGGTGGTGCTTCAATTGGCTGGCAAACAGATCAACTAAATAACCGAGAGAAATTTTGGAAGATGTCATAGTGCAAGTGGGTAAGTTCTACTATCCTGTAGACTTTGTAGTATTAGACAAGGAACCTGACTATAGATCGAGGAGACATATCCCTGTTATCTTAGGAAGACCATTTTTGGCTACGACAAATGCATGCGTTGATTGCAGAACAGGGGTTATGGACATATCTTTTGGGAATTTAAACATGAGGATGAATGTCTTTGATACGAACCATCAATTACCTAAACCAGCTGAGTATTTTAACATAGAGGGAATGGTTGAAGAAGTTGTACCTCAGAGTAGTGTAAGAGATGATTTGGAGATTGTGATGAAAAGGTCGGAGGTGAATTTTTAAAATTGAGAGGACCAATAGCGATTTAGTTGGAAAGATATTGTTGCATTTGAAGTTGCGTTGTATTCACCGTCAGAGAGAGCATCAAGGGAGTCGTTTGGACCTCAATTTATTCCTCCACAGAAGTTGGTGCCTGAAAGTAAGCTTCCTGAGATGGTGTTGCGTGTGGAGGATGATGAATTAAAAGATAAAACAGGTGTGAAGAATGCTAGGGATGATCAATGGTCACGAACTTTTAGAAAACATACTAAGGATGACTCCCCTCTTAAGGACACCTTTCTAGATGAACTAGTGTTAGGTATACACATGGTAGAAGAGCTATATGCCTTGGAAGATCCGCGATTTAGAGATAAGTGTGAGAGGATATGGAGTTGTGTATATAAGGATGCTCGGAGTTACATAGCTCGAATAAGAGTACATCATGCTAAGTATGTTCATCTTAAGTTCCTTAAGCTTGGCCAGAAATGGCAATGTAATCAAAAGCTTTAAGTGTTTCTAGGTAAACTTCGACAAATGTGGGAAGGACCACATATGGTCAGATCAGTTTACCCTTGTGGAGAAGTAGTATTCAATAAAAGGTTCGGGATACATGGGCAAAGACTGAGATATTATAAGGAGATTAATTCAGGACCAGAATTTATGGCGTCTGTCAGTTTATTGGAGAGTGATGAGATGGTGGAAGGACTGTTGTCTAAGGTGTTAAAGGATGATTTGATGGAAGCACTGACCATATAGGGGCTGAAGTTAGAACAAGAAAAAAGAGGTACTTTATATGGTGATTATTGTTATGTACTCGATGTCATGAGTAGTACTAATTGTCCATGTGTAAGAGCATTTAGAGAGTCACCTCTTACATTTTGTCCTTTGATTAAGAAAAGTATGGCAGAGAGGAAAGGTATTGGATAGCCTTTTCTGGAACGTCCTGCCAAAGATGTTAAACATTGGTCATAGGCTATCTAGCCTTGGTTTGTATAATAATAGGTAAGTTATTTCTGCAATTTCAATTCTTAGAGATTGTAGGTCCTTAAGGCCAAATCATTTTTTTTATTTCATTTATTCTTTTTTTTAATAAAATCCAAAAAGATAATTTTCAAAAATTCATTGAAAAATTGTGTGTCAATTTCTGGTAATTTTTACAATTTCTTTTCCCTTGCTATGATATTTAGGTATGTGTTTGTTGTATATTTACAAGTGATCCGAATCAAGTTTGGGGGAGGAGGTTGAGCATTTCGAAGAATCCAAGACTGCGCTTCAAGGGTAACTGTATTTGTTCTCATTCTTTATTTTTGACCATGAGGACATGGTCACATTTAAGTTTGGGGGTGAGGGCATATAGTTACAAGAAAGGAAATTTTTTGAAAATATTGAAAAAAAATTGAAAGTTTTAAGGAATTCTTTGTTTTCATGCATGAGTGTTTCACATTATGAGTTTATTCACTTTATGTTTATAATGTATAAGTAGTATGTGATGTGATGTTCCCGCTCATGAGAGTAATGATTAGATCAATTTAGTGAAGTGATGTGGTTTACATGTGTGAGTGATTAGTGAAATTGAAATTAAGAAGGACGACTTTGACCTATAAACACAAGCACACATTCACTATGAGAAATAGGTTGATTTTTGACTATGTACTTGAAAAATAATTTTGCTGCAATAAAAGGGGAGAAAGGGAATTGTTATGGTTGAAATGGAGAAAATTGAAAAAATATTTTTGAGAAAATAAAATGCAAAAGGCAGTTCTTTGATTTGAGTAACCGGGCATTGGTATCACCAATATCACTATTCGCGTTTAAAGGGAAGAAGACTAATGAGTATAAATCCCATGGAAGAAGCTCGGGCCTAGTTGGTTGTGACTAAAAAACCTCGCTGGAAAGTCCAGAGACTTAGAAAGACAAAAAAGAATGAAAAGTGGAAAGATGAAAATAATACGTTTTTACTAAAAATGGCAAAGTTTGATCAATGAAGTAGGAGAAAAGAAACTAAAATATTGTAGTTGAATTTTCACAAAATCACGGAAGGTTGTATAGATTTTAAGTAGAAAGAAGCAAAAGCATTCACTTAAGTGGGGACTATTCATGACACGAAGCTCGAGATAGTTGTTGTTCGATAGTGAGTGGGAGTATTTGTATTCATATTATCTTATGTGTTGTATCATAGCTTATTTGACTTATATATGTGAACTCATGAATGCATAATTACAAAATAATTGAGATGTTTGTAGGTATCATCACTGGAAACCTTCACGAGACTTCACTTGTCTATTAGGGGTAACCTAGGGATTTAAAAGGCTTGTTACACGTGCTAAGTGTAATCGTTGACCCTCACAAAAGCAAGGGATTAGGCTAGAGCAGATAGGTTCGATAGAATAAGAATCATCACAGTCAGTTGTCTCAGAGTTGATTGCTAAAGGACTAGCAATATGTAAGTTTGGGGGTGTGATAGGTGCTCAATATTGGTTATTTTTCGCCCATATCTTGCGTGTGTTATGTCTTTACATTTCGTTACTTGATATTTTTATCTCGTTTGTGTGTGTAACCATGTTTTAGGAGCATAATGAAGAAACATAGCTAATTTCGGTGAATTAACTGAGTTCGTGTTTGTTTCCATCTCGAGAAAGGAATCAAGAGGTGAGTCAGAATAGAGAAGATCTACTTAAGGGCAAAATGGTCATTTCTCGACATTGTTATCTCAGTGAAGGGCAAAAATGTCATTTTCAGACATTATTACTTCAACCAAAAACATCGGAAGTCAAAGGCGACCAGTCTAGCTCAAATATGAAAAAAATCGATTTTACAGCAAAAATGCATCATACCCTACGTCACTAGAGGCAAAAACAGGCAAAATTGAACCATACCTACGCTTTGGTTTGTGATCCAGAATTGGACCCTACGCCCCTAACCTACGTTTGGGCGTAGGTCCAGTATTTCCAGCACCAAACTTTCAGCCAACTTTGGACACTTATATCTCGGTCAAAGAAAATCCAAATAAGATGATTCTTGAGGCTATAATCAATATATTGAAGTTATCTTTCCAACTATATATCACAAGCATTCATCCAATGTGTAGAACTCACGTTATGATCAAAAGCATGAGAGATGTTCTGCAGAAAAAACTGGAAATTTTAGTTTCGGGCCAAAATCCTATTTTGACCCGGATTGATTTGTTTTCACCTGAATGACTTTATTTCGACCCCAATACCTCTATACATGATATATACACATATTATACATCATATATTAGGATTTTTCTTGGTTGGGTGTGAAATTAGAAAAATGGGTAATCTTATTCTCCAAGTTAGGGTTTCCCTCAACTTTGACTATAAACACCAAGCTTTGCTACAGATTTGAGAGAGCTTCTTGGCACATATAATTTTTAGAGTCGCCTTTGGAGATTCATCTTATTCAAAAGGGAGGAGCCATTCAAGACCTAGAGATCCGGAGAAGAAGGCCATGGAGGGCAATCCTACATCAACGATGCAGTCTTCTTCTACCATGATCAACTAATTCGGTATCTAGCCAAGTAATGTAGTTCTGATTTTGTTTTCAATTGTAGAGAGGGAAAACTGTGACTATACTATAATGATTGTGTTAGATGAGAAATCGTTTTTATTCTTGATACAAGTTTATATATTTGTTCTGATTCTTGTATTAAACTAAATGAATGTATTTATCTTACACAATCATGCTTATTCACTATGGGCTGGAACTCGGATGATTAAGCCATGATTTTCTACACAATGGTGGTCATAAAACTTAAAACCCTAGGTTACACAGTCCATGCCTTAACAAATTGATATAGACATGCTTTAGTTTATTTTCACGCATTAGGAGTAGATTGGAGTAACATAATTTGCATGTACTAGTCAGTTTAGTCTTGAGATGGATTGTCGCAATTTGGTTGATGGTAATTCCTTTTTAGGGTCAAATTGCTAGCGCGGTATGACCTGATTCATAGTCAATGGATCGCCCTCACACAATTGATATATTGATGGAACTATATTATGCGGTTAGTGGTGGAGTGATGAAAACCTAGTTTTTTTTTCTCTTGAATCACAAACCAAATTACTTTCCTTTTTAGATTAATTTAGTTAATATTAGATAATTCGGTCTTTGACCACCAAAACAAATAATTTTTCAGAAATATAATTTAGTGTTTTTGAACTATTAGAGTGAACAATCTTAGTCTCTATCGGATTGATATCCCTTACTCAAGCCGTTGGTATTCTACAATTGATCTGTGCGCTTGCAGAAGGGTAAAACCTAAAGTGTCGTTAAGGTGTCATTTTTAACCATATATTTTGCACACACCTGACACCCATCAATAACAAACACGAAATACGGTCCATGAACACGAGTTCGGAACAAGTCCTCTTCCAGCGTCTTTATTTCTCAAAAGACGAGAAACATCACCTAGCCAGTTATTGCGATAGTCCGACACGGGTCAACTCACACATGGTTACATATCCGACAAAGACTAACATCCATGCACTCAACACGACACGGTATACTCAATATGCATAAAGGCCCTCAATAAAAATCATGCCTAATCATAAAGACATGCTTTACTCCATTATGCATTATATTATGTCCACATTAACAACATGCTCATAATTACAAATATATAAGCAATATTCCACAACAAACATTACTATCAAACAATCATGCTTTCAAAGGCCTAGTTCATCGGCTAAGTTGTCAAGACTCAACTCATACATATACATCGCATGTATACACATAGACGCACACACTCTCGTACAAAAATTAAAACAACTCATTTTTCCCCTACCTCAATCCAATCAATTTAACTTCAAGAGTGCTAGAAGAAGTCCAAGTAAGCTACTTTCAAGAGTCCAAGAAAGACTTCCAATAGAATCGAGAGTTGGTTCACAATTCTTCCACAATTCTATTCAATACACCATTTAATGAAAACAAAATATTAAAATGGTATCACAGCAAGATCAAAAGTGGCTCCAACCATAAGAATCAAACTAAACCCTAATGATAGCTAATTTAGGGTTTCAAGAAAAATGAATTCATATGAGTATAAGATAGTGAACTCACCACTAGCTTCTTCACAAGATGAAATCGAGAGCTACTACAAATGGAATTCACTTGGTAGTTGGAAGTAAAACTCAACCTTCCATAAACATGAATAAAAGGAAGACCAAAATCAATACTAACATAAGGAACTCATGAACATGAAAGTTAGGGTTCTTGTAACAAAAACCTAGAATGGAAGAGAAGACTTACCAAAAATAATCCAAGAAAACTACACCAAGAGACCACCATAAGAACTCATCACCCACCAAGCATGAAGAGAAAGGAGAGAGCAAGAGGTTGTGTTCAAAAGATGAAAGTCTTGCAAATGAGAGAAAATATACAAGTGTAGAGATTCTCCACTAACTCGTCTCAAATCCAAGGGTTGAGAATAAAGCAAGGAAAATGAGAGAATGATCCAAGGGTGGAAAGGAAGTCTTGCAAATGAAATATCAAGATTAATGCATTTATGCATTTGTAAGCCATCCAAACAAGACCCTATGATCTAACGGTTGTGAGCAAAGGTGGAAAAAGACTTGAAATCAATTGTGGAGAATTAGACAACACTATAAAGTGTGAAAATACCAAATCCATCTCAACTTAGGATTAATTACTAAAGTGTCATCATGACTCTTAACTACCCTTTTATCCCATGTCTTCCTTTCTATTTACCACCATGCCACTCACACACTAACACTTAGTCATTTCTCTACATTTTCACTAAGTCATCCTAATATGAAAAATCAATTTACCCTTTGGTTATTTATTTTCCAAAATCATTTTCAACACTTTTCATTATTCTCAAAATGAAAATACAACATACAACTTACAAATTTAATCTCAAATAAATCATGTAAGTCATGCTAAGCACATAAACACATTAAACATATAATCACAAAACACTTAATTGTTAATAATTTTTTTTTAATTAGGACCTAAAAATACCGGACGCTATAGATTGAGCCTTCCTTATCCTCCTAATATTCTATGAAATATTCCCCGGGTTCTTGTTCCCTCCAATCTTGGGCCTATGACCATCCGAGCACAGCAAACCATGCCCTATTGGGCTTAAAAATTCTGACCCGTACACTAGGGAAAATGAGGATGATGAACATATTTGTTATTATCTCTATTGCCTTTTTAATTGTTGCATTTTATCATCCTGGAAATAGTGGAAGTAATATATGAATACCTTTTTTTGGTTGGTGGTGCAAGAATGTGCATTTTATATTGAATTATCCAATTTAAAATTGCAATGAATTGTTCAAAGATTCCTATTTGGCAATGATATATGTTTAGCAATAGTATCTTAGCTTACATTTGTAATAATCTGTATATTAAGAGAATCCAAACAACAAACCAAGAACAACTAATATTTGCAATGGCCCTGTTAACAACCACTTGTTAATATCACAAGAATACCAAAAATTACACCACTTTCTAAACATGTATAAAGAACATTGTGATTTCAATAAGGGTATAGTGTAATTATACACTAAAACACTTAGTTAGCTTCAAACATTATCGTTTTAACTAGGGATCTTTTTGTAAATTGCCACTTTTGTTAAAAAAGTTAAATGTAGGGTTTGTTTTTAAATCACAGAGGGTTATTTAAACAATTTTAAAATCATAGGGTGGTTTTATAATAATTGCCAGTGTCATTTTAACTATGGGATTTTTAGTAAATTACTACTTATGTTAACGGAGTTAGGCTCAAATTGACGAAAAGGGGGAGTATTTGATAAAATTAGAAACTATATGAGTTTTTTTTAAAACCACATAGAGTTAATTGAACACTTTTGAAACTACAAGGGGGTTTTATGAAAATTTCCCATAAATAAAATATATTTATAATTTTAAAGCAAATTAACACTTGAATCCTACCCCATGAGGCCCTCTTCTCTGATATGGTCCAATACAATTTGGACATGTGGTTATTTTTCTTTTTAAAAAAATTAACTATAATTTCTCTTTTTATGGGTTTCATATCCACTTTTTTTTTTAAAAAAAAAGATTTAGCCACATTTTCGAATTGTATTGGACCACATCAGCGGGGATGACAAGTTCGTCCTCATGGGGCAGAACCCAAATATTATCCTTTTAAGAATAGATACAAAATATAGAATACAAAGTCTTGTGTATCTTTTTTGTGTCTAATATTTTTAAAAAGTGTCCCAGAGTGTTTGAACTCGAACATGTATGGATAGCGAAATTGTCCTTGATAACAATTAAGTGGTGAAATTAATTCTTGCACCTATTCAGACCATTATTGGAAGGCAAGAATCACCCATTCCTTTAGGTTCTCCAATGCCTCAAAAAGAGGATTTTAAACGACAAATGGTGGATTGAACGGTGAGAGCAACATAAACCACACATGCGGCCATTCAAACAGGAAGAACTCATAAAAATAAGGCAGAGGAAAATGGATCTAAGCATCTATTTTATTTCATAAGCCATATATTCTTTTATAATATTGAGAAGTACACAAATTCCAACAAAGTTCTAACACTACTCCTAGAAATAAAAATACATAGAAAATAGCAAATATGAAATCTAGACTATTATGTTTGTTCTTGTGTCTCCACAAAACTTTCCTTCCATTCTTAAATCTACTTCGAAACGGTTGATTGCAGCTGTAAAAGTTGCACCCTGTAAAGTGAATATGACTATAAAATATTTTTTATTGTACTTTATTTACATGACAAATGGAAATTAATGGTACCAATCACATTACTCCATGTGGTCAAATTAATTTTATTACAAGGGATGCGAACAATATCCCCACATTGCTTGAGGCCACGGGGCTGCAATTGATGATTCTGTATCGGACTGAATCTCAAGTAAACCTCATCATTCTAAGTTCCATAATAATAGGAAGAAGTTTTTTGAAATACTCTTTTTTTAGCTCCGATGGAAGGGGAGTTGGCTGATAAAGATGGATAGGAAAGAATGATGCCTATAAACAATTAATTAATTCTAAAATATTTTTTCCGAACTTCTTTCATTGGACCCGTGGAATTTCTTCCATTGGAGCCACGAAACTTTAATTTCTCTATGAGGACACAACTGATAGGTGTCAAATATTAGACATTTTTTGTATTGTTACGTCCTTTCATTCTATTATTTGGTATTTTTATTATCAAAAACGGCATTTCCAGAAGCCGTCATCATCAGCAAAAAGTATCGTGGGTTCAAGGCGGTCGTTTCGGTGCATTCACAGAGAAAAGTGGTTTTGAAGAAAACATCAATGCTTGTGCCTACGCTTTCAGTTTCAAAAAGTGGTTGGGAATCACATTTTTACGCTTGGACCTACGCTAGGGATGTACGCTTGGACCTACGCTTGAAATGTAGGCCAGCTACGCTTGAAGAGTAGGATAGGTACGCTTGAAGCGTATCTGCGGCAAGTTTTTGTGAGTTTTTATGATTTTTGCCTGTTCTACCCCCGTTCGATTCGAAGACATGTCCGTGACTCCAGACCTCTGTATACATGTATATACACATATATATCAGATTTTAGGGTTTACATAACATTTAGAGTGAAAAGACTGAAAAGGACCTATATACCATTGCCTATATATACACGATCATATATCAATGTAAATGAGTTGAGTCATGGGTTATTCAGTTGTTAAGGGTTGTTCACGTTCATTCAAAGAGTTCTCTCACGTTTAGACTTGCTGCTGTTGAGAGTCATATTCCGACCTAGAGATCCGGAGAAGAAGACCATGGAGATCGTTTATATATCACCGATGCAGTCACCTTCCACCATGGCTAACCAACTCAGTATCTAAGGTTTTCTAGAAAAACCCTAGCCAAGTAATGTAATTCTTTCATTGTTTTCAATTGTAACGAGGGGAAGCTGTTGACCATACTATGATGATAGTAGTAGTTAGGAGACCGTACTGATTTACAATATAAAATTTTATGCTTGTTCTAAATTCTTGTCTTAGATGGAATGAATGTATTATTTTACACAACTATGATTATTCACTATGGGCTGAAACTCAGATGCTTAATTATGGTTTTCTACACAATGGTGGTAATGAAACTTGAAACCCTAGGTTGACACATGACATGCCTTGGCGATTTAATATAGACATGCTTTAGTATATTTTCATAAATTAGGAGTATATTAGAGTAATATAATTGACATGCACTAGTTAGGTCAGTCATGAGATGAGTTGTCGCAATCCGGTTGATGATATTCCTTTTTGGGGTCGTATTTAGCTATTTGTAGTACGACCTGATTCACAGTTTTGGATCGTCTTCTTACAATTGATACAGTGAGGAACTATATTACTCGGTTAGTGGTGGAGCGATAAAAACCCTAGTTTTCTCTCTCATCTGAATCACAACCAATTTACTTTGTTTTTTTAGTTAATTTAGTTAAGATTAGATAATTTGGTCTTTCGACCACCAAAACAAACAATTTTCAGAAATATAATTCTGTTTTTTTGAACTATTAAAGTAAACAATCTTAGTCTCTGTGGGATCGATATCCCTTACTCAAACTTTACTATTCTATAATTGATACGAGCGCTTGTGTAAGGTAAAACCTAGGGCGTTTTTAAGGTGTTGTTTTTAACCACATATTTTGTACACACTTGATGTCACATCAAGTTTTTTGCGCCGTTGCCGGGGACTAAGCATTGTTCATTAGCTTTAGTAGTTTATTTATATTGTGTTATTGTAGTGTATTGAAATTTTGAATTTTTGTATGATTGATAGGTACTCTGAAAAGCATAAAGGGATTTGGAGGAGCATTAATTACGTCGTTGGACCTCTAGTGAGTTTTAGTTTATCTTAATTTCGTGCATAATTTTAGATTTATTTTCTGTTAATATTTAGAATAGTTTAGAAAGAAAAAATATATATAATTCTTTTTTTGTTTGGTGTATGACCGATCGAAAATTCCGTTTTGATCCCAATGTTGAATTAAAACCTTTTGATCCTGAGATCGAACGGAATTTTTATTGAAATAGTAGAGCTATTGAAGAGTTTCATTGTCAATCAGAAGAATAAGTGATGGGTGACCAAAGAGCCAACCTACCGAGGGCACCGGAGACATCCCTGAAAGGATACTACTCGCCCGATGCGTATGCTTCCTATGCTGATTTTCCAGAAGAAAAAGCGTTATTTATATGCTTCCTAAATTTTCTGGACTTAGAATTGAGGACCCATACCAACACATAAATGATTTCTTGGAGGTAGCCTCTACTGTTATATATGATAATCTTTCCAAAAATGACTTGAGAGTGCGATTGTTTCCTTGGTCGTTGAAGGAGAGAGCTAAGAGATGGTATATCAAATTGGCTAAAGCGATTAAAATTGATTGAGAAGCCCTTAAAATAGAATTCATAGAAAAGCATTATCCCATAGGAAATACCTCAGAAGCCTAAGATGCGATCAAAAGTTTTAAAGAGTTACCCGGTGAGAAGTTTCATGATGCTTGGGAGAGATATATTGAAATCTTGTATAAGTGTTCCCACCATAGAATCTTTGAATATGATGTAACTAAGAATTTTTACATGGGACTTGGAGATGCACATAAAACTTTGATAGATGCGTCAACACAATGTCAATTTATCCTAAAGCCAACAAAAGAACTCTTAGATTTGTTTGATAATATTAATAAGAATAAAATTCAATATGAATCTGAGTTGCGGGCTAGAAATGGACATGAGAGAGGATCTAGCAAATCATTTGTCATAGAGGGAAGGCCAGATGAGGATGTTAGAAAGTCAGTGGCATTTATAAGAGATAAATTAGAAAGAATTGACAAGTTTATTCAGTGAAGTCATTCTCTCACGAGAGAGAGGTTAGAAGTAGAAGCTGAGTATTTGTAAACTTAGTGTCAGGACATAATGGTTGCCGATACCAATGCATTGTGGAAATATTTAAATAATACCCCTTTCACTAATTCATACACCTCAAATGCTAGAAATCACCCACTTCTGTCCTATGGATCTACAAATGTGGGGAATCCACAGCCAAGGTTCCAATAGAGTCAACAATCATTCGACTCCCAATCAACAATCATGACTCTAAATCCTTAGTCAAATTACCAATCCAGACAGCCATCCAATAATTCTTAAGCTCTCCAACCATTAAATAATAATCAGGTTGTCCAACCATATAACTATCAAACTCAGCCTCAAGGAAACCAAACTCAAGGATTTAATCAAAATCAAATGTACCCTCTATATCCTCAAAATCATCTCCAACATCAAAATCCAACTTGAAATCCACCACTAAGACCACCTGGCTTTGAAGAAGCGGTGATGAGCGCCTTGAAGGAGTTAAAAAATCAATTTCTTGGGGAGTAAAAAAATCAATCTAATCATTTTCAGGCAGCTATCCAATCGATGAACTCTAAATCCCAATCCATTGCTCAGATAAAACCCAAATGGGGCAACTAGCTAATGTGGTGAATAGGATTGAAGAGGAAAGATTGCTTAACCAACCAATGGTTAATCCAAAGAGTCAACAAGTAGTGGATCGTGGTTCATTTACTGAGCATAATTATGAAACAGTCCAAGCCATTACAACTCTGAGAAGTGTAAGGGAAGTGGAAAGTATAGTTGAGGATGAACATGAAGAGAGGTTGTAGAGAAGAAATGAAGCGGAACAAGTACAAAGGAATGAAATTGAAAAAGAGCAAAGAAATGAGATGGAAAATGTCCAGAAAGATCAACCATTAGTGGAAGATGAAGAGCCAAAAAGGGCACCTATAAGGAGGAAGCCCCGTTTCCTCAACGTCTCAGAGAGCCAGCTAAAAATGGTAAGTATAAAAAGTCAGACATGTTGGATACATTCCGACAAGTCAAAATTAATTTGCCTCTCTTAGACATTATAGACCATATACTACCCTATGCTAAGTTTTTCAAGGACCTCTGTACGCAAAAGCGGAAAAAGACTCCAAAGAAAGTCATATTAACTGAACAAGTGAGTTCATTACTTCTAAGTAACATACCACCTAAGAGGAAAAATCCTGGTGCTCCCACTATTCCATGTATCCTTGGTTACCAGGAAATTGGTAGAGCTCTTCTTGATTTGGGTGTAAGTGTTAACTTACTACCATATTCAGTTTATCAACAGCTAGGGTTGGGAGAGCTTAGTCCTACCTCGGTGGAGCTTTAATTTGCAGACAAGTCAATCAAGCAAGTGATGGGAGTTCTGTAAGATGTCATCATTTAAATGGACAAGTTCTACTTCCCAGTGGATTTCAAAATTCTTGATACAGAACATGTTCAAGACTTGAAGGAACATATCCCAGTCATAATAGGAAGACCATTCTTGGCCACATCCAATGCGGATATTGATTGCAGGACTAGGGCAATTCTATCTTTTGGGAATATGAAAGTAAGGATGAATATTTTTTATATAGGTCAGCAAAGCAATACATGATGCGACATCAGGTGTATAAAAATATGTGGTTAAAAACAACACCTTAACGACTCTAGATTTTACCCTACGCAAGCGCATGTATCAATTGTAGAATAACAAATGTCTTGAGTAAGAGATATCGATCCCACAGAGACTAAGATTGTTAACTTTAATAATTTAAAAACACTGAATTATATTTTATGACAATTGTTTATTTGGGTGGTCAAAGACCAAATTATCTATTTTATCTAAAATTATCTAAAAAGCAAATTAAATTGGTTGTGATTCAGATGAGAGAGAAAACTAGGATTTTCATCACTCCACCACTAACTGCATAATATAGTTCATCACTATATCAATTATACGAGGGCGATCCACAACTGTGAATCAGGACGTACCACAAATAGCTAAATACGACCCCAAAAGGAGTACCATCAACCGGATCATGACTGACATAACTAGTACATGTCAATTATACTACTATAATCTACTCATACTGCATGAAAATAAACTAAAGCATGTCTATATTAAATCGTCAAGGCACGACCTGTGTCAACCTAGGATTTCAAGTTTCATTACCACCATTGTGTAGAAAACCATAATTAAGCATCTAAGTTCGTGCTCATGTTGAATAATCATAGTTGTTCAAAATAATATATTCATTCCATCTAAGACAAGAATTTAGAACAAATATAGAGTTTTATATTACAAATCAGTATGGTCTGTTAACTACTACAATCATCATAGTATGGTCAACAATTTTTCCTCTTTACAGTTGAAAACAATGAAAGAACTACATTACTTGGCTAGGGTTTTGCTAGAAAACCCTAGATACCGAGTTAGTTAACCATGGAAGACGATGACTACATCGTTGATGTAGAAATGCTCTCCACGGTCTTCTTCTCCGGATCTCTAGGTTTAAATATGGATCTCAATAGCAGCAAGTATGAATGAATGAATGAACCTTGAACCAACCTTTACGAACGTCTCACCAAAAACAAACAGCTGAACCTCAAAAACCAAGCACCCTAACTCTGATATATGATTGTGTATATATAGGCAATGGTATAGAGAGACCTTTTTCAGTCTTTTCACTCTAAAACTCATACAAACCCTAAATTCTCATATATATAAGTGTATATACATGTATATAGAGGTATAAAGTCGCATGCACGCCTTCCAATTGAGCTGGGGGTGAAACAGGAAAAATCAACAAAAAACCACCAAAAGTTATCTCACCTACGCTTCTAGCGTAGCAGGCCTACGCTTTAAGCATAGGTCTAAGCATAGAAATGTGATTTCTAGCCACTTTTTGAAACTGAAAGCGTAGGCAAAAGTGTAGGTATTTTGTGAAAAAATATTTTTCTCCGCGAATGCTCCAAAACGACCGTCTTGAACCCTTGATACTTTTTATTGAAGATGACGGCTTCTGGAAATGCCATTTTTGCCCTCCGGGAGCCATTTTTGTCTCATACTACCTCTTTGACTCTCCTCTTGAATAGAAAGAACATACTCTCCAGTTAATTCACCGAAGTTAGCTCAATTTCTTCATTAAGCTCCTGAAACAAGCCTTAACACACAAAAGTAATAAAGATACCAAATAATGTAATGAAAGAACATAACAATAGTGAGTTACGAGGTCAAAATATCTAATATTTGATACCTATCACACCCCCAAACTTACATATTGTTAGTCCTTTGCTTTTGTGAGGGTTGAGAATTACACTTAGCACGTGTAACAAGCCTTTTAAACCCCTAGGTTACCCTTAGTGGATGAGTGAAGTCTCGTGAAGATTTCCAGTGATGGTACCTACAAACATCTCAGTTCTCTGTAATCACGCATCCATGAATTCACACACAAGTTTAATTAATTCATGATATAATGCAAAAGACAGCAATGATACAAATACTCTCACTCACTACCGAACAATAATTATATCAATCTTCGTGTCATGAATGGTTCCCACTAATAGTGAATGATTTTGCTATTTTCTACTCTAAATCAAGACAACCTTCCGTGATTTTGTGAACACTAGACTATGATATTTCAGTTTCTCTTCTCCTACTTCATTGATCAAACTTTTCCATTTTTAATAAAAATACATCTTTCCATCTTTCCACTTTTCATCCCTTTTTGTTTTTCTAAGTCTTCATACTTTCCAGCAGGTATTTTTTGTCCCGGTCAACTAGGCCCGAACTTCTTCAATGGGATTTATGCTCATTAGTTTTCGTCCCTTTTTACCCGAACAATGATATTGGTGATACCAAAACCAAGTTACTCAGATCGACTAACTATTTTTCGCATTTTATTTTCTCAAAATAATTTTTTTCAATTTTCTCCATTTCAACCATAACATCTCCCCTTCTCCCCTTTTATTGTGGCAAAATTATTTTTCAACTACATAGTAAAAAATTAACCTATTTCTCATAGTGAATGTGTGCTTGTGCTTATAGGTTAATGTCGTCTTTCTTAATTTCAATTTCACTCATTCATTCACCCATGTAAAACCACATCACTTCACTAACTCGATCTAATCATTACTCTTATGAATGGGAATATCACATTACATACTACTCATACATCATAAACATGAACTCAATCAAATTGTAATGCAAAATATTCATGCGTGAAAACAAAGAATTTCTTCAAAACTTTAAAATTTTAAATTGTTTCCGAAAATTTCATTCCTTGTAATTCTATACCCTCACCCCAAACTTAAATCAGACCATATCCTCATGGTCAAAAATAATATAGGAAAATAGATACAGTTACCCTTGAAGCTTAATTCTGGATTCCAAAGCAAAACATGAATCCCCTCCCCCAAACTTGATTTGGATCACCTGTAGATAGCATCAACAAAGCACAAATACCCAATCATAGCAAGGGAAAAGAAATTTCATCATAACTATCCAGAAATCAACACATGCTTTGAAGGAATAAAAAATTATCTTTATTTTTTTAGAACAAAAAAAAAATAATAATAATAAATGATTTGGACTTAAGGGTCTATAATCCTAAAATAAAATAAAATAAACAAAGACATGGCCTTAAGGGTCTACCGTCCCTAAAAAAAAAATAAAACACAAACAAAAAATCCTAAACCTAAATCTAAATCATAATTTTCCTTCTCTTCTTCATCATTTAACATGGCGTTTTTCAAACATATCCGGCAGTCTGCAGTCTCTTCCAACTTCTCCAAATCTTCTTTCGGATATATCTTCATAATCGTCCACCGCATCTCATCCAGCTCCTTCATCCTTCACCCAACTGCTCGGAAATGGTCTTCAATAACAGAAACGGGTATGGAAGATAATGTTCAAATTTATCAGCACCTGCCTATTCTCTACTCACAATTGCTTGGGAAATCAACATCTCAGCCATGATCAATGTTGGAACACATACTTCATACCCATGAGTTAGGGCATACAAAGTTCTAAGCATAGTGTGATCCCTTGCACTAGTTCGATTATTGGGTCGAAGTTGAGCTGAAACGACACAATTCAAATAAAGCAGATCCGACTTCAACCACTAATTCTCACACGTCCTATCTCTTGGATCTGATACTGCACATAATTCCTGAACCATCTCCTCATCCATATGTGGCCATACTTAAGGACGTTTCTTCAATATTCCTTGTAAGTTTGCTGGAGTACCAATCGGTATATTCCACACATCAGTAATACTTCTTCTTCCAATCACTATAGGAGCACTCCACTGAGTCACTTTAGCCTTCATCACCTCAAATCCTATCGGTCCCAAAATTGTCATATTTTCATAGAACTTTCAGACCAAGCCTGGATACACCTTTTCTCCTATCAGTTTCTATAAACTTTTCAATCCTCATTCCTTAAGGATTTTCCTACCGGGTGCAATTAATATTTAGTTCATCCTCTCCGGATGAAATATTTTTTCAAATTGCAATCTGCACTGCATAAACTATTTCGGTGTGGTTCGGCTTCCAGTCCGACTCGTGACTCCTTCATTCGAGCTCTTCATATCCACATTTGGTTCTGTACCTTCTATTAATTCCTCCGGGTCAGAATAATATTCATTAGCATTATCGATACTAACCCCCTCGAGAAAGACATAATAGAAAAAGAATATCTAACTCTAATGCTCAACCCTTTAGAATTGTGAATTGTGAATTATGTCTACTCTATGGATGTAGTAAAATCAGAGATGAAAAAGGATTTAAAACCCTTAATTGACTCGGAAAGTGAAAGTAATGACTTATCCAACTCCAACTTGTATTTTCATTCCACTTCCTTATCGAACTAGGATTACCCTAAAAAGTTTATAGAAAATATACAAAAAATCCTAAAATTTACTTTAAAAAATCCTAATACAAGTACAAATACGAACTATGCCAAAACACCTCTCAAATAGGTAAAATTTTCAAATTTTCAAAACCTCCCTCGTAACCTTACGCTTCAAGCGTAGCTACGCTCCAAGCGTAGGTTGGCCTGATTTTTTTTTTTTCAAATGAACCTCTTCTTCTAATCAATTCATATATTCTTTATAATGCACCCCCAAACATAAACGCACAAATGTACACATAGTGCGATAAAAATAAAAATAAAAATAAAAAACTGGAAAATTCAAAACATCAGCACCTTGAATTAGAAGTGTAAAAATTAGGGGACACATCAAACTTAACAAAATTGATTTCAAAATTGTCATTTTATACAATATGAAAATAAAATAAAAACAGTTAAAGAATAATCGTTAAAGTGGTCACATAAAACCCTATGACAAAATCTATCCGCTACACGATTTATCTCTAATGTAAAAAAAATGACCTAAAAATAAAACAAAAACCTAACTAAAACTAAACTAATCCTCATCATTAGAAGTCGGTGGTATAAGTAGAATCTGCACACCTATATGCTGACTCATACAGTCAAACCAATGAAATAACCACCTCTAATCTCTCTGACGGCGTATTGTCTCACCTACCAATGACTAGTCTAACCCCTACATCCATGCAATAAGGGCATCAAATTGTGCCTAAGACATAGTAACAGTGCCACCTACAGGTGCCTCCAGCAACACAACCTCATCTTCAGCCACCGACATCTGTGGCATCTCAGCCTCATCAACAGCCTCAACATCCTGAGCCATACTCGTATCATCCTGACCAACATCATCAGCTTGCGCTTGAGCCTGTGCATCTGGGGCTGGTAATATGTCGAACCTCGGTCTCTACCTCATAATAGCATCTCGATGCAATCAGGTCCAGACACCAATCCATATCTCTTTGGCATACGGGGTACCCTCTTTGAATCTATTCCGCTCACCCGCATCCATCTCAATCTCGACATCCAGCATAATCTTCATCACCAAGCATGGGAATCGAATGAGAAACAAACACTAACCAACCTTGGTCTCCTTGCGCAAATGAATATAATATGTATATAGGCCCTCCCACAAAATTACGTGGGATAGAAATGCATCGCTCAAACTCGAAAGCATAAAAAGGGCCAGAAATGGCGGATAACACATGGTGGTATGGTTGTGCGGCAGAATTTGGGACTATCATATCCCAAAACCAAAGCATCTGGTGATAGTTCGCCTTCTTCGTCCAGTTCCGATATGTATCAGCCCACTACCCCGCAGTCTGAAGTATAATAATCTCATAAATAGATGGGAGTATCTCGAGCATAGATGAGACCACAACAGCTAGCTCGGGTGGACACTCATCCGGAATACCCAACGCCTTAACAATAGTCTAGGGAGTAATCTCAATCTCAGTACCTCGGACCACTGTCCGTAGTCTCAGCCCCTACTGAAAAGGCGCATGTCTAGCCAGAACTCCCGGATCATATCCTCATAAATATGCGTAGTAATCGGGGCCAGAATATGTAAAAACCGTCGGGCCCTCAATCGACCTATCATTAGGCGGGGATAGGATGTAAATCCTCGAATATCCTCATCAGGTATGTCCGCTCCTGTTGATAGCCCTTCCGGATCACCCGGTCTAGTAAATCATCTACCGATGTTGTCTGGGGCATAGGTAAAAATAGAGTCAAAACTCTGGGGTCACCCTCCACATGTGGCTCCGGTACCTTTTCATCTGCTCGATCATCGCCTTGAGCGGCGTCCTCCTCCTGCTCAGTGTTATCACCCTCTGTATCCTCCTCCATCTACTTAGCCTGCTGCTCCGGCATAGGTGGCGGTGATGGTTCCCGTGGAGCAACAGGATCAACTATTAGGCGACCATGTGGCAATAGGATGTCGCATTCCTGTGTGGAACTCTCTGACATCTCTGCCTCAATAGACGAGGAAGATGAGGATGCCAAATCAACATATTGTGGTCTCCTGGAGTGTGTACTCCGATAGTGAATCAGGGATGGTGCCGGAGATGACGATCTCAACCTCTATCGCACCGGTGGATCAGCCACAACTGTAGCCTGAGCCACTTATCTCGCTGACAATTTGGTTCGTGTCATGCCTACAATAGGGAATTTTTGAAAAGTAAGCGATAATGAACCGGACACCGAATCAAACTCAAAATATATCTAAATATATCCAATATGATGATTAAACAAGCCGTCATCCCAAAAATTCTATAGTCAATCCGCTTTCGAAGTGAAAAAACTCAACATTTTAGAAAATGAATCAAATACGATTTTGATTGGACTAGTTCGTCAATACTAGTTTAGAATAGTTAAATAAGTCATATGAAATTAAAATAATGGAACTAAACTCACCGAATCAAAAGAAACGATGATTTTCCAAAAATTGAGTTTCGTAGACTTTTCGATTTCTTCACGTGAATCTAGACAAATCACCAACTAATCTGATGATCCGCTAGCAAAGAATGATGAGGAATCGAATGAACAAATGGTAGAATCAAACTTCGTAAAGATTGGTGGAGGATTGAGAGAGAACAAAGAGTTTGAATGGAATGGGGGGTAAACCGTTGACGGGTCTTGTTTATAACTTGCCCGTAGTTACGCTTGAAGCGTAGGTCCCCATGGCCCAAATTGTTTTTCTTTCGTCTTCAACTCCATCTTCAACTCCATGCCTTCTTAATGCTTCCTAGGCTCAATTTACACTTCCTACTCAAATGATGATGGTCTTGCGACTCATTTTTACAAACTCGATCTTAAATACTAAAATAACTAAATTACCGTCTACAAGTACAAACTATGCGTAAAAGCTACTCTTCATCACCTAGTACCAATATTTAACATTATTGGTATGACGTTGCTGCTTCTCAATACTTCGGATCAAGCTTATCCACCTCGGGTGGTGGTTCAGTTAGATCGATCGTTTCTACCACACGCTGTACTGGTTGTACCTCTAAATAATGCTTCAATCTTTGTCCATTTATGACAAACTTCTTTCCAATGTCAGGATCATCGAGCTCCACGGCTCCATGGGGGAAAACCTTCGTAATCTTGTATGGCCCATCCCATGTCAATTGGAGCTTGCTAGGAAACAGCTTAAGTCTCGAATTAAATAGCCAAACCTTTTGGCCGGGCTCAAAAACTTTCTTTCTAATATGTTTATCATGAAACGGTTTTGTTCGGGCCTTGTAAATCCGAGAGTTTTCATACACATTATTTTTCAACTCTTCAAGCTCTTGAAGTTGAAGTTTCCGCTGCGCACCGACTTTCTTTATATCAAAATTTAGTCTTCGAATAACCCAATATGCTCGGTGTTCCAGCTCTATAGGGAGATGACATGCTTTACCATACACAAGACGATATGGCGACATACCAATCGGTGTCTTAAACGCAGTCATGTATGCCCAAAGTGCATCATTTAGCCTTCAAGGCCAATCCTTCAAATCCGGACGCACAGTCTTTTCCAAAATATTTTTAATCTCCCTATTAGAAACCTCCACTTGTCCTTGTGATTGGGGGTGATATAGCATACCAATTCTATGAATGACACAATACTTTTTACAGAGAGCAGGAAAAAACTGGTTGTCAAAATGGCTTCCGCCATCACTAATCATAACCCTTGGCATACCAAATCATGAGAAAATGTTCAACTTTATAAATTCTTCTACCACGTCATGATCAACATATTTGGTGGCTATAGCTTCTACCCATTTCGAAACATAATCAACCCCCACAAATATGTACTCCTTCTTATCTGCTCTCGTAAATGGTCCCATAAAATCAATACCCCACACATCAAATAATTCTATAATCAGAATCGGGGTTAAAGGCATCATGTCTCGTCCAGATATGGATTCGAGTTTTTGACATCGCAGAGCAAAACTTGAAAGCATACTTGAATAAGGAAGGCCAGTAAAATCCACTCTGCAGCACCTTGTGGGTTGTCTTCTTAGCTCCGAAATGCCCTCCACATTCAAACGAGTGACAAAATGTCAGTATGCTTTGCACCTCACTCTCGGGGATGCATTTTCTAATAATCTTATCAGAGTAATACTTATACAAACGTGGATTATCCCAGATATAAAATTTTACTTGGCTGAACAATTGATTTTTCTCATTCTTAGACCATCCTTTTGGGATTCAACTTGTGACTTTATAATTGACACTGTCAGCATACCACGGTATTTGTTCCACCACAGCCACATTGAATAGATGTTCATCAGGGAAATAATCCTTAAGATGAGTAATTTCCTTTGTGGATTCGACAATAATCCTTGACAAATGATCCGCAACAACATTCTCTGAACCCTTCTTATCTTTGATTTCCAGGTCAAATTCTTGTAGCAATAGAATCCACCGAATCAGTCGGGGCTTAGAGTCTTTCTTCATCAACAAATACCTCAGAGCGGCATGATCCGATTAAACAATGACATTGGTGCCCAATAGATATGATCGGAATTTATCCAAGGCAAAGACAACTGCCAACAACTCCTTCTCGGTAGTTGTGTAGTTCATCTAAGCTTCATTCAGAGTCCTACTTGCATAGTAAATGGCATATGACAGCTTATCTTTCCTCTGACCCAACACAGCTCATATGGCATAGTCAGAAGCATCACACATTAGCTCAAATGGGAAAGACCAATCTGGCGGATGAATAATCGGGGTTGATGTAAGTTGAGTACGCAATTCCTCAAAAGCATGAAGGCACTCTTTGTCGAAGATAAAAGTAGCGTCCTTAGCCAATAAGTCGCATAACGGTCGGGCAATTTTCCTAAAATTTTTAAAAAACCTTCGGTAAAACCCAGCGTGACCCAAAAAAAAGTTTATCTGCTTAACCGATGCGGGAGGAGGCAGTTTTGAAATTAATTCACCTTCGCTTTATCTACCTCTATCCCTCGCTTGGATACAATATGGCCCAGTACTATCCCCTCTTGAATCATAAAATGGCTCTTTTCCCAACCTAGGATCAGATTCGTCTCCTTACATCTCTTAAGTACCAGTTCTAGATGTTTTAAACATTCTTCAAAGGTTTCCCCAAAAACTGAGAAGTCATCCAAGGATACTTCAAAGAATTTATCTACCAAGTCAGAGAATATAAACATCATACACCGTTGGAACGTTGCTGACGCATTACACAAACTGAATGACATCCGTCTGTAAGAAAACGTGTCATATAGACAAGTGAAATTAGTTTTTTCCTGATTAATAGGATCAATCACCACCTGATTGTAGCTGGAATACCCATCCAGAAAGCAGTAATAGCGTTGTCCGACTAATCTCTTGAGGATTTGATCAATAAATGGTGACGTAAAATGATCCTTCCTGGTATTTAGGTTGAGCTTTGTATAATCAATACACACATGCCACTCTGTGGTCATGCATTGTGGAATTAGCTCACCTTTTGAGTTAGGCACCACTGTGATTCCCGACTTCTACGGTACCACCTGAGTAGGACTAACCCATGTGCTATCAGAAATGGGGTAGAAGATACCTACATCTAGCAATCTCACTATTGTTGACCCAAGGTTTTCCACCATGGGTAAACATGACATTTTGATGATAACAAACCATTGAATGTGGTAAATTTAATGTCTACTTGAGTTATGCTTAATAGGTTATTGATTCAAGATAAACTCAAGAGAGCTAGTGGATCCATGAGAAGATCAAGCAAAGGTGCTTAGAGCTCAAAAGACATTGGAGACATGGATGGAGACATCAACCCAAAGATTAAACAAAATTAAAGATCAAATCAATGGGTAAAATAGTCTTGGGTGAGTGCTAGATTAAATGTAAAATTATTTTTGAAATAACTTAATAGAAAGCTCAACTTTTGACCATATAGCATATAGGATCATGCATATCATTCATGAGTCCTTGCATCATTAGCATTAGACTATGAACATCATTTAGTCTTTGCTAAAGTTGAGTTAGTTCAAGCTTTAATAAGCTATGGAAGAACTCAACAAAGATGTTGTCCTAGAACCATTAACTTAACTCATATCACTTGAAAAGGATTCTAGATTCATATTAAAGCTTTGAACAAAATTGTTAAACCATGAAAAAAAGTTTTGTCTAATATTAAGAATTTGTTTAAATTGGAAAAACATTTTAAGATCTCAATATTGACTTTAGGCATGTCAAGGAAATTAATAAGTTTCTAAGACATCCTAGGAGTGTGTCTAAGTCATTTCGGAAAAATCCCAAAAGATTTCACGAAAAACCATCAAGTGGGTTAGAAGTTCGAAATAAAGCATCACATTCAAACGACCATATGGCACTCAAAACTGGGTCAAATAGAGTGATCCAAATCCTAAAATCAAGAGCTTGAAGTATTATTTCCAAAAAGCTAAAGAACGCCTTCATCCAAGTTACGGAACAACAGTTATGACCAAAAGAATGAATTGCGTTGAAACTGGGCTGAACAACCCAGTCAACTGGGTAAACACCTAGTCGACTGCCTGTTGACCCCAGAAGGCCAGTCGACTGACTAAGTCAGAGAGTTAAAAATAAATTTTGGAATGAATTTTTGAAGACCCAGCCGACTGCCCCAAAACACCCAGTCGACTGCCTCATTCGGAATTTGAATTCTAACAGCTAGTTTCGAATCCAAAGTGTTCCAAAACTTCCCAAAACACCCCCAAATGGCTATATTGTGTGCCTATGCAATATATATGCCTCATATGAGCCAAAATGGGGTAGATAAGAGAGGGATATAGGAGTATGAAAAATCTATCATTTGTGCTTCAATTTTGAAATCATTTTTGTGTAGAAAACTCCTACATGAATCACCACATGAGCATCATTCATATATTCTTCTAGTGATTTATTCTTCATACTTGAGTTGAGATTTTCAATTGAGTATTTCATTTATGACTCTAAGTATGTGAGGAAGTGAGCTTTGAATTTCTATATCCATCTATTGAGAGGTATGTTGTACACACTCAAAATTCAATTCATATTCTTTGTGAGTGAAAGACCAAGAAGTTGTCTTCGCTTGGGATGATCTTGTTGAAGATTGTATGGGTTTGCTATTCACCCGGAAATAAGGAAGCATGTATGGGTTTGCTCATTCACCCGGAAAGAAAGAGATGTGAGAGATTGTTTTTTACCCCCGTAAGAAAAGCACGATAGTGGAATCCTTGGGAGGTTATATTAAGGCATGGATGTAGACTAAAGATTTGGTTGAATCATGTAAAAATCTCGGTGTCTATGGTGTGCATTTTCTCTAACCCTTATCTCTTTACTTTAAAAGCAATTGCCATTTATAATCTTGAGCTTTATATATCAATGTTATGGAATTGCTCGTGTTTGTGTATCAATCAAGAGGTTAGGAAAATGCATAGTTGAAATGAATTGAATTGTGAACATGATTGGATTATAGCTTAGACTACCATCTCATTTATATATAATCCATGTGCACACCAAGTGTTTGATAAAATTCATATTCAACACACCTTAGCATAAAATGTTCATATGCACCCCAAGTGTTTGACACAATGCATATTGAACATGTCATACTTCTTAAGAGTTTATATGCACAAAATGTTTAATTACTTTTCATAAACTCTTCAAAGTATTCTTTATAACAAATAACACTTTGCATTATTTCTATACATATGTGAGAGAAGTGTTTATACATATTTAGTTGAAATGAATACTTGAATGCTTTAACTAGTTCTCATTCTTGAATCCATTACGTATATATTTGGTAATGCAATTCATTGTTCATGATTCAAAGTATGAAATGAGGTAGTCACTTAAGGATCATCTATCTAACTAAGTGTTTGACTAGAGCTCTACAAAGATTAGTTTTGTTAAAACAAAGTCAAACCGAAAAAGACTCAAAGTTTGTAATTGACCCTATTCACCCCCCTCTAGGTGTCAATATATGGCCAACAACTACTTCTTTCATCACCACCTCTTTCATATTTGGATTCAGCCTTCATTGCATTTCTCCTGATGGCTTTGCATCATCCTCAAGATGTATGCAATGCATGCAAATCGAGGGGTCTATGCCTTTCAAATCAGCAATGCTCCATCCTATTGCCTCTTTATTCTCACTTAGAATAGCGACTAGACTCAATTCTTATTTTTCTATCAATTTTGAAGATATAATCATAGGAAAAGTCTCACCGGGTCCTAAGAAGACATATTTCAATTTTTCAGGAAGTTCCTTGAGTTCCAAGGTAGGAGGAGTAGTTAAGGAGGGAATTAGTGGAATCGGCTCCCGCCATGATTGAGTATATAAAGCAGTCTTCATCACATCCGGCTCTTCATTTTGCAACTTCCAGTATGTCTCCCAATCAGCAGTTTCCTCATATGGCCATTCTCTAGTCATAAATGACTCTAGCTCATCTCTCTCCAGTATTTGAGTTAAAAAATCTGCTATGATATCATCCAGTTCATCACACTCATTAATCAGAAAACATTCCCCAGATTTAGGCATTTGGTGGCTTCCTTCGAACACATTCACTCTCACCTTCATATTTCCAAAGGTCAGATCCATGGCTCCGGTTCTGCAATTAATGTATGCATTTATCGTAGCTAAGAGTGGTCTTCCAAGTATTACTGGAATGTGCTTCTTCGAGTCAGGGACAGGTTCTGTATCCAGGACTAGAAAATCAACTAGAAAATAAAACTTGCCCACTTGAACAATGACATCTTTAAGCACTCCCCTTACCTGTTTGATAGATCGATCAGCAAATTGAAGTACGGCCTCAGTGGGGCTGAGCTCACTTAACCTTAGTTGTTGGAAGAATGAATGAGGAAGCAAGTTAATACTCGCACCTAGATTAAGAAGAGCTCTACCAATTTCCTGGTCATCGATGACACATGGAATAGTGGGAGCACCGAAATCTTTCCTCTTAGGTGGAGTATCACTTAAAAGCAATGAACTCACTTGCTCAGTCAATAGTATTTTTATTGGATTCTTCGCTCTGCTCTTTCGCTTCTGGGTGCAAAGATCCTTGAAAAACTTAGCGTAAGGCGGTATTTAGGCAATTACATCTAAGAGAGGTAAATTAGTCTTGACTTGCAGGAATGTTTCCAACATATCAGATTCTTTCAACTTTTCGTATTTTGCCAACTCTCTAAGACGCTGAGGAAATGGCATTGCCTTCTCCCAAATTGCCCTATCTGGCTCTTCTACTGATGGTTGATCCTTCTGGACTCTCTCAGCCTATTTTCTTGCATCCTTTTTCCTCTGCTCTTCTTCAACTTCCTTCCTCTGCTCTTGTTCTGCCTCCTTTTTTCTTTGCAACCTCTTTTCATGCTCCACCTTAACTCGACTCTCCACTTCCCTTTCACTTCTCAGAGTCTTGATTGCTTGAACCATTTCATTAGGTTCATTAACAAATAACCCAAGCTCCAGTGTTTGTTGTGGACTTGGGTTAGCGATCGGCTGACTAGACAATCTCCCTGGCTCTTTTATATTCCTCTCATTAGCCATTTGGCCCATCTGCATATGTAGTTGTCCCAATGATTGGGTATGAATACCTAGCTTGTTATGATTATCCAGTATAACTTGTTCTAATCTATTGGTCTGAAAACCGGGTTGAAGAGTTTGGTTTCTTGGAGGCTGGGTTTGGTAATTATATGGATGCACAGCTTGATTGTTATTGAAAGACTGAAGATCTTGGAAATTATTAAATGATTGGAGAGCTTAGGAATTATTAGATGTTCTAGGTTGGTAATTGGACTGAGAATTTCTAGCCATGATTGTTGGTTGTGAGTCGAATGATTGTTGACTCTGTTGAAACCTTGGATGTTGGTTATATGATTGTTGTCTCTTAGTGAACCTTGGTTGTTGATTATATGACTATTGTTTGTCTGTGAATCTTGGTTGTTGATTGCATGATTGCCCTTGTTGGAATTTTGGTGGTAGATTCTCTATATTAGTAGATTTGTAAGAAATGAGTGGATGATTTCTAGCACTAGAGGTGTATTAATTGGTGAAAGGGCCATTATTGGAATAGTTCCACGATGCGTTGGCATCGACAACCATTATCTCATGACACTCATGTTGGGAATACTCAGCTTCGCCTTCAAACGTCTCTCAAGGAAGGGAATGACTTCGCTGCCTAAACTTTTCAATTCTCTCTAATTTCTCTCCAAAACAATGCCATGGTATCTCTCACATCATCATGCTCTACAACATACGATTTCTCAAATCTCCTATCTTGTTGTCCACCTCTAGACCTCAACTCAGATTGATATTGAATTGTGTTTCACTGATATTATCAAAGATCTTCAAAAGTTCTTTAGTTGGCTTTAAAATAAACTGACCTTGTGTGGCCACATCTATCAAAGTCTTATGTGCCTCTCCAAGTCCCATGTAAAAATATTTAGCAATATCTTGTTCAAAAAACCTATGGTGGGACATTTATACTGAATTTCATTATATCTTTCCCATACATCATGAAAATGCTCACCAGGGAACTACCTAAAGCTTTTGATTGCATCTTGTGCTTCTAAGGTCTTTCCTATGGGATAATGTTTTTCTATGAATTCTCTCTTAAGGGTTTCCCAATCAATTTTAATTTATTTTAATAATTTGATGTCATTTTTAGGCAAATTGCCATACCTAACTGTAAAGGCTACCTCTAGGAAATCATTGATGTGCTGGTGTGGGTCCTCTATTCTAAGGCCTGAAAATTTTGGAAGCATATTGATCATGATTGTCTTGATCTCGAAGTGCTTCACTCCTTCTTCCTTCAAAAAATCAGCATAGGAATCGTACGCATCAGTGCGTAATATCCTTTCAATGATGTCTCTGGTGCCCTTTGTTGGTAGGCTCTTTGGTCAGCCATTGTTTCTTCTTGCAGACAATGATGATCTTCAATAAATCAACGTAAACGATGGAGAGTCTATTCGATCTCAGGATCGTACTCGACTAACGTAGTGCTTAAATTAGAACGGGTCGGTCTATCAGTCATACGCTACTCAAACAACTATATTCTTTTTTTGATATTTTTGTGAACTAAAAATTAACTAAAGTAACTATTTCTAAATTAAAGGAAATAAAGCAAGAATTAATATGCGAAAATCTAGGTAACTAGAACTCACAAAAGTTTGAGACGCAACTTTAGAAGCTCCGTTTTTCCCTTTTAAGCTCTTCAGATTACCTGTCAATCACACAAAAGTTTAACTTTAGTTACATCTACAATAACGCAATGCAAATAAACTACAAAAGCTAATGAAAAATGATCAGTCCTCGGCAATGATGCCAAAAACTTGATGCGACGTCAGGTGTATAAAAATATGTGGTTAAAAAATACACATTAATGACTCTAGGTTTTACCCTACGCAAGTGCACGTATCAATTGTAGAATAGCAAATGGTTTGAGTAAGGGATATCGATCCCACAAAGACTAAGATTGTTCACTTTAATAATTTAAAAACACTGAATTATATTTTCTGAAAATTATTTGTTTGGGTGGTCAAAGACCAAATTATCTATTTAATCTAAATTATCTAAAAAGAAAATTAAATTAGTTGTGATTTAGATGAGAGAGAAAAATAGGCTTTTCATCGCTCCACCACTAACCGCATAATATAGTTCATCACTGTATCAATTCTACGGGGCGATCTATAACTGTGAATCAGGTCATACCGTAAATAGCTAAATACGACCCCAAAAAGGAATACCATCAACCGGATCATGACAACTCGTCTCATGACTGACCTAACTAGGACATGTCAATTATACTACTCTAATCTACTCCTACTGCAAGAAAATAAATTAAAACATGTGTAAAACCCCGTGTTATTATCCTTTTTACTGAAATTATTTTTGATTTAATTTCGGTAATGACGTCACTTGTTCTTGACGTATTGTTTGTTCTTGGTATTTGATACCTGTAAATTTTTCTCGTTTAGTTTAAAAGTCGACTGGACGACACATTGTAATTAGTCGGGCTTGTTTAGTGTTCCGATGTTTGGGTTTCTACCCCGATATATTTAATTGGGCGTCACGTTATTAATTCGGGTTTGCGAGATTACGTTTTGGTATTCCCGGTATTTTTCGGAAATTTATTGTATATATATATATTTAATTATATATATATAGTTTGGGGGTTATTTCGCAATTACGGATACTTGAAGGGTTAGTTTTGCATTTAGGTCATATATATATATATGTATATACTGATCTGCTGAACGACTCAGCTTCTTCTCCACGACTCCATTGCTGCTCATTCTTCATTGACGACCGAAGCTGCTCCTTGCCTTCTTCTCCTCCACCTCCATGGTCGCCGGCGAGAGAGAGAGAGAGAGAGAGTCGGCAGCAGCAGGAGAACGGGTTGCGGCTGGAGGCGCGCAACTAGGAGCAGCGGCGGCGACCGAGCTGGGTCGATGACCCATGGTGGTCGTCGGTTGGACCAGGCGGCGGCGCAGGAGGCCGTGGTGGCGTAGGGTGGCGCAGGGCAGAGCTGAGCTCGTGCAGGGGAGACGCGCGTGGGCAGGGGCGATCCGGCCGGGCTTCGGCCAATTTTTCGGCGACCTTCCGGTGATCGGTTTGAGCCGATTTTCGGTGAGTAGTTTCGTACCTACGTAGTATTCGTCATATATTAATTTCGTGATTTTACGTTGAACGATTTGCCCGGAAATCGCATTTATAGGTTATAGTTTTCGTTTGGGGCATTTTAGATTTAACCCAATTATTTAACTTATTGTTAACGGGCTTCGTATATATCGTATAGGTTATCGAGGTGGACATTTCGATATATGTGAAATATTTTTCGGACGACTTTGGTTGGTGGGCGTTATATTCGGGCGCCGGTACTGTTCACGGTGGGCCCGAAACGGCTGTTCTGTAAGCGTATTTCAGGTGGGAAATTATATTTCTCACTCCGCATTATTGAAGTAGTTTAGGGGTGTAAAACCCTTATTTAATTTAATATAGATATTTTAAATCGTTAATTTAAATATCTATGATTCGTTTAGAATCTAAATTGGACTTAGGAATTAATTTAAGAAAATTAATTAAATTAATTCCTATGAGATAAATTAAATTCTTATTTAAATTGAATAAGAATAGACGGCTTAGAATTTTCCTTGAGAATTAAATGGACTAGTGTATATGTGGACGTAAGGGGCGCGAATACTTAGACGCTATGTTAGGTTCCCTTACGATACGTGAATCAATTGCTTTAATTTATTTTAAAAGCAGGTTAAGGGAAATTGAAATATTTTCTAAAGAATTAAGAAAATATATTTTAGAAAATATGAGTTATATATGAAATTATTTTCATATGATTTAAATGCTTTAATGTATTTTAAAAGCATGTACAGAGATTTTGAAATTCATGTGGATATTTTCATAAATATGATGTTATACATATTTGTGTTGATGCATGTTGTGCATGAGAAGTCGCAACTGGGTTGTGCATCCGTCTTTGGCTTATAAGTCGCAACTGGGCTGTGCATCCATTTTCGGATTTCGTATTGGAAGTCGCAATTGTGTTGTGCATATGAAGTCGCAACTGGGTTGTGCAAATGAAGTCGCAACCGTGTTGTGCATATGAAGTCGCAACTGGGTTGTGCAAATGAAGTCGCAACCGTGTTGTGCATATGAAGTCGCAACTGGGTTGTGCAAATGAAGTCGCAACCGTGTTGTGCATATGAAGTGCAAATGAAGTCGCAACCGTGTTGTGCATATGAAGTCGCAACAGGGTTGTGCAAATGAAGTCACAACTGGGTTGTGCATTGTGTTTCATGGGGTTTCTGCCATGAGGTTTATGAGTCACTCTGCCTTGTATAGCTTTATGTGATCTCATTTAACATGTATACGTGATATTATTACATGTGATGTTGGAGCAGGTTTAATATGTGTTATTATTGCCTGTTGGATTTGGGAGCATGTTATGTATGAATATTGCGAATTTAATTCATATTTTATAAATGCTCAGTTGAAAATGAGAAATGTGAAACAAGACTTTAAATGAGAAGATTATTAAAGTATAAATGAAACGTATATCCTTATACTTGTGTTATATACTTTTGTGCCCGTAGGGGAGGTTAAGTATATTGGCCTAGTGACCTTTGTGGCTAGTTGCGGTTAGTGATGGACTGCAGAGATGATTTTGAGTTGATGCCTTAGAGAAGGCGGGGTTAACAGTCTTGTGATTGTGGTCAGTAGTTTTGTGATTGTGGTCAGTTGTGTGACCTTGTTGGAGATTTGATGTCCGAGATTGATTTTAGTATCAGTTATGAATCGGGGCCTTCGAGAAGGCGGGTGATGAGATTGTGAGTTGTAGTATGGACCTTTAGGTGTTTTTCACCTTTTGATGAATGAGTTATCAACTGTAGTTGAGAGTTTGATTGGTGAGAAGAGGTTATGGTTGAGTGACCTTATTAAGTACTCGAAGTAATGTAGCTTGACAGTCTTGGTCCTAGTGCTTAGTTCATTCCCCTAAGCATTCCTTGTACTGTGTTTTGTACGCTGGTACGCAGTCGTTGACTTGTATGTCATTCCTTGAATCATTGGTTACGGCGTGGTGCCGAACCTTTTCCTCGTGGTGTCATTGATTTTGTGGAGTTGGAAACGGACGATTGTGGTCCGTGAGTCCAACGTATTGTTCTTCCTTCATTGTCCTCTTGGGACATTATAGGAATCCTTGGAGTTGTAGTCACTCTTATCTGGCTGTCTGTCGGAAACGGAGTTTTTCACGTTTTGAAAACAAACTCGTTGTATTTTAAAGGAAAAACCCGTTTTCGCCTACCCCCGTAGCTAGTACAGGCGAATGACGGAGACCGGGGGCAAGACGGTCATTTTCATTGTATGGATTTTTAAAGAAAACCGATTCTATAGAAATTCTGAGGTTACGAGACTTCTTCCTTAAGAACCTCGACCTGTAGTGTTTTGAAAGGTGTTCCATTGTTTCACCTTTGTTTCGAATCATTTCTAAGTCTCGGGCATGAGGCTTGGTGTTGTTCAGTGCACACATATAGTGTTGCCTTTCCTTTTCGCTGGTTTGTTGATGTCACCACCTAGGTGATTTGAGTTGTTACACGTGTTAGGGGCATGGATGCCAAGCGGTGGATTTCGATCCTCGTGGACATTAGAGGTGAGTATGTTTTCCCTCTGTTGGAGTTTCTGGTTAGCGTTGTGAGCGCTAGATGATTGGTTAGATTTGACATTAGTGTCGTGTACCTAGTGTACACTGGTGAGAGTAGTGTAAACTACTGGTGTTGGTACTCGGAGTACGAGTCTTAGTTGTACATTACAGACTCATGCTGTGTATTTATTCTTATATATATATATATATGTGCATATGTATGTATATTCCCGTTACATACTTACGTACGGTAGTATATGAGCGTGTGCCTTGGGTTTTGCGTGGATGAGATTAGTTGGGCTATATATATATCTTGCTAGATAGTTTAGCATTACCTAAACTGCCAGAGGATGTGGTAGTTAGAGTATCTTTTCCCACTGAGCTTATTTGCTCACAGGGGAATTTCATTCGTCCCCTGGTATTCCACGCCAGGTTGCAGGAAATATACGGCTATGAGCAGGATGCAGTGCAACGGCAGCTTTCTTTTGTTTCCTTGTTACAGGTTTTGGAGTTGCGTTGGGTGATGTGGTTACGGTTGCAACACGACTGGGTTTGGGGACGATAGGTATCCGCTTTCAGTTTCTCTACCCATTGATATGGGATTGTTATGTATTCTTTTTTTGGGAGCCAGTCTGTTGGCATATCCCTGTTGATGTATCCTTTAGTTCCTGTATTTATTCTTTCTGATGGTTATTGTATTTATTTTGCACAGCTAGGTGCATGTCTTGTATTCCTATTCGAGCATTTGTGGCTCTGTTGAGTTTAGAGGGTTTGGAGGGGTTTTGGTTTCTTTCCACTACCTCGGCCCTAGTAGGATTGATGAATGTGGGGCTTGGAAGCCATTGTCATTATCGAAATGTTATTGGCAGGTACTTGTGCTGTGGTTGTGTATCCGGATGTTCCATTTACAAACGGAACTTTGCCGGATTTTCGTTAGATTCCGCTGCTTTGTTTATTATTCATTTGGGTATGAAATATACCGTTCCATCATTATTCCATACGTTTTCATGGCTAATGATATCTTAGTTGGTTGCTCATCATAATGATCACATCCTTGATCCCTTGGATATCCCAGTTCGGGAGTCTTAGGAATTAGGGACGTGTCAGCATGGTATTAGAGCATTTTACCCTTTTGTAGGTGTTTGATGACCTTCAGTCATTGGTTTTCATTTGTTTTTCGTTTCTTTTTACTTCCGCATTCACTCCCTTAGCTCTTAGGCTCGGGTTTCGGAGTCCTAGGAATTTGGGGCGTGACAACATGTCTATATTAAATCGCCAAGGCACGGCCTGTGTCAACCTAGGGTTTCAAGTTTCATTACCACCATTGTGTAGAAAATCATAATTAAGCATTTGAGTTCTTTCTCATATTGAATAATCATAGTTGTGCAAAATAATATATTCATTCAATCTTAGACAAGAATTTATAACAAATATAGAATTTTATATTGCAAATCAGTACGGCCTCTTAACTACTACAATCATCACAGTATGGTCAACAATTTCCCCTCTTTACAATTGAAAACTATGAAAGAACTACATTACTTAGTAGATACCGAGTTAGTTAGTCATGAAAGATGGTGACTGCATCTTTGATGTAGAAACGCTCCCCATGGTCTTTTTCTCCAGATCTTTAGGTTTGAATATAGCTCTCAACAGCAGTAAGTATGAATGAACCTTGAACAAGCCTCTATGAACGTCTCACCAAAAACCAACAACTGAACCTCCAAAACTAACCACCCTAACTCTAATATATGATTGTGTATATATAGGCAGTGGTATAGAGAGGCCCTTTTTAGTCTTTCCACTCTAAAACTCATGCAAACCCTAACTTCTCATATATATAAGTGTATATACATGTATATAGAGGTCTGGAGTCGCAGACACGTCTTCTAATTAAGTCAGGGGTGAAACAGGAAAAATCTATAAAAAACCACCAAAAGTTACCTCACCTACGCTTCAAGCGTAGATGGCCTTACATTTCAAGCATAGTAGGCCTACGCTTCAAGTGCAGGTCCCAAACGTACCTCCAGGCGTAGGTCCAAGCGTAGAAATGTGATTTCCAGCCACTTTTTGAAACTGAAAGCGTAGGTATTTTGTGGAAAATCATTTTTCTCTGTGAATGCTCCAAAACGACCGTCTTGAACCCACGATAATTTTTTCTGAAGATGACGGCTTCTGGAAATGTCTTTTTTGCCCTCCGAGAGCCATTTCTTTCTTAGACTTCCTCTTTAACTCTCCTCTTGGATAGAAAGAACATACTCTCTAGTTAATTTACCGAAGTTAGCTCCGTTTCTTCATTAAGCTCCTGAAACATGTCTTAACACGAAAACATAATAAAAATACCAAATAATGAAATGAAAGAACGTAACAATAATGAGTTACGGGGTCAAAATGTCTAATATTTGACACCTATCAATACACCGGTCGAGTGTTTTAATGTAGAAGAAGTTAATAAGACTTATAAAGAACCGGTACTTCAGGGTTAGGCAAGAAATGACCTGGATGTTATGATTGAAAGGTCAAATGTAAAGTTTGACACATGCGATAAGCCAAGAGATTCGTCTGAATCTTCATTTGAGTCACCAGCGGCATTGGTGCCCGACAACTCACTTTATAAGATTGGGTTGTATGACAACACTGAAGGTCGAGAGAAGAGCTTAGTGATGAAAAGATCGGAGGTGAATTTTGAAAATTGGGAGGACTAACAACGATCTAGTTTGAAAGTTATTTATGTGTTAGGAGCTGCATTGTATTTGCCGTTAGAGAGATCACCAAGAGAGTCGGCTAGACCTCAAATTATTCCTTCACAAGAGTTGATGCCTGAGAGTACACTTCACGAGATGGTGATATGTGGGTTAATTGAGGATCAAGAGGATGGCGTATTGAAAGATAAAAAGGATGTGAAGAATGTTAGAGCTGATCATTTGCCACGAATTGTCATAGAGCCTATCAAGGATGACAACCCTCTTAAGGATCCCTTTCTAGATGAGCGAGTGCTGAGTATAGACACGATAGACAAGATGTATGCCTAGAAAGATCTGTTATTAAGAGATGAGTGTGAGGGGATACGGAATTGTGCATATAAGGATGTTCGAATTTACATAGCTCGGACAAGAGTACATTATGTTAAGCATGTTCGTCTTAAGTTTCTTGAGCTCAACCAAAAGGGACGGCGGTGTAATTCGAAACTAAAATTGTTTCCAAGTAAGATTCGGTTAAGAAGGGACGGACCATTTAGAATTAAATCGGTTTACCCCCGCAGAGAGGTAGGTTTTGGAAATGAGAGGTTAAAGAGGCGTGGTCAGCGGCTGAAGATTTATGAGGAGATTGATCCGAGACCGGAATTTATGGCATCTGTCAGTTTTATGAAGAGTGATGAATTGGTGGAGGGAACATTACATAAGGTGTTGACGAAGGATTTGTTGAAAACATTGACTGTACGTGGGGTGCATTTAGAATGTGACAGATGAGGTATTTTATATAGTGATTATTGTTCTATATTTAATGTCATGGATAGTACTACTTGTCCACAGGTGATAGCACTGAGAAAGTCACCTCCTATATTTTGTTCTATGATTAGGGGAAGTGTTGCACAAAGGAAGGGTGTTGGATAACCCTTTGAGCGGTGTTGTCATGCTGACGACATTAAACTTTGGTCATACGCTGTGATAGTTAGTTTATACCCTCGGTTTGTGGAATAATGAGTCATTTAATTTTTACAAATTTCAATTTTTAGAGATTGTAGGCCCTTAAGGCCAAATCTTTGCTGATTTTATATTAATTTCATAGGATTGTAGGCCCTTAAGGTCAAATCGTAAAACAAAAAGGAGAGTTTTTAATTCCTTGAATTTTTTTTGTGAATTTATGGATACTTTTGAAATTTATTTTCCCTTGTTATGATTGGGTATTTGTGTTTTGTTGATCATATTTACAAGTGATCCAAATTAAGTTTGGGGGAGGAGATCTAGTGTTTCCATGTTGAATTCAGAATTGAGCTTCAAGGGTAATTGTATATGTTCTCATACTTTATTTTTTACCATGGGGATATGGTCTCATTTAAGTTTGGGGGTGGGGGTATAGGATTAGGAATTATAATTTTTTGAAAAAATTGAAATTTTTAAAAAAAAAACTAACTTTTGAACAGTTCTTTGTTTTCACGCATGAGTGTTTTGTATTACAATTTGATTAAGTTATGTTTATAATGCCTGAGTAGTATATGTTATGATATTCCCATTTATGAGAGTAATGATTACATTGAGCTAAATCAAATGATGTTGTTTTATATGGGTGAGTGATTAGTAAAATTGAAACCAAAAGAGGACAATCTTGACCTATAAGCACAAACACACATTCACTGGGGGAAATAAGTTAATCTTGGACTATGTAAGTTGAAAAATAATTTTGGCACAGTAAAAGGGGAGATGGGGAGTTGATAAAGATGGAATGGAGAAAATTGAAAAAATATTATGTTGAGAAAATGAAATGTAAAAAGTAGTTCTTCAATCTGAGTAAACGGGCTTTGGTATCACCAATATCACTGTTCGTATTTAAAAGGGAGAAGACTAATGAGCATAAATCCCATGAAAGAAGCTCGGGCCCAGTTGCTCGGGACTAAAAATACTCGCTAGAAAGTCCGGAGCTTAGAAAGACAAAAAGGAATGGTAAAGTGGAAAGATAGAAAGATATGTTTTTATGAAAAATGGAAACGTTTGATCAATGATGTAGGAAAACTGATATTGAAATACCATGGTAAAATGTTCACTAAGTAGATGGAAGGTTGTCTGGATTAGAGACTAAAAAGTAGCGAAGTCATTTACTTAAGTAGGAACCATTCATGACACAAAGCTCGAGATAGTTATTGTTCGGTAGTGAGTAAGACTATTTGCATCTATACTATCTTTTGCATTATATCATGACTTAATTAACTTGTGTATGAAATCATAAATGCGTGAATATAGAGAACTGAGATGTTTATAGGTACCATCACTGGAAACCTTCACGAGACTTCACTCGTCCACTAGAGGTAACCTAGGGGTTTAAAAGGCTTGTTACACATGCTAAGTGTAATTGTCGACCCTCACGAAAGCAAGGGATTATGTTAGATTACTTAGAATAGTTAGAATAAAAATCATCACAAGAAAGTTCCCTGAGTTTATTGCTAAGGGACTAGCAATATGTAAGTTTGGGGGTGTGATAGGTGTCAAATATTAGACATTTTGACCCCTTAACTCAGTATTATTATGTCATTTCATTCCATTATTTGGTATTTTTATGTTGTTTGTGTGTTAAAACATGTTTCAGGAGCTTAACGAAGAAATGGAGCTAACTTCGGTAAATTAACTGAAGTGCATGTTCTTTCTATTCAAAGAGGAGAGTCAAAGAGGTAGTTCGAGACAAAAATGGCTCCCGGAGGGCAAAAACGGTATTTCCAGAAGCCGTCATCTTCAGCAAAACGTATCGTGGGTTCAAGGTGGTCGTTTCAGTGCATTCACAGAGAAAAGTGGTTTTGAAGAAAACACCTACTCTTGTGCCTATGCTTTTAGTTTCAAAAATTAGCTGGAAATCACATTTTTACACTTGGACCTACGCTTGGGATGTACGCTTGGACCTATGCTTGAAGCGTATCTGCAATAAGTTTTTGTGAGTTTTAAATGTTTTTGCCTGTTCAGTATATCAATGTAAAGGAGTTGAGTCGTGGGTTGTTCACGTTCATTCAGAGAGTTCTCTCACGTTTAGACTTGCTACTGTTGAGAGTCATATTCTGACTTAGAGATCCAAAGAAGAAGACCATGGAGATCATTTCTATATCACCGATGTAGTCATCTTCCACCATGGCCAACTAACTCGGTATCTAGGGTTTTCAAGCAAAACCCTAGCCAAGTAATGTAGTTCTTTCATTATTTTCAATTGTAATGAGGAAAAATTGTTGACCATACTGTGATGATTGTAGTTGTTAAGAGACCGTACTAATTTGCAATATAAAATTCTATGTTTGTTTTAAATTATTGTTGTAGATGGAATGAATGTATTATTTTACACAACTATGATTAGTCACTATGAATTGGAACTCGGATGTTTAATTATGGTTTTTTACATAATGGTGGTAATGAAACTTAAAACCCTAGGTTGACATAAGTCATGCCTTACGATTTAACATAGACATACTTTAGTTTATTTTTATGCATTAAGAGTAGATTAGAGTAATATAATTTCCATGTACTAGTTAGGTCAGTCATGAGATGGGTTGTCGCAATCCGGTTGATGGTACTCCTTTTTAGGGTTGGATTTAGCTATTTGCGGTATGACCTGATTCACAGTTATGGACCGCCCTCTTACAATTGATACAGTGAGAAACTATATTATACGGTTAGTGGTGGAGCGATGAAAACCCTAGTTTTCTCTCTCATCTGAATCACAACCAATTTACTTTTTTTTCAGTTAATTTAGTTAAGATTATATAATTTGGTCTTTCGACCATCAACAAAAACAATTTTTCAGAAATATAATTCAGTGTTTTTGAACTATTAAAGTAAACAATCTTAGTCTCTATGGGATCGATATCCCTTATTCAAGGTTTACTATTCTATAATTGATATGTGCACTTGTGTAGGGTAAAATTTAGGGCGTCTTTAAGGTATTATTTTTAACCACATATTTTATACACACCTGACGTCACATCAGTGGCGAGAGCAGCCGCGGAGATTATGACTTTTTTTTAGCGGGGACCTTTGTTATAGTGGATGCACGCCAATGGGTTCCACAAAATAAGCCTATGGGAATTGACTCTATATAAATGGAATCTCATCATTCATGCATAACAAATTGATATGGTATATTCACATTATAACATATGAACGTAAGAACTAACATTCTTATTAAATCTAGAACGCATGGGGAGAAAATAGTGTGTTGGGACAACATAATGACATAGGCAAGAACGAGCGAGCTTTATTGTTCTAGTACGTAAAAAAAATTACAAATTACGAGACAATGTACTCCTCACTAGAGAATGACTTGTTGTGCAATCACCTAAATAGCCCAAGGCTAAAAACTTACATGCTAGCAGCGACCTGAAGGTGATTTCACCCGAGAGAAAATGAGTTCGATCATTATTTACACGAATTAAGGGCAGAAGAGCTGAACTGGTATGTAGTGATGCTTCGGGCGTAGCAAACCAAACCATACCAAAGAGGAAGGGTAACGACATTACAATAAAGCCAACTCTAATTGTCAGTCGTAAGGCTGCAACTTGGGCAGATTAGCCTAGCCCAACTCGAGCCCAGCCTAGAAAATATTAAATTCAGGCTCAATCGGGCTGAGCCCGAATCATGTTGGGTGGGGCTCGGGCTAAGCCTGTCCCATGTCAGGTTGGGCCGGGTTGGTTTGGGCTGAGCCCGAATTTTACATTTAAGCTATATACATATTTAATTTGCTTATTCTTTCCTTTTTACTTAAAAACCTTAACCCTTCTCTTCTCTTCCTACTTTCTGTCCACCACCACAACGTATATACATATATAATTTGTCGCCGCCTCCTCCTCCTCCTCTTGCCCCGTTCATCCTCTCTCTGTTTGCATCCTCTCTCTGTTTTAATTTTTTTTCATCAAAATATAATCACATATATATATACATATGTATAAATATATACAAATAAATATATCTTGATTTTCATATAGATACACAAATATATATATATATATAACTGTAGAGAAAGTAGATATGGGTTCTTTCATTTATATCTATATTACAATACACAAACATAGTTCAACAAAAATTATAATATTTTCCGTTGCGAAGTTAAATTTTTTTTTACCAATAGTTTTTCTTTCTTTTTCATCTTGATATTCTGGTTATGAAAAAAAAAAAAAATTTGCCCAACCTGAATTCTCTACCCGACTCATAAATTCAACCCGACCCGAGATTATATATAATAGATATGCAATGATGTAGAAACTTTTATATATACGATAACTTCTTCCTCCTCTCTCCCTTTATATATATTATATATATGTATTTATAAGGAATCAGATCATTTTTGAAAAGACGGAATCAGATCTTAGTAGAAGGAAAGAAAAATTAAATCTTGAAAATTTTCATAGATACATATATATAGAGAGAGAGACATAAATATTGTTCATATATATATATATATGTATATGTATGTAGATGTTGATAGATTTATAGATTACGTATTTTTCATTTTGTTTTTATTATTTTTATGTTTTACGAAAGAAAAGGAAAAATTTCTAAACATCCATCCTATTGCATTAGAAAAAAAACAGAAGTGAGTTAAACCTGGGTGACCCGCCCGACCCGGTTGGATTGGGTTTGGTCCAACCCAGTTTTGAATTGAGTTGGATCGGGCTGGGTTGTAGTCAGTCTCAGGTTGACTCGTGTTTGGGTTTGGCCAGTTGGGCCAGCCCAACTTACAGCTCTAGTCAGCCCTGGTATATGAAATTAAATTACAACCACAAGTTACTTGCATTAATATTCACAAAACATATCCATTGCAATCACATTTTTTATCTATCTTTTGAGTTTCGAAAACCCAACAGTCACTTTCCATCTCTTTCATCTCCCGTCTCTACCATTTAAATTTCAAGCGTGCAAGGGATCTGTTCTGGCCTCTTCTCATACCAACCGAACTTCTGAAGGTGACAATAATTTGGATGAATCATCAGGTGAAATGGCCTCAATGAGATGTTCAACCCCAAATTACAAACTCTCTTATATTGGTGAAATCCTTTCCTTTTGATACATTTCAACCAATTCTTTCTTAGACAAGTCCTTGGTATTTTCATCCCTTTTCTTTTGATACATTTCAACCAATTCTTTCTTTTCATTTCAACAATGGGATGATGGCTCCAACCATTCAAGATATTTGTTTCTTGACTGGGCTTTAATCCCATAGGGAAGAAATTCATGGATTTTTAACTTAAGGTAATGATTACACCTATATTCTTCAGTCAAAAGAAACCAAATGTAAGGCTAGATACAAATCCAAGATAACACATCCACATAGGAAAAAGAAGAGACACATTTCTGCTCATGGTCCTTTTGTTGCACATTGCATGGGAACTAAACATGTTTATTTTTTATCTATTGGCCTAATAAAATTCTATTTGGCATGTCTTCTACTTCCATCACCAAAAACTTCACCGAATTTGATTTATCTCTTGATGCTGGCATGAATCTTGCCTTAACCCCTATTATATTAGATCACCTATGTAGAAGTATTTATAAATTTGTTGACTCCAAGTTTACTACTCCTGGTGGTCCATTATGGCTCC
Organism: Cornus suecica; assembly: GCA_963922005.1. Lineage (NCBI taxonomy): Eukaryota > Viridiplantae > Streptophyta > Magnoliopsida > Cornales > Cornaceae > Cornus > Cornus suecica. The sequence goes on from OY998243.1 coordinate 24,137,384, forward strand.
ATGCTTATTTTTCTACAGTCAATTCTCTTTTTTTTTTTTGTTCTCAAAACTGTTGAATTCACGGATATCATTTCCTAAAACTTGATCCCAAATATGAATTTTTGAGCAGTGATTTGAATTTTTCTTTACTCTTATTTGTCCACTCGGTCTCTTAAATTAAATATTTACTCCATCTTTTTCGAAGAAAGAAGCAGTGGAGTGGTTATTGATTGAACCTGGGAAAGCTGATATTGAACACGGAAAATACCACAGAAAAATTTGGCATTGTGTTGATCACTAGGGACCTTCATTTTTCGCTTAGCCCATTATTTGTCACTACTCACACATGTGATGTTGAATTTTATAATGCGGTCAAATTAATTGGTAAATTCGATCTTAAACAACACATTTCCACGGCGGAGGTCTTGTTTGGTAACCAATTTTTGCTGATTTCGTCTTGGATTGTTTTTATTTTCAGAGACCAAACTTGTTTGGTGGGCTTTGTTTTTAAATTCAAAACCAAAACCACTTAAAATTTTGGTCTTGGATTTGGTTCAAAGTGAAGTAAAACCAAGACAAAAAAAAAGTTGGTTTTTCTTGGTCTTAACCCACAATTTTTGACTTTATTTTTTCTCTCTCTCCTATATATATATATATATATATATAATTCATGTACTCAAATTAAAATATAATATTATTAAATATATATATATGAAATATATATAAAATTAAAAAATAATATATATTAATATATATAGAATAATATATATATTTTATTTTATAATAATATATATAAAATAATATTATTAAATATATATATAAATTCAAAAATAATATATATATAAAATAATATATATTCATATATATAGAATAATATTTTTTTATTTTATAACAATATATATATAATAATATTATTAATTATATATATATTAAATACATATATATAAAATTAAAAAATAATATATATTAAGATATATAGAATAACATATTTTTTTATTTTATAATAATATACATAAAATAATATTATTAAATATATATAAAAATAATATATATATCTAAATATATATAAAATAATTTATAAAATTAAAAAATAATATATATTAATATATATAGAATAATATATATTTATTATTTTATCATAATATATATAAAATAATATTATTCAATATATATATAAATAATATATAAATTAAAAAATAATATATATATAAAATAATATATAAATCAAAAAATAATATATATAAAAAATAATATATAAATTAAAAAATAATATATATTAATATATATAGAATAATATATATTTTTTATTTTATAATAATATATATAGAATAATATTATTAAATTTATATATATTAAATATATATAAAAATAATATATAAATTCAAAAATAATATATATATAAAATAAAAAAATAATATATATTAATAATATATAGAATAATATATATTATTATTTTATAATAATATATAAAAAAATAGTATAATTAAATATATATATAAAATAATATTATTAAAGATATATAAATTCAAAAATAATATATATATAAAATTAAAAAATAATATATATACATAAATAATATATCGAATAATATATATTATTATTTTATAATATATATATATATATAATAATATATAAATTTAAAAATAATATATATTATTATTTTATAATAATATATATAAAATAATTTTATTAAATATATATATAATATTTTTAAATATATTATTAAATATATATAATATATTATATATATTTATTATAAATATATATTTAAGAATATATAAAGTTATATACATAAAAGAATATATAAACTAATATATATAAATTTTTTATTTTCTCAGATCAGACCAGAAAACCAGACCGCTTACCAAACATAGTTTTAGATTCAAGACAAGACCAGACTAGACCAGACCAGGCCAGATAAAACAAAATTAGACGAGATAGACAAGACAAAATCACTTTCCAAACTGGCCCTCAATGATCAATGAAATTGGAGGACTTTTGTAAAAGGTTTAAAAGAGACTTTTGTATTTTTAATATATTATTTTTTAATAACACTTATTTAAAAATCATTCTTCTCGCTTTTGGTTATGCAAAATTACTACTCTTTCTGTCTCAATTTAGTTGTCCACGTTTGATTTTTGAAGAATTGTTTTGATATTTTGTGTTTCTCATTTTGCCCTTTAATAATATAGTATAGTTGTAGTTTTTAGTGGGGCTTATTCCTTTTTGAAGTTAATGAAGAGGGATAATTTGGGAAAGAATATGATAATATTGTATTGGGATTCGAAACTGGACAACTAATTTGAGACAAGTAAAGTAGGTTAAGTGGACAATTAAATTGGGACGGAGGGGGTAATTAGATTCTTGTATTCAAGTGTTGATAAAATTTATTTTTCAATAGATAATATAGCCAATCCATTTAATATTGCTTGCGACATTGTTGATCTTAGGTATGATAATTGTCAATAATATTAGGTAAGCAACGCATGCATTTGAAAAAGAATCTAACTTTTTTTATATAATTAATATTTCAATTTGATTGTGTGATTTTATCAATAAAATTTCTTTGAGAACATTTAATTCTCAAAATAACTCAAAACCATAAATATAGAGACTCATTATATTTTCGAAATAGTTCTAAATCAGGACAATTTTTTTTAAACTATTGTCACCTAATGATTTAAGTTTTTTAAAATTAAATAAAAATCAAATATATTTTCTTATATTTTAAATTGTTCAAACCTAGTATGAATTGAAGAAATAGTTTGTAATGAGACCAGAATATTCGATATTCTGGACATTAATTAACCCTTTGTTAGTCTCTTTATTTATTAATAATATATTTTTATCCGAGTTTCGTGTTTAAGCATGTTTTAGAGTCTTAACGCAAATTTGAGTTAACTTCGGATTTTTAGCAAATATGGTTGATCCGGAATGACACTTAAAAGATTAAAGCACTCAGTTCATAGTAAAGTACAAGTCAGCGAAGCAGAGTACAAGCGGCCAAAGCATAAAATTGCAGAATAAATAAATATTAAATTTTAGGGACCACCGATCAATCGGTGGAATCCCCGATCGATCGGCCGCGCCGACATTGGGATTTATGCGAAAATACACTAGCAGAATTCTGATTCATTGTACAAGTATATTGAAGGGCAGATTGGTCCATTCACAACTTTTACCTTGTCCTCACATCAAGTCTTCTTTGAGTGCAAGCAAAGACATGTCATGATTACACCAACTTTTATCTATAAATATATGAAGACTTTATAAACAAAATATATTTATTCTCCTACAGAAATATACAGAAGAATATAAAAAGTCTGTCTCTCTCTAGAGAGAGAGAGACTCCTCCTGATGCAGGGGGATCCGAGTCAGACGATGCCGAGCTGTCAGATTGCTCATTAATGGCGCTGGATTACCTGGAGCGGGAGGATCAGCGCAAGAATGGCAAGAAATCGTAATCCAGCCTAATTGGGGCAGTTTCCGTGCACGTGTCGGTTTTTTGGCCATAACTGGAGCTACGAGTGTCGGATTCGCGCCCGTGACCCCAATTCGGAAAGCTAATCTCGGCGCGGACGTCGTGGCCACCGAGCTACGCTCGGTGCATATCGTTTCGAGCCCCAAATCCGCTGTTTTCCTTTTCGATTCTTTATTTTTAGTTATTTTTTGCTACTTATGGTAATTTTTTATTTGTCAATTAGGAGATGATTCTGAACCCGATTTGGGCCAGATTTTTGGCAATCTTTTTATTTTTTTCCATGTGTTGTTTTGGTAGGACTTTTAGGGTTTTGCTATTTTTGGCAAAAATCCCATTAGGGGTCGATTTTCAGCTATTTATACCCGGCTTGTGGGTTGTTTTTATTGATTCTTGATTATACATATTTATATAAAATTCCAGAGTGTTTTCTGAATTTTGGGTCGAATTTCTCCCTTTTCTTTCTTGCAAATTACCCGTTGCGCTAGCCTACAGAATAATCTCTATTCTGTCCGGCGTCACCTCCCCTCAAGAACTTAATAACCAACTAACCAATCATGAAGAGCATTGTCACATCAACGATACAGTCTTCCTCTTCCATGAGCGGCTAGTTAGTATCTAGGGATTCCAACGAAACCCTAGTAGAGTAATGTAGAACTTTAATTTATTTTATTGCAAAGAGGGAAATTTAAATAGCACTTATATGATGATTATGTAGTGAGAGACCGAACGAATTACCTAAATAAGATTTCTTCTTAATTCTCTTCTTAAGTTGAGATATAATTAATAATTGATCTTGAACAACTGTGTTTTATCATTAGCAGCAAGAACCTCCGAAGATTTAATAATGATTTCTACATAATGGTTCGTAATTAGGCATGATAAACTCTTACGTTTACACAGTTCATGCCAAGAAAAGATGGTCGTTAGCATGTTTTTAATTTCATGTTTTAGGAGTGGTTGTAGTATAGATGCATGCAACAATCATACTAATCGAAAATGGATTGTAGTGAATCGGACTGATTGCATCTCTTTGGGAATTAGACAACTGCTTTTAGTGATGGAGTTGGATCAAAACCCTAAACTTGTTTATCTTGAGTGAAAATCAAACCAATTATCTTTTTATTTTATGTTTAGTAGTTTTATCAAAAAAACCAATCAAACAACTTTTATATATATAATTCAATTTCTTACTTTATAATTATTTGAAATACGACTTTGATCTCTGTGCTTCGATTCCTGATAGGTGTCAAATATTAGACATTTTGACCCATTAACTCACTATTGTTATGTCTTTTCATTCTATTATTTGGTATTTTTATTCTGTTTGCGTGTTAAGGCATGTTTCTGGAGCTTAATGAAGAAATAGAGCTAGCTTCGGTGAATTAACTTAAGACTATATGTGATACCTCCTAATTTTAATGCCTAGGTTGGCCAGGCCTATACCAAAAATCAGGGCACATCAACACCCGATAATAAACAAACACGGAATCAAATGACATACTGAATAAATAATTGAGTCCAAAAAAATTAATTCTCATAAATAAATAAATTAAGAAATTCAAATCCCCCAAAGGGTATAACTCGAGAATCCATATCTATGGACCCCTAAACCTTAATGAAAACAAGAGTCTGAAAAATATAACTAAATTGAGTCCCTACACTGAACTGAAGTCAAAATGGAAGAATTCATGAAGGAATGATAAGAGACCTCAACCCTGTGACTGAAACTGCTGAGGACCTGAAACAACAATGGTGGGTCAGACCCACGAGCAAAGTAGACTCTACATGATCCCAAACAGAGTACCAATAATCCCATCATCTACCCACTATAAACATAAGAGTAATATTATAATTCCTATAACTTTATGTACCACACTTAAATATATATCCTCCAGAAAATAGGCATACCAAATAAGCTGCAATCATAACTAAATAACAAGTCAATAGACAAAACAAATAAAGCGCAACCAAAAAATCAAATCACACATCAATAGGCAAAACAAATAAAATAATACAATAACTAAACCACAAGTCCATAGACAACTAACCCATGCCGAACCATAACCACGTACCCGAACTCCATGTCATGGTACAGATGATACTGCGTTAATAGTCAGCCCATCGTAGTTCCCTCCATTATTCCAAAATAAAGTAAATAAATAATAAACATATTTTGGTCACAAATTTATTAATTTCATCACCCTAACCATATACACAATAATAAATCTTCAGAAAGTAATTTAATATTAATATTATTTAACAGTGACGTTTTCTAAGTTTATTAATAACATCTCACAATACCAAGTCAAAGAACACCCGATCAATATTTAATCATCCTTCTGTTACATGATCATTAAGTAATAAAGCAAGGCTCTAGCAATTCTAAAGTGATAGAAGCTCATGGACCCATATGTTCTCATCCAAACAATTTTCAAAGCTTTCTATGTACCAGCTTATATATATGAGATTCGAAATCACTTTAAATTACTACTACAATATTTCAATCTCAACATACACCCACCTAACATAACATGTAAATAACCTCTGTGCCCATTAATTAATCCATGAAACGAAATTGTGTACAGAACTATGCACTCACCCCTACCTCGTCTATACCACTATATATATATATATTCGCAGATTCATGAAGCCACTTATACTATTCACTCCAAAATTTATAACCGTTTAAGTATTGACTAAAACACGCCGATCATGATAGAAAAAAAAACAAATAATTAAAAGTTATTTATCAACTCATATTGATGTTATAGCGCAGAAGTTAAATTTAGGTATTATACGATAATTCACAAAACACGAAATCATGTACACTAGAGTATATAGATGTTAGGGTTAGGTTCAAAGGGGAAGAGGAGAATATTTTACTTGCTTGATCGTTGGGCTAAATCACGCACGAACTGTAGGTCGATTGATGCTCTCTCTCCTCTCTCTTCTACGCAACTCGCGATGCTCTCTCCCTTTACTTGTCTGACAGAAACCTAGGACTATCTTAAGGTTTTCTTTTTGTTATATAAATATATATATATATTCCAATGGGTTCAAAAATATATAATAGCCCATGGCTACTAAGCTCAACTAAATAATCTATAATTAATTAATTAATGAAATTAAATATATCAAATTTAAATAAATAAAATAACGGGGTATTACATACCTGAACTAAATAGCTCTGAATACTTTGTACGAATTTCATCATCCCTTTCCCAAGTGGACTCTGCCTCATTGTGATGGTTCCACTAAACAAGCACAAGAGGAATGATCTTCTTACGAAGTACATGCTCATTTCGATCGATAATGTGGTAAGGTGCTCCACATAAGTCACATCTGGCTCCAACTCGATCTCTCACACATCAATATGTTGATACACATCCTCATCTCGTAAGAATTTCCGTAACATTGAAACATGAAATACATTGTGAACCCTGTGCATTTGATTTGGCAGTGCTAAACGGTACGCCACCGGTCCAATCCTGTCAGTAATCATAAAAGGACCCAAAAAATGAGGTGATAATTTCCCCTTCTTTCTGAACCGCATTACTCCGTTCATAGGAGACACCTTTAGTAAAACCTGATCCCCCACTCTGAATTCAAAAACTCGAGTCCGCCGATAAGCATAACTCTTCTGCCTAGTCTGGGCAGTCCTCATACGGTCCCGAATAAGAGGAATCTTTACTGAGATGTCCCTGATGAACTCAGAACCAAATAATATGCTCTCTCTAACCTCGAGCCAACACACCGGAGATCAACAGGGTCGACCGTACAATGTATCAAATGGTGTCATACCAATAGTCTTTTTGATAACTATTGTTATATGCAAACTCTGAAAGTGGCAAATAGAACTCCCAATTACCCTTGAAATCAAGGACACAAGCTCGAGGCATATCCTCTAAAATCTAGTTAACCCTCTCAGTCTGACTATCTGTCTGTGGATGATAAGTTGTACTAAGGTGCAACTCTGTACCCAAAGCCTGCTGAAAGCTTGCCCAAAATCTAAATACAAAGTTCGGATCTCTATCCGATATAATAGAAAATGGGATCCCATGAAGCTTCACTATCTCTGCAATGTAAAACTTTGCCAATTGCTCCGAAGTCTAATCTGAGCGAACAGGTAGAAATTGGGCAAACTTTGTAAGTTTATCAACTATCACCCAAATAGAGTTATGGTTCCGATGTGAGGTAGGTAACCCCTCAATAAAATCCCTAGAAATATTTTCCCATTTCCACTCAGGCACTGGAAGTGGCCACGATGGTCCTGGTGATTTCTGGTGATCGATTTTAACCATCTGGCAAGTACTATGCTTGGAGACAAAAGTCTTTCTTCATACCATCCCACCAAAACTAACATTTCATGTCTCGGTACATCTTATCTCCTCCAGGATGAACTGTAAATGGAGAGTTATGAGCCTCTCTCATCATATTTCTCCTTGATTCATCGATAGGAGGAACAACTAATCGACTTTTCTACCTCAACCCCCCATCTGAACCAACTGAGTAAAATGGAATCTCTCCCGATGCCAACTCTGCAACTTTGTCCATACACTGTTGGTCTGCCTGTTGGGCCTCAACTACCCTCTGAATGATAACATGCATCACTACAACACATGCCGCAAAAGCGTCAGCTAACTCATCAACTGACCTCAGCGCATTTCACTCAGTCTCGAACAAGGCTGAAACACTAGCATAGGGTCAGCGACTGAGGGCGTCTGCCACTACATTAGCCTTCCTTGGATGATACTGAATGGAAAAGTGATAGTCCTTCACAAATTCCAGCCATCTGCGTTGCCTCACATCCAGCTCCCTCTGCGTAAAGAGGTATTGTAAACTCTTGTGATCACTGAATAATCTAAAAGTCTCACGAAGAGGTAATGTCTCCAAATTCTCAATGTAAAAACCACACCTGCTAACTCCAAATCATGGGTAGGGTAATTAAGCTCATGTGGCTTGAGCTTACGTGAACCATAAGATATTACTCTCTCTTCCTGCATCAACACATAACCCATACCCTGCAACGATGCATCGGTGTAGACAAAATACTCAACCCCACTCTGTTGAGTGGCTAGAACAGGTGCATAAGTCAACTTAGTCTTCAGTTCATCAAAAGTTGTCTAACAGTGATCATCCCAAACAAATGGCACACCCTTTCTAGTCAAGTTGGTGAGCAGACCGGCGATCTTAGAAAAACCCTGAATGAATCTACGATAATAGCCTATCAATCCCATAAAACTACGGACCTCTGAAGGTAAAGTAGGCTGTTTCCATTCCAGAACTGTTGAGACCTTCGCTGGGTCCACTACAATCCCCTTCATTAACACTACATAGCCCAAAAACTTCACCTCTTTCTGCTAGAAAGCACACTTCTCAAACTTTGCATACAACTGGTGCTCTCTAAGGGTCTGTAACACCATCTGTAGATGCCTAGCATGCTCCTCCTCCGACCTAGAATAGACCAAGATGTCATCAATGAACACAATGACAAATTGATCTAAAAATGGCCTGAATACTCTGTTCATCCGATCCATAAAAACAACTGGAGCATTGGCCAACCCGAAGGGCATAACGCGAAACTCATATGACCTATATCTGGTGAGAAATGTTGTCTTGGGCACATCCTGCTCCCTGACACTAAATTGATGATAACCAGACCTCAAATCTATCTTTGAGAAGTAGGTGGCTCCCCTCAACTGATCAAATAAATCTTTAATCCTAGGCAACGGATACTTGTTGTGGATTGTAACTTTATTCAGCTCCCTGTAATCGATACAAAGAGGAAGAGAACCATCATTCTTCTTCATAAACAACATTGGTGCTCCCTAGAGTAAAGTATTCTTGCGAATAAAATCTTGAGTAAGAAGCTGTTAAATTTGATCCTTCAACTCCCGCATCTCCATCGATGTCATCCTATATGGTGCCTTAGCAATAGGCCTGGTTCCTAGAGCTAAGTCAATAACAAGGTCAATCTCACGACTCGGTGGCAAACCTGGTATCTCCTGAAAAATATCCTGAAAATCACGCACTACGGGAATACTATCCTTAGATATAGTGATCTCCTCTTGGGTTTCAGTATCAATAAAAAATAAATGCGTACTAGACCCTCCCTACGGACGAGGCATAACAACCAAATACATCTCTTGACCCGGTATCGCAAAGACTATCATCTTTTCATGATAGTCCAACTGAGCATGGTAGTGAGATAACCAATTCATCCCAACTATCACATCATAAGAATGCATATCAAGCACTTACAAATCAGCTAAAAATCTATGCCTCCCAATATCAATAGGAACATCCCACAACTCTCCTGTAAAATCGCATCAACACCTAATGGCGTTGAATCACTGAGGGGTCGACTACAAGATTGAGTCACTAATCCAAATAAAACAACAAATGACCAAGACACAAAATAATGTGATGCACCAGTATAAAAAAGAACTCGACCAAGTCTACCATAACTAAAAAAACATACCCTCAATAGCCTGAGGTGTCCGAGAATCATAAGGCATGACGTTGTACACCCTTCCATATTGCAATTGTTGTTGTGGCTGCCCCTGTGGTGGTGGGGGTGTTGGTAAAGATGGGTACGTCGGGCCCTGAATGTGTGGAATCTGTGGTGTCGGCAATGGTGGTGGCTACCTATGCCCCTGCTGACCAGTCGGACCCTGCTGGCCCTGCTGACCTTGAATAGCTTTGGGACATCTCTTAGCAGAGTGCCCATACTCCCCATAACCATAACAATGTCCCTTAAAAGGACCAGAAAATCTCTTCTAATAATTTCCCTGCTGCTGACCCTGTCCTACCTGAGGTGCTCCACCCTGATGTCCCTGATGAGAAAACATCTCCTTACTAGCATCTGAGTCACCCTTTTGCTTCTTCCAAGGCTGATATTTCTGGAATCTGCCCCTCTCACTGTGTTTACCGCAATGACCATTTCCCTTCTCCATTGTCTGACTAGTGGAGTCCTTGTCATTGCGCTTCTCCCTCTTAGTTTTCTGGTAGTCTGTCTTGATCTGACAATGCTGTAATGATGCATCCACCACATGAGCATAAGTGGTGTAAGCTGGATTACCCATTATCACCTGTCGAATACGCCATGACAAACTGTGAACAAATCAATTCTTATTTTTCTCCTCTGTGTTGACCTCCTCATGTGCAAACAATGATAAACTAGTGAACTCCTGCTCATACTCCGCTACAATCTTGTCTCCCTATTGTAGATCAAAAAACTCCCTTTTCTTAGCTACCCTTACTGCAAAAGGGAAGTATTTCTCGTCAAAGCGAGCCTGGATCTGAGCATAACTCAATGTGGCTCTCTCCTCTATAGTGGTAACTGATTCCCACCACTTCAAAGGATCACCAACCATCTTGAAAGTGGCAAGCATCTGCTTCTAGACCTCTGTACACTCGACCATACGGAGATAACTCTCAATATACTTCTGCCACTGGTGAACTATTTTCACATCAGTAGACCCCGAAAACTCCGGTGGGTGTCCCTTAGTGAAAGTGTTCTGAATCTTCTCCTATGTGACATGTTGTACTGCTGGCTTAACAACCAGAGTCTGTTGATGAGGCGGCGGATAAAGCGGCTAATTCTAAAGTGCGGTCACCACCCCTGTAGTAACTGCCTGAGCAATGATGGCAGCGAGATTAGGAGGAAGTTCGGCAATACCATCATGAGCATTACCCTTTCCTCAATTCACATTGTTTCTCCAATGAGGCGGCATACTAAAACAACAATAATATGACTTGTTAATACCAGAACAACGAACTTAAAATAGTACAACGAATCCTAAATTTAAGCTCTATAAATATCAGAATACGCAACACGGAAAACCTAACGAAAACATCCCTAAGACACATGAACCTGGAGTGCCCTGATAACAACTGTGATACCCCCTAATTTTCATGCATAGGATGGCCAAGCCATACCGAAAACAAGGGCACATCAACACCCGATAATAAATAAACACGGAATCAAATGACATACTGAATAAATAATTGAGACTAAAAAATTTAATTCTCATAAATAAATAAATTAAGAAATCCAAATCCCCCAAAGGGTGCAACTTGGGAATCCATATCTATGGACCCCTAAACCTTAATGAAAACAAGAGTCTGAAAAATATAACTAAATTGAGTCCCTACACTGAACTGAAGTCAAAATGGAAGAATTCATGAAGGAATGATAAGAGACCTCAACCCTGTGACTGAAACTGCTGAGGACCTGAAACAACAATGGTGGGTCAGACCCACGAGCAAAGTAGACTCTACATGATCCCAAACAGAGTACCAATAATCCCATCATCTACCCACTATAAAAATAAGAGTAATATTATAATTCCTATAACTTTATGTACCACACTTAAATATATATCCTCCAGAAAATAGGCATAACAAATAAGCTGCAATCATAATTAAATAAAAGTCAATAGACAAAGCAAATAAAGCGCAACCAAAAAATCAAATCACACATTAATAGGCAAAACAAATAAAATAATACAATAACTAAACCACAAGTCCATAGGCAACTAATCCATGCCGAACCATAACCACGTACCCGAACTCCATGTCATGGTACAGATGAGACTGTGTTAATAGTCAGCCCATCGTGGTTCCCTCCATTATTCCAAAATAAAGTAAATAAATAATAAACATATTTTGGTCACAAATTTATTAATTTCATCACCCTAACCATATACACATAATAATAAATCTTCAGAAAGTAATTTAATATTAATATTATTTAACAGTGACGTTTTCTAAGTTTATTAATAACCTCTCACAATACCAAGTCAAAGAACACCCGATCAATATTTAATCATCCTTCGGTTACATGATCATCAAGTAATAAAGCAAGGCTCTAGCAATTCTAAAGTGATAGAAGCCCATGGACCCATATGTTCTCATCCAAATAATTTTCAAATCTTTCTATGTACCAGCTTATATATATGAGATTCGAAATCACTTTAAATTACTACTACAATATTTCAATTTCAACATACACCCACCTAACATAACATGTAAATAACCTCTGTGCCCATGAATTAATCCATGAAACAAAATTATGTACAGAACTACGCATTGACCCCTACCTCGTCTATACCACTATATATATATATTCGCAGATTCATGAAGCCACTTATACTATTCACTCCAAAATTTATAACCGTTTAAGTATTGACTAAAACACGCTGATCATGATAGAAAACAAAACAAATAATGAAAAGTTTTTTATCAACACATATTAATGTTATAGCGCATAAAGTAAATTTAGGTATTATACGATAATTCACAAAACACGAAATCATGTACACTAGAGTATATAGATGTCAGGGTTATGGGTTCAAAGGGGAAGAGAAGAACATTTTACTTGCCTGGTCGTTGGGCTAAATCACGCACGAATTGTAGGTCGATCGATGCTCTCTCTCCTCTCTCTTCTACGCAACTCATGATTCTGCTCTCTCCTTCTACTTGTCTGACAGAAACGTAGGACTATCTTAGGATTTCCTTTTTGTTATATAAATATATATATATTCCAATAGGCCCAAAAATATATAATAGCCCATGGCTACGAAGCCCAACTAAATAATCTATAATTAATTAATTAATAAAATTAAATATATCCAATTTGAATAAATAAAATAACGGGGTATTACAGTATGTTCTTTCTATCCAGGAGGAGAGTCAAAGAGGAAGTCCGAGACAAAAATGACTTCCGGAGGGCAAAAATGGCATTTCCAGAAATCGTCATCTTCAACAAAAAGTATTGTGGGTTCAAGACGGTAGTTTTCCTGCATTCACGAAGAAAAGTGATTTTCCACAAAATACCTACGCTTTCAGTTTCAAAAAGTGATTGGAAATCATATTTCAACACTTGGAGGTACGTTTGGGACCTACGATTGAAGTGTAGGCCTACTACAGTTGAAGCGTAGGTGCAGAATGCTATAGTATTTTCAGAAAAAAATTTTAGTCAAATTCGGGAGCTCATATCTCGGTCACCAAATGTCCAAATGGAGAGATTCTTGAGCCTATCATCAAGAGCTTGAAGTCAGCTTTCTAAAAATATATTAAAATCCTCCATCCAATGTGTGTAGCTCCAGATAGGATCAAAAGAGTAAGAGGTATTCTGTAGGAAATACTGGAAATTTTATATTCGGGCTAAAATCCTATTTTGACCCGGATGACTTTAAGCTCGACCCCAACACCTCTATAAATGTAATATACACATATTATACATCAGATATTAGGGTTTTGCTTGGTTGGGTGTGAAATTATGAAAAAATGTAATCTTATTCTCCAAGTTAGGGTTTCTCTCACATTTGCCTATAAATACCAAGCTTTGCTACAGATCTAAGGGACTCATCTTCACCCAATTTTGGGACTTCTCTACACATAAGTTTTCAAAATATTTTTTGTAGATTCATCTATCATTCCAAGGAAAAGTCATTCAAGACCTAGAGATCCGGAAAAGACGACCATGGAGGGCGATTCTACATCAACGATGCAATCTCCTTCTACCATGAGCAACTAATTTGGTATCTAGGGTTTTCTAGTAAAACCCTATCCAAGTAATGTAGTTCTTTCATTATTTTTAATTATAACTAGGGAAAACTGTTGACCATACTGTGATAATTGTAGTAGTTAAGAGATCGTTCTGATTTGCAATATAAATTTATATGATTGTTCTAAATTCTTATCTTAGATGGAATGAATGTATTATTTTGTACAACTATAAATATTCAATATGAACAGGAACTCGAATGCTTAATTATAATTTTATACACAATGGTGGTAATGAAAGTTGAAAACCTAGGTTGACACAGGTCGTGTCTTGGCAATTTAATATAGACATGCTTTAGTTTATTTTCATGAATTAGGAGTAGATTAGAGTCGCATAATTGACATGTACTAGTTAGGTCAGTCATGAGACGGGTTGTCGCTATTCGGTTGATAGTACTTCTTTTTGGGGTCGTATTTAGCTATTTGCGGTATGACCTGATTCACAATTATGGATCACCCTCTTACAATTTATATAGTGATGAACTATATTATGTGATTAGTGGTAGAGCGATGAAAATCCTATTTTTCTCTCTCATTTTAATCACAAAAAAATTTACTTTGCTTTTTAGTTAATTTAGTTAAAATAGATAATTTGATCTTTGACCACCCAAAGCAAACAATTTTCAGAAATAAATTCAGTGTTTTTTAATTGCTAAAGTAAACAATCTCAGTCTCTGTGGGATCGATATCCCTTACTCAAGCCATTTCTTATTCTACAATTGATACGTGCGCTTGTGTAGGGTAAAACCTAGAGTTGTTAAGGTGTTATTTTTAATCACATATTTTTGCACACCTAATGTCGCATCAAGTTTTTGGCGCCGTTGCCGGGGACTAAGCATTGTTCATTAGCTTTAGTATTTTATTTACATTGCGTTATTGTATTGTATTTAAAGTTATAATTTGTGTGTTTTTGCAAGGTACTCTGAGATTCAAAAAAGGATTTGGCGGAGGAGTGAAAGTTGCGTCATTGGACCTCTTATGAGTTTTAGTTTATTTTAATTTTAATCATAATTTTATCTTTATTTATGTTAATTGTTAGAAGAATTTAGAAGTAGTTAGTTTTATTTTCTGAAAAAAAAATCTGCAGTTTTTGTATAAACTGTCAGAAACTTCAATTTTCGCAAACAAGGTAAGGTTTTTGAGTGAAAAAAAGCCATTGAACAAAAATCACTACATTGTAGTAAGCCCAGTTGATTTTAGGCCGAAATACATCGTTTAGGACCTCAAAACTGCGACTTTGTGATTATTTAAAAAAAGAATTGGATTTTGAGAAGATGTGTGACCAAAGATACAATCTACCAAGGACACCAGCCACATCTTTGAAAGGATACTACACACCGGATGCGTATGATTCATATGTTGATTTCCCAGAAGAAGAAGGCGCGAAGCACTTTGAGATCAAGTCAAGTGTTATCAATATGCTTCCAAAATTTTATAGCCTTAGGATAGAGGATCCATACCAGCATATTAATGATTTCTTAGAGGTTGCCTTGACTGTGAGGTATGATAATTTGTCTAAGAATAATTTGCGAGTGCGTTTATTTCCTTGGTCATCGAGAGAAAAATCTAAAAGATGGTACGTCAAATTGGCTAAGGCAATTAAAATTGATTGGGAAGCCCTTCAAAGAGAATTCATAGAAAAGCATTATCCCATAGGAAATACCTCGGAAGCCCAGGATGCGATCAAAAGTTTTAGAGGATACACCTCAAATGCTAGAAATCAACCACTTCTATCCTATGGATCTACATATGTGGAGAATTCACATCCAAGGTTCCAACAGAGTCAACAATCATTCGACTCACAACCAACAATCATGGCTAAAAATCCTCAATTAAATTACCAACCCAGACAGTCATCCAATAATTCTTAAGTTCTCCAGCCATCCAATAATTCTCAGGCTCTCCAACCATTCAATACTAATCAGGTTGTCCAACCATATAAATACCAAATTCAGCCTCAAGGAAACCAAATCCAAGGATTCAATCAAAATCTAGCTTACCCTCAATATCCTCAAAATCATCTCTAACTCAAAATCCACCACCAAGACCACCTGACTTTGAAGAAGAGGTGATGAGCGCCTTGAAGGAGTTGAAAAATTAAGTTTTTGGGGAATTAAAAAATTAATCTAATCATTTTCAGGCAGTTATCCAATCAATGAACTCTAAATCTCAATCCATTGCTCAGATAGAAACCCAAATGGGGCAACTAGCTAATGTGGTGAATTGGCTTAAAGAGGAAAGATTGCGTAGGCAACTAGTGGTTAATCCAAAGAGTCAACAAGTAGTGGATCGTGGTTCATTTTTTGCGCATAATTATGAAATAATCCAAGTCATTACGACTATGAGAAATGTAAGGGAAATGGAGAATAGAGTTGAGGAGGAACATGAAGAGAGGTTGCAGAGAAGAAAGGAGGCGGAATAAGCACAAAGAAAGGAAGCTGAAGAAGAGCGAAGAAATGAGGCTGACAGAGTCCAGAAAGATAAATCTCAAGTGAATGAAGATGAAGAGCCAAAAAGGGCACCATATGATAAGGAAGCATCGTTTCCTCAACATCTTAAAGAAATCTCTAAAAATGGTGAGCATATAGAGTCAGACATTTGAAGACATTTTGACAAGTTAAGATTAATCTGCCTCTCTTAGACATTATTGACCAAATACCACCCTATGTTAAGTTCTTCAAGGACCTCTGTACGCAAAAATGGAAAAATAGAGCAAAGACTCCAAAGAAGATCATGATGACTGAACAAGTGAGTTCATTGCTTCTAAGTAACATACCACCTAAGAGGAAAGTTCCTGGTGCTCCCACTATTCCATGTGTCATTGGTGCCAAGGAAATTAGTAGAGCTCGTCTTGATCTGGGTGCAAGTGTTAACTTACTACCATATTCAGTTTATCAACAACTAGGGTTGGGAGAGCTCAGTCCTACTTCGGTGGAGCTCCAATTTGTAAACAGATCGATTAAGCAAGTAAATGGAGTTTTGGAAGATGTCATCATTCAAGTGGACAAGTTCTACTTTCTAGTGGATTTCATAATTCTCAATACAGAACCTGTTCAAGACTTGAAAAAACATATCCCAGTGATATTAGGAAGATCGTTCTTGGCTATAGTCAATGCGCATATCGATTACATGACAGGGGCGATGGATCTATCTTTCAGGAATATGAAGGTGATGATGAATGTTTTTGATACAGGTCATCGAATCAATACACCGGTTGAGTGCTTTAATATAGAATAAGTCAATAAGACTTGTGAAGAACCGGTACCTCAGAGTCGACCAATAAATGACCTGGATACTATGCATTTGAAAGAGCTCTAGGTTTGCAACCAGGGGAGGAGCCAAGAGATTCACCTAAATCTCCATTTGTGTCACCAGCAACATTGGTGCCCGACAACTCACTTTATAAGATTGGATTGTATGACGGCACTGAAGGTCGAGAGAAGACCTTAGTGATGAAAAGATTATAGGTGAATTTTGAAATTTGGGAGGACCAACAGCGATCTAGTTTTAAAGTTATTGTTGTGTTGTACTCCCCGTTAGAGAGATCATCAAGAGAGTCACTTGAACCTCAACTTATTCCTCCACAGAAGTTGGTGTCTGAAAGTACGCTTCCTGAGATGGTGTTGCATAGGGAGGATGATGTATTGAAAGATAAAAAAGTGTGTGAAGAATGTTAAAGCGAAGCATTTGCCACGAACTGTCATAAATCCTACCAAGGATGACGCCCCTCTTAAGGACCCCTTTCCAGATGAGCGAGTATAAACATGGTAGACAAGTTGTATTCCTGGGAAGATCCGCGATTAAGAAATGAGTGTGAGGGGATACGGAATTATGCATATGAGGATATTCGAATTACATAGCTCAGACAAGATTACATAATGCTAAACATGTTCAACTTAAGTTCTTTAAGCCTGGCCAAAAAAGATAGCGGTCTAATTCGAAACTGAAATTATTTCCAGGTAAGATCCGGTTAAGAAGGGACGAACCATTTAGAGTTAAATTGATTTACCCCCACGGAGAGGTAGGTTTGGAAAGTGAGAGGTAAAAGAGGCGTGGTCATTGGCTAAAGATTTATGAGGAGATTGATTCGAGACCGAAAGTTATGGCATCTGTCAGTTTAATGGAGAGTGATAAATTGGTGGAAGGACCATTACATAAGGTGTTGAAGAAGAATTTGTTGGACACATTACCTATACATGGGGTGAAGTTAAAACATGACAGATGAGGTATTTTATATCGTGATTATTGTTCTATATTTGATGTCATTGATAATATTAATTGTTCTCAGGTGAAAGCACTGAGGGAGTAACTTCCAATATTTTGTCCTATGAGTAGGGGAAATATTGCAGAGAGGAAGGGTGTTGGATAACCCTTTGAGTTGTCTTGTCATGCCGACGACGTTAAAAATTGGTCCTAGGCTGTGAAAGTTAGTTTTTAGCATCGGTTTGTAGAATAGGATATCATTTAATTTCTGTAATTTAAATTCTTAGAGACGGTTGACCCTTAAGGCCACGTCTTTATCTTTGTTTTTATTTTTATTATTTTATTTTAATTTTTATTTTATTCGTAGGATTATGGGCCCTTAAGGCCAGATCATTTGAAGAAGAAAAAAGGAAGAGAATTTTTAATTCCTTGAAAATTTTGTGTTGATTTCTGGATATTTATGATGAAATTTATTTTCCCTTACTATGATTGGGTATTTGTGCTTTGTGAAGATATCTAAAGGTGATCCAAATCAAGTTTAGGGGATGGGATTCATATTTTGCTTTGGAATCCAGAATTGAGCTTCAAGGGTAACTGTATATGGTCTCTTATATTATTTTTGACCATAAGGACGTGGTCTGATTTAAGTTTGGGGGTAAGGGTATAGTATTATAAGGAATGAAAAATTTCGAAAAAAAAAATTGAAAATTTAAAATTTTGGAACAGTTATTTGTTTTTACGCATTAATGTTTTGCATTACAGTTTGATTAAGTTTTTGTATATGATGTAATACCCCATATTTAAATAATAATTATGTTAATTACTTATTTATTTTGGATGGCAAGTTGGGTATTTAAATTATTGAGTAAGGGTACTCTAGTCATTTTATGACTGCTAGGTATGTTTCGTAAATAGATGAATTGTTAAGGGCAGGATAGTCATTTATGGTTATGGCACTTTTGTGATTTTGGTAGATCTTAGGGTATTATAGTACCTAACCCTAGCTCCTACTATATATACATCCCTAACTTCAGATTTAGCTACCATCTCATTCTTCTACTACTTCTTCTTCATCATCATCATTTTCACCCGAAATTGTGAGAGTTGAAAAATTAAGGTTGGATCGGATCCGAATTTGTGGTGGTATAAGCTCTTCATTTCAGGCAAGACATATGTTCTACTCTTCTCCTTTGTACCTAATTCGTATTCCTTGCTTATGTACACATAATTTTTGTTATATATATATGATAAACTTTGTGTATATATATGATGATATATAATATGTATACATATATGTATAGATCCGTGTTTAGATCTTGTATATATGTAGAGATTTGTGGATTTATATAGACATATATGACACGCCCCGTTATTCCTGAGACTCCAATCAGGAGAATCAGCGAATCCCGAGGTATAACGTCTTTGAAAATGACAATTGAAATCAACGATAACACTGAAATACATGGAATAGGAATGAAAATGAGTGATAGAAACTCAGTAAAGGAATTCTAACGAAAATCCGGCAAAGTTCCGTTCATAAATGGAACATCCGGACAACCCAACAACAACACAACGATAGAACCTGCCCATAACAACAGAAATAGAAACAATGGCACGTAGCCCAACATTCCAGAAACCTAGTAGGGCCGAGGTAATGGAAAAGAACACCAATACATCTCCAAACCCCTCTAAAATCAATAGAGCCCCAAATGCTCAAAAGAAAGCATAAAGAAAATCATATGGCGATGCCGAAAAGGTATAAAGTCATCCCGAAACAACAAGTACCGACTGAGCCACCACGCTCAAATAAGAATACATAAAATTTGATGGTAGTGCCGAACAGATACAATGGCACTCCAAAATAATAAATACATAAACTGAATATACAACATAAGGGAATCTGCCAACAACCTGGCTCCCAAGAGAATAAAAGAATAATAAATATGATCACGGAAGGAGGAATAAATCTATCGTCCCAAATCCCCCGTATCGTCGCCGCCGAGCATGCCGTGCTGCATCCACCTGCAAACCTGAAAATATTGTGTGTGGGGGGTGAGCAAAAAAACACGCGCTCACCGTAATATCAAAACATCACACTCATAGCCGTCTAGAAAATGCTAACCATCCCGTGTGCATGCATCTATTCTAAGTCAAGCTATCGTCTACCATGGCACCCCCGTCAATCCGAGACACCCAATAATAACCTCGCAACTAATCTCGAAACTACTCAATAGTCGTAAAACAACACAAATCATAAGATATATCTACCACTCGTATATACGCATGACGAATCAACATATATATATACATATATATATATATATATAAAAGTCCCGTAAACAGCTAATCCTAGCACCTGGTGTAGGAAGGCACCCAATCGAATACACACTCTCATATAGAGATACAAACCAGAACTAGCTATCTACCATTCCGTGCACCTAGCACGCTACTCAAGGTTCCTAGGAGGTATATAGGTCCCTCCTTAGGACTATCAAAAGGGAATAACCATTCTTCTACGTACAACAACCAGTGAACCAACCCGTTCACTCGAAGAAACCTAAAAAGGGAAGGTCCTATCTCCACATCGGATTCGGTAACCAACCGAACTATCTCTAACTCACACTGCCTATCAAGGCACTAAAAAGGGTATAGATCAACAAGGTCACCTCTAACTCATACCGCCTATCGAGGCGCAAGAAAGGGTTACTGGAGTCATTTAGTCCCAAACAGATGCCATGGCCCTCGGGTTTTTAAAGAAAAATGTTGAACCCCGAAGGATTCAACCGGTTTTTAAGAAAAAGTTAGGGCCCGGTTAAATCATATTTGGTTCCAATGCCTCCTAACCCAACCAAACACTAGGAATCGCACTATGTGCGCTTAACTTAACCTCACTTCTCTTACCCAAGAAGATCCACAGACAACCACAAATGATCATATTTCTTACCTTAAGGAATGAAACCTCAGAAACACATGTTCAGGTTAAAACCCGAGAAACTATAACACGGGAAAAAGAACTACTAGAGTTCAACTGAATATTACCTTAAAGTCACATTCAAACTTATTTTGAAACAGGTTCTAAGATCTTCAACTTAATATAGGAACCTATAAACAAATCATCAAAGGTTACCAAACCAACACCGGGATTCAAGTGTTCCTCGGATCAACTAGGAGAAATCTGAAACAATCAAACTCTAAAAACATATCTAGATCTCATAACTGACCTCGAGTCTTACCCGACCCTTAACCTGAACAACTCTCTCCACTACCGAAGTGGTCTAATAATCATCTAGTGATAACACTAGTCACCAATCACAAAGGCCTATGTAGCCAAAGGCACAACCACAACTAAGTCTCAATATACGACTAGCCAACTCAACTCAACTCCAACTCAAGGGGAAAACAATTAATTCTCAAAACCTCTTTCTATCTATATCCACGTAAACACCTAGAATACATGTCAACCATGGCTCTACTAATCCAGGTTTTAACATTAACGTCGAACTTTTTTTCTTTCTTTACAATTTTAAATCTTTAAATATTCATTCACATTGAGTTAATTTCATCATTTATAATAAATTTACAAACACCATCTGTTTAATAACAGCAATTGTTCAACAATATAAAAGGATGAATGCTCAATGTGAATATAATGAAATGACAATGCCAAAAACACCCTATCTAGCATGGAACAACCGGGTATAATGTCGCCAAAGTAACACAACCACGAGGATCATATCGACTCGTGAAAGAAAACACACCGTGTTCGGATCCAATCCTCCCACGCCTCCATGTTCCCGGATTACTAGTCCGCCGGTAGCGATACACCGCCTGGCCAGTTGTTGCGACGACCCGAACGACTCAATGCAATATGTACATGAATGAGACATGAAACCACACCCAATGCAATATCAATGCTCATGGTGTATGAAATATGTACATCATGCCTCAACAGTGAGTCAATAATCGAAATATAACATTTATCAAGTGACAAATATGTCTCAAAATTCATTTTACACAACCAATCCACCATATATAAACATTTTCATTTTCAAAAGCATGATTTATAATTTAACTATAGCAAATTACTTCAATTTATCTCAATATCGTTCGGGTACTCAATTTCCCGTAAATAATAAATTCTTATAACTCGCATGCTTTTAATTTAATTTTCAGTAATTAATTTCAAACTATTCCACCTCAAGGACAATTTAATTCGCAATTTAACTTTATCATATTTCACGAGAAAAATAAACTAGAAAGGGAACTAAAGCTGTGTCTAAATTTTAACGTCTCTCGTTCTCGTGAATCTCCTATCTTATTTTCAATTTCGATAAAATATAAATAGCAGGGGATAATTTATTCGTCGGCTCTACATCCCTCAATATCCATTATGCCCGTACTGTATCTCAATTTCAATCACATAATTCTACACAATCCTACTTTAAGTCCAGGGGTACTAAACCACCTATTTTAATCCAATTTTAGTAGGATTTAATTTCTTAAAAATTCTCAGGGAATTAATTTATTTAATTTCCCAGGGAATTTCTATCCCCGGCCACATTTATTCGGTTATGGGTAATTCGTGAATTTTATAAAATCCTTAAATTCCATTTATCGCTTAGGAATTTAATTTCATGCTTTTATTATCCATAAACATACAACAGGGCAACTTAGCATTTTCTACGCATTATTAGTGAGTGCTAGATAAATATATATATATATATATAATTCCCCACATAATTTAAATGCTTACAAACAGTCCCGTCGTGTACAGTACCAGCCGTGAATCGTATTTGCCGCCCAAAGTCGTCCAAAAATTATTTTTAATATGTCGAAATGACCGCCATACCGCCCTATTCAATATAATTAAAATTCGTTAGCAATCGACAATTTAATTTGAACAAATCTACAAAAATCGAAACCGAAATCCATACCGAAAATCTGAAATTCTCGGAGAACCGCTCAAAGGTTTCGCACCAAATTCGAATATAACGTACACGGTACCAAGACCGAGCTATCCTCCGAAAATCAGCCAAAACATAGCCCAACTCGCCACTGAGTCAGCCCGACTTAGTCTGACTTGCTAATGTTCATCGCCACTACCAATGATCTGCTCCACCGTTGGTCGTACCATCTCCGGCGAGCTTGCTGTTGCACGCCGCTTCTGCCTCTAGCTCGCCGTTACTCCGGCGAGCTAACCCGCACCTGGGTCGCCACGTCCGGCGACCCCAACTTCTAACCAGGTCGTGCCTGGCGCGCGACCTCCCTGCTCACGACTGCACCGCCAGTCCGGCCGCCAAGACCTGGCGTCACCACTTGGGTCGCCATGTTCGGTGACCCCCAGGTCACCAGATCGTGCAACTCCACTGTACCGCAGCCAGCACCCCCTCTTTCCCGTTCTCTCTCTCTCTCTCTCTCAATCGGCCATTAAAGAATGATGGAGAAGTTGCTTGGAGATGGTTACACAGACGTTCGTCAAGAAGAAGAGGATAAGGGGTAGCTGAATCTGTGGTGTTTCAAACACCAATATTACATATATATATATATTTTTTTTTTTCATTAATTTTATATATATATATATATATAAATACCCATATATATATATATATATATTCTCTCAATTAAAAATATGTATAATAAATCTCGAAAATGTTTCGGGAATCCCCAATTAAAATCACACGAGCCCGTAAATATAAATGGGACGCCCAATAAATAATATAACTGAGATAAATAATTTAGGATAGGTAACCCATATATATATATAATCATAATTAAATTTGCATAAATAAAATAAGTCTCGTAAAATATACCGGGGACACTCAAATAATTCTGCGTGAGCCCATCAAATTCACCGGGCTCCGAATAAATAGTATAGGCCCAAATAAAAACTCCGAGGCACGAAAATCATCCACCAATTAAATCACCGAAAATCCCACGGTACTCCGAATAACTAATAACGTCCGGAATAAATAATTCAGCTATATAGTCGGATATAAACTAAAATAAATCACGAATCGACTCGCAATGTATATCACGTGAACTCGAAAAATAAACGGGATACCCAATAATCCCAAAATATATCGGGACCCTCCAAATAATAACACGTGAACCTGTAAGTCCACGGGACACCAACAAAATAATATAAGTCCGAATAAATACTCTGGGTTACGAAATCAATCACCGAAACCCCGAATAAAGTCTGAACTCACTGAGACTCCTAAAATCACTGGTCGTAAGCCAGTCAAAGCACTAAACTCAATCGTTGAAACTAAACCGCGTAGCCCTTAACAATAAAGCCCACGAACCAAACACATCCTTAATAACTCTGATTCAAATCGTAACGCCGAATAAATAAAGTAAACTGAAATAAATAGTCCGGGGTGTGAAACCTAACCACCGGAACATCGGGTACGTACAAGATCCATCGATTAATTACAAATAACTAGGGCACGAAAAGAACCCAAAATAATAATCAAATACAGCTACATCAACACGTAAAAGCACTTAGAAACACGAAGAAATAATCACACCGAACAAACAAAACACGTAAGCACAAACACATAGCACGTCAATCAAATCAGGCACACATTAATCCCATTACAAGGGAAAATGAAACGTCGGACCCCTAAAGCACTAACAACCGAACTCAAATCATTGAGTCGAAGCCCTAAACGTTACGCGTCGAAACAAATCCATTTAGTCGATAGCACTAGCTGTCAATCGTCACAACTCAATCACGTAGTCGATAATAAGAATACGTGTAAACGTTTCACCAAGTCCGAAACTACTAAACGTTACTGTCCAGTCCCATAGTCATCATCGATACTAAACAAAGTCGTTAAGGTGATGATCGTCAAGTCGCGCAATTGAATCCAATCGTAAATGCGAAATATTTACTCGTAAAATACACAGAGTAACCATGACGTCATGAACAAGTGACATCATCACCGAAAATAAATCGGGAATAATTTAGAGAAAAGGGAAAATGAAGCGGGGTGTTACAATATATGTATAGATCTGTTAGAGTATGTTTATATTCATATATATATACGATGATATTTATTCTGTTTATACATATATGTATAGATCCATGAGTATACGTTTAGATCTTGTATATATGTAGAGATTTGTGAATTTATATAGACATATATGTATAGATTTGTTATAGTATGTTTATATTCATATGTATATATGATGATGTTTATTTTGTTTATACATATATGTATAGATCCGTGAGTATACGTTTAGATATTGTATATATGTAGAGATTTGTGGGTTTATATAGACATATATGTATAGATCTGTTAGAGTATGTTTATATTCATGTATATATATGATGATGTTTATTCTGTTTATACATATATGTATAGATCCGTAAGTATATGTTTAGATCCTGTATATATGTAAAGATTCATGAATTTATATAGACACATATGTATAAATCTGTTAGAGTATGTTTATATTCATGTATATATATGATGATGTATATTCTGTTTATATATATATGTACAGATCTGTTTTACCATGTTCGTATTCATGTATATTTATCGAGGTTATTATAATATGTTTAGATATACATGCATGGATTCGTGATTACTTGTATAGATCTGTGAGTTGGTTTATAGGTCTTGTTATTATGATTTTGTTGAGGGGTATATGATTTGAACTACATATAAGTATTTGAATATAGAAATATTTTAGGTTTCAATGTTGACAAAGATTTCAAGACTGTTATTAGAAAAATATTGCATATTTATGTAATTGTTTTTCTCTATTTTCTTTGTTGTCAGACTCTGGACCTTGATTTATATTGTTATTGTATCTTTCATGAATTATACTGGATTACGTATTCTTGACCGTATAAATGAACAATTTTGATTGTATAAAATACAGTATACCTTGGTGTGGAACCCCCGGCTCGACCTAAAAAGTGTTTTACGTTCCTGAATAAAGAATACCAGTGAATTAATAAATTCGTAAAACCATAAGATTTAATTAAGTGATTAGGGTTTGGGGATTTAGAAGGAGTTACAAGGAGGCTGACTAATAATGCAGTCTCATTAGTACCACGGGACACGAATGAGTTGTCACGGCATGGCTGAGTTGTTGGATACATGGTTTCGGTAAGGCATGGAGATTATGAGAAGCAGACTTATGGAAGGAATTTATGGAATTAATTATATCTTCACGGTGGTATTCTAATGAATATAAATTATAGGAAGGTATATTAATATTTTTGGGATAGTTGTCACTAGGAAAGTGGATGGATTTTGGTACTCTATTTGGGATCATGTAGAGTTGTACTTGCTCGTGGGTTTAACCCACATTTGTTGTTGATTCAGGTCCTCGGTAATTTCATCTGCAGGGTTGGGGATTGTCTTTCTTGTCTTTTCGGTACAGCAATTTTTTTCCACTACAGGGTAGGAATTCAATTTCTATTGTAGCTGATGTATTTTTAAGTGTGGTCTAGGGTTCCATGTTCTGGGATTCCCAAGTTGTATCCATTTGGAAACTTAATTTATTCCGAGGATGTATTGAGTGTAGTATCTTTCATGTTTAAGTTGTATTATCGACTCTTATTATTCTATCTATATTTCATGTCTTATCATCTGTGCTTATTTTATCAATTGCAGATGTTCCTAGTTTCTGTGTATGGGCTTGGCCAACCTATGGATGAAAATTTTGGGGTATCACATATGATGCATGAATGTATGTAATGTTATATTCCCATTCATGAGAGTAATTATTAGATTGAGTTAGTGAAGTGATGTGATTTTACATGGGTGAGTGAATGAGTGAAATTGAAATTAAGAAAGACGACTTTTACCTATAAGCACATGTACACATTCACTATGGGAAATAGGTTGATCTTTGACTATGAAGTTGAAAATAATAATTTTGTCACAATAAAAGGGGAGATGTTATGGTTGAAATGGAGTAAATTGAAAAATATATATTTTGAGAAAATAAAATGCAAAAAGTAGTTATTCGATCTGAGTAACCGGGTCTTGGTATCACCAATATCATTTTTCGTATAAAAAGGTAGAAAACTAATAAGCATAAATCCCATGGAAGAAGCTTGGGTCCAGTTGGTTGGGACTAAAAATCCCCGCTGGAAAGTCTGGAGACTTAGAAAGACAAAAATGGATGAAAAGTGGAAAGATGGAAAATATGTTTTTATTAAAAATGCAAAGCTTGATCACTGAAGTAGGAGAAGAGAAACTGAAATATCATAGTCGAGTGTTCACAAAAACACGGAAGGTTGTCTGAATTTAGAGTAGAAAGTAGCAAAATCATTCACTATTAGTGGGAACCATTCATGACAAGAAGCTTGATATAATTGTTGTTTGGTAGTGAGTGGGAGTATTTACATCCATGTTGTCTTTTGTGTTGTATCATGATTTAATTGAACTTGTGTGTGAACTCGTGACTACTTGATTATAGAGAACTGAAATCATGAAGAAGATTGCCACATCAACGATGTAGTCTTCCCCTTCCATGAGCGGCTAGTCGGTATCTAGGGTTTCTAATGAAAGCCTAGTCGAGTAATGTAGAACTTTAAATTATTTAATTGCAAAGAGGGAAAGTTAAAGAGCACTTATGTGATGATTATGTAGTGAGAGACTGAATGAATTACCTAAATAAGATTTATTTTTAATTCTCTTCTTAAGCTGAAATTTAATTAATAAATGATCTTGAACAACTGTGTTTTATCATTAGTAGCAAAAACCTCCAAAAATTTAATAATGGTTCTTAATTATGCATGATAAAGTCTTAGGTTTACACAATCCATGCCAAGAGAAGATGGTTGTTAGCATGTTTTTAATTTCATGTTTTAGGAGTAGTTGTAGTATAGATGCATGCAACAATCATACTAATCGAAGATGGATTGTAGCGAATCAGACCAATTCCATATGTTTGGGGATTAGACAACTGCTTTCTAGTGGTGGAGTTGGATCAAAATCCTAGACTTGTTTATCTTGAGTGAAAACCAAAACAATTATCTTTTCATTTTATTTTATGTTTAGTAGTTTTATCAAACAACTTTTATATTATAATTCAATTTGCTACTTTATAATTATTTGAAATACGACTTTGATCTATGTGGTTCGATACTTGATAGGTGTCAAATATTAGACATTTTGACCTCTTAACTCACTGTTGTTACGTCTTTTCATTCCCTTATTTAGTATTTTTATTGTGTTTGCACGTTAAGGCATGTTTCATGAGCTTAATGAAGAAATGAAGCTAACTTCAGTGAATTAACTGAAGAGTATGTTCTTTCTATCCAAACAGAGAATCAAAGAGGAAGTCCGAGACAAAAATGGCTCCCGGAGGGTCAAAACGACATTTCCAGAAGCTGTCATCTTCAGCAAAAAGTATCGTGGGTTCAAGACGGTCGTTTTGGTGCATTCACGGAGAAACATGATTTTTCACAAAATACCTACATTTTTGCCTACGCTTTCAGTTTCAAAAAGTGGCTGAAAATCACATTTCTACGCTTGGACCTATGCTTGAAGCGTAGGCCTGCTACGCTTAAAGCGTAAGTGCGGAATGCTTTAGTGTTTTTAGCACAAAATTTCTGTCAACTTCGGGAGCTCATAATTCGATCACCAAAGGTCCAAATGGGGTGATTCTTGAGCCTATCATCAAGCTCTTGAAGTCCGATTTCCAAAAATATATTACATGCCTCTATCCAATGTGTGCAGCTCCAGATATAATCAAAATACTGAGAGATGTTTTGCAGAAAAAACTGGAAATTTCATATTCGGGCTGAAATCTTATTTTGACCCGGATGAATTTAAGTTCGACCCCAACACCTCTATACATATAATATACACATATTATACATCATATATTAGGGTTTTGCTTGGTTGGGTGTGAAATTATGAAAAAGTGTAATCTTATTCTCCAAGTTAGGGTTTTCCTCACCTTTTCCTATAAATACCAAGCTTTGCTACAGATCTAAGGGACTCCTATTCACCCAATTTTGGGACTTCTCTACACATAAGTTTTCATAATATTTTCTGGAGATTCATCTATCATTCCAAGGATGAGTCATTCAAGACCTAGAAATCCGAAGAAGACGACCATGGAGGGCGATTCTACATCAACGATGCAGTCTCCTTCTACCATGAGCAACTAATTCAGTATCTAGGGTAGCAAAACCCTAGCCAAGTAATATAGTTATTTCATTATTTTTAATTATAACGAGGGGAAATTGTTGACTATACTGTGATGATTGTAGTAGTTAAGAGACCGTTCTGATTTGTAATATAAAATTATTTATTTGTTCTAAATTCTTGTCTTAGATGGAATGAATATATTATTTTGCACAACTATGATTATTCAATATAAGCAGGAACTCGGATGCTTAATTATGATTTTCTACACAATGGTGGTAATGAAACTTGAAACCCTAGGTTGACAAAGGTCGTGCCTTGGCGATTTAATGTAGACATGTTTTAGTTTATTTTCATGCATTATGAGTAGATTATAGTAACATAATTGACATGTACTAGTTAGGTCAGTCATGAGACGAGTTATCGCAATCCGGTTGATGGTACTTTTTTTTGGGATCGTATTTAGCTATTTGCAGTACGACCTGATTCATAGTTATGGATCTCCCTCTTACAATTGATACAATGAGGAACTATATT
Organism: Cornus suecica; assembly: GCA_963922005.1. NCBI lineage: Eukaryota > Viridiplantae > Streptophyta > Magnoliopsida > Cornales > Cornaceae > Cornus > Cornus suecica. The sequence continues at coordinate 24,167,279 of OY998243.1, forward strand.
ATGCGGTTAGTGGTAGAGCGGTGAAAATCCTAGTTTTCTCTCTCATTTGAATCACAAACCAATTTACTTTGCTTTTGAGTTAATTTAGTTAAAATAGATAATTTGGTCTTTGACCACCCAAAGCAAACAATTTTGAGAAATATAATTCAGTGTTTTCGAATTACTAAAGTGAACAATCTCAGTCTCTGTGGGATCGATATCCCTTACTCAAGCCATTTGTTATTCTACAATTGATACGTGCGCTTGCGTAGGGTAAAACTTAGAGTCGTTAAAGTGTTATTTTTAACCACATATTTTTGCACATCTAACGTCGCATCAATACCCTCTCTACCCAACTATACTATATAGTACTTGTGTACTTGCGACTGAGAGGTTAAAACTAGATCGTGTTAATTCCTTATTTTAAACACTTTTATTTTCACACGACTGAAACCGATCTGTTTGGTCAACTATGTACAAAAATTAATGGATCCAAAATTTTTTTCAGTTGATTGAGATCACCTGTCATCTACATTCTCATCAAACTATTATTGCTTATAAATTAGACATTTTTCATGAAATAATGGTTCTATTTTCATTTCTTTAGCAATTTCTTTGGTTGTAATAATAGCTAATGTAAATCAATTTTTTATATATTTTATAAAAAAAGGATATGAGCCCTTTTAATTGATTTATGGTAACATCAATATACATATCTTAAGATTGGAAATTTTTACTAACTAAATTAACCGCAAATAAAATATATCATACCAAATAATCATACCTAATAGAAACTCAAACTTTTTTAATTCATATGTTGCTAAACATTTGACTTCATTTTTTTATCTTAGTATCTTCACTAATTTTTTCTAATTGAATTAAAGCATATCTTATTTGTGGAGCTTGAAATCTTATTGCTTTAATACTTTCAATACGAATTTCCCAACGAGTTTGCGACAATGACTTAGTTATTAAATCAGTTACATTATCTTGTAAGATTTTCCACCTTTTTGTCGAAGAAGAAAATAATGAATATAAACGTTGTATGACTCCAAAAAATGATATAACTTTAGAACAAGAGTTGACCATATCACAAAGTAATAATAAGTTAAGATTATGATAACCACATGGTGTATAAAATGCTCTAGGATTTATGTCTAGTAGTCTTTTTTATACACCTTGATTTTTTTGTTTCATGTTACATCCATTATCATATCCTTGCCCTTTATATTATCTATAAAGAGAGAAAACAAATCCGAACCGTGCACTAGGCACACCAAACCTGAACTAGTGGAATAACCACAAGACTGCATAAGGCATATGTAAGTATATATTTTTTGCTCACATCAAAGATATTTTTATTGAGGCTTCAATGGCCTAATATATAGCTCAAGCTCATGGATTCCACTCCTCTTTTTTTGGGTCATGCCCCTAGTTGTATGGAGTCATGACCCACTTTGTTGATAACCACCCACTACCTATTGTTAGTGGGTTGTTACCTCCTATCTTCTAGGAAGTGGTATTGTGTTGATGGGTTTACCGATTACATGGGTTTTAAATCATGGGTCAATCAATCATTCATGTGTACATGGGCCTAGCCAATCTTGGGCTTTACAAATGGGCTTGGACCTACAATTTTTATCATTTACACTAGCCCTATTTGAATCTAGCATACGGGTTCGTGGGCTTGACCCAAATTTCATTGAAATGGTTGATTACAGCTGTACTTGATGATGTCAGCCTCATTATTGTGAAGAGGCGTGTGGTCTTTGAATTTCGAAAAAGCGGCTGCCTGTTCCTCTTTCTCCGTGTTTGAGGCATTAGGAACCAGTATGCCTCCTCAGCCATTTAATGATGGAGGTTAGTATGTCAGTGTGTATATAAGCCCTTCTCTTGGCTTCATTTTTTATTCTTACTATCTTATTTCTTAACTGTAGTTTTAAGCAATTGTCTCTAACTCTTTGTCGTTCCTTGCATTTCGGTTGCTGGAGCTCTTCAACCTTCTCGCCGTGATATTCTGTGTAAGTGATTTGATATTTCATCATGTCTGGTAGTAATTCTTCAACTTCGACCAAGGGGATTATTCCTCGGGAATATGGAGGGTCTAATGTTCTGAGTCCTCCCTCTGTAAACCCCTCTTTTTCATCTTCACCTTCTTCTTCCTCCCCATTATTGAGTCGCCCAAACCTATCTAGTGTAGGAGTTTCCTTACCAAGCCTTCCTGAAGGACTTTCTGTTTTTGGAACATATAAAGGGGAAGTTCCTCCTACTATTCTTCCCACTGTTCCTGTCGCTTCTGTGGAGGTAGATGCATCCGATGTCCCTCCTGTGGGGGTCTCTACTGGATCTGTCCCATTTGCGGCCGAACCCCTTAAAGCCCATAAGAGGAAGGCGGTAAACATCAAGAGTTTGAGGAGAGATTACAAGATCCCTAAGGAGGTGATTTTGGAGGAGTATGACCCTTCTTATGATTTTAGGATAGGAGATGGAGTGGGTCCAAATGAGGTGCTGATGTCTGCTCTTCAGATCAAAGCTCTTCGGTTCCCTCTTCATCCTTTGTTTCACTTTATTTTATTTACCTTAGGAATTGCCCCTCTTCAGGTTAACCCAAATTTTATAAGGATAATATATATGTTGATACTGATAAATAGAGATAAGAATCTGAGATTGGGTCTGGCAGATCTGCTGCTATGCTATAAAATTGTGGATCTGAAGGATTGTGAAGGAAGATATAATTTTTACCCTTTTAAGGGTCGATCTATCTATAACGGAACAGAAAAGACAAAAAAATATTGGAAAGAAAAGATGGTTCTAGTAAAGGGGGTCTGGTTCTACCCTCACTCTCTGAAATGGCTGATCCTTAGAGTTTTTGGGCGTCTTACCCTCCTTCCATTTTATTTTTTGCATAAAAAAACAAGCCTCTACTCTGGGTGTGATCAACTTAGAGCAGATTTTGTATATAAGTTTTTAGGTTTTGACGATAGGGAGATTGTGGCTCGAGATGTAGAAGCTCATTTTCTTTGCTGAAGTCTAAAGTCTGGTCGGATCGTAAAATGTGCACTGACCTACTTACTCCTGCTAATTTACAGGGTATATCAAGGTTGGGCGTTAGCTTCAGGATAATGATGAATCCGATCAGACCCATAATCGAAGATAATGATGATGAGGTGGAAGAAGTAGTTGTGCCACCATGGGGAATGAACAAGTGGCCCCAAATTCTGAACCTCAAGCTATGACAGTTGCAGTGGCGGGTGATGCATCTGGCTCTGCGCTTGTGTAGACCACCATCCCTGACTTACTTCATTTTTCTTCTGCCCGAACCAGACTCGTGGTCAAAGACAGACCCGGAAAGAGGAGGAAGAATAAGGGTAAGGATAAAATCCCAGTGTCCTCTAATCAGGTTGTTCCCAGTATTACTTCGATGGGTGCAATGATGGCTCGGGCTAAAGACCTCTAGACGCCTGAGGAGCTTGTGGCCCAAAGAGAAGCTAATCCTGACGACATTGTTGGTCGAACTCCTGGCCTGATAATGGGCATAAGTGTTTGCTCGACCTTAAACTGTGTTCTTTATTTTATTATGTCTACTGATACACTTTGCCTTAAAATATTTCTCTAGGCTCTCTTTAGTGCAAATGCCTTGTGCTTGTTTCATGAGGTTGATATTAAGGAGATCAAACGCCTCAAGACTGATCTGGCCGAGAGGGATGAAAGGGAAAGAGAACTGAAGGCTCAGCTGGGGGAGCTTCCTTCTAGAGTTGCTAAGCTGGAGGATGAACTTGCTCAAACAAAAGAGTTGAATGCAAAACTATCCAGTGAGAAGGACAAGGTTGCCTCTGACCATGAAGCCCTTCAACATCAGTTCGGCATCTCTTATTCTGCTCTGGAGCTGTGCAAGAAAGGTGGAACTGACATACATGAACATTATGCAAGGCTGAACCGGATAGTGGCTGGGGAATTCTGGCAGAAAGGTTTTAACGCTGGTGTGAAAGATCCAGCAAAGAGGCAGTTCAAGGATTCTGATGCCATGGATGTTTTCTTATGGGTCAAGAAGCTTTACGCCAGTCCTGAAGCTAGTCATGCTCAAAACTTTTTCACTGAATTTATCAAGGGATATTTGCCTGCTGACCCCCTGAACCCTTCTATAGAATTCTTCCCTCCGACCAAACACGTCGACTCCTTAGGAAAGGACTTCAGCGGTCCAAGCCACACTTAGGCCTTTTCTATTTTTATTTCTAATGTTGTACTCTTTTTATTGTGCCATTCGGGCGATTTTGTAATATTCAAAGGACAACAACTGTTTTGACTGCTTATACTCCATCCGTATTTTTTGTTTTATGAATCTGACTTATTTACTTATGTCATCTCTTCAGGCTATTTGCCTCTGTCATTTCATTACTTAAAAAATATTTTGTTCCTCTGATAATATGAGTCAGGTTATTAGCCTCTGTCATTTCAATACTTAGGAAATATTTTTCATTTTTTATCGTCTAGTAATGTGAATCAGGCTATTAGCCTCTGTCATTTCAACACTTAGGAAATATTTTCATTTTTTATCCTCTGGCAGTGTGAATCAGGCTATTAGCCTCTGTCATTTCAACACTTAGGAAATATTTTTCATTTTTGATCCTCTGGCAGTGTGAATCAGGCTATTAGCCTCTGTCATTTCAAAACTTAAGAAATATTTTCATTTTTGATCCTCTTGCAGTGTGAATCAGGCTATTAGCCTCTGTCATTTCAACACTTAGGAAATATTTTTCATTTTTGATCATCTGGCACTGTGAATCAGGCTATTAGCCTCTGTCATTTCAACACTTAGGAAATATTTTTCATTTTTGTTCCTCTAGCAGTGTGAATCAGGCTATTAGCCTCTGTCATTTCAACACTTAGGAAATATTTTTCATTTTTGTTCCTCTAGCAGTGTGAATCAGGCTATTAGCCTCTGTCATTTCAACACTTAGGAAATATTTTCATTTTTGTTCCTCTGGCAGTGTGAATCAGGCTATTAGCCTCTATTATTTCAACACTTAGGAAATATTTTTCATTTTTGTTCCTCTGGCAGTGTGAATCAGGCTATTTCGACTCATCTCCAAGATAAAGGATGATGATCTTTTATTATGACGAGGAAATTACAAAAATAGCAACATCTGACTCAACCAAAATAACAGACTTGGAAATTTTAAAAATACATAAATAAAGATAGGCTCGAATACCTCTGCCTATTTATTTTATTCAGAAAACGAAATGAACTTGTTAAGGATAGTACTTCTTCAGACGTGAGGCATTCTGTGAATTGGGTTCCATATAGCCATTATTATGCCTGAGGCGATAAGCCCCACGTCATATGACTTCTATGACTCTGTATTGCCCTTCCCAATTCTCCCTAAGCTTGCCGACTAATCCAATCTTCTTTCTCAGAACCATATCGCCCACCTGGAATTCACGCCTTCTGACTTTCTTGTTGAAGGCATTTCTGATCCTCTGATGGTAAGCTGCCAGTCTGATAGCGGCTTGATCTCGTTTTTCTCCGAGCAAATCCAGCCCATCAACAAGTTGTTGGTTGTTCCATTCCTCTTGATACAGCTCCGTTCTGGCAGTTGACACCACTTGCTCTGTTGGAATGATCGCCTCTGTTCCATAAGCCATCAAGAATGGTGTTTCCCTTGTGGGGAGTCTTGATGTGGTCCTATAGGACCAGAGTACTTCTGGAAGTTTATCTGGTCACGCGCCCTTAAGATCTTCCAGCTTCTTCTTTAAGGTATTCAATATTATTCTATTGGATATTTCGGCCTGCCCATTTCCTTAAGGGTATGCGACTGATGGTGTTTTTAGCTGAATTCCATGTTCATTGCAGAACTGCCTGGTCCACCGATTATCCAGATTCGTTCCGTTGTCGATTACTATTACCCTTGGAACCCCGAATCTGCAGATGATGTTTGTCTATATGAACTTGATTACGTGTCTATGAGTGATTATGGAATAGGACTCCGCCTCGACCCATTTTGTGAAATAATCAGTCGTTATTGCAACTTGATTTACTGATCTGAGGGCCATTGAGAGTGGCCCTACAGCATCGATCCCCCATTGCGTAAATGGATGTGGACTGAAAATGGGATTCAATAACTCTGGTGGTGGGTGGATGTTATCTCCATGGAATTGACATTTCTTGCACCTTCTAACATAAGTTTCAGTATCTTGGGAGAGCTAAGGCCAGAAATACCCCTGACTAAGGACTTTATGGGCCAACGCTCGTCCTCCGGAGTGATTTCCGCACGATCCTTCATGTATTTATTTCATTAGTGTTGATGCTTCTGAAGGTGTGAGGCACCGAAGGTATGGACCACTAAAGGATCTTCAGTAAAGTTGCCCATGCAGCAAGGCGTATCTGGCTGATTTCATGCGAATTTTCTGAGTTTCTGCTTTATCGTCTGAAAGGATGCCATTCCTCAGATATTCTATTATGGGGTCCATCCAACTTGGCTCCCAAGGTATTATGCACACGGTATTTGGTTGCTGAATACTTGATACATCAAGGTAGTCGATCGGGGTGACTCTGGTCAAATTCTAATCATTGACGGATGCCATATTAGCCAATCGATCTGCATTTTCATTTTCCTTCTTGGGAATCTGATTGAGGGTGTACTGCTCCAATTTGTCTAGTTCCATCTGAGCCAGCTTCCTATAGGCTTGCAACTTTTCCCCCACGTCATATTCGCCTTGAACTTGCTTGACCACTAGCTGTGAGTCACTAAATATCCGGAGTTGTAGGATACAAAGGCTCTGAGCTAGTCATAGTCCTGCTAAGAGCACTTCGTACTCGGCTTCATTGTTGGTAGCAGGAAACTCCAGACGGATTGATTGTTGGATACGGGTTCCATCCGGTGTTATCATTTCGAGCCCAATTCCTGAACCCGCTGATCCAACTGAGCCATCTACAAAAAGTGTCCACTCGGGTTCCTCTGACTCGATCAAAGTTGACTCAAGTTCTGCTTCGAGTAGAAAGTTGGGTAAAGCTTGACCCTTAATGGTTGTTCTTGGCACATATGTAATGTCGAATGTTCCGAGCCCCAGCGCCCATCTGGTGATTCTTCCAATTAGATCTGGCTTGGTCATAATGGCTCTTATGGGCAGGGTGGTTAGCACCACAATTGGATGGGTCTCAAAATAATGCCTCAAGCGTCTATTTGCATTGATTTGTGAAAGAATGACTCATTCCGCCATAGTATATCTGGTTTCAGCATCAGATAAAGACTTATTGCTGAAGAAGACTAGCTTCTGGAATATTTTGTCATCATTCACTAATGTTGTACTGGTCGAAGTTGCTGATACTGCAAGGTAGAGATGTAATGGCTTTCCAGGGCGAGGTGAGGTGAGGATTGGCGGATTCTGGAGATATTGTTTCAATTTTTGAAGAGTTTTGGCTTGTTCTGGCCCCCATATGCTTCATTTTCCTCCTCTAATTGCTTGAAAGAATGGTTTGCATCTATTTGTCAGTCAGGATACAAATCGGCTCAGCACAGCTACTCTTCCCGTCAGGATCTGGACCTTTTTCTGTGTCTTTGGCTCTTCACAGCTTATCACAGCCTTGACATGTGAGGGGTTGGCTTCAATTCATGTTCGATTGACTATATGGCCGAGGAATTGCCCGGATGAGACTCCGAACGAGCATTTGGCAGGGTTGAGCTTCATCCCATATTTCTTGAGTGCACCGAGCACTTCTTCAAGATGTCGGAGGTGGTCATCTTTCCTTCTGATTTTTACCACTGTGTCATCTATGTAAGCTTCATCCGTGATCCCCATTTGACCTTTGAATATTCTTCTGACAAGCCTCTGATAAGTGGCACCTGCATTTTTAAGTCCAAAAGGCATTACTTTATAGCAGACGTACCTTCTTCGGTAATAAAGGATGTTTTCTCCTCATCATCTTGGTTCATCGGGATTTGATTATAGTCGGAGTATGCATCAAAAAATGAGAGTCTCTCATATCCTGATGTGGCATCAACCATCTAATTTATTTTCGGCAGAGGAAAATAATCTTTTGGGCAGGCTTTATTTAAGTTGGTGAAGTCCACGCAGACCCTCCATTTCCCATTCTTCTTTATGACCACCACCACATTTGATATCCATGATGGATACTTAACTTCCCTTATGAATCCAGCTTCCAGCAATATTCTCACCTCCTCAGATATGATTTGGTTCCTTTCTACACTGAACCTCCTCTATTTATGCCTCACCGGTATGACCTCTGGATCCACATTCAAGTTATGCTGAGCGACTGTGGGATCAATACCTGACATATCAAGATGAGACCAGGCGAATATATCTGAATTTAATTGAAGGAAATGGGTCAGTTTATTCTTTTCTTCTCTTTGGAGGTATGAACCAATGAATGTGACTTTGGTGTGGTCTGTATGACTGACGTTCACCTCTTCTAAAGGTTCTGTAGTTGTCTGGGTTTCCTGACCCTCGACTGAAGGGTCTGACTGTAATTGTTATTTCTCGTTGTATAGGGGTCTTTTTGATGCCTCCATGACTTGCTTGTTTTTAGGATTCAGGTTCTTCAGAGTAACTGAGTAGCATTCATTTGTTGTTACTTGATCTCCAGGGATATCAGTTACATCTACCCCATTCGGGTCAAGACACCGCATAACCTGATGAAAAGTTGAAGGAACTCCCTACATCTGATGGATCCAGCCTCGCCTCATCAATAAGTTTTATGATGGCTTGACGTCCACCACTATAAAACTTTATTTCAGGATTCACCGTGCAGCTGATACTGACAACTGGACTACTCCTATTGGCTCCACACATCGTCCATCAAAACCAGCCAAAGGTATCCGAGCTGGGTTTAGCTGCGACACATCAATCCCGATTTTGTCGAAAGCCCATTTGGTTATGATGTTGGTGCTGCTGCCTGGATTTATCATCACACGCTTGATCAAATAGTTAGCCACCAGAAGAGTAATTACCAGAGGTCTTCGTGGGGTGTCTGAACATTCTGCATGTCGGCCTCTGAAAATGTTATTCTTGATTCTTCTTGTCTGATGGTTGTTTGATAAATTTCACCAATACGCCTGAGTTTATGTGTCTGTCGTGGTTTTGACCTTCGGCTTCCCTCGGATTCAATGCCCTCTTCGCCTCCTTGGACCATGTGGATGACCTCACTGGTTGTCCTATTGCAGGGTTGTTCTGTGGTGTTAGGTTTGATCTATCTGACCTTGGTTGATCCTTCATCAAGTAGTCTGCAAGTTCCCCTTTGGCAATCATTGCCTCAACCTGCCTACGAAGGTTCCTACAATCATTTATATAATGCTCGTACTCACTTTGGAAGGCGCAATGTTTCGTCATATCCCTCAGCTCCATCGGTTATATAATCGGTAGAGGAGGTCTGAAGATCCCTTTGATATTGTTTTCTTGAAAGAGTTTTCCCAGGTTGGTCTTGAGTGGAGTTGCTCTTTCTTCTGTTCGCTGGCGTTTATCGGTTAGCCGAGAAGATGAGGTTGGTTGGGATGATCCGGATCACTGAGACTTCTGATCCTTCATTCTTTCTTTGGATTTTGCCTCCACAGTAACCAATGAGACCCTTCTCTACCTGACTGTTTCTTCCTCTTCTATTCTGAGGTATCCTTGCGCTCTGGAGTTGAGTTCGCCAATATTTCCAGGTGGGCGTTTCACCAATGAATAGTGAAATTTTGTGCCAGGGATGACCACCATATGGAATGCCTCTACTGCTGACAGTTGGTCGCAATCATCAATAGAGGACATCTCCACGTTGAATCTAGATAAAAAGCTCTTGAGGCTCTCTCCCTTCTCTTGTGTCATAGTGAAAAGACTTGATATCGTCTTCCTCTGTCTTCGGTTGCTGAAGTACTGAGCAATGAAATGCCTGCATAGGTCACTCCATCTACTGATTGATCCAGGGGATTGCTTCCTGAATAATAAAAGTGGTGCTTCTGTCAAACTGGTTAAAAATACTTTACATAGAAGTACTTCGTTTCTCCCATATACGGTCATCTTAGTCTGCACTTGGTAGATATGGTCGAGTGGATCTTTCGTTCCATCGTAGAGTGTGAAGATTGGTAACACAAACTTCTTTGGGAATTCGGTTATCTTAATCTCTTCAGTAAACGGAGACTGGTTCATGTCTGTTGTTGCATGGATGGCTAGGTCATCTAGGGTCTGTATCCTTAAATCCTTCATCACATCTCTCTGAATTTTGGCAGCCATTTCATGTAGGTCATTCAGGGTTGGCACATGCGTTGTCGGGACCTCCCTCGTTATGGGTTAGGAGGATTCTTCTTCCTCCCTCGGTGTTTTATCTGTTTGGGTGACCGATACGTCTCGCCATGATGAGAATTGGAAGGATCTGGTCCATCATTCCTTGGTTGATCTGTACCCTCGGTTGGATCAGAACTTCGAAGGGGAAACGGCCCATGTGCCACCCGATGGATTAGCTCGGTGTTTTGCTGTTCAAGGGCGGCATTTATCTGCTCTACAGCTTCCAATCGCCTCATTACCTCTTCGAACAGAGCTTCATTGTTTGTGGATCGAGTAGATACCATGGTGATTTGCCGAATGAGAATGAGAGAGTTCTAAAGGTGGAAACAAAAAGAACAATTTTTGCTTCCCATAGACGGCCCCAAATGTAAATGTATATTTTTTTCTCACATCAAAGATATCTTTATTGAGGCTTCAATGGCCCAATATATAGCTCAATCTCATGGATTTCACTCCTCTTTTGTTGGGTCATGCCCCTAGTTGTATGGAGTCATGACCCACTTTGTTGATAACCACCCATTACCTATTATTAGTGGGTTGTTACCTCCTATCTTCTAGGAAGTGGTATTGTGCTGATGGGTTTACCTATTACATGGGCTTTAAATCATGGTTCAATCAATCATTCATGTGTACATGGGCCTAGCCAATCTTGGGCTTTACAAATGGGCTTCGACCTATCAATTTTTACCATTTACAGCATACAACCCCAAACTATGGAAAGAATATAATGACCGCACATTAAGCGCGTAACGATATATTTATACATACTGGTGTATAGAATCTTAAGATAACCCACTATTGTACATCAACACTTCGTTATACAATCATCACCTTAGTGTTAACTAACAACATACCTCGAACCCGAAACTTAAAACTCCGATGATCAACCATCACCAAGTTCCAAAGTCATAATTCACATCCCTTTGGATACAATTACGATCATACATCGACAACAATTCGTGGTCCCCTAGATACACTATATTGAACCTCAATTCATAGGTTGTCCATCAATCAGTGTCCCTAATCACACCTCCATACCACAATTTACACATAAATGAATCAACCATCATTGTATCTCGAACACAATCATATGATAATGAAATTACTACAACAGCTTAGAGTCCATAATTCATTTACCAACTAATCGATCACAATACACCTTGATTTCATAGTCTTTCTGACACAATAAAAAGCTATAATATGCCTCGAGTCCACAATTCATACTTAAATGGGAATATATAACTATACCTTAAGTCCATGTCTCCTAATTTATAAATATCTATCATTCTAACTCGAATTCACAAGCCATATGTTGGTCAATGACAATAACCGGGCCTTCGATTCCCAATCCCTACACTAGAAAGTCATCACTATCATGTTTTAAGTCTCTAGCTAACTGTGATCATACCTTAAACCTGTATGACACCCTCCACTGAACACTACAATTTCCCTTCGAAATTGAAATTCCAAAACTCAATGAATTTTTACTCACCCACCTTAATATCATAACCCACACCACAATGGTTAATGCGCACGCACCTCAATCCCATAGTCCACATTCCACTAAACGACTCCACACACCTTAAAAGTTTCATACACACGTACATCAACCTCGAAATCCATATCTCAATGGATTTACACACTATAAGCCAACCTTAAACCCACAATTCGTAATCGAATGAACACCTAATGCTATACCTCGAGTCCTCAATTCATATATTGTGAGCACATACAATCATGCCTCAAGACCCCAATAAGTGTCACAATAAATCCCTACGATAATTTCCTAAGGTCACTGTCATAACCCGTCAATCATCCTGAGTGACCCGATGCAACACCGACTCATCTCGAGTTCCAAAACCTATTACGATAAGTATCATGGTTGACCCAATGAATGCCACACATTATAAATAAGATGAAAAAGATACATATATATATATATATCTCGGTACTCAATCAAATGAATTAGTCAACTAAAAAGTGATCACCCGAATCTCCGGCCAAGACCTGCCCATTACCCGCAATTCAAAATGGCTTAACAACCCACGTGCATACCAATTAATTTATATAACAACCATATAGAACTAGACTGAAACCGGGTCAAAACTTGATTGATGCATTATCCCCAGCTAGTTACTCTACCTAATCCATCACCTCACTAGAACACCCTAAGCTTCAATATCTTGAGTACATCCATGAAATATAAATGCTAATAAAAGAGATGAAAAATGAATGTCATGTCATACATAACAGAAATAGAAAATGAATGACATGCTATACCTACATGCCTACACTACATACAACCCATGAATCCCAACATTTCAATAAACCATGAAATGCGATAAATTCCTTGTATGCCTACATGCATTCCTAAATAACCCCAGCCTAATACCACCGAGTAAATACAAGTAGTCAGTCAGGCATGGACCGAACAAAATCACCTGGAATTAGCCACATGTTTGCCTTAACGCGCATAAGTTGTCAGCCAGGTTGGAACAAAGTCCAAATCATGTAGGTTGCAGTTCACGGGTCCCTACTCCGTCGGTTCACGAATACCATTTGGCCAAGTGAACCCCCCCTTTCCTGATACCTCTAAATTTTATATATGTTCATATATACATGTTATCATGAATCATGTCATGCAACTAACTATCGTGATGTCCGCATCATGCTATGAGTAATGCAATAATCATACCTTTAACTATCACCAATTCATTTTAGAAATTTTAAAGAAAAAATTGAAACTAATTAGCATGCTTAATCTCCACCAAATCACGTGTCCATATATATATATATACATGTAAAGCAAGAATTTACACTTTGCATGCTCAATTCACATATCCACATACATACACACCTATATATATATATATAGGTAAAATGATAGTTACTCATCTAACATGCTCAATTCCACGCGAAACATATACCTATATACACATACACATATATGTAAAACAACAATTAAATCACATATTATGCTCATCCAACCAACTATACAAACATACATACTTCCACACCTATACATATATATATATATATATTAAACACATTCAAGTACAGTAATAAAGTGATCAACAAGTAAACACAATTTCCATTCCAACTAAATATCAGAATTATAAAACGCACACCTACATATCGGATTCAAACACGAACCAAACTCCCTACCTCATATAGTAAGCAATTCCCGCCAATCCAACAAGCCATATGCTAACCCGAAGCTAGAAATGGAGAGTGCACAAGACGATCTCCATAACCCCTCCTCCAATTCTGCCCAAATCAAAAGTCAACGAATTCCGGTTGCCGAAAAATTTTCTCTTATCGGCGGGCCAGACGTACCAACGGGAAGCCCTTGACCTCACCTATAACCCTCCCAACAGGAAGAAAAGTCGGATTTAAGTATAAGTAGATCAAATCCTAGAGAGAATATTTAAATATAAAAATACCCAATCAAAATGGGAAAAACCTAACTGGGCTTCATGTATAACGTAGCCCTCAACGAGAGAAACATTTTTCCAGTTAAGCCTGAACTCAACAGAAGACCCTGATGGAGTCAGACTAGGATTAAAAATAGTGATTAAGAAAAGACCCTTGCAATGACCTAGTTTTACCTATCGCAAGTGCACGAATCATATTGTAGTACAGTTCGGCTTGAGAAAGGTTATCGAACCCAAGGGACTAAGTCGTATTTTGAACTCTCGTAAAGTAATACTCTTGAATTGTTATGAAAATAAGAATTTGGGTTTTTGTTATCAACTAATTAACTAATCAAATAAGTAAAGATAGATTAAGACAAGAGCAGTAGAGATAAAAACTAGGGTTTTCTTACTCCACCACTAACCGCATAATGTAGCTATCTATTTGATTACTTGTAAGAGGGCGATCCAACACCCATGAATCAGATTATACCGCAAATAGTCGAATATATTCCCCAAAGAGATACCGTCAACCGGATTTGCTACAACCCATCTCTGGATAGAGTGTGATTAGTGCTTGCAAACTACTTTACTCTAATCTACTCCTACAACATGAAATTAAACTAAAGCATGTTTATATCACCTCGCCGAGGTATGACCTATGTAAACCTAGGGTTTCGGGTGTTAAAAACCATTGTGTAGAAAATCATGATATGCTAGAGAACACCAGATAAACATGATTGATTGAAATAATGCATTCATTCATTCTAAGACAATAGTAGAATAAATATAAAACTCCTTATATTAAATAACTATGGTCTCCCATCTACACAATCATCACAGGTGTGGTCTTTAGTTTCCCCTCGTTACAATTGAAACAAATAAATAAACTACATTACTTAGTTAGGGTTTTTGCTAGAAAACCCTTCATGATTGTAGAAACGCATCGTTGATGTAGAAACGTCCATCATGATTGTCTGCTCCAGATTTATAGGTTCTGAATGGCTCCCTTCTTCACAACAGGTAAATCTCCAGAGATAGTGCTCTGAAAATTATGTATTTTGAAGCTTCCTAGATCTGAATCAGACTTTGGTATTTATAGAAGAAGTTGAGAAGAGTCATGTTTGTATTAGACTTGTCCCGCTTGGAGTATGATTCCTTTTTATGTGTTTCTCCTCAATTCTGAGTCAAAACACTTTAATATGATGTAAATATACACTATACACATTCTTAGAAGTATTGGAGTCGGAGATAAGTCAAAAGAAGTTGAATCGGATCGAGACTAAAAAACCCAACTATATATCTCCTATGCATATGCATAGGGTTTCCTACGCTTGTGTGTATCTCCCCAGCCATGTGCGTAGCTCATGCGTAGAAATGATGATTCCAGCCACTTTTTGCTTGTTGTCTGTGTAAATATGCGTAGAAAAAATCATAAAAATTATTTTTTCCAATTCTTCTTCCGTTTGAACCCCTTTCACTCCGTTAGTATGTTTCTCGAAGTTTCGGCTCCGAAAAATTTTGTTTTTGCCTTCAGGGAGACACTTTTTGCTTGAAAACTCATCTTTTTCTCTCTTTTCGGGCAGATACAAGCATATCCTTAGTTAATTCACCAAAGTTAGCTCGTTTGCTTCATTAAGCTTCTGAAACACGCTTGGACATGCAAACCGCATAAAAACATCAAGTAACAGAATGATAAGACGTAATAATAGCGAGTTAGAGGCCAGGAATGGACAACATTCGGTACCTATCAGACTCAAAGCAACCTGTAGAGAAAGGTGGATATCTTGCAAAAATATTTAATGGCTTTCTGTGTAAAACCGTGTGTGTGTTTCACGAGGGGTGTGTATGTGTTTGATTGATGTGAGAAAGATAAGTGATTTAAGTCACTTTCCATAAACGACCAAGATGCCTTCGATACACCGTTTAGCTAAAACGATCTCAAAATGCAATGCCAAGAATACAAAAAATATCCAAAAAGTATAAAATACGGTTCCCACCGAAAAAGTCCCCGGGCCCACCGAAAACTAAAATAACTCCTAAAAGAAAATACGCGAATTTGAAAAATTTACGGAATGTCAATAAAATAAATAAATAACCCTGAGTATAAAACCTGAACACTGGACCCGCCGGAGATGTTCCGTGCCCACCGAAAATAACTCGGGCCCACGTTAAGCCCGGAAATGAAAAATCACGAAAATGTTATAATTGGTCCGGAAACATAAATCGCAAAACATTTCCATGCAAGAAAACCTGTGAAATGTCATGAATGAAAGAGAAATGACGTCACAAACAGGTACAGTGCTAGGCTTAGCCTTTGGGGGGCACTTGCCCCCTATAGAAACAAAATTTCCTTTAAAATTCTACTACTTTTTTATAAGACATAATAACCCTATATAAGTAAAAAAATTACATTGCCCCCTATAAAATTATGAAAAATTCTTCATAATGCCCCCCTTTAGTTAATTTTATGGTTCCGTCCTTGGTCACAAACATAAATAAATAAAAAATGAAAATCCAAAAAGTCGGAAAAATCAGAAAAGGAAACCGGAATGTTACAATCACAATTTTTGGCACATTTTTTTTGACTTTTTAAAAAGAAAACATAGTTTTACAAAACAAGGCCTAAATATTTAGTTGCTAAAAGTTATTTATGATGAAAAAATATTTGTCACAATTTCATCACTATATAAACGCTCGATTGGTATATATTGACGAAATTGTTGGAATATTAGCGACGAAAATTGTTCATCACATCTAGTTGTCTTTTAGCGACAAATATTTTCTGTCAGATCTAGTTGTCTTTTAGTAACAATTTCTTTTTCGTCATATCTAATTGCTTTTATGGACAAAATTTTTTATTCTACCGAATTATAAAACTGTATTTCTAATGGTCTGCCATACCATAACTCCTTGTGCGTGATTCAGTTAATAACTCCTTCAATCGTGCTGAGGTCATCACTGAGCTGTACGTTAGAGGGGCAATTAAGTCCTTACATAATAACCATAAATCACATACCCAATAATACACAACATATATATTAACCATCCCTAGGGTTGCAAATGAACCGAGCCGAGCCGAGCTTTAGAATGTTCAAGCTCGGTTCATTTGCTAAACGAGCCTAGAAAATGTGTTCAAGCTCGGCTCATTTGCTTAACGAACGAGTCCGAGCCGAACACCAGATTTAACGAGCCGAGCCCGAGCTTGTTCACGAACGACTCGTTTCAGTGCAACATATATTAATCTTCATAATAGTTGTCTGGATTGAGTTGTTGCATGTTTGTTTTAACATATTTTCACTAGTATAATTTTTTATGAATGAATTTTATGTTATGACCGCCTAATTTCTATAATTTTTTCACAATAATCTTCATAATTTGTTCAATTTGAACACTTTCTTTTGTCAAATATGATATAATTTTACTATTTAACTTAGACGAGCTTGTTCACGAGCTTGGCGAGCCGAGCTTAGTAATGTTCAAGCTCGGCTCGTTTACTAAACGAACCTAAAAATTGTGTTCAGACTCGGTTCGTTTACTAAACGAACGAGCACGAGCCGAGCTCTTAACGAGCCGAACCCGAACCTGCTCACGAACGGCTCAGTTCATTTGCAGCCCTAACCATCCCCACCACAAAAGTACATCACACTCTATATCATCTGAATATATATATATATATAGTCTCTACACAATCATACATAGTCGCTATCGCCGTTGACGGAGACGAAAGAATCTCCGGTTACTGTATTCCAATGGCGATGGAGAACCACACAGAGTCACTCCCTCCTCACGTGCTGGTCTTCCCTCTTCCGATGCAAGGTCACGTCAACTCCATGATCAAGCTAGTGGAGCTCCTCTGCCTCTCCGGCCTCCACGTGACCCTCCTGGTCTCCGACCACAACTACACGCGCCTCCAACGCCACGCCAACGTCCAGACCCTTTTCGATCGCCACCCGGGCTTCCGACTCAAGTCCATGCCCGACGGCCTCCCCGAAGATCACCCGCGAACCGGCGTCAGAACCATGGACATCATGATGAACCTCAAGGCCATGGGAAAATCACTCTTTACGGACCTCATGGTCTCCACCGACCGCCTCAGCTCCGCCGGCCACCGCCGTCCGGTCACGTGCCTCATCATGGACGGCGTACTCGGCTTTGCCGCCGAGGTCGCCGACGAAATGGGGTTTCCGTTCATCTATTTCCGGACTGTTGGAGCTTGTTCTTTCTGGGCCAATTTCTGTATCCCCCGTGTCATTGAAGCCGGCGAAGTCCCCCTCAAAGGTGAGTTTCCAACTTTCCATTATCGTTTGGTTACCGAGAAAATTTAAAAGGTACAATGACTAGATATGAAATTGAAAAGAGACTTTTTGAATCTGGTAAAGAGATTAAAGATATTTTTCTAACAAAAAGGATTTTAGTGCGGTCCCATTTCTTTTTTATGTTTTATATTTAAAGAAGGATAGATAACATAGAAGGATTTTAGTGCGGTCCCATTTATTTTTTATTCACTTATTGTTTGGTTGCGGAGAAAATTCTCAAAAGCTAGAGCTAGGGGAGTCGAATCCTGATTCCTGACCATAAGACATTATCGTGCGACATTTAGGCCCTGTTTGGTAAGTGGTTCGGTTCCAGCTGATTTGGTATGATCTTGTGTTTTATGATTATGGGACCAGATCATGTTTGATAGCATTGGTCCTAAATTTTTGGTTAGACCAAATCAGACCAAAATGACCTCATTTCAGATCAAAAAGAAAGGTGATTCCTGGTGGTCCGGTCTGGTCTTATTAATAAGATATATTTATAAATAATCAAATAAAACATATTTTAAAAATAAAATATAAATAATAAATAATAAACAAAAAGAAATAAATAATACCTAATAATAAAAAAAAATGAATATAATAATAATAAATAAATATAATAATAAATAAATAAATAATTAATAAAATATATTTATAAATAATTAAAAATTAATAATTAATAATATAAATAATAAATATAATATAATATAATAATAATAATAAATAAATACAATAATAAAAAATGGACTAAATAATAAATAATAATAATAATAAATTAATAAAATAAATAACAAATTACATAAAACATATTTAAAAATATAATAAAAATAATAAATAATGAAATAATGAAATAAATAATAATAATAAATAATAAGTAAATATAATAATGAATAAATACTTCATAATAATAATAAAAAATGAGTATAATAATAATAAATTAATATTAAATTAATAAAATATATTTTTAAATAATTAAAAATGAATAAATAATTTATAAATAAAATGAATAAAATAATTAAATAATAATAAATAAATAGAATATATATAAAAATTAATATATAATAATATAATAGTATAAATAATAAAATAATAAAATATAATATAAATTGAAGAAATAATAAATAAAGAAAGAAATAATATATAAATAAATATTATAATAGATAATAAATAAATAGTAAGACCAAACCGCTTACCAAACAGATTTTTCTAGATCAGATTAGACCAGGCCAAACCGAACCAGACCAGACCAAACCAGACCAGAAAAACCGCCTACCAAACATGGCCTTAACCACTTACCACTAGTACCGAAAAACATGCTCAAAAGCTACCTTCACTAGATGTGAAAGTGAAAGACCTTTTGAATCTTGTAAAGAGATTCTCCTAACTAAAAAGATTTTAATTTTGTCCCATATTTTTAGAATTAATATATTTTTTTGAATACCAATTCTACTTAAAATAAGTGATATTAACAAACAACCCCTATTATTTCAAATTCTTAACAACACACAATTCCATTATGTTAACAAACAACCATTGGCGTTAGAAACTAATATTTT
Organism: Cornus suecica; assembly: GCA_963922005.1. NCBI lineage: Eukaryota > Viridiplantae > Streptophyta > Magnoliopsida > Cornales > Cornaceae > Cornus > Cornus suecica. The sequence goes on from OY998243.1 coordinate 24,186,803, forward strand.
ACATTCAAAATACCCCTAAATTGATATTTTATACTCAAAATACCCCTAAATTAATATTTTATGTCCAAAATATCCCTAAAAATTGATAATTAAATTAATATTTTTGAATAAATTATAAATTATTATTTTTTAATTTAATTTTACTTATTTTTTTAAATTCAAATCTAAAAAAATATATTATTACAAATTATAAGGGCAAACCCTTATAAAATTTATTTGCATCTATTCTCTTAATAATAATAATAATAATAATAATAATATTTAAAGTTTATTATTGTCAAAGTATAACAATTATATTCAATGAACTATTATTAAAATTTAATAAAAGTATATTAAAATATAAGCTTTTGATAAATTATTTTTAAAAGCAAGATGAATAAAAACTCAAATTCATTTTTTTTGTTCTTTAATTTTATACTTAAGTAATACTATTAGAGCCGGAATTTCCACCCTAATGAATATCCCACCTGTAAAGTAAACACAACATAGCCCACCAAGTGAGTGGCCCATCCTACAGTGGGAATTGAGTTACTTTGGGATTTAATTAAGATTAATAAGGAGAAGATTGATCCAAATTTCATTAATTTGGGGAATATGGTTACCATGATTGTAATTTGATTTTATTTCTAATGGGCCCAAACCCATTATTCCCATTATTTTTTATATAAATAAAGCGTTAGAGCCTCAATAATAATAATAATATTCATTTGAGTGAAGTGCAATTTTACGCATTTACAAATACATATATGAATAATGCTTATAAAAGTGTTAATCGTTTAAAATTAGTACACACACACACACACACACACATATATATATATATATATATATATATATATATATATATATATATATATATATATATATATTCAAAAAGTCTCACATTTTTATAAGTAGTATACAGACATATATATATAATTTATTCAAAAATCTTAATTTAGTTACTAATTTATTTTTAGAGATATTTTGGGCATACAATATCAATTTAGGAGTATTTTAGGTATAAAATATCAATTTAGGGGTATTTTAGGCATAAAATATCAATTTCTAACGGCGGTGGGTGTTTGTGAATGAAACAGTAACGGAATGGAGATTGTGTGTAAGATATAAAATGTACAGGAGGTTAGATGATATTTCAAGGGTTGTTTGTTAAAAGTTTTAAATCAGAGGGGGTTGTTTGTTAAAAATTTGAAATCAAATGGGTTGTTTTGTTAATACCCTTAAAATAAATTGGGTAAAATATATAGATGGATAGATACATAATTATACCAAATTTGTTAAGGGTAAAGTGCATTAAATCCCCCTGGACTATTTTCTCTCTCTCTCTCAATTAACCCCCTTGAACTACACTTTTTATACAAAACTCCCTAAACTATCCCAACTTTTACAATTCACTTCATTCCGTTATAATACCGTTAGTTAAATTAGGATAATTTGCACTCAGATCCCCTAAGATTTCGGTCAATTGCACTCGCCCCCTGAGATTTTATTTTTCTTGCAATGACACCCCCTGAAGGGGTGAAGACCCCATGAAATGACTCTTGTGTCATTGCTTTAGTGTAAAAGACATGTTGGCTAAATTAATAAACCAAACAACCCTTGTGTCTTAAGCTCAATTTGAAAAACTTTTCAAGTACTTTAAAAAACAATTTTTTAAATTGTCATTTTTGTAATATAGGCTCCAAAAGTTATCATTTTTTAATTTTTTCCTGAAACTAGTATTGTGACCTTTTACATTAAATAATAATAATAAACTTTATTTATGATTATATTTTATTTGTTTTTGTATTTTAGAAGGTGATACATGTATAAAATATTTGTGAACTCATATAATTTAATTTATTTTGTAAATAAATAATATAAAATTCCTACAATTTAAACAACTAGTAATACATTTTAATTATAATTTTTTTGTATTATAAGATGTGATAAATGTATAAAAATATTACAAATGGTTTATAATTTATTATTTTTTGTGTAAAATTAATTTAAGCCCATACACTGTAAAATAATAACAAACTTTACTTATTGTAATTTTTTATATTTTTTTAAAAATATGACAAATGGTTTATTATTTATTAATTTTTTTGTAAAGTTAATTTAAGCTCTTATACTTTAAATAATGTCAAACTTTACTTATTATAATTTTTTATATTGGAAAAGGTGATAATGAATCGAAATATTAGACAATCCTTGTGTTTTTATTAGTAGTATATAGATAAATAGATAAATATACAGATTTCTGTATTTTAAGTTATATTATTTTTCCTTGCTGAAATATATTTGTCTTATATCTTTACTCTATATTTTATGAAATATCCATTAGAAGTATATTTCAATTAATGTATATGTAATAATGAAAATTAAGAGGCTCAATTATGATTTTGTTAGGTCCAATGTTAGCCAAACCCATCTGTATGTGAATGATTAATAAGTCCACGATCTAAGGCCCTTGTAATAGGCCCATCAGGGTTGAACCACTCCCTAAAAAATTGGGATTAACAACACACTACCAAAAGGTGGTGGGTAGTTAATAACAAACTGGGTCATGACCCCATAAAATGGGATGCACGATCCTACGAAATGGGGGGAGATCAAAGCTCTTGAAATGTATATATATGGTCATTTGAGCCTGAATAAAGCAGATTTATTGATGTGAGTATATTTTTACTACTTACATTTGGCGCCGTCTATGAGAATCGATAAAACAGTTTTCCACTTGCAGCAGTTTCATTTCCATTTCTTTTTTATAAAACATGGTGTCCACACGGTCAATGAACAATGAAGCTAGATTCGAAGAAGTCATGAGGCGGTTGGAAGCTGTGGAACAGAGAAATGCAGCCCTCGAGCAGCAGAATGCTGAGCTACTCCATCGAGTGGCTCAGGGCCCTTTCCCTCTCCAAAATTCCAGCCCAACAGATGGTACAAGGAATGACGAGCCAGATCCCTCCAGCTCCCATCAAGAACGGAACGTGTTAAACACTCAAAGGAACAAAGTGTCGAGGGAGGAGGAAGAATCCTCTCATTCCATAACAAGGGAAGTACCAGCAATGCATGCCCCGACCCGGAACAATCTGCACGAAATGGCTGCCAAAATCCAAAGAGATGTGATGAAGGATTTAAAGATGCAAACCCCTGACGATCTGGTCATTCATGCAACCACAGATATGACCCAATCTCCATTCACAGAAGAAATTGAAGCAACAGAATTCCCGAAGAAGTTTGTACTCCCAATTTTTACACTCTATGATGGTACGAAGGATCCACTCGATCACATCTACCAGGTGTAGACCAAGATGACCATTTATGGGAGGAACCAAGCCCTTCTGTGCAAAGTCTTTTCGACAAGTTTAACAGAAGCCCCACTTCTGTGGTTCAGGAAGCAATCCCCCAGATCCATCTGTAGTTGGAATGACCTCTGCAGACGTTTTATCGGTCAGTACTTCAGCAACCGGAGGCAAAGAAAAATGATATCAACCCTTTTTACCATGACCTAGGAAAAAGGAGAGAGCCTCAAGAGTTTCTTATCCAGATTCAACGTGGAAATGTCTTCTATTGATGACTGCGACCAATTGTCAGCAGTAGAAGCATTCCGTATGGCGGTCATCCCTGGCACAAAATTCCACTATGCACTAGTAAAACAGCCCCCTGTCAACATCGGTGAGCTCAACTCCAGAGCACAAGGGTATCTCAGAATAGAAGAGGATGAAGCAGTCAGACAGAGAAGAGCCTCACTGGTAACGGTGGAGGCAAAATCCAAGGAAAGGATGAGGGATCAGAGGCCTCAACGACCCGATCCACCTCGGCAAATTTCATCATCAAGAAATTCAGACAAGCGTCAACGGACAGAAGAAAGAACCACTCCGCTCAAAACCAGCCTTGGAAAGCTCTTCCAAGAAAACAAAAACAAAGGGATTTTCAGACCACCTCCACCGATCAGACAACCGATGGGGTTGAGGGACACGACCAAGCACTGCGCCTTTCACAGTGAGTATGGCCATCATACGAATGACTGCAGGAATCTTCGAAGGCAGGTCGAGGCAATGATCGCCAAAGGTGAACTTGCAGATTACATAATGAAGGATCAGCCGAGACCGGACAAACCAAACAGGACACAGCCGAATAACTCTACAGTAGGACAACCAGTGAGGGTCATCCACATGGTCCAGGGAGGTGAAGAGGTATTGGAGGACGAAGGAAGCAGAAGGTCAAAGCTAAGAAAAGCACACAAACTCAGGCGAATCGGCGAAGTTTGTCAAACAACCCTCATCCAAGGAGAATCAAGAATTATGTTTACAAAAGCCGATATGCAGAATATTCAGACGCCCCACGAATATCCTCTGGTAATCACTCTTCTGGTAGCTAATTGTCTGATCAAACGTGTGATGATAGATCCAGGAAGCAGCACCAACATCATGACGAAGTGGGCTTTCGATAAAATCGGCATTGATGTATCACAACTGTGCCCGGCTCGGACGCCTCTGGCCGGTTTTGACGGTCGACGCGTTGAGCCAATAGGTGTAGTCCATTTGTCAGTATCAGCGGCACGCCGAACCCTGAAAGAAGATTTTGTCGTGGTGGACGTCAAGCCATCGTACAATCTACTGATGGGACGAGGGTGGATCCATCGGATGTAAGGCGTTCCTTCGACACTTCATCAGGTCATGCGGTGCCTCGATCCAAATGGGGTGGACATGACAGATATCCCTGGAGACCAGGTAGCAGCGAAAGAGTGCTACTCAGTATCCGTGAAGGATCTGAATCCAAAAAACAAACAAGTATTGGAAACGCCAGAAGAATCCCTATACAACGAGAAATAACAATTACAGTCAGACCCTTCCTCAGAGGGTCAGGAGACTCAGGCAACCACGGAACCCCTAGAAGAGGTGAATGTTAGTTGGACGGACCACACCAAAGTCACATTTATCGGTGCATACCTCCAGAAAGAAGAAAAGGACGAGCTGATTCACTTCCTCCAACTAAACTCAGACGTGTTCGCCTGGTCTCATCTTGATATGCCAGGCATAGATCCCTCGGTCGCTCAGCATAATCTAAATGTTGATCCAGACATAAGACCGGTGAGGCAGAAGCAGAGGAGGTTCGGGATGGAAAGGAACCAGATCATATCCGAGGAGGTGGGAAAGCTGCTAGAAGCTGGATTCATAAGGGATGTAGAGTACCCGTCATGGCTGTCAAACGTGGTGGTAGTTAGAAAGAAGAACGGGAAATGGAGGGTATGCGTGGACTTCACCAATCTAAACAAGGCTTGCCCGAAGGATTGCTTTCCCCTGCCGAAAATTGATCAGATGGTAGATGCCACTTCGGGATATGAAAGACTCTCTTTTCTTAATGCATACTCCGGCTACAACCAGATCCCAATGAATCAGGCTGATGAGGAGAAAATAACCTTCATTACCGAGGAAGGTACGTACTGCTACAGAGTAATGCCTTTCGGACTTAAAAATGCAGGTGCCACCTATCAAAGGCTTGTCAGAAGGATATTCAAAAGTCAGATGGGCAAAACGGTTGAAGCCTACATAGATGACACGGTGGTAAAAAGCAGAAGGAAAGACGACCATCTCAAGCACCTAGAAGAAGTGTTCGATGCACTCCGAAAGTACGGGATGAAGCTCAATCCAGCTAAGTGTTCGTTCGGAGTCTCCTCCGGACAGTTCCTCGGGCATATCGTCAATCGAATAGGAATTGAAGCCAACCCATCGCAAGTCAAGGCTCTGATAAGCTCCGAAGAGCCAAAAACGCAAAAGGAGGTCCAAATTCTGACAGGAAGGGTAATTGCACTGAGCAGGTTCGTATCCCGACTGACAGACCGATGCAGACCATTTTTTCAGGCAATTAGAGGCGGAAAAGGAAACATATGGGTATCGGAACAGGCAGAGGCCCTTCAAAAATTGAAGCAGTATCTCCAGAATCCACCAATCCTCGCCTCACCTAATCCAGGGGAACCATTACATCTGTACCTTGCAATATCAGCAGCCTCAACCAGCGCAGCGCTTGTAAGAGAAGACAAAAAGTGCCAGAAGCCAGTCTTCTTCAGTAGCAAATCCCTATCTGATGCGGAAACCAGATATACTGTGGCGGAGCGAGCTGTTCTTTCTCTAATCAACGCAAATAGACGACTAAGGCACTATTTTGAAACCCATCCAATTGTGGTACCGACCACCATGCCTATAAGAGCTATCATGTCCAAACCTGATCTGACGGGAAGAATAACCAGATGGGCGTTGGAACTCGGGACATTTGACATCACATATGTGCCAAGAACAGCCATCAAAGGTCAAGCCTTGGCTGATTTTCTTCTAGAAGCAGAGGTAGAGTCGATCCTACAGGACCCAGATGAGCCCGAGTGGGCGCTCTATGTAGACGGATCGGTTGGTTCAGCAGGTTCGGGAATTGAGCTTGAAATTATAACACCAGACAGAACCCGAATCCAGCAATCAATCCATCTGGAGTTTTCTGCCACCAATAACGAAGCTGAATACGAGGCACTCCTGGCTGGGTTGCGACTAGCTCAGAGCCTATGTATTAGAAGACTCTGTATATTCAGTGACTCACAACTGGTGGTCAAGCAAGTTCAAGGCGAGTACGACGCAGGGAAAAAGCTGCAGCCGTACAAGAAGCTGGCTCAGATGGAGCTGGACAGATTGGAGCAGTACACCCTCAGTCAGATCCCCTGGGAGGAAAATGAAAATGCAGATCGATTGGCCAACATGGCGTCGGTCAATGATCAGGATTCGACCAGAGTCGCACCGATCGACTACCTTGATATCCCAAGCACCCATCAACTAGATGTCGTGTGCGCAATACCTTGGGAGCCGAGTTGGATGAATTCCATAACAGAGTACCTCAGGAACGGCATCCTTCCTGACGATAAAGCAGAGGCTCAGAAAATTCGCATGAAGTCAGCCATATATGCCTTGCTACACGACCAGTTTTATAGAAGATCTTTCGGGGGTCCATACCTTCGGTGCCTCACACCTTCAGAGTCATCAGCTATAATGAAGGAAATCCATGAAGGGTCGTGCGAAAATCATTCAGGGGGACGAGCGTTGGCCCATAAAGTCCTCAGCCAAGGATATTTTTGGCCTTATCTCTCCCAAAATACTGAAGCTTATGTTAGAAGATGCAGAAAGTGTCAGTTCCATGGGGACTTCATCCATCCGCCACCAGAGCTGTTTAACCCCATTTTCAGCCCACACCCATTTGCGCAATGGGGGATCGATGCAGTTGGACCACTTCCCATGGCTCTCAGATCAGTAAATCAAGCATTAATAGCAACTGATTATTTCACAAAGTGGGTTGAGGCAGAATCCTACTCCACCATCACTCACAGGCATGTAATCAAGTTCATATGGACCAATATCATCTGCAGGTTTGGAGTACCGAGGGTGATAGTGATTGACAACGGAACAAATCTGGATAATCAGTGGACCAGACAGTTCTGTAATGAACATGGGATTCAGTTAAGAACTTCATCGGTCGCATACCCTCAAGGAAATGGCCAAGCCGAAAGATCCAACAGAACTATATTGAATACCCTGAAGAAGAAATTAGAAGACCATAAGGGAGTGTGGCTAGACAAGCTTCCAGAGGTACTATGGTCTTACAAAACAACATCAAGAATCCTTACAGGAGAAACACCATTCTCAATGACATATGGGACAGAAGCAGTCATTCCAACAGAGCAAATAGTGCCAACAGCCAGAACAGAGCTGTATCAGGAAGAACTGAACGACCAACATCTGGTTGATGGACTGGATCTGCTCGAAGAAAAACGAGACTAAGCCACCATCAGGCTGGCAGCTTACCATCAGAGGGTCAGGAACGCCTTTAACAAAAAAATTCAGAAGACGAGAATTTCAGGTCGGCGATATGGTACTAAGAAAGAAGATCGGGTTGATCGGAAAGCTCAGGGAGAATTGGGAAGAACCATACACAGTCACAGAGGTCATAGGGCGTGGGGCTTATCGCCTAAGGAATAATGACGGCAATATGGAACTCAATTCACAAAATGCCTCACGACTGAAGATGTATTATCCCTGACATTCATTTTTGCTTTCAGAATAATGAAGCAGAGGCATTTGAGCCTAGCTTTACTGATATGTTTTAAAATTTTCCAAGTTTGTTATTCTGACTCAGTCAGATGTTGTTATCTTTGTAATTTCTTGATTATAATAAAAGATGGTCATCCTTCTTGCAATCAAGTAGCCTGATTCATGTAAAATTTCCTAAGTAGTGAGATGCCAGAGGCTTATAAGCCTGACTCACTCTTTCAGAGAAATAAAATTTAAAATAATTTCCTAAGTAATGAGATGTCAGAGGCTTATAAGTCTGATTCACAATTACCAAAAGAGTAAAATATTAACGTAGAGGCAAAAAGTGCATATTCCATTAATAAAAAAAATCGTTGTCTTGTATTACAAAAATAAGTATAGAAAAACCTAAGTATTGCTTGGACCGCTGAAGTCCTTCCCTAAGGAATCTACATGTGTGGTAGGAGGGAAGAACTCTATAGAGGAGTTGAGAGGGTCAGCAGAAAGATACCCTTTGAGGAATTCAGTGAAAAGGTTCTGAGCATAGCTATGTTCGGGGTTGGCATATGGCTTCTGAACTCCTAACTGCTTATCCATGGCATCGGGATCTTTAACCTTTCTCCTCGCAAGATCCTTCTCTCCAGCAATGAAGCCCTTCCGCCAGAATTCACCAGCCACTATCCTATTCATCTTTGAATAATGCTGGTGCATGTCAAGCCCACCCTTCTTGCACATCTCCAGAGCAGACTGAGAGATGCCGAACTGGTGTTGAAGAGCCTCATGATCTGATGCAAGCTTCTCCTTTTCACTGGATAGCTTGGCATTCAGCTCTTTTGCTTGAGCGAGTTCTTCTTCCAGATCAGCAACTCTGGAAGGAAGGTCCCCCAGTTGAGCCGTCAACTCCTTCTCCTTGTCATCCCTCTCAGCCAATGCTGTCCTGAGGCGCTCGACTTCCTTTGCATCTGCCTTATGAGCAAGGCACAACGCATTGACGCTGAAGAGAGCCTAAAAGAAAAAATTTCAAGGCAAAGTGAATCAGCATTAAATATTTGAGCAGGAATAAACATGAAATCAAACAGGCACATACCCTCAGTAACAACCCCGGAGTTCGATCCACAATGCGATCGGGGTCAGCCTCTCTCTGCATCTCAAGGTCCTCCGGCGTCCATAGCCCCTTTGCCCGAGTCATTATGGCAGTCATTGATCTAAGGCTGGAGGCGGATTGGTCTGAAAAAGCAGAACTCCTCTCCTTACCCTTATGCTTCCTTTTCTTACTAGGCCTTTCTTCCCACTTTGGTCTGGTTCGGGCAGAAGAAGGGTGGAACAATTCAGGGATGGTGGTCTGCACAAGTGCAGACCCAGCAGTATCACCCGCCACAGCAACAGTCACAGCCTGCTGTTCGGGATTTAGGGGCACTTCCTCTTGTCCTGCTGGAGGCGCATCTATCTCCTCCACCTCGTCATCATCGTCCTCAATTACTGGTCTGATCGGATCCATCATAATCTTGTATTTGGCTCCTAACCTTGATATACCCTGCAAATTGGCAGGAGTAAACAAGTCAGCACACGACTTATGGTCCGACCAGACCTTAGACTTCAACAAAGAAAAACGGGCATCTACATCCTCAGCCACAATGTATGTATCAGCATAACCTAAAAACTTATACACAAAGTCCGCTCTGAGCTGGTCACACCCAGAGCAGAGGCACGACTCCTTATGGATAAAAGAAAAAGGAAGAAGGGACAGACGCTTGAAGACACTTGGGATCAGCCACTTTCTAGAATATGGGTAAAACCAAGCCCCCTTTATTAGAACCATCTTCTCCTTTCAATACTTTTTCGTTTTTTCAGTCCCATGGCAGATCGACCGACCCTTATAAGGGTAAAAGTTGTACCTCCCTTCACAATCCTTCAAATCCACGATTTTATAGCAGAGGAGAAGATCTGTCAGACCCAAGGACAACTTCTTTTCTCTGTTTATCAGGATCAGTATTGAAATTATCCGAAGGAAATTTGGGTTGACTTGCAGAGGGGCTATTCCTAAGGTGAATAAAATAAAGGGAAAAAGAGGATGAAGAGGAAATCGAAGCATCTTTATCTGAAGAGCAGACAAAAGCACTTCATCCGGACCCACTCTGTCGCCCATCCTGAAATCATGAGAAGGATTATATTCCATCAAGATCACCTCTTTTGGGATCTTACAGGCCCTCCTCAGACTTTTAATGTTCACAGACTTTCTTTTGTGAGCTTCAAGAGGCTCAGCTATGAAGGTGGCTGACTCAGTAGAAGCCCCAATCAAGACACTTTCAGGAGCATCGGTCCCAATAGGATTAATTGGAACAGTAACCCCAACGGGCATAGTATCTAGAGCAGTTGCCTAATTATTCACCCCATAAATGGTAGTTCTCTCCTGATTGTCCGATGCAAACATTTCCATGCCCGACGAGTTCAGACGACTGGGTATGGGCAGAGAAGGAGGTGGAGAGTATGAAGAAGATGGGTTTGCAGAAGGGGGGCTGGGAACATCAAATCCCCCATATTCCGGAGGAATTGTCCCTTCGGTCGATCTTGTGGCACTACTATCAGATATGATGAAAATAAAATGGCAACTTACACAGAGAGAACCGGCGGGAAGAAAGAAGAACCTCCGGCAACCAAAATAATGATCAACGGTCGAAGCTTGAGCACTGCTAAGGATTGCTTACAAGATTTAAAAAGATAAGAGTCAAAAATGAAGCCATACAGGGGTTTATATACACCCGGACATGCCAACAGCCATCATTAAATGGCTGAAGAGGTGCGTCGATTCCCAATACCTCAAATACAGTGAACAGCGAACCAACGGCCGCCTTTGTGAAATTTGAAAACCACACGCCTCCTCAAAATGATGACGATGACGTCATCATGAACGGCTGTAAGCAATTATTCCAGTTGAATTCGGGTCAAGCCCACGGACCCGTATGCCAGACCCGAATGGGGCTAGTGTAATAATAAAAATTAATAGGCCCAATTCTGATTTTGTTAGGCCCAATGTTAGCCAAGCCCATGTGTATGTGAATGATTAATAAGTCCACGATCTAAGGCCCTTGTAATAGGCCCATCAGGGTTGAACCACTCCCTAAAAAATAGGGATTAACAACCCACTACCCAAAGGTGGTGGGTAGTTAATAACAAATTGGGTCATGACCCCATAAAATGGGATGCACGATCCTACGAAATAAGGGGAGATCAAAGCTCTTGAAATGTATATATATATGGCCATTTGAGCCTGAATAAAGCAGATTTATTGATGTGAGTATATTTTTGCTACTTACAGTATATTAATTATTTTATTTTATTTAAAAAAAATATGAAAATATTTATAACCCCTTGTCGTATATCTTTACTCTATATCTTTTGAAATTCATTAGAGTTACACTTCAAGTAATGCATATTAATTAATTATTATTATTTTTTAAAAGTATTTGAAATATTTCCAACCCTTTTTCTTTTACTCTATATCGTTTTGACATACTCCTTAGAGTTGCACTTCAACTAATACATATTAATTCATTAATTTTTATTTTGAAGAAAATATTTGGAAATATTATCAACCCCTCACATTTTAGAATAGTTGTTATAGATATATATATATATATTATAGGGTTTTCATATTGGAGCATGGAGGTAATTTCACCACCTAGATATTTGTCTCATGAAGTAAGGGAGACAACACAAGAGCATTCCGGTCATTTCTCCCCTTCAGGGGGTGTCATTACAAGGAAAATAAAATTTCAGGGGCGAGTGCAATTGATCAAAACTTCAGGGGATCTGAGTGCAAATTATTCAAATTTAACTAACGGTGTTATAACGGAATGGAGTGAATTGTAAGTTTTTAATAGTTCAAGGAGTCATCAGTTAGTTCAGGGGGGTTAGTTGAGAGAGAGAAAATAGTGCAGGGGTTTAATGCATTTTACCCATTTGTTAATATTGGCCAATCAACGAGGTCAAAGTAATTTGACATTTATGAAAACAAAAGATAATGTTTATCGCAATGGGCATGTTTATTAACAAAAAACGTTTCCTGGTTTTGTTTTTTGAAGAAGTAAAATTATGATTTTGATTCCTTTAAGAGAAACAGAAAGTAAAATCTTGTTTACTAAATTTTGATTTTTTTCAAAAACAAAAATAAAAAACGAAAAAAAATTTGTTCTTACTTTTTATTTTTCTAATAAAATCAACTATCTTGTAAATATTGCATAAACAATAACATACTTTTAGTATGAACTGGAAGTCTGTTTGGTACTAATATTTTTGCAGTAAGAAAAATAAAAATATTTTATTTATTTATTATATTTATTTCTTATTATTTTTATTTATATTTCTTATTATTATTATTGCATATTATTTAATTTATTATTTATTATTTATTTAATTTATAAATATATTTAATTTATTATTATTATTATTATTCATTCATTATTTTTATTTAATTTATAAATATATTTTATTTAATTTTATTATTTATTATATTTTTATTTAATTTATAAAAATATGTATTTCTTATTATTTTTATTTATTATTTATTATTTATGCAAAAGATATAAAAGTCTCAATTTTACAATTTTAAAATTCGATCATTTTGAAGGTGAGAGGAAACAAAAAGAGAGTACCATGTTTTTGTTTCTTTATAATTAGAGGAAATGTTTTCATTTTCTTAAAGGCAAAAGTATAAATAAATTGGGAAACAAAATTTTACTTTTACTTCTTCATCAGGAAGTAAAAACAGAAAATAGAAAATGTTTTTTTGTTAGTAAACATGCCCAATGTGTATCATGTTTGGTGTGCTAGAAAATTCTGAAGAGAAAAAGAAAGTTTATCACTGTGCTGAGGACCGTCAGTACCTTGTTTGTTCAGGAAAGGGCTGTGCTGACATAAATGAGTACAAAAGAAGACCAGACATGGATTTACTGGTGACGAGTATTCCGGGAATGGAAGGCATTCTCCGGCGACGCGATCTACCTGGTTTTTACCGGGTTGAGGAAGTCGATGACCCGGGTTTCCAAACCATCAGCTCAGAAACCCGAAAATCTGCCCGAGCGCGCGCACTCATATCCAACACTTTCGAAGATCTTGAAGGCCCCATCCTCAACCAAATCCGGAACCACTGCCCCATCCTCTTCTCGGTCGGCCCGCTCCACCTACACCTCGAGACCCGACTCAAATCTGAAAAAACCCCATCCTCTTCGAAATCCTCCGGCACATTCTGGGAAGAAGACCGGAGCTGCATGACATGGCTCGATCAACAACCCTCTAAATCCGTGATTTATGTGAGCTTCGGAAGCGTGACGATGATCAGCAAAGCGGAAGTGATGGAGTTCTGGCACGGGCTGATCGATAGCGGAGTCCGGTTCTTGTGGGTCATGAGACCCGACTCGATCACTGATGGGGAGAAAGATATTCCAGAGGACGTAGTGAAGGGGACTAAGGACAGGGGTTTCATGGTGAGCTGGGCCCCACAGCTCGAGGTGTTGGCCCACCCGGCTGTGGGTGGGTTTTTGACCCACAGTGGGTGGAACTCCACGCTGGAGGGTGTTGCCGCGGGAAAGCCTATGATTTGCTGGCCTTACTTTGCGGATCAGATGATTAATAGTAGGTTTGTGAGTGAGGTTTGGAATATTGGGTTAGACATGAAAGATACATGTGATCGAGTTATAATTGCGAAGATGGTAAAAGATCTGATGGTGGAGAGAAAAGATGAGTTTCAAAATAGGTCGGAAGAGATGGCAAAGAAGGCTGAACAGGCTGTGAATGAAGGTGGGACCTCGTACAATAATATGAACCGTTTGATTGAGTTCATCATGTCATTGTGAGTGTGTTACATGTTCTTCAAGGGAGGAGTGCTATGATTATGGCAACGGTAATTTACACTGAGACCCCCGAGCTTTAGGTCAATTTTACGTAAAAATTAGTCAACGCAATTTCGGTCAAACAGTCCCTGAATTTTCATTTTTTTTGCAATAACACTCCCCGGAGGGTTTTTGGAACTTGAAATTACTTTTGTACCTTTTATTTATTATAAAATGTTGTTGGTTATATTAGATGACCAAATTACCCTCTTTTTATCCAAATAATTTTAATTAATTATCTAAACTAAATTAAAGACTTAATTAGAGTAAAAAACTTAAAATATATACTAATATTAAAGTGCTACAAGTTTTATATAATTATTTTTTATTTTTAAATTCTATTTTAATTTCAAAAATAATTATACTTAAATTCTACCTCATAATTATAGTTGACTTAAGTGGTTCGTAATATTTTATTTAATTAAATTCTTGTGTCAATTAAACTATTCTATATTATTTTATCAATGTAATTTGAGTTAAAGTCACACTGAGGTGTATAAATTCTCTTGGTTTTCTAGTCAGTTAGACTTCTAATCAATCACAATATCACATATATTAAATTGAAGACGATGGATCTGGAAAACAATTGTTGGTACTCGGAGTGTGTTTATTTAACTTTTAATGGTTGTTTTATATGATTTTAATAAATTATTATTTAAATAAATTTTACAATTGTTTTTGTCTATAAAATAGTTTATTTAATACATGTATTTTGAGTTTATCCTCTCTTTTTGGTATGTATGTTATTGTTAAATTTTATTTTTTGTATATTTTTTAGTATATTTTTGTTTTTGATTTTTATATTCTGTGTAGTGTTTTAATATTTAGATTTTAATTTGTTAATAAATTTTTATGTAGTGCTTAAATATGTAATTTAAAATATGGATATTAACAAACAACCTCCTATGGTTTCAAATTCTTTACAAACACCCCCCTGATGTGTCAAATAACTCCTTGAACTTTTCTCACCTTACACACAACCCCCACTCCGTTAGTATTCCGTTAACAAACACCCCCCTGCCGTTGGAAATTGATATTTTATGCCCAAACACTCCTAAAATAAATTGGTAACTAAACTAAGTTTTTTTAGTAAATTACAAATTATTATTTTTTAACTAAATTAAGAATTTTGAGTAAATTACAAATTATTTTTTTGTTTTTTGTTTAAGTTTACTTAATTATTTAAATTCAAATTTGAAAAAATATATTACTCCCTCAATCTCAAATTATAAGTCCCTTTTGGAGAATTCAACTTTTTAAGATGATGACTTTTATTGTAGTGTTTGTGAATAAAATACCAACTTCACTCGTGGTCCCAATATAATGATGTGATCTTTTATAAAGTATATATTTTATAACTTTAATGTTTGAATGTTAAACAGATAAATTGACCAAATTAAATGATTTCACTTTTCAAAGTGGACACTTAATTTTGGGACGACTAAAGAAGAAAAATGGACACTTATTTTGGGACGGAAAAAGTACAAATTATAAGGGCAAAGCCCTTTTAAAATTTCTATGCATCTATTCTCTTAAAAAAACATTATTTAAAGTTTTTTTTTTATAATTTGTACTTCCTCCGTCCCAAAATAAGTGTACACTTTGAAAAGTCAAAGCATTTTATTTGGTCAATAACATTCAAGCATTAAAGTTATAAAACATATACTTTATAAACGATCACATCACTATAGTGGACCATGAGTAAAGTTGGTATTTTATTCACTAACACTACAGTAAAAAGTCATCCTCTTAAAAAATTAAATTCCCCAAAAGAGGCTTATAATTTGAGACCGGGGGGGGGGGGGGGGGGGGGGGGGGTAATATATTTTTTCTGATTTGAATTTAAATAAATAAGTAAACATAAACAAAAAAATAATTTGTAATTTACTCAAAAATCTTAATTTAGTTAAAAAAAATAATTTGTAATTTACTAAAAAATCTTAATTTAGTTAGCACTTTATTTTAGGGGTATTTTGGGCATAAAATATCAATTTAGGTGTATTTTGGGCATAAAATATATATTTTTAACAGTAAGGGGATGTTTGTTAATGGAATACTAACGGAGTGGGGGCTGTGTGTATGGTGGGAAAAGTGCATGGGGTTATTTGACACCTCAGGGGAGTGTTTGTCAAGAATTTGAAACCATAGGGGGTTGTTTGTTAATAGCCCTTTAAAATATATTACACTTTACCCATTTTAGGTATTACATATCTAAAAACAATTACCATTATATTATCAAATTTCATAATTGAATGGGATTTTCTTTGGTATTACATATATAAATAAGATATTTGATTATAGGTATTATATAACTAGGAAATTCTACCATTATATTATCAAATTTTATTAAAATTATTGATTGTCAATAGTACAAATTTTTTTTTTTTTTTTCTATTTGTACATAAAAATTTATATATTTTTTATTAAATATGTAATACCTATAATGGTTATTAGATATAACCCTTAGTTTTTTTGTGAGAAATATTTATATAGTAATATATTAAAAATTAAGAACAATAATTAAATAATTGATTTTTCTTACTATTATTATTGATAGAAAACATTAGTGGTACAATTTACCTTTAAATATATTTTTCAAAATATTTTTGATATTTTTTAATTTTTATATTTGAAATAAGATTATATATATTGTATATTTTATTTATTTATTGTAATTTTTGTAATAATAAGAGTGTGATGATAAGGGTGGTTGATATAATGGGTAAAGTGTAGGATTTATGTATGGGGTAATTTAGAGATTTTACTTGAAAATTAAATTAATCAATAACACTAAAGCCATTTTATGCCTCCAAAAGGTATCATTATAATATTTTATAAACCTCGAAAAATATCAATGCAAAATAATGTGTTGACCAACATCTACCTGAAATTAACTGAATGGATGTCAATGCAAATTACCCTATATTCAAAGAGCTTTACGTTTGGGTCCAACTTTGCATTCAAAGACCATTACTGTTTTGACTAATTGAAAACGAGTGAGTGTTTGACTAATTGAAAATGAGTGCATATTTAGTCTACTCTCACATTGTTTAATCGGTGGAAAACATGTCACTTGTTTTGTGTTAGTGAAAATAATTGATGTATGCACTCATTTCAAGGTTGATTTAAATATGGATCTTAGAATGTATTAGGGTTTGGGCATGGCAACGAGTACGGTTCGGTTCTGTGTGGGTGTACTCTTCTTCACTCCTGCAACTGTTAAGAAACTTTTATCCCATTCTCGTTCAAAATTGACTAAACGGGATGGGAGATCACCCCGTTCCCATCGAATTTTTTAAAACTTATGGGTGCCCGCGGGTACCTGTTAACCATTGAAATTTTTAAATATATCACTTTAATATTAAACAACTTCACAAAATCATATACTTGATACACAAAATTCAACATTATAAAAATTAAATAAACCATCAAATTATCCAACAATCCAAATTACAATACATTCTACTAAAAAATAAAACAAAAAATAAAGTTTAGTATTAGTGAGTTACACTTATTTTTTATTTAATATATATATATTATAATATGTCTAAATGAAGCGAGGCGGGGGCAGGATGGGTACCCGGCGGAGCGGGGCAAATTGTCATCCCTAGTTTGGGCCCATCTAGACGGGTCCACATATGTTTACATTAAAATTATGGTTTCATGTCTCCACATCCTAGTTACCTATTTTATTTTAGTTTGTTCACCACTCCATGGTATATAATCTATTACAAATACACTGAATCAATATAATACTTTTTTTTCTCTCATATTTTTATTCCAACATGGTATCAGAGCTCATATTATTCTAAAATGGTATCATGGCTACTTTTACTTTAACATGGTATTAGAACTATTTTTCAATTAACATGATATCAGAGCCAAAGGTAATTCCTTTGTGTTCTTCTTCCGCTCAAGAATAAAATCATGATGATTCATGAAATTCCAAAGAGAAATTAGAGAGATCACTTATCTTTTATTCAGTGTCGGAAATCCTTTTTTCTAAAACTGAGGTCCGGACGAATGCATCGCTAGTTTATTGGCTCGCCATCACCATATTGGATTACTATAGCCCTTTTTTGCTTGCAATCGTCCTTTTTTCGCTCTTCTTCACCAGGTTTTAGCTCTTCACCAGTTTTTGGCTTGCCTCGTCGCACATCATGTGTATACTCAGCCTCTCACGCTCCTATGCACTTTTTGTTTCCTCTCCGACTTTGACTCGACATGCGTCGATCAGTCGTTGCCATCAAATGTTGAATGCCTTAGCGAGAGCATCACTGTCGGAATTCCCTTTTTCTTTTGTTGAATTACAAGATATTATATTCAAATTCAAGATGGGTTCATATCATCCACCTTGACTTTGAGGAGGGGTGTTAGAATGTATTAGGATTTGGGCCCATCCAGACAGGCCAACCTATGTTTACATGATAATAATGATTTCTAGCTCCCCATATCCTAGTTATCTATATTATCTTAGCTTGTTCAGCACTCCAATTCTCCTACATATACATGGTATATAATTTATTGTAAATACACCGAATCAATAAAAATTATTTTTCTCTCTCTCATATTTTTATTTCAACATGGTATCAGAGCTCCTATTATTCTAACATGGTATAAGAGCTACTACTTTTACTTTAACACATAGTGACTTGACTATGTTATATTTTGTTGGTCTCGACTCTTGAGACGGTTCTGAGCTAAATTAAAGGTGGACCGATTTTGACTATCAGAAAAAATTGAAACGGAGATGGGAATTGTGTAATAACCATTAAGTTTAGAATCAATCAATAACTCGTTTTAATTAGAACTTGGATCCTTGTTCTTTATGGGTTTGTTTGGCAGCATGAAATTGGAGGAGCTCTAATTCCAAATTTAATGTTTGAATACAACAATGTATTATAGAATTTCAATTCTAAACATCTCAATTTCATGACTAGAATTTCAGATGAGAAGTTGTGATTTCCAATACTCAATCTTCAACTCTGTAAATACTCTCTCACTAATAACTAACTTTTCAACTCCACAATCATATATACATATATATACATAAAGACCTGTATATATATATATACAAATATATTCACACACCCATATATATATATATACACAATACTGATCTCTTGCTCCCTGAAGAGCAAAAAAAAGTTATACTCAATACTTAACTTTCATAATCAATTCTTTTAAAATTACTCATATAAATTTTAAAAAGATAATTACCTAAACCAAAATTCCATACCAAAGATTAGAAATTCTTCAATTCTATGGCAGTAAAACATCATTATTTTCTGCCATAATAGGAAGAAATCATATCAATACTTTCATATCAAATAAGAGAACTATCACATGAGAAAGTTTGGAGAAAAAAATAAGATAGAGAGAAACGTGACTAATAAATTAGCACTCTCATTCTAACTAGAAAATGTGTATGTATTTTAATTAATCATTTTTGTATCCGTTCTCTTAATATACATTGATTATTATTTTGGTAAGCCTACAAAGTAGTTACTGTGAGGGACGGATTCCGAGTCCGAAAGCATTATTAGCAGGAGAAGATTGACAAAAAAAGAAGCTAAAGCACATATTCAAACAGGGTTAAAACTTAAAACATCATCATTTGGTTATGGGATGTATTAATTGTTGAAATACTTTTATATTTATTTGGTTGTTTTTTTGGTTTAGGTAATTACTTTTTTTGAAAAAAATTTATATGAGCCGTTTTAAAAGAATTAATTATGGAAGTTAAATATGGATAGAGTGGTTTTGGTTATATTTGATAAATAATAGTGATTTAAGAATATGACAATTGGATTAAGATCTAAAAGTTTATATTAAAAGTGAGTATAATTTTTCTTGTTCCCTAATGAACAAGAGATAATTATTGTATATACATATATGTATCAATTAACCCATATATATATACAAATATGAATACACATGCATATACACACATAAAAATATACGTATAAATTCACACATATATATACATCCACATACATACATGCATATATATAGGAGTGTTCATGAATCGGATTGGACCGGATTAAAGATATTTTAGGACCGATCAACTAATACCGGATTCATCATTTATGGATCCAATCCAGTCCATTTGTCCAACGAATCCAATCCAAACCGAACCGCGATTAGCCGGATTGGTTCGGATCGGATTCGCGAATTCAAACATTAAAAAATGTCATACATAATGAATTACTCAAATCAAATAATGTCTACATCCACGATAGAAAATTTTTAAACTAGTATTTAAACAACGACCAGTACTTAAAAATGCCACCAGAGACTTAGAAGTGAATAAAAAAATTATAAAAGAGACTTTCAGTAATACAAGTCATTTGAAAAGTAATTAAAATTCTTCACGAATATAACAATATAGTGTCACAAACAATAGAGGCATTTCACCTCACCATACTATTGTAATAGTATCATTATACTAATAGTACACTGTGAATAAACAAACTATACATAATAAACTTCAAATAAATGAACAAATATCTATGCAACATCGGTAAATTCAACGAATTGATACAAAAGTCTGGTACCTTCAAAAGTAAAATTGAGTTTAATTAATTACTAACAAATAACTATAAGTAAATTGTAGTGAATAAATAAAATATATTTAATATATAATGAATAAATAAGGGTAAATCCCACCTAGATACCTTGAGGTTTGCATATTTCCCACCTAGACTCCCTCCCTTTTTCATATTCCCACCCAGACCCTCTGGGATTAACCTCCATTAAATTTACATTGAAATGACATTTTTGCCCCTAGCAATAAATAACACCTAGACCCCCTAACACAAATTTTCAAAATATATGTTTTTATATTTCAGACCTAATTTTTTTTATATTTTACCCAAAACGAAAAATAATTAAATAATTTATTTTTTCCCAATCAATACATCAATTGTTTTTTTTTGTTTATAGTAAAATATAAAACAAATATTTTTTAAAACAAAAAATATATCTAATTGGTAGTTCGAAATAATTTTTTCATATTTCGAACTTAAATTTGTTTATATTTTACCCTAATTGGTAGTTTGGAAAACAAAAATCGGCATTATTATTTTTATTTCGGCATAAATTAATTAATTTTTGTTTATAGTAAAATGTAAAAAAAAAATATTTAAAAAATGAAAAAAAAATTAATTGGTAGTTTGAAATATATTTTTATATTTTGGATTAATATTTTTTATATTTTACAATAAACGAAAAATAATTTATTTTTACCCAACCACTAAACAGTGATATATATACATACAATTATATATATGCAGTTATATATACATACATATATATAAGGGAAAAATGGTCCAAAATATAAAATTTTTAACAAAATTTGACGGTCAACTAACGAAGGAGGTCTGAATGATACAACATGTCAAACCTCAGGGGGTCCAAGTGAGAATATGAAAAAGGAAGGAGTTTAGGTGAGAAATGCGTAAATCTCAGGAGTTCTAGGTGGGATATACCCATAAATAAAACATATTTGATTCAACTTTAAAGGACTTTTTGAGATGTCGTTAATAAATTATCATTTTTAATTGTATTAATGAAATTTATCATTTATTTTAGTTAGAGTTGTAAACGAGCGAGCCGAATATTGAAGTATTTGGGCTTGGCTCCTTCACAGGTGAGAGATATAGAATCATAGATCTATATATATACTTATATAAATATAGTGAGAGAGAGTGTGTCTGGAGAACCTGAAAGCGTGGGCTAGGGTTTCAACTTTGAATATTGAGGGAAAGAGGCGACGTTTGGGTTCGGTTCTTTCAACATCAATCTAACAGCTCAAACAAGGACATGTGACCCCTCCTTTATCTTTTTGTATATTATTTAATTATCTATATCCCCCACTACCGATATATGTATTATATAAAAATTGAGAGAAGGATTCCAATGGAGAGATATTGAGAGAGGATTCCTATCTATTATATAAATATTTGATTTGATTTGATTATATTATATTATTTAATCGGCTGGTGAATTATAATAAATTAATAATTCAGATTTTGTTCGTGAACATGATTTTGAGTTTTGATTATGAACTTGTTCGCGAGTTATTCGTAAACGTGTTCACGAACTTATATTTATGAACATGTTCACGAACATATGAGCCGAACTCATGAATGTTTGAACTCAACTTGTTTAATAAATGAATTTAAAAATTTTGTTTGAGCTTAATTCGTTTAATAATCAAACGAACACGAACCGGACTCTTAGCGAGCCTCGCTTCGAGTAGCTCATCGAGCGCTCTGTTCGTTTACAACCCTAATTCTAATTAATTTGTTCATCATTTCAAGGCACTTATACATATATATATATATATATGAATCAATAACTCGAAAGTTAATTATTCAATAACATTATAAAATAAAATATTAATTAGTTGATCTATCCTGGATAACAAATTTCTTTCAACAAAACTTATCACGAGTTTATCTAATTGCAAGTATTCTTCTTTCTTGACAAAATATTTATTAATAAAAATATCTATCTCTACTCTATGCCTTTTGTTGTTGGACATATGTTGTTTACTTTCTAATTGAATCGCTTCTGCTTTTTTAAATATATTTTTCTTTTACTTGAATTCGTGATAGTTCGTCTCTTTTCATATTTTGATTAAAATGCTTAGTGGTCACTTGTCAACAACAATAAAGAATACGAATGGTCAAAAGAAAAAGTTCAAAAAGTATATATATTCTCTCACTAGAATGATATAGTTATCATATTTGATAGGGAATATCAGATTATACTAGTTCTATAAATGTGTATATATATTCTTTTGTATATAGTTATCATATTTGATAGGGAACTTCACGGGTGATTATACAATTTATCAACGATGAATATATATGGATGGAACATTTTAATCAACATCAACCTAAGTGATCGAGCTCATTATACAACTTACCACCTTGATCAATAGATGTAAATGAATCAACCATGTTTATATGCCATGATTTCATTAATATGCCTAATCAACGTCAAACTAAGGGCTTGTTTGGTAGCCCTGATTTTGCTTTATGATTTCATATTATTTATAGTCCAAATCACCAAAGCATTGTTTGGGAGTCCTTATTCTACTTCCTCCGATCTAGCCCGAATCAACCCAAATCATAATTCCACTTTTGGGCTAATTTTGGAATCACCATTTAAGGTGATTTTGTGTGATTTCTTCCTTGTAGCTAGCCCAAATCAAATCAACACACTCAACCATTCTTCCATGTCAATAGTTGATAAATAAAAATATAAAATAAAATAAATAAATTGAATAAATAATTAATAATTAATAATAAATAACAATAATTAAATAAAAAAACATAATAAATAGTTAAAAATAATAAATAAAAGAAAAGAAAATAAAATAAATAATGAACAAAAAAAGAATGAATAAATAATTAATAATTAATAATAGTTAAATAAAAAATTATTAAATAAATATTTAAATATTAAATAATTTGAAAAAATGAATAAATAAAATTTTATTTATTATTTAAAAATATTAAATACATTTGAATAAAAATAATTAAATAAATACTAAAATATTAAATAAATTTTATTTTGATCCAATATTTATGGAATCACCAATTCCACCAAACATTCTTTGCTTGCTTTAACTTTTATTTTTCTTAAACCAAAATCATCACAACCAAACATGATTCCGCTTTAGAGTTAAACTACAACACAAGGTTTGCTACAATTCGATTTCTTTTTGTTTCGAATTACGAATCACCTTCCTAACGGGCCTAACTGAAGAGCATAATTTCAAACATAAACGGGAAAAGAGATACATTACTTTATCTTTGGAAATTATGCCCAATCAACTTCAAACTTACATTGATGAACTTTGGTTTTGAATAGTAACTATATATTATATGACGAGTAACGTTTCTTGTAATTCAGAAAAAGAAATATTGTAAGGGGTATTTTGGAAAAAAAGCTTTCCATTCCAATAATAAGCATTTCATTCCAATATAATTTCATGTTGTAAATCATTCTATTCTTTTTATCATTCCATTTAATTCATTCATAGCAAACGCAACATTAAAATTGCATTTGTGGAATTGAAATACTATGAAATTCTAATTTAATTACAAATTCGTGCAACCAAACGGACCCTGTGTGAATTTTGGTTTGTCCAAGTTAATAGACTTATATATACAACTTATAAGCTATAAATCCAATAAATAATATATATTTATCATTTTAAAGCAAATAAATTATTAACATGATTTTAAAAATAAATACAAAATAAAGAATTAAAAGTCTTGTGAAGTATTGTTTGGCCTAAAGTATTTTAAAAGCGTGGAGAGTGTTTCAACTCGAACTTACGTGTATAGTCAAGCTGTCATTGATAACAAGCGAGAGGTGAAACACAATTAGACAATTATTGAAAGGCCCTTTCTTCAGGTTCTTTAATGTCTCAACAAAGAGGGATTTTAACAATTGTTAGAATATATTAGGAATTTATCAAAAAGGAAAACTGAGAAATCCTTAATTTTTGTTCAAGAATTGACCTAAAGCCACATCTGATTGGGTTACATGGTTTAATCATATGGAGCATTATAAGAAAGTGCTGTGAAAAAAATAGGTATTATTTATGATGTGATAATGTTTAGTAAACATTCTATAACATTAGGCAAATCCATGGTATTTTCAACCTTTTTATTTTATTCATTTGAACCAATTCTTTACATTTCAACAATGGAATGATAACTCCTGTAACATCCCGTGTTATTTCCCATTTTTTCTGAAATTATTTTTGATTTATTTTCAGTTGTGTCATTACTTGTTCATGACATTTTGTTTACTCTTGGTGTTTTGTATGCGTAAATTTTTCGCGTTTACGTTTGGACTCGATTTGACGGCTTTACGATTTCTCCTTGACGACTTTGTGGATTTTCTTGTTGCTGACTACGCGGTGTTGTTTTGACGTTTAATGTTAGTACTTCGACTGGGTGACGACACGTTTTGTTTGTTCGACGTTTAAGGTCCTGACTAGGTTATTTCGGTTACAACATTAGTACTTTTAGAGATTTGACGTAACGCTTAGAGTTTGCTTGCTTTGTTTAATTATTTCTTGATATTAGTACTTGTTTTACGCATGTGTATATTTCCGTGACGCTGTTTTGTGATTTGCTTGATAAATGTTAATGTCTGGTTATTTTAGGAGTTTCGATGGGTTCGGGACGTACACGGTGTTCTAGTGTTTGGGTTTCATAGCCTGGATTATTTATTTTAATTTATATTATTTATTTGGCATTCTGGTATTACTTCGGGTTTCCATGATTTCATTTAGGATTTGTTCCGGCATTTTTTCGGGATTAATTTTACATATATATATTATTATTGAAATTATATATATGTGGGGGTATTTATAATGCATATATATATATATGGTAATTATATGTATATGTGACTGAAAATTAACGAACGACTTTTCCTTCTCTCCTTATCGCGATAGCTGATCTGCGTCTGCTCCTTCTTCGACCACTTCTTCTTCTTCACGACGGCATCAACTTCGTTCTTCTTCTCCTAACTTCGCAACAGAGAGAGTGAGAGAGAGAGAGAGAGGCAGATCGCTACTGGGAAAGGGGAGAGAGACGCTTCCAGGCTGGTGGGTCGCTAGCTGAGGAGTTCCGGCTATGGCTATGTGTAGAAGCAGCTGCGCTAGAGCAGGAGAAGAGATCGCAACCTGGTGTGAGGAGGGTCGCTGCTATTGGACGCGACCTAGGGTAGAGGTCGTCGGCTGGGGCAACGGCGATGGCGATACGAGGGTGACGTGGTGGTGGCGCGACGGCGCCGTGGTGGTTCCCGTAGTGGGAGCAGTGGTGAGTTCGACCTAGGGTTTTGGGGCTGGTTTCTGATCAGTTTGGTTCAAAAATTGAAGAATAGCTAGCTCTCTGTGTCATATATGACATACTTAAATTTGGTACAAAACCGTTGAGCGGTTTACCGGAAAATTAAGGATGTAGGTACGAAATGTGTTTCGGTATTTCTTAGATTTGTTCAAATTTGTTGAGCTATTATTAATGGGCTTTAACTATGTTGAATAGGTCGACAAGACGAACGTTTCGGCATATTCGAAAATTTATTCAAAAAATGTTTGTCGGTGGGCCCCATTTTTGGGCACCAACATTGTTCATCGGTGGGCCCCGCTTTTGGACATGGATGCATTTCGGAGTTGATTTTAGAACGCATATTATGGTGGTAGTCCCTCTAACCCTCTCACTTTTGGTTCTGTAGGAATTCGTCTTGTCGTAAGGGTTTCCAAGCCCTAGACTTTGATGCGTTTGTTGAGGTTACGATTTTGAGCATGTTAGAAATATGATATGATTTAGAAATTATGTTTATGATTAATAATCATGATTGTATGTATATATATATATGAGTATACGAAGATATATTATAGGAGTTTGTGTTGTGGCCTTAATAGTAGATTGAACTAGTTTCAATGGTGTGATTGGAGTTAGTAGTGCTAGACGTAATTTAGTGTATACGCGTAGGCGCTATATACGTTCCCATTTTTCTATGATTAGTGAAATCCTTGAACTTAGAACTTTATTCTAATTCCCCTTATCCTTGTAGATTATTGCTTTAATTGATTCAAAAGCATTTTAATGGAAATGAAATTATTGTTCTTGCTAATTATTGCTTTGTTATAATTTGAAAGCATGATAAAGGATATATGACATTCATGTTGACATTCTTGAGAATGTTCTTAATAAATATGATGCAGTATATATTTATGTTAATGCATG
This sequence comes from Cornus suecica, assembly GCA_963922005.1. Classification (NCBI taxonomy): domain Eukaryota; kingdom Viridiplantae; phylum Streptophyta; class Magnoliopsida; order Cornales; family Cornaceae; genus Cornus; species Cornus suecica. Next base: position 24,213,527 of record OY998243.1, read on the forward strand.
GTTCATTGGAGACATAGTTGAATATTGAGTACACCTTGTTGAGTTGAGTACATTGGTGTTGATCTATGCCCGGTTGTGTAACCATGTGTGAGTAGACTTGTGTCGTATCGTCGCAACAACTGGCTAGGGGGTGTTCCCAACCTATGGAACTAGTATGCCTTTAAATAGTTAAGTACGTTGGTGTAGTGACCTCTTTGGATAGTTGAGGTTAGTGATAGATTTTAGTGTCAACTGTGAGTTGAGGCCTCAAAAAAGATGGGTGATGAAATTGTGAACCTAGTTGATTGTATATTATCGGCCATTAGATGCCTTTCACCTTTTGAGGAATGGATTATCAACCGTACTTTTGAGATTTTGGTTTAGTTAGACTAGGTGACAATTGAACTTAGTTGGTTTTGTGGCAATAGCCATTTAGGACCCTTGGAGTCCTTAGTGATTGTGTTCTTCCTTGGAGTTATAGTCATTCTTATCAGGCTGTCATTGGAAAACGATATTTTTCAAGATTTATAATCAAACTCTTTCTTACTTAAAGGGAAAACCCGTTTTCGCTCACCCCCGTAGCCACGACAAGTTTTCATACTTTAAAAAGTGATCTTAGGATCCTCTTTAATTTTTTTTTTAACTTTTTAAAGTCGGAGATGGCGAATGACGGGGATTGGGGGCAAGACGGTCATTTTTGTGTGGATTCTTAAAGAAAATCTATATTTTTTAAAATGTGTTTGAAATGTATCTTTTTCTTTCACTTCCGTTTTCGCTCATTTCTAAGTCTCAGGTATGAGGCTTGTTGTTTAGTGCACATATATAGTGTTACATTTCCCTTCTTCTTAGTTTCTTGATGTCACCATCTAGGTGATTTAAGTTTTTACACATGTTAGGGGCATGGATGCTGAATGGATTGGTTCGAGTATTAAAACCTTTTTATTAAAACTATTGAATCCCTAGGATTCATCTTTTTATGACTTTCACTCTCGCCAATCTGCTTTTGGTTTCTTTTGTCCGGGTGTCTCCCTAATCACTTGTGGGTGTTCTTAACCTTGATATTGTTATCTCGGTTATCTGTTTGTTTAGTATTGGGACCTCTTTCCCCTTTCTTTGTTTCTTGACCATTATGTGGTCGCTTATGAGAGTAGTGTCCATGTGCTCTCAGTGTTTTGATTGGTTAGCTTTCCTCACTTATAGTGAGAGCATTGATGATTTATTTGACCTTATTGGAGATAGTATTTTGAGAGTTACATAGTGATATGCTTGAGGTGACTTGGTCCTTGAGATGTAAATCTTCTCTAGGAATAGGATGGTGGTTCACATATACATATATACTATATATATAGTATATATATATGTATATATTGATGATGGTTATGTTAGTATGCAAGGATGTGAGTGCTTTCCCTTCTATGTTATCGGAGAGTGAGTTATGAGCCTTTTTTGGTACTAGTTGTGGATTTTTCTTCATTTGGATATTAGAGTTGATTGTGATTCTCCCTTTTGAATCCTCTGGCTAGCGTTGTGAGCACTTGGTGATTAGTTAGTTTGGACTTGGGTGTTGTGTACTTAGCATACCTTTGTGAGAGTAATGTAGACTACCGGTGTTGGTACTTAGAGTGTGAGTCTTGGTTGTACCTTGTGAGACTGATTGTGTACTTACATGTATATATATATATATATATGTACACATATATCAGGATATGATTAGTTACCTTTAAGGTATGTATATACGTTTATATATATATACTCGATTGTGTTTTGTACATTGATATGTGATAGAGATTTATTATTAGCATTATATTCCATGTTTTGTGCCTTATTGTGCTTTCCTGATATATGATTAGGTTATTTGGGGTCTTGGATTGGTGTGAGTGTCATGTGAGACAACAGACCGACCTAGGGTAGATGAATGCACACAGGATGGTTAACATTTCCTGGATGGCTAAGGGTGTGTTTGTTAGAGGTTTTATTAGTGAGTGGTGGTTTACTCACCCCCACATAGATTGCAGGATTGCAGGTGGATGTTGACGACATGTACAGTGGCGATGACAACACAGATAGTTTGGGACGTAGTACTTAGTATTTGTCCATTTCACTCGTTATTCATTTATACTCTTGTTTCTTTTCCTCTTGTCACCATGAGATTATCGTTGTAGTTTTGGGAGTCAGTCTGTTAACATATCCCTTGTTATGTATCTCTTAGTGTCATTGTATCTCTTAGTTACCGTCATGTATCTTTATGTACTTTCAGTGGAGTTTTATTGCTTCGTATGTTTTGGAGGGTTGTGTAGGGGTAGTGGTGGTTTTCATTCCACTATCTCGGCCCTAATAGGTTTATTGAATGTTGGGCTATGTGTCATTGCTATTATTACACTCGATAATGGCATGTTGTTCTTCTGTGTTGTGTTGGTTTTTCCCGAATGTTCCATTTACAAACAGAACTCTGCTGGATTTTTGTTGGATTCCGTTGTTCTGTTTCTATCACTCAGTGTGTGTGGAATGAATCACTTTTATCATTATTCCAAACGTTTCATCGTTATTGATATTCTTAATTGGTCGCTCTTTGTGTGGATCACACCCCGGAGTCCTCGAATGTCTCGTTTCGGAAGTCGTAGGATTTTAGGGGCGTGACAACTCCAACCAGATTTGTATGTTGTACAAAATGGGAGAATTATGGTTTTAAGTTGGTATATATGGATACAAGTGATGTTATTACTACCGCTGACTTTCTGCTTACTCTCCTGTATTAGCGAAGAATGGCAAGAACAGTTCATCGTTTAACTCTTGCAGATACACTTTCGAAAATGATGTGATACTTCTTTTTTGATAGTTCACGCAGGGGGCATAGAGGAAAAAAAATAGAAGAAAAAAATGGATTATGGATACATATCAGTTTAGATGTGTAGTAGCACTATGGAAATACCATGCGGTGGATAGCTACCCAGAATGATAGGAAATGCAATTCATGGTGCAAATAACATGTTTGATGATTCTATGTTGGCGCTTTCAAATGTTATGGAAGATCTTAGAAAGTAGAAAAGAATGGTATGTAATTTCTCTCCAACTCCAATTGAATTGAATTCTGATATGAAATTATGGATTTCGAAGTAAAGTAGAATAATGGTAGAAAACGTTGTAAATTAGGTGTCCTAATTTATGTACTTGTAGTTTTTGAACTAGAAAAGTTGAAGGAATAATGGGACCGATTTATTCTCCTTAGTATAAATTAACAAAATAAATCAGAGAATTATTTTTTCAACCACTATGTTACAGTTTCTATTGCTTAGGGTCTGTTTGGAAACCGGTTATGGTTCTATTTGGTATGGTCTTGTCTGAATTTTAAGATTAGACCATGTTTGTTTGGATTTGGTCTCCCAAATTGGACTCAGGCCAATATGGACCAAATTGACCTAAAACCCAACTTTTTGGACCCATCAATTTTGATGGTTCCAAGTGGTCTGGTTCCAGTTTGAGAAACCAAAAATGAAAATTGGTACCAATTTGAAGACCCACAGATCGAACCATGGTCTCATCTCCTCTCTCATCAGAAACCATAGTCGCGTCACTCATCCCTTCTCGCCTCTCTACAAACTCTCTCTCTTGAGCACTAGTAGAGGAACAGTCACTCTTCAGACTCGCCCTCGCTCTACGAACCCGCATTCAAGGTTAGTTTGATCTCTCTGCTATTTCTGGATTTCTTTTCCTTACTGTGCTACATATGTTTATGGGTGGAAATATATATGTATAGCTATGTGATAGATCTGTTGTTGAAAGCTCATTTGTGTGTAGTTTTAATTTGGTGTTTGAAATTAAGGTTTTTCTGTGGTGGTCGAGTATCTTACCGTGGCCATATGTGTGCTCCTAGTCATTTTGTTGCACATTGGATGGGAGCTGAAGAAATTAAACACTAGGAACATGTTTTTATTTTGATCTATTGGCTTAATAGAATTTTTATTTGGTGTATCTTCTACTTGCATCACCAAAGACTTCACTAAAATTGCTTTATCACTTGATGTTGGCACGAAATTTCCTTTAGCCCGTATTGTATTATCTCACCTATATAAAGGTAATTATGAATTTGCTGACTCCAAGTTTACTACTTTGGCTTCAATCTTATTTTCTTGAACTGAGTTCTCATATTGTTTGTTCTCAAAACTGTTGAGTTCATGGATACCATTTACTAAAATTTGATTCCAAAATATAATTTTTGAGAAGTATATTGTATTTTTCTACTCTCATTTATCCACTCCGTCTCTTCAAAGAATCACTTCATTTTTCTCGAGGAAATATGGCCAAGAGTGGTTATTAATTGAACCTGGGAAAGCTAATCCTAGACAAGAAAAAGTCCATAGAGAAATTCGGCATTGTCTGTTGATTACCAAGATCTTCATTTTTCTTCCATTACTCACAAATGTGGCGTTGCTTCTACACTGCGGTCCCTCGGCCAAATTAGTTGGGCAATTCGGTCTTGAACAATACATTTCTTTACTTCCTCTTTCTCTGACTAATAATTACTTTGATGATCGAATTTTCTTCAAAGAAAAGGAGGATGTAGAACAAGTGGCATTGCCTTTGAAACAACCAAACAGGGTTGTTAACTGATTCCTTTTTCTAGCAAAATACCGTCAACCTCGGAATTTGATAGTTGGTGGACATCCTATATCAACTCCACACACTCCAAACCCTGATAGGTGTAAAATATTAGTTATTTTGACCCCTTAACTCATTATTGTTACATCATTTCATTCCATTATTTGGTACTTTTATGCTGTTTGCGTGTTAAAGCATGTTTCAGGAGCTTAATGAAGAAATGAAGCTAACTTCAGTGAATTAACTGAATAGTGTGTTCTTTCTATCCAAGAGGAGAGTCAAAGAGGCAGTCCGAGACAAAAATGGCTCCCGGAGGGCAAAAACGATATTTTTAGAAGTCGTCATCTTCAACAAAAAGTATCGTGGGTTCAAGACGGTCGTTTTGGTGCATTCACGGAGAAAAGTGATTTTTCATAAAATACCTACGCTTTTGCCTACGCTTTCAACTTCAAAAAGTGGCTGGAAATAACATTTCTACGCTTGGGACCTACGTGCGGCAAGAATTTGAGGTTTTTCTAGGATTTTGCATGTTTCACCTCTGCTTCGATTGGAAGATGTGCTTGCAACTCCAGACCTCTATACACATGTATATACACTTATATATATCAAAAGTTAAGGTTTGCATAAAGTTGAGAGTGAAAAGATTGAAAATTGCCTCTTTATACCATTGCCTATATATATATACACGATTGTATATCAGAAGAGGAGATATATATATATATTCTGAGAGGTTGGATGTTGGTTTTGTGAGATGTTCATAGAGGCTGGTTGAGTTTTAGAGGTTCATTCATTTAGACTTGCTGCTGTTGAGAGGCATATTCAAACCTAGAGATCCGGAGAAGAAGACCATGGAAAACGTTTCTACATCAACAATGCAATCACCTTCTACCATGGCCAACTAACTCGGTATCTAGGATTTTCTAGCAAAACCATGGCCAAGTAATGTAGTTCTTATTTGTTTTCAATTGTAACGAGGGGAAACTGTTGACTATACTATTATGATTATAGTAGTTAAGAGACTGTACTAATTTGTAATATAAAATTATATGTTTGTTCAAAATTATTGTCTTAGATGAAATGAATATAATATTTTGCACAATTATGATTATTCACTATGGGCTGGAACTCGGATGCTTAATCATGGTTTTCTACACAATGGTGGTAATGAAACTTGAAACTCTATGTTGAAACAGGTCGTGCCTTGGCAACTTAATATAGACATGCTTTATTTTATTTTCATGCAGTAGGAGTACTGATTGAGTAATATAATTGGCATGTACTAGTTAGGTCAGTCATGAGACGGGTTATCGCAATCCGGTTGATGGTACTCCTTTTTAAGGTCGTATTTAGCTATTTGCGGTACGACCTGATTCACAGTTATGGATCGCCTTCTTGCATTTGTTACATTGATATAACTATATTATGTGGTTAGTGGTGGAGTGATGAAAACCTTATTTTTCTCTCTCATCTAAATCACAACCAATTTACTTTGCTTTCTAGATAATTATTAGTTAAAATATATAATTTGGTCTTTGACCACCCAAACATTCCATTCTCAGAAAATATAATTCAATGTTTTTGAATTGCTGAAGTGAACAATCTCAGTCTCTGTGGGATCGATATCCCTTACTCAAGCCATTTGCTAGTTTACAATTGATACGTGCGCTTGCGTAGGGTAAAATCTAGAGTCGTTAAGGTGTTATTTTTAACCACATATTTTTGCACACCTGACATCGCATCAAGTTTTTAGCACCGTTGCCGGGGACTAAGCATTGTTCAATAGCTTTAGTAATTTATTTGTATTGCGTTATTATAGTTATAGCTAAAATTAGATTTTTGTGTGACTGACAGGTACTCTGAAAAACATAGAAGGGAAAAACGGAGCTTCTGAAGTTGCGTCTGGAACTTTTGTGAGTTTTAGTATTACCTTGAGTTTTGCATTTAATTCTAGCTTGATTTTTTGTTTATAGTTAAAATAGTTTAGAAGTAGTTAGTTTAGTTAATTTTTATTTCACAAAAATTTCGAAAAAGAAAAAAACATAGTTGTTTAAGTAGCGTATGATCGATAGATCAACTCGTTCTAATTTTAGCATTGCGTTAGTCGAGTACAATCCTGAGATCGAAAAGACTCTCCGTCATTTACGTTGATCTATTGAAGAGTGTCATCATCAACAAGAAGAAGCGATGAGTGACCAAATAGCCTACCTGCCAAGGGCACCAGAGACATCCCTTAGAGGATATTACGCGCTTGATGCGTACGACTCCTATGCTGATTTTCCAGAGGAAGAAGGAGCGAAACATTTTGAGATCAAGACAAGTATGATTAATATGCTTCCAAAATTTTCAAGCCTTAGAATAGATGACCCATACCAGCACATCAATGATTTTCTAAAGGTATCCTCTACTGTTAGGTATGACAATTTGCCCAAAAATGACTTGCGAGTGAGATTATTCCCTTGGTCATTGAAAAAGAGAGCTAAAAGATGGTACATCAAATTAGCAAAAGAAATTAAAATTTATTGGGAAACCCTTAAGAGAGAATTCATAGAAAAGCATTATCCTATAGGAAAGACATCTGAAGTACAAGATGCAATCAAAAGCTTTAGGCAGTTACCTGGTGAACATTTTCATGATGCTTGGGAGAGATATAATAAAATTTTGTATAAGTGTCCCCACCATAGGTTTTTTGAACAAGATATTGCTAAACATTTCTACATGGGACTTGGAGAGGCGCGTAAGACTTTGATAGATGCGGCAACACAATGTCAGTTTATCTTGAAACCAGTTAAAGAACTATTAGAGATATTTGATAATATCAGTGAAAAGACCATTCAATATCAATATGAGTTGAGGTTTAGAGGTGGACAACAGGATAGGAGATTTGAGAAATCATATGTGGTAGAGCATGATGATGTGAGAAATACCATGGCATTATTTGAAGAGAAATTAGAGAGAATTGAAAAGTTTATGCAGCGAAGTCATTCCCCTCCTAGAGAGACGTTTGAAGTCGAAGCTGAGTATTCCCAAAATGAGTGTTAGGAGATAATGGTTGCCGATGCCAACATATCGTGGAAATATTTCAATAATGCTCTTTTCACCAATTCATACACCTCCAATGCCAGAAATCACCCACTTCTGTCTTACAAATCTACCAATGTAGAGAATCCACCACCAAAGTTCCAACAAGGGCAATCTTTCAATCAACAACTAAGATTCACAGACAGACAACAGTCATATAACCAACAACCAAGGTTCATTGAAAGACAACAGTCATCTAACCAACAACCAAAGTTCCAACAGAGTCAACAATCATTCGACTCACAACCAACAATCATGGCTACAAATTCTCAGTCCAACTATAAACCCAGAACATCCAATAATTCTCAAGCTCTCCAATCATTCAATAATTCTCAAGATCTTCAGCCATTCAATAACACTCAGGTTATGTAGCTATATAATTACCAAACCCAGCCTTAAAGAAGCCAAACTCCTCCACCCAGTTTCCAGACTAATAGGTTAGAACAAGTTATATTGGACATTCATAAAAAGCTAGGAATTCATACCTAATCATTGGCACAACTACATATGCAGATGGACCAAATGGCAAATGAGTGGAATGTAAGAGAACCGGGAAGATTACTTAGTTAGCCGGTGGCTAACCCAAGGCCACAACAAGCACTGGAGCTCGGGTCATTTGTCAATGAACCTAATGAAACGGTTCAAGTAATCATGACTTTGAGAAGTGGAAGGGAAGTAGAGAGTCGAGTTGAGGCGGAGCATGAAAAGAGGTTGCAAAGAAGAAAGGAGGCTGCAAGGAAAGAGGCTGAAAAAGTGCAGAAAGACCAACCATCAGTAGAAGACAATGTCAATTAGACATTACTTGAAGATCTAGACATGGCAAGTTACGTGGAGGTAGCGCCATTTCCTTAGCATCTTAGAGAGCCGGCAAAGTACGAAAAACTGAAAGAATCTGATATGTTGGAAACATTCCGAACAATCAAGATTAATTTACCCCTCTTAGATGTAATTGCCCAAATACCTCCTTACACCAAGTTTTTCAAGGATCTTTACACCCAAAAGCGAAAGAGCAGAACGAAGAATCCAACAAAAATACTCTTGACTAAGCAAGTGAGTTCATTGCTTTTAAGCGATACTCCACCTAAGAGGAAAGATCCCAGTGCTCCCACTATTCCATGTGTCATTGGTGACCAGGAAATTGGTAGAGCTCTTCTTGATATAGGTGTGAGTATTAACTTGCTTCCTTATTCAATCTATCAACAACTAGGGTTGGGTGAGCTCAGTCCCACTGAGGTCATACTTCAATTTGCCAATCGATCAGTCAAGTAGGCAAGAGGAGTTCTTGAAGATGTTATTGTTCAAGTGGGCAAGTTTTATTTTCCGGTTGATTTTGTAGTCCTGGATACAGAACCTGTCCTCGACTCAAATAAACACATTCCAGAAATATTAAGAAAACCATTATTAGCCACGACAAATGCATTCATTTACTGCAGAACCGGAGCCATGGATTTGATATTTGGAAATATGAAGGTTATGATGAATATGGTCAAAGGAAGCCACCAATTGCCTGAATCAGGGTAATGTTTCTAGATTAATGAGTGTGATGAACTGGATGATATCATAGCATATGTTTTGACTCAAATCTTGGAGAAGGACGAGCTAGAGTCATTTATGACTAGAGAATGGTCGAATGAGGAAGTGGCTGATTGGGAGTCACATTAGAAACTTCAAAATGAAGAGTTAGATGAGAGGGAGACTACTTTATACACTCAACTATGGTGAGAGCCGGTTGAACCGCTTCCAATAGTTTCAAATACTCCACCAATTCCATCCTTAACTACTCCTCCTACTTTGGAACTTAATGAACTGCCTGATAAGCTTAAATATGTTTTCTTAGGACCCGATGAGACTCTTTCTGTGATCATATCTTCAAAATTGACAGAAAAATAGGAATCGAGTCTAGTCGAGGTTCTGAGTAAGAATAAAGAGGCAATAGGATGAAGCGTTGCTGACTTGAAATACATAGACCCCTCAATTTGCATGCATCACATACATCTTGAGGAAGATGCAAAGCCATCAAGAGAAATGCAGCGAAGGCTGAATCCAAAAATGAAAGAGGTGGTGATGAAATAAGTGGTGAAATTGCTAGATGCGGGTATTATTTACCCCATCTCTGATAACACATGGGTAAGTCTAACTCAGGTGGTGCCGAAGAAGTCAGGCATCTTAGTGGTGCCAAACTCGAAAGGTGAGCTAATTCCACAACGCATGACTACAGGGTGGTGTGTGTGTATTGATTACAGAAAGCTCAACCTGAACAACATGAAGGATCATTTTCCTTTGCCATTCATTGATCAAATCCTGGAGAGGTTAGCCGGGCAGAGCTATTATTGCTTTATGGATGGGTATTCCGACTACAATCAGGTGGTGATTGATCCTGTTGATTAGGAGAAAACCACTTTTACTTGTCCATATGGCATGTTTGCTTATAGACGGATGCCATGTGGTTTGTGTAATGCGCCAACAACATTCCAACGGTATATGATATCTATCTTCTCTGACATGGTAGAGAAATTTCTTGAAGTGTTCATGGATGACTTCTCAGTTTTTGGGGAATCCTTTGAAGACTGTTTAAAACATCTAGAATTGGTACTTAAGAGATGGAAGGAGACAAATTTGATCCTAAGTTGGGAAAAGAGCCATTTTATAGTTTAAGAGGGGATAGTACTGAGCCATATTGTATCGAAGCGTGGGATATAGGTAGATAAAGTAAAAGTTGAATTAATTTCAAAACTGCCTCCTCCCATATCTGTTAAGCCGGTACGCTCTTTTATGGGTCACGCCGGGTTTTACCGAAGGTTTATTAAAGATTTCAGCAAAATCGCCCGGCCATTATACAACTTATTGGCTAAGGATGTGACTTTCGTCTTTGATGAAGAGTGTTTTCATGCCCTTGAGGAGCTGCGTTCTTAACTCTCATCAGCTCCAATTATTCGTCCACCAGATTGGTCTCTACCATTTGAGCTCATGTGTGACGCTTCTGACTATGCCATAGGGCCTGTGATGGGTCAAAGAAAAGATAAGCTGACATATGCCATTTACTATGCCAGTAGGACTCTAAATGAAGCTCAGATGAACTACACAACTACCGAGAAGGAGTTGCTGGCAGTTGTCTTCGCCTTGGATAAATTCCGATCATATCTATTGGGCACCAAGGTTGTTGTTTACTCGAATCATGCCGCTCTGAGGCATTTTATGACAAAGAAAGACTCTAAGCCCCGACTGATTCGATGGATTCCGTTGTTGCAAGAATTCGACATGGAAATCAAAGATAAGAAGGGTTCAAAGAATGTTGTTGCGAATCATTTATCAAGGATTATTGTCGAATCCACAAAGGAAATTAATCCTCTTAAGGATTCTTTCCTTGATGAACATCTATTCAATGTGGCTGTTGTGGAACAAATACCGTGGTATGCTGACATTGCCAATTATAAAGCCACAGGTCCAATTCCAAAAGGATGCTCTAAGAATGAGAGATACCGATTCTCCAGCTCAGTCAAATTTTATATCTGGGATAATCCGCATTTGTACAAGTATTGCTATGATCAGATCATCAGAAAATGCATCCCCGAGAGTGAGGTGCAAAGCATACTGACATTTTGTCACACGTTTGACTGTGGAGGGCATTTTGGAGCTCAAAAGAGAGCCCACAAGGTTCTGCAGAGTGGATTTTACTGGATGTCCATATTCAAGGATGCTTTCGAGTTTTGCAAAGCATGTCTGCGATGTCAAAAGCTTGGATCTATATCTCGATGAGACATGATCCCTTTAACCCCGATTCTGATTGTAGAATTATTTGATGTGTGGGGTATTGATTTCATGGGACCATTTCCAAAAGTAGATAAAAAGGAATATATACTTGTGGGGGTTGATTATGTTTCGAAGTGGGTAGAAGCGATAGCCACCAAACGTGCTGACCATGACGTGGTGGAATAATTTACAAAGTCGAACATTTTCTCACGATTTGGTATGCCAAGAGTTTTGATCAGTGATGGTGGAAGCCATTTTGACAACCAGTTTCTTCCTGCTCTGTGTAAGAAGTACGGTGTCACTCATAGAATTGGTACACCATATCACCCCCAATCACAAGGTCAAGTGGAGGTTTCTAATAGGGAGATTAAAAATATTTTGGAAAAGACTGTGCGTCCGGATTTGAAGGATTGGCCATGAAGGCTAAATGATGCACTTTGAGCGTACAAGACTGCGTTTAAGACACTGATTGGTATGTCGCCATATCGTATTGTGTATGGTAAAACATGTCATCTCCTTGTAGAGTTGGAACATCGAGCATATTCGGCTGTTCGAAGATTGAATTTTGATATAATGAAAGCCGGTGCGCAGCGGAAACTCCAACTTCAAGGGCTTGAGGAGTTGAGGAATAATGTGTATGAAAACTCTTGGATTTATAAGGCTTGATCAAAAGCGTTTCATGATAAACATAATAGAAAGAAAGTTTTTGAGCCCGGCCAAAAGGTTTGACTGTTTAATTTGAGACTCAAGTTGTTTCCTGGTAAGCTCCAATCGAGATGGGATGGACCATATAAGATTACGAAGGTTTTCCCGCATGGAGCTCGATGATCCTAACATTGGAAAGAAGTTTGTCGTGAATGGACAAAGATTGAAGCACTACATAGAAGTTCAACCAGCCGAGTATGTGGTAGAAACGATTAATCTAACTGAACTACCACCTGAGCTGGATAAACTTGATCCGGAGTATTGAGAGGCAGCAATGTCACACGAATGACATTAAATATTGGTACTAGGTGATGAAGAGTAGCTTTTGATCCTAGTTTGTACTTGTTAACGGTAATTTAGTCATTTCGGTATTTAAGATCAAGTCGCGAAGCCATCATTATTTGAGTAGGAAGTATAAATTGAGCCAAGAAGATGAGTCAGGGGTATGTAGGAAGCATTGAGAATGGAAGGGGTGGAAAACGACATTTGAAGAGAGAAAAAAACAATTTTGGGCCATGGGGACCTACGCTTCAAGCGTAGCTACGTGTCTGTTATAAAATAGACCCATCAGGCAGTTCCCCCCCCCCCAATTTCATTCAAACTTTTATCTCTCCCTCAATTCTCCACCAATCCTTACGAGGTTTGATTCTATCATTTATTAATCCGATTCCTCATCATTCCTTGCCAGGGAATCGTCAGATTAGTTGGTGATTGGTCCGGTTTCGCGTGAAGAACTTAAAAAGTCTCCGAAACTAAATTTTTGGAAAATCATCATTTTTTTTTAATTCGGTGAGTTTTGTTACATTATTTTGATTTCATATGACTTATTTAAATATTCTAAACTAGTATTGACGAACGAGTCCAATCAAATTCATGTTTTGATCGATTTTCTAAAAGTTGAGTTTTTCGACTTCGAAAACGGCTTAAATATCGAATTTTTGGGACGACGGCTTGTTTAATCATCATATTGGATATATTTAGATATAGTTTGAGTTTGATTCAGTGCCCGGTTCATTATCGCTTACTTTTTGAAAATTCCATATTATAGGTATGACAAAGGTTAAGGGCGCAGCGAGACGAGTGGCATAGGCTGCAGTTGCGGCTGATCCACCGTTGCTACGGAGATCAAGATCATCATCTCTTGCCCCATCCCCTATTCACCGTCGGAGTACACGTGCAGTGAGACCACTGTATGTTGATTCCGCATATTCATCTTCCTCATATTTTGAGGAGGAGGTACTAGAGAGTTCTATACAGGGACGCGAGATCCTTCTACCCCATAGTCGCCTTATTGTTGATCTGGTTGCTCCACGGGCACCATCACCACCACAGTTGCCTGAACCGCAGGCTGAGGAAATGGAGGAGGATACTGAGAGTGATAGTATCAAGTAGGAGGATGATGTTGAGTAGGGGTATGTTGATCGTACGAATGAGGGGGTACCTGAGCCACCTGTAGAGGATGACCCTGGAGTTTTGACTACATTTTTACCTATGCCCCAGACGGATCGATTGAGGGTTTACTAGACCGGGTGATCCGGAAGGGGTATCAGCATGAGCGTACATATTTATTGAAGATATTTGAGGGATTACAGCCTATACCTGCCTGGACGATAGGTCGGTTGAGGGCCCGCCGATTATTACCTATTCTTGCCCCAGCTACCCCGCATATTTGCGAGGATATGATCCGAGAGTTCTGGCTACACATGCAACATTTCAGTAGAGGGATGAGACTACGGACAGTGGTCCGAGGTACTGAGATTGAGATTACTCCCTAGACTATTTCTAAGGTGTGGGGTATATCGGACGAGTGTCCACCCGAGTTAGCTGCTGAGTTCCCACCTATGCCCGAGGTACTACCATCTATTTCTGATCTTGTTGTACTTCAGACTGCAGGGCAGTGGGCTGATACGCATCGGAACTGTACGAAGAAGGCGAATTATCACCCGATACTTTGGTTTTGTGATATGATAGTCTGGTCCCAGATTTTGCCGCACAACCACGTGACCATGTGCTATGTGCCATTTTCGGCTCTCCATTATGCATTTGAGTTCGAGAGATGGATTTTTATTCCTCGGATTTCGTGGGAGGGCCTGTATACACATTATATCCATTTGCGCAAGGAGACTAAGGTTGGACAACGTCTGTTTCTCATTCGATTCCCATGCTTGGTGATGAAGCTTATGATAGATGTCGGGATTGAAATGGATGCGGGTGAGCGGAATAGATTCAGAGAGGGTACCTCGTATACCAGAGGGATGTGGACTGGTGTCTGGACTCTGCTGGATGGAGATGCTATTATGAGGCGGAGACCAGGGTTCGGTATATTACCAACCCTAGATGTACAGGCTTAGGAGCAGGCTGATGATGCGGGTCAGGCTGGTGCGGGTGTGGCTCAGGATTCTTAGGCCGTTGATGACGATGCTGCTATGCCACAGATGTCAGTTGCTGAGGAGGAGGTTGTGTTGATAGAGGCACCTGCGGGTGGTACTGTTACTTTGTCCCAGGCATAGTTTGATGCTCTTATTACATGGATGCAGGGGCTAGAGCAGACATTGGCAGAAGAAAGACATGTTAGGCAGTGTGAGATAGTGCGCAGTTAGTGTGATAAGAGGCGGTTATTTCATAGGATTGTTCATATGAGTCAGCATATGGGTGTGAAGATTCCACCTACACCACCGACCTCTGATGATGAGGCTTATTTTAGTTTTAGAGATAAATTATCGAGTGGATAATTTTATATAGGGCTTTATGTGACTGATTGGATGATTATTTTCTAAATGTTTTTGTTATTTTATTAATTTATAAAATAGCAGTTTTTATGATCAATCGTATTGAGTTGGTTGTATACCCGGATTTTTGCGTTTATTTTACATGTGATGATAGTTTGAATTCTTTCAAAATTTTATATCGCACTATGCGGACATTTGTGCGTTTAAGTTTGGGGGTGTATATGTGTTGGATTGATCGAAAGATTGTTATTTGAAAAATAAATAAATAAAATAATAATTTGTCTAGGCCAAGCCTACGCTTGAAGCATAGGGTATCACAAGGTGGATTTTGAAAAGTCAAGAATTTTACCTGTTTGAGCAGTGTTTTGACCTGGTTTGTATATGTATTTGTATTAAGATTTGTTTAAGGTAGTTTTAGGATTTTTTGTAGAATTTTCGTGGCAGTTTTAGAATAATCCTAATCCGACAAGGAAAATGAATGGAAGTACAAGTTGGAGTTGGATTATTCATTGCTTTTACTTTCCTATTCAACCAAGGGTTTTAAATCCTTTTTCTTCTCTGATTCTACTACATCCATCTATAAATACATCCATAGAGTAGACACAATTCACAATTCACAATTTTCAAGAGTTCAGCACTAAAGTTAGATATTCTTCTTCTATTATTTCTATTTCGAGATTGTGAGGATGGCTAGTGATCATGAGAATTATTCTGACCTGGGGGAATTCATTGAGGATGAAGAACAACATGTAGAGGCCGAAAGTTCAAATAATGGAGTAAAAAGCCTAAAAAGAATAAAAAACACACTGAGATTGTTTATGGAGTGCAAACTGCAATTTGAAAAAGTATTTTATCCAGAGAAGATGAACCGAATATTAATTGCACATGGGAGGAAAATTCTTAAGGAACGAGGATTGAGAAGTTTAGAGAAACCGGTGGGAGAGAAGGTATATCTGGGCTTGGTACGAAGGTTCCATCAGAATATGAAAATTACCGGACCGCTAAAATTTGAGGTTATGGCGGCTAAAGTGACTCAATGGAGTGCTCCTATAGTAATAGGAAGGAAAAGTATTGCCGATGCGTGGAATATACTGATTGGTATTCCGACACACTTAGAAGGGAGACTGATAGAGCATCCTTAGGTATGGCCCCATATGGATGAGAAGACGGTGAGAGAATTGTGTGCTATGTCAGATCCAGGAGATAAGACGTGTGACAATTGGTGAATGAAGTCGGATCTACTTTATTTGGATTGTGTTGTTTTGGCTCAAATTCGGCCGAATACTCGGACTAGTGTAAGGGATCACACGATGCTTAGAACATTGTATTCCCTAACTCATGGTTTTGGCTCAAACGGTTCCAGCGGTGATCATGGCTGAGATGTCGATTGCCCGAGCAATTGTGAGTAGAGAATGGGCGAGTGCTGATGACTTTGAACATTATCTTTCATACCCGTTTCTATTATCAAAGATCATTGTTGATCAGTTGGGTGATAGGATATAAGAGTTGGATGAGATGTGGTGGACAATTATGAAGATATATCCAGAGAAAGATTTGGAAAAGTTGAAAAAGATAACAGATTTCTGGATATGGTTAAAGAGCGCTATGACTAGTGATGATGAAGAGAATTATGGTTGAGATTAGGTTTAGTTTTAGTATTAGAATTTTTGGTTATGCTTTGTTTTGTTTGTAGGGACGGTAGACCTTTAAGGCCACGTTTGTATTTTTTTTTTTTATATTTTTATAGGATTGTGGGCCCGTAAAGCTAAATCATGTTTTTTTGTTAGTATTTTTAATAATAAAAAAAAAGAATTTTTAATTCCTTGAAAACATGTGTTAATTTTTGGATATGTTTGAAATTTCTGTCCCTTGCTATGATTGGGTATTTGTGCTTTGTTAATTATATTTGCAGGTGATTTAAATCAAGTTTGGGGGAGGGGATTCATGCTTTGCTTTGGAAGCCAACATTGAACTTCAAGGGTAAATATATCTATTATCCTATATTATTTTTGATCATGAGGACATAGTCTGATTTAAGTTTGGGGGTGAGGGTATAGAATTACAAAGAATGAAAAAATTTTGGAAAAAATTTGAAATTTTAAAATTTTGGATCAGTTCCTTATTTTCACGCATGAATGTTTTTCATTACAAGTTGATTGAGTTTATGTTTATGATGCATGAGTAGTATGTAATTTAATATTCCCATTCATGAGAGTACTGGTTAGATTGAGTTAGTGAAGTGATGTGGTTTTACATGAGTGAGTGAATGAGTAAAACTGAAATCAAGAAGGACGACTTTGACCTATAACCACAAACACACATTCACTATGGGAAATAAGTTGATCTTTGACTATGTAGTTGAAAAAATAATTTTGCTATAATAAAAGGGAAGAAGAGGAGATGTTATGGTTGAAATGGAGAAAATTGAAAAAAATTATTTTGAGAAAATAAAATGCAAAAAGTAGTTCTTCGATCTGAGTAACTGGGCCTTGGTATCACCAATATCACTGTTCACATTTAAAGGGGAGAAAACTAATGAGCATATATCCCATGGAAGAAGCCCGGGCCCAGTTGGTCGGGACTAAAACTCCTCGCTGGAAATTCCGGAGACTTAGAAAGACAAAAAAAGATAAAATTGGAAAGATGGAAAGATGAGTTTTTACGAAAAATGGAAAAATTTGATCAATAAAGTAGGAAAAGAGAAATTGAAATATCATAGTAGAATGTTCACAAAAATATGGAAGGTAATCTGGATTGAGATTAGAAAGTAGTGATTCACTTTAGTGGGAGTCATTCATGACATGAAGCTCGATATAATTGTTGTTCGGTAGTGAGTGGGAGTATTTGCATCTATATTGTCTTTTGCATTGTATCATGACTTAATTGAATTTGTGTGTGAGCTCATGATTGCGTGATTACAGAGAACTGAGATGTTTGTAGGTACCATCACTAGAAACCTTCACTAGACTTCACTCGTCCACTAGGGGTAACCTAGGGGTAACCTAGGGGTTTAAAAGACTTGTTACACGTGCTAAGTGTAATCGTCGACCCTCACGAAAGTAAGGGATTATGTTAGATTAGTTAGAGTAGTTAGATTAAAAAGATTATCACAAGAAAGTTCCCTGAGTTTATTATTAAGAGATTAGCAATGTGTAAGTTTAGAGGTGTGATATGTGTCAAATATTAGTCATTTTGACTATTTAACTCACTATTGTTACGTCATATCATTCCATTATTTGGTATTTTTATGTTGTTTGTGTGTTAAAACATGTTTCATGAGCTTAATGAATAAATGAAGCTAACTTCGGTGAATTAACTGAATAGTGTGTTCTTTCTATCCATGAGGAGAGTCAAAAAGGCAGTCCGAGATAAAAATGGTTCCCGGAGGGCAAAAACGGTATTTCCAGAAGCTGTCATCTTTAGCAAAAAGTATCGTGGGTTTAAGACGGTCGTTTTGGTGCATTCACGGAGAAAAGTGATTTTCCATAAAATACCTACGCTTTCAGTTTCAAAAAGTGGCTGAAAATCACATTTCTACTCTTGGAGGTATGTTTGGGACCTACACTTGAAGCGTAGCTTGCAACAAGAATTTGAGGTTTTTTGATGGATTTTGCCTGTTTCACCCCTGGTTTGATTGGAAAACGTTCATGCAACTCCAGACCTCTATACACATGTATATACACTTATATATATATATATCAGAAGTTAGGGTTTGCATAAAGTTGAGAGTAAAAAGACTGAAAATGGTCTCTCTATACTATTGCCTATATATATACACGATTGTATATCATAAGAGGGGATATATATATATGAGAGGTTAGTTGTTGGTTTTATGAGACGTTCATATAGGCTGGTTGAGTTTTAGAGATTCATTCATTCAGACTTGCTGCTGTTGAGAGCTATATTCAAACCTAGAGATCCGGAGAAGAAGACCATAGAGAACGTTTCTACATCAACGATGCAGTCACCTTCTACCATGGCCAACTAACTCGGTATCTAGGGTTTTCTAGTAAAACCCTAGCCAAGTAATGTAGTTCTTATTTGTTTTCAATACTGTAATGATTGTAGTAGTTAAAAGACCGTACTGATTTGCAATAGAAAATTATATGTTTGTTTTAAATTCTTGTCTTAGATGGAATGAATATATTATTTTGCACAATTATGATTATTCATTATGGGCTGGAACTCGGATGCTTAATCATGGTTTTCTACATAATGGTGGTAATGAAACTTGAAACCCCAAGTTGACACATGTCGTGCCTTGGCGACTTAATATAGACATGTTTTAGTTTATTTTCATGCAGTATGAGTAGATTAGAGTAATATAATTGGCATGTACTAGTTAGGTCAGTCATGAGACGGGTTGTCGCAATCCGATTGATGGTACTCCTTTTTGGAGTCGTATTTAGCTATTTGCGGTACGACCTGATTCACAGTTATGGATCGCCCTCTTCCAATTGTTACATTGATAGAACTATATTATGCAGTTAGTGTTAGAGTGACGAAAACCCTATTTTTCTCTCTCATTTAAATCACAACCAATTTACTTTGCTTTCTAGATAATTATTAGTTAAAATATATAATTTGGTCTTTGATCACCCAAACAAACCATTCTCAGAAAAGATAATTCAGTGTCTTTGAATTGCTGAAGTGAACAACCTCAGTCTCTGTGGGATCAATATCCCTTACTCAAGCCATTTGCTATTCTACAATTGATACGTGCGCTTGCATAGGGTAAAACCTAGAGTTGTTAAGGTGTTATTTTTAACCACATATTTTTGCACACCTGACGTCGCATCAAACCCCTATATTAGATTTTAGCACAAATAGAATTGTATTTTCGTGCTGAATTTAATGAAATTCAAAACTACTTCATCTTCTAAATAATCTCTTGAGCCTTCCGCATTTTTTTAGCAGCATCAACACGAAATTTAGGTATTCCAAAAATTTGAAGAAAGCTAGAACCAAGCAAGTTTAAGGTAGCGTTTGAGGGAGCTTCTTGAATAGAGAAGTCATTCATTAAGAATGTCTTTTTAAAAGTGTGTTTGATAAATGCGTTTCAAAACAAAAAAGTTGTTTGGTGAACTTATCTACTTTAAAACTCATTTAAAAATTGATAATGTTAATTTTTTTATTAATTTACACTATTGCCCTAAATAACCATTAACATGACTCATTAACTTGTGAAACATTCATCACCCGTCTCATTGGAGTTGGATTATTCATCCTCCATTTATCTTTCTCTTCTCTTTATTTATTTATTATTACTAGAGAAATTAACAAGAAAGAAATATTGATTTTCATATATGTAAGCAACATCACGAGTTATGTCATATTTTATTTTGAGTTAAATTGATCATAATTTAACATACAGTGCAGTATATGTTAGAAACAGGAAATTGTTGAATGAAGTAGGATTCTTTTTATTGAATAAAAGTATTGATTATTTTATTGATTAGTCAAGCTGAAATAAAGTGGATTTTAGAAGATATAATGATAAAAAAATTATAAAGAGATAAGTATAAGGATAATATAAATATTTACCATTTTTTACCTCCATAATTCTTAAAAGTGGGGGAAGTGAGTTTTAGAAGCAACTATTTCTTGCTTCTTCTAAACGGGCTTGCAAAGGGCAAATTGTTTTCGGAAGTGCGTTTGAATTTATTTACCAAACAGTTGCAATTTTGTGAAACAGGATTTTGAAGTTTGAAATTCCTTTTAAAGGCTCGAGAAAGCCCTTCCAAATAGGCGCTAAATCTCTATTTGCGTGTTTGCATATTTAAATCTTTATTAATTATTATATACTTCGCAACACTTCATAAAAATTACCTAGAGTATAAAAAATTATGTGCAGATGAATCCGACATGGTTGAAAATATTAAAGTTGAAGGAAAACAAGAGCAAAATCATGAAGAGGAATCTTAACCTCGTTTCCAAAGAGATTGAAAAAGATTTTTTGCAGAAAATTGAAACAATGATCAAAGTTGGTATTGAATCAAGCAAAGAGACAGGTTGTGATTTTAGCACTTCAACATCTTCAATAACATACATGACTCCTACCAGTACACATGCTAATGTATTAGAAACTATTTTAACACATTTTCTCAAATGTCAATACTTTTTCCTGCTTAATAAATATTTATTTCGAAAAATAAATTTGACACTTTTTAAACTTTTTTAGGATGCCAAAGGAACAAATACCTCTTTACCACTTGCATTTCCAATTGAGGAATACCTCTGTAACTTGATTCTATCAGTGATATCATGTTAGAGAGAGTTTGGTGATGGGAGTTTGATTGAGAGATTAGGGTTTTAATTAGACTTGTCAATGGATCGGATTTTGATTCAAATCCGATCCAATTAGCCGGATATGGATTGAAAATAAAATTTGATAACCCGATTAGGATCCGAATCCGATAATCCGATTTCTTAACAAATTGGATTTGGATTTATGTCATCCGATCCGATAATAACCCGATCCGATATAAAATATATTTATATACATATATAAATATATATTGATATTTTTATGTGTATATATTTAATACTGTACATGTATATAAATGTTAGTTGTTAATTATTTTATTATTTATTAATAATGATTGATCATAAATACAATTATTAAAAGTGTGAATAATTTAGTGTTTCAGTATTTATTAATTTTTGTATTTTTGTATTTTTTTAATTAGATATTCGAATCAGATATTCTATAATGAAGAAATTCGAATATGAATTAACTAAGTGAAAATTCGTCCAATTATCGGATTCGGATCGCGGATCGGGAACTTTTGTCATCCTTATCAATAGACTTATCAATAATCCGATTATGATCTGAATCCGATCCGAATCCGGTATTAACCGGATATGGATTGAAAATAAAATCCGATAATCCGATTAGGATCCGAATCCGATAATCCGATTTCTTAACAAATTGGATTTTGATTTAACTGATCCGATCCGAATCCGATCCATTGACAGGTCTAGTTTTAATTAAGGATCGCCGCCACCTCCCCCACTAAAGCTCGTAGGCTCCTCCCTCTTTCCTGCCAATTTGTGCCTTAGGTCGTGCTCAATCCGCATCAACCAAACCGCGACGCCACCACCAGTAAATCACTGCTTCATCACCACCAATCTGTCCTTACCGAACTGTTGCACCACCAAACAGACCCTTAGCTGCGCCCTCATCTCGCCATATCCTCACCATGCCGTGTCACCTGCGCGCCACTACCTCACCGGTGACCAGAACCCTCCAGCTGACCAGCATATCCCTCCACCAACGGCCTCCTCTCTTGGTCGCGGTCTCTCCCTCTCTCCCTCGCGATCTCTCTCATCTCTCACTCAGTAACTCCCAAAACTAGATCCCATTCAATTTCGAAATTCAAATTTGAAATTTAAACACTCACCAAGGAAATAATGAAAGTCATATAATTATTTTCTCATCTCTTTTTTCTCGATAATTCGAGCCTCAATCTCGCGGAAACAACTTCTCCAGTGAGATCTCTCTTCCCGTTTGGGTACTCTCTACCCATTTTCGTACCCAACATCACATTTTCTCCTCTCACGGGAAAATCTCAATATGAACTGTTTAGGGTATCTGACCCATTTTTGGGTACTCTCTATTTTGTCATATAACGGGAAAATGTAATCTGACTCATTTTTGGGTACTCTCTATTTTCTCGTTTAACGGGAAAATCTAATCTGACCCATTTGGGTACTCTCAATCTTGAGAACAACCACTTCACTGGTTCAATTCTCTCTATCTTATTTTCTCTTGTCTCGCGGGAAAATCTGATCTCGCTGCCGATAGAGCAACGCTTAAAATCGTCGCTCTTTCTTCGATCAATCATCGGATCTTCTCTTGATTGATCTCGCCGCCTCTTTTCGATCAATCATCGCCTCTTCTCTCGATTGATCGCCGCCTCTTTTTCGATCGATCACCATCTCTTATTTGATTGATCGAACCTTCAAGTCTACATCACATTCTTTGTTCTATTTTGGTGATTTAGAATCTTTCATTCAAAACCAACTCAGATCCAGTCCATTTTTCAATTATTATGGAACGTTCTGAAATCTCTCATTCTCAATAGCCCTAATTACACTCTTTGGGCTCAAGTTCATGACAAATTTTCTCAAAGGTTGCAAACTTTGGCGACTAATTACTGGAGATGTTGCCACATCATGCCGAGAAGCTACTGAAACTAATATCAAGATTAACCTGCTGATATTTTCACAAAAGTTCATCTGGAAGGACGATTTCAAGAATTAGTTTTCAAACTCAAGTTAGTCTCTTATTTCCCACCTTGAGTTTAAGGGGGGTGTTAGAATATATTAGGGCTTAGGCCCATCTAGATATCTAGGCTCAATCTACTTTATATTGTCTTGTTCTCCACTTTCCTACCTAAATTATATTGACTTGTCCCCCACACCAAGTTTATTTGTTCTCCACATCTTCTCACATATCTCTATTGTAATTCAACACTTCAAATATACACTTCAATACATACTTCAATATACAATTCAATACACAATTTCAATATTCTTTCTTCTTTTTATTGTCTTTGTTATATTTTCTCTGTTTACATAGTATCAGAGCATCTTTTCTTCTAACAAAAATATTTAGAGTTTCAAAAATGGTATTATATATATATATATATAAACGGAACAAAACGGGATGGGTATTCACCAAAATCCGTACCCACTCCATAACCTGTGATGGATTCAATTTTATTTATCTAACCTGACTGTACGAAATAAAATTTGTTCCAAAACCCTTAAATAAAGAGACGGAACAGGACGATATGAATTGTCATCACTATTTACAATCGCAATATCGGTTATGATCGTCGTAAAAATATAACAAATTCGAACAAGATTAGTATACATTGCACTTGCGATCGCAATAACGTATGGTATTACAAACCGGATGATGGAACTCATATCGACCGATAGGACGAATCTGACCTCGAAAGAAACATGAATATTAAAAAAATCCCAAATATTCATTAACAACTTAAGCCTAAAATATACCAATTACCCAAAAGCCTCCCATTTACCCCAGAGTCTCTCAAATTTTTTGGATTCTTAGGATCGTGCCTAATATAATATATATTTTTTGGTAATTTCTACATTGGCGTGGAACAAAAGGTCCTCCCAAAAATACTATAACCACGCTCTTTGCTATTCGTGATAGGCTGTCTCCCTAATAAATTTAAGAAATTGTTGTGGTGCCTATTTGCTATATTTGCCTTAAGGATTCAGACTATTTAAATCATCTTTTTTGGACCTGCTCGTTTGCTTAAGAGGTTTGGCGAACCATTAAGGATTGGATTGGATGGAATTTATCAACTGTTTAATCATCTGATAATTTAGTGCAATGGAGTGTTATAAGTTTCAAAAATGATACAGTGAGAAATCAGGTTAATAGAATGATAATCACGGTTTGTGTTTGGGATATATGGAAGACTAGGAACTTGAGACTTCATCAATGAATATATTATGACCCTTCTTCGGTGGCTAGAGAGTCCGTTTGGAACTCATTTGATGTTGCTGGGATATCCATTAATGAATAATAAATGGCATCAATTGTAATTATTTTCATTTCAGATCTTTATTTTTTCAATTGTATCTACTGGAAATGAAGATACTCCATTATAATCTTGTTAAACTGAGAGAATGTCTTCACTCCTGTTTTGTACATCTATGTTTTTTCTAATGAAAATTCATTTGGGAAAAAAAAGAGGACAAAACATGCATGCCCTATAACTCTTTCATACATGACAGAATACATGCCCCTAGACTGAGCCGGCCCAGTAGCGGTCACCTAGGCCTCCAGTCCAAGGTCTCCGAAAACAAAAATATTTTTAGGCCCAAATGATTTTATTTTTTATTTTTAAATTAGTTTGTATCTAACTAAAATAAAAGCCCAATTAGAAATTAAGCTAAAACTCTAAATTAAAATTACACAAATAGTGCATGGTAATTTACTATGTTTAATAAATATCTATTGGATAATCTAAGTGAGGTTTTTAGTTATTTAATTTATAGTTCAGAAATTAAAATATATTGAAAATAACACATTAAAAAACACAAAAAATATTAAAAATGAGATAATTAATTATATATTTGATTCTTAGTTAAAGAAAAAAACATAAATATTTGAAATAAATCAATAGGAGCTAGAAAAGATTTAAAACACTGACTAAAAAGTGTCATAAAATAAAAGATAGTGTAAACAATAATTATTTCTTTTTACTCTAATTCAATTTCATGCGATATATTTGTTGCATCAAATTGATCATAGTTCACATTAATTTTTTATATATATATTTTTATATAGACGGAATCATTCCATTTACAAAGCGCTAATAAATGTGTTTCTTTTTATGTTTTAGATAATAACATAATTTAACAAAAAAATCCTTACTTTTATATATTTTTAAATAGCTGAAACCCTATGCATAAAGGGTCTCATATCAGATTGTTCATTGGGGGCTCTCAAAAATTAAAAAATCCCTACCCCCACAGTACCCAAAGCTAGGGGTGTTCAAAACCGTTTCACTTCTAGTTCCGGTTCCGGAACCAAAAGTCCAAGGAATCAATTCGGTTCGGTTCCGGTTTCTTTTATTTTTTTGGGTTAATTTCAAGAAATCCTCCTATACTATCCAGTTTAATCAACTAACCCCCATTGTATCCACTTTGCCCCCTATACTATTCAATTTCATCATTATGCTCCCTCACCTCACATTTTGAGTCAAAATGTCTAAACTATCCTCAATAGTATAAAGGGGGTTTAGTGAAATCAACCATTTAAAAAAATTATTTTTCGAAAATAAATTATATTTTTTGAAAAAATTATAAATAAAAAAATATATATATATATTTTTCGCAAAAAAAATATTTTTCGGAGGCAGTTTATTATTTTCCAAAATATGAATTATTTCGGAAAAACAAAATATATATTTTTCACAAAAAAAAATATTTTTCCGGAAAAGATCATATTTTGGAACGTAATAGTATATAATTTCGCAAAAAAAATATTTTTTGGAAAAGATCATATTTTGGAACGTAATAATATATATTTTTCGCAAAAAATGTATTTTTCGGAAAAAAAGTCATATTTTGGAACATAATAAATAATTTTTCGAAAAAGAATATTTTCCGAATTGTTTTCAAAAAATATGATTTTTTTGCGAAAAATATACATTATGTTCCAAAATATGAATTTTTTGTGAAAAATATAAATTATTTTCCAAAATATGAATTTTTTCCAAAAATTTTTTTTTTTGCAAAATGTATATTACTTTCTAAAATATAAAAATATTTATTTTAGAAAACAATTATATTATTTTTGAAAAAAATAATATATATTTTTCGCAAAAAAAATATTTTTTGAATATTTTTTATATTTTTTTAAAAGAATTCTGAAATATATATTTTTGATGAATTATATATATATTCCGAAATATATATATATAATTCGTCAATAATATATATTTTTCGAATTGTTTTTGAAAAATATGATTTTTTTTAAAAAATAATTTTTTTGCCAAACATATATTTTATATTATTTTCCAAAATATGATTTTTTTTCTGAAAAATAGTTTTTTGCAAAAAAAAAAAAATTTATATTTTTTGAAAAAAATTTATTTTTCGAAAAAAATCATATTTTGGAACATAATATATATTTTTCGCAAAAACATTATTTTTCAGAGAAAAATAATGCTTTTGGAAAAGAATTCATAAAATATATGTTTTTGACGAATTATATATATATATTCCAAAATATATATCATTTTCCAATATATATATATTTCCTGAAATATATATATATATATATTTTCCGAAAGATATATATTTTCTCCGAAATATATATTGTTTTCGAAAAATGAATTTTTTTTCCGAAATATATATCATTTTCCAATATATATATATATATATTTGGTCTGAAATATTAATCATATTTTTTTCTGAAATATTTATGTTTTTTTGAATTTTTAATTTTTGCAAAAAATATAATTGATTTCCGAAAAATATTTTTTTATAGGGTTGATTTCACTAAACTCCCCTATACTATTGAGAGTTGTTTAGGTATTTTGACTCAAAATGTGAGGGGAGGCGGTATAGTGATGAAATTGAATAGTATAGGGGGCAAAAGGGACACAGTTGAGATTAGTTGATTAAATTGGATAACATATGGGGATTTTGTGAAATTAACCCTATTTTTTTTTTAAATAACGCTCAATATTATAAGATAATATAATTATAAACTAAAATATTTGAATTATTACAAACCTAAAACAAAATATATAATTACTGGAATGAAAATAACTATACTAAAATATTACACCCCTAAATTTACAAATTACAATTGTCATTTAATAATTAAACAAACATTTGCATTTGAAAGTTACAAAAAAAAAGTTTATTCCGCATAAGTAAAGGAAAATTAGTAGACAAATACTACTCATTAATGGACTAATTTTTTTTTATCATTTATATATATTCGAGTCTATGTAATTGAACTGCATGCCTTATATATATATATTACATTATTTATGTGATCTTATGTTATTTAATGGACTAATTTTATAAATATTAATGTACGCATCAATGGACTAAGTTTACAAATATTGATCTCCACATTCAGTAACTGTGTAGGCTAGTGAACATATAGTATGATCTCTAACTTAAAAAAAAAAAAAAAAAAAAAATTAGATTCTCGTTCGGTTCCACAGAATAACAACCGGAACAAACACCTATGTTCCCGTTCAGTTCCTAAACACCCCTCGCCAAAGTTGAACACTTATATTGGTCAAATTCGGAAGCTGGACCCTAGTATTTGATTGGCATTGGCCAACAAATCTACTTTATCAATGGGTCTTCATATTCGGGATGGGACTTTTTGCCCACTTAGCTAATTCAAGCGTTAGAGGTTTTAGATGTAATCATCCACATATCTCCATTCATCTAAATTCGTCATGTGGTAAAAAAAAAAAAAAAAAAAGTAAAAAACAAAATCTTGAGAACATAATAAAACTTAAAAACATGAAATGAATGTTGAAATAATGTTTTGTGTCGTTAGAAGATTTAGATGTAATCATCCATATGTTAGGGTTTTTATACCCGCCCAAAAACACTCATTAAGGAATTCAAACTCTCCGTTCAAAGTCGTGCACACTTGCAAATCAGAAAATGCATTAAAACACATCAATCAATCGACACAAAAATATATACGTGGTTCGGCCAAATCAGCGTACATCCACGGAGAGTACCGTTTCACTATAATCAATGAAAGGATTACAAGGGGATGATCCGTAGATCATACACACACATAGTGTATACTCATGCATGTATTACCGAAAATAATATAAGCATATATTATTCCTAACTCTCACCAAGAAGAATCTCAAATCTGTATCTCTTATTTCTCTCTCTATCTTGTGCACCCAATACAATAGGGTCGACCCCTGTATTTATAGAAGTGGTTGGAGTGCAGAACAAGTCTATTGGTATCACATACCAATTAGAATAGGAGTTAATTTAGGTCAAAACTTTTAATTTCCGAAACTAGGCTACCGAGTACTCGGTGGCTGCACAATGGTGCGAACTTTCGCAAAAACTCTTTGGTCATATTTCTTCAAATGCGCACTTGCGCACTTACCGAGTACTCGGTGAGGACTCCACCGAGTACTCGGTGGTTCTTCACCAAAACTTTTTCTTTTGACTTCTTTTGCTCCAATTCTCTTCTCGATCCTCAAGGAAATGAGTCATTACTGCTAACAATATCCCACTTGACGACTTTTCACCCAATCAATCAACTTTATCATTAATTAGTGCTTCTAACGATGCCCTCATTCTTGTTTTCAAGCTTGAAGACCCACTGAAGTTACTCACAACTTCAGTTTCTTTTTTGTTTTTCACCACTTTGGTTAACACGACCATGCTGATAGTTCCCAGTGCATGAGAAATATCTAGCCTTCTACAGAACCTACGACTTTCATTGCGTCTGACCACGCTGTCTTGCAACCATTGTCGTTTCTGAATTTGCCTTGCAAACTTTATCGCGTTTGTCTTCTTTCTCCCTTTCACTGAGAAACTTTCCGGTTGCTGCATATAAAACTTCTCCTCTAGGTCACCTTGGAGAAAAACAGATTTGTCATCTAACAGCTCTAGATGCAAACCTTCTCCTTCAACAATGCTTGAATGAATGGTATTCAGTTTCACAACCGAATAATGAAAAGTTTATTCCCTACCAGCAGCTCAGTTAGCTTCCATGTCTTGATGGGGATAAGGGACTTCATCTCATCTTCCATCGCAACCTCACATTTGTTGCACTGCATACTTTATCATGACATTCTGGTTCATCTTCATATGTGAGCAACAAGTAATTCATGTATCTCCTGTTTGGCACATGCGGCCGTGAAATCCTTCTAAGTACAGGA
The DNA here is from genome assembly GCA_963922005.1 of Cornus suecica. Taxonomy (NCBI): domain Eukaryota; kingdom Viridiplantae; phylum Streptophyta; class Magnoliopsida; order Cornales; family Cornaceae; genus Cornus; species Cornus suecica. The sequence continues at coordinate 24,242,805 of OY998243.1, forward strand.
ATAAGAGTTGGAGACTGCGGTGTATCATCCTATTGAGAATTGCCGTCTGCAATCTGTTCTTTTGACTGAGAACTCTCACTGTCTAGAACATCTTTTATCTCAACATACACAAGATTACTCTGTGCTTTACCACTCCATACCTCTTCTAGTATTTTATGCTCCAATGGTACTGATGGACCATGATTCATAAGATACGCTGCTGTACTGACTGCTTTTGCCCAGAACTGTTCTGGCAATCCTGCCTGAATACGCATGCTTCTGGCTATCTCAGTCACTTTCCGGTTCATATATTCTGCTACCCCATTCTGTTGTAGTGTACTTGGAACAATCTTCTCTAATCTGATACTGTTCACATAGCAAAAGTTCTTGAACCCGGAGTCTTCGTTTTCTCCACCAAAATTGGATCTCAGTTTCTTTACCTTCAACCCTGTCTAGTTCTCTACCATGGATTTTCATTTCTTGAACACATTGTACACCTCAAATTTATGTTTTAAGAAGTAAACCCATATCCTCCTAGAATGGTCATCAATGAAAGTCACGAAGTAGGACTTTTCGCCAAGAGATGAGACAGTTGCTGGCCCCCAGACACCCATGTGAACTAGCTCAAGCTTCTCAACTGTGAGACTTCTATTGTTGCTCTTGAAACTAACCCTCTTTTGCTTACACTCGAAGAAGTCGATATCAATTGATTTCACTGGTAGTTTTACCTTCGAGAGTATAACCGCGAACTCCTTTACACTCATGTGACCTAGCCTCTAGTGCCACAAGTTATGATCCTTTTTGCCTTTTGCAACTGCAATCACTGTGCTAAAATTGGTGGTTGTGTAGAGCGTACCTTATTTCTTTCCTCGTGTTATAGTCATAGCCCCCTGGAAACTTTCCACTTATATTTACTGAAAGTGGTTACATAAATTTCACTCACTAATTGGCCTACTGAGATTAGGTTCTTCCTCAAGTCTGGAATGTATCTCACATCCCTCAGCTTCCATATCGATCCATTGAGTCTAATATGTACTTCACCCTTGCCAACAATACTGCAGGGTTGATCGTCAGCTAGATGAACCTCGCCAAGGTTACCAGGTGCATAGCTCTCAAAGAGCTCTCGACTTGAGGTGGCATGGAATGATGCTTCAGAGTCCAAGACCCAAAACTCTGTCTTGCTCTCCAAAGAGCATATCGATGCATCATCATCTGAGATAAAATTTACTTCAGTCTTGTCATCCGCTACATTCTGCGGGGATCTGCACTGGCCTCTGTAATGACCAAGCTTGCCACAATTCCAATACTCAATGGAATTTCGAGACTTCTGTCTCAACTTGGAATGACCACGCCTCTGACTTCCGTCTTTCTTTCTGTTTGAACCTCTGCTGTCGACATTCAATGCTGAGCCACTGTCAGAAGAGTCTGATGTCCGTTTTCTGATCTCTTCTGTGAGTACCATACTCACTACGAAATCATACTGTAACGGTTTTGTCCCTGAAGAGCTACTGATTGCGGCCTTTGTGGTGCTCCAACTCTCTAGCAATTGGCTTAAAACTAAAGTCGCTTTCATTTTTCCAGTGATTGGCATATTAACTGATGCCAACTGTTCAACAATTTCATTAAGAACACTGAGATGTTCACTGACCTTTCCATTCTTGAATATCTTGAGATTTACCAATCTAGTGATGAGATGTATCATATTTGCTCTAGACGGCTGTTCGTACATGCTCGAAAGAGCATCCATGAGAGACTTTGTTGTATTCTCATTCTTGATGTTGAAAGCAACGGACTTTGACAATGCCAGTCTGATCGTACCGAGAGCCTTTCAATTTAGGATTATCTAATCTTCTTATTTCATTGATTCTGACTTTTTCCCTTCCAATGGTAAATACAAATTTTTATGGTATAACACATCCTCAATTTATATCTTCAAAGAGACAAATTTTGTACCGTCAAACTTGTCGATCATATATGTCTTTTCTTCAGCCATAGTTTTCATTGAGCCTATTTGAGGTGTTCGAAATCGAATCACGCAAAACCAATCACACGGTTGCGTCCGGGCCAGTCCAAAACCTTTTATAATGCCTCTTGCTGATGACATGGTGTAGACGTCACTGCTGAACTGATCGAGTACTCGGTAACTGGATCTTCGAGTATTCGGTGAACCTTTCTTCGAGTACTTGGTGAAGACTTCACTCGTCTTTTCCGGCGAGCGCGTGAGGGTGCGTGGGACATCTTTTGACGAGACGAAGCTCATGGTATGGTAGGTTTTTGATTTCGTGCAAGTTGATCCTACGAATCTGGACTAGAACGTACGACAGCTTCGTGGACTTGCTTCAACCTGAAGCTCTGATACCACTTGTTAGGGTTTTTACACCTTCCCAATAACACTTATTAGGGAATCCAAACCCTCCGTTTGAAGCCGTGCACACCCGCAAATCAGAAAATGCACAAAAACACACCAACCAATCGACAGAAAGATATATACGTGGTTCGGCCAAATTAGCCTACGTTCACGGAGAGCACCGTTTCACTATAATTAATGAGAGGATTACAAGGGGATGATCCACAGGTCATACACGCACACGCACAGTGTATACTCACGCCTGTATCACTGAAAATAATATAACCATATATTATTCCTAACTCTCACCAAGAAGAATCTCAAATATATATCTCTTATTTCTCTCTCTATCTTGTGCACCTAATACAATAGGGATGACCCATGTATTTATAGGAGAGGCTGGAGTGGAGAACAAGTCAATTGCTATCACATACCAATTAGAATATGAGTCAATTTAGGTCAAAAATTTTAATTCTCGAAACTAGGATACCGAGTACTCGGTGGCACTGCCATCGAGTACTCGGTGACTACGCAATGGCGTGAACTTCCGCAAAAACTCTCTGGTCATATTTCTTCAAATGCGCACTTGTGCACTTACCGAGTACTCGATGGTTCTTCACCGAAACTTTTCCTTTTGACTTCTTTTGCTCCAATTCTTATCTCGATTCTCGAGAAAATGAGTCATTATTGCTAACACCACATACCTCCATTCATCTAAACTTGTCATGTGGTAAAACAAAAGAGGGAAAACAAAATCTTCAGAACATAATAAAACTTAAAAACGTGAAATGAATGCTGAAATAATGTTTTGTGTCGCGGTATCAATTTAGGTTGCGATCATAATAATAGAATAAGATATTTGAAAAATAATATTTTAAAAATAAAAATCGATGCTACATAACACATTTTACATTCCTTAAGAAACTTAAAATTATTAGTTGCATTGCTAACCATATTTGAGGGTCCACAAAAGAGTAAATTGTTATAGAAAAGTTGGCTAACTTCACCGATATTAAGAACGTTCTTTACCATAGTTTGACCTAATTTTATATTTTGCATGAGCTTCTCAAAAAACAAGGAACAATTTCTTAAAAAAATATATGTCAGTGATATGTTTTGTGTCCCAACAGCTTCTACACCGCCCCACAAAAGTGAACATGTTGTCCGATTAATTTAACACACATGAAACAAATATGATGATCAGTAAACATTAAAACAGATCTAGATATTACTTATTTAAAAAGTGACACTGCTTTCTCATTGGGTTAACCTAAGCAGATTTACGTCACCACTGTATAACTATATATATATATATTGAATCTTCACATTGTCTATTGTGAAGGCAACTTGCCAAAATTAATTAGTCACAATAATTAGTGATGGGTGCTAAACTACATATATAATAACTTTATATTTAAAGGTCAATCACACCTTACCATGTTAAAAGTAATGTAATTGTTCCAAATTCCGTAATCGGGGGATCTAAGTGCTAGTGATCCTCGCCCTCCAATGCTTTTCACAACTGTAGTGCATGCATTGACATCACAGGCTCAACACGGCTTTATTTTATTTCTTTGATTTTTACTATCCTTAACTTTTCACAAATGTTATTTACCAGGAAAAAAAAAAATTTCACCAATATTGGAAGTTAAAAAATTTTGAACTTCAAAAGAAGTAAACACACTCAAACCAAAAGCAGAAATTTAACAATATTAAGGCTTTATTTGGATTGACTTTTCAAACGTTGTTTTTGGCTTCGTGAAAGAAAAAACTGTTTTGAACGCTGTTTGATAATAATTTTAGAAGAACTTTTGAACCTTGAAAGAACGTTTTAAAGAAGTTGGGGTATCAGCTTCTCAAAATAGTTTTGGCTTTTCTTTTTCTTCTACAAAAAATCAGAAGCAGAAATAATGCCAAATATGACCTAAAAATACATTAAGTTTTACCGAATAGGGGTGTATTTTTCAATTTTAAATGTGTTTGTATATACCTAATAACAAAATACTCTAATTATTTTAGGCTCATATTTCCTGATGTGACCTGAATATTTTTCGATATGGTATTTGTTCTATATGTTTACGTGTCCGTCGATATTACCATATGCGTGACTCTGAATATTTTCATATTGTATTTGTTCCCTTTGAATGCCCTAGTTATTTAAGTAGTATATTTTTCTCTCGTTTCTTGGTGTTGTCAGAGGAGATCTTGTAAAGGGCAATCACTCCATTCATTGTAGTGTCTTTGCCGTGGTCGTAACCCTAAGTTTACAAGTGAATCAGGTAAATCTGTGTAATTACTTTAGTATTTTTTTGTCTTTATTTTCAACACATACACCTTAGGCACGTTTAATTCGTGTTTTTGCTTCGTGATGTGGATTTTATAAAGTAGAAATATATATTTTTGTTATTTTAATATTAGTTTAAACTTGAAGCACGTTTGATACTGATGTTTTTATTGTATAATTTATAAATATTTTTGTCACTTAATTTTACTATTGTGAACAGTGAAAAATATTGAGAAAAAAAAATCATTTTGGCTATTCGCTTTAGGTTTTTCTACTGAAAAAACAAAATATTAATACCACACATGTTTTTTCTCTTAACTTCATGAACTAAACAGGCCCTTAATTTCACATGTGAACTTGTTTTAATTTATATATCCTCCCACTAAACAAGCACATAATCCAACACTATGTTACATTTAAATTACTCTTAAACATCTTTGCATGTGGTCAACCGACCACTGCTCATATATAAAACCTCATTTTTTGTACTCTATTATTCTAATTTAGTTGTCCACTTTACATATTTTACTTATTTTAAATTAATTTTCTACTTTCGAATTTCAATACAATATTATCATACAACTTTTTCAAATTATCTTTCTTCATTAACTTAAAAAAAGAATGATTCCCACTAAAAATTACAACTATACTACATTATCAAAGAACAAAATGGGAAACACAAAATATCAAAAAAATTATTAAAAAGTTAAATATTGACAACTAAATTGGAGGGATAAAGTATTAGAGTTCTAATATAGACTGTTAAATTTGAATAGTTCTGCGACTACAAAGTCAAAAACAACAATGGAAGAAAAAACCCTCCAACCACATATACTCGTCATCCCTATGCCCCTTCAAGGCCCAGTCAACTGCATGCTCAAGCTCGCCGAGCTTCTCTGCCTCGCCGGTATCAATGTCACTTTCCTCAACACCGATCACGTACATGGCCGTCTCCTCCGCCACACCAACATCAACTCCCGCTTCAGTCGATTCCCGAATTTCCGATTTCAAACTGTCTCAGACGGACTTCCAGAAGATCACCCGCGCACCGGGATCGAATACTTGACATGTTGGTAGCCTTTGTAGCCGTGACCAAGCCGTTTCTCATAGATATACTGGCGTCTAGTAGACCGAGTTCGGACGAGGGAGGGCCGGTCACGTGCATTATCGCAGATGGTATATTTGGTTTTGTTCTTGAGACTGGGAAAGAACATGGAGTTCCTGTGATTTATTTCGACACGATTAGTCCTTGCTGCATATCGGTTTTTCTATCTTTTCCTAAACTCATTGAAGCCGGGGAGTTTCCATTCAAAGGTTTGGTTACTTTGCTTATTGTATTTTACTAGTAGTTTTCCGATTGTACTTTTATTACGAGAACATGCTTATGTTCTTTAAATATTTAAACTACACATCTTAAACTACCACAATGTTTGGGTCATGCCCTCTGAAGAAGAAATCCGTCCTCATGCTGATGTGGTCTCATATCATTTAATATTTGATTATATAGATCTTATGTCCATCTTTGTTTTTATAGAAAGTTTTTATAAATCTCATGCTGATATTTTCCCACATCAACCGGAAAGATGGATTTCGTCCTCAGGAAAATAGAGTGCTATTGTGTATATAAAAATTCACTTTTGTTTGTTTTGAAACTGGCTAGAATTAAAAAAACGGAACTCAAACTATAGATTGAATTTCGATTTGGTTTAGTTGGATCCACCATTATGGATCTTGATGCATTTATATACATTCATGTGAAATAATTTTGTTACGACATATAAAGGTCCAACCTCATGCAAGTAAAATATTACCTTCTTGGTCAAGTAATTCTCTATTATATTGGTTGCAAATTACATATTACCATCTCCATATTTCCAAACGTATGGAAACAAAAAAAAACAGAAAATTTTTGTTTCCATATTTGAATATTGACATGGTACATAGGAATGACAAAAATCCACGCCCCGGTGGGGAACTGCCCCTCCCCGCGGGGTTCCAGGGCGGGTATGGGGAGGGTCACCTTGCCCAGATTATGTTGCCCTGCCCCGATTACATAATAAATTACATACTTATTATTATTTATATATATGACACTTATATACCTATATAAATACATATTCACAAATAAATCTTAGTCTCCTAATTTATTTATTTTAGTTTTGATCCCAAACAAAATCCTAATTTTCTTACCTCTTCACTCATCTCAACTATGTAAAAAATTACATGTATTACTTTGATACGTGCACAATAATATTAAGTTAAAAGTTTTAATTAAGAAATTAAATATTATTTTCATTCGTATAAGATTTTTTTTTTAAAGTGCAAAACCGCCCCACCCCGCCCCGTCCTACCTCACTCCATCCGTTCCATATTACTTGTCCATTTTCTGAACTTTAGTTATCCCAAAATACTTGTCCAGTTTCGAATTTCAATATAATATAATCTTATATTTTTCTAAATTATTACTTTTCATTAACTTCAAATAGCGTGACTAAAAACAATCATACTATATTATCAAAATACAAAATTTAAAAATACAAAATGATTAAAAATATATTGAAAAAGTCTTATTTGGACTACTCATTTGGAACAAAACGAACAATTTTATTTCCTATTTCCTGAGTGCAAGTATAATGTTCCAAATGTAATTCTTCTTAGATCAATCTAACTTATCACCCTCGTTCCATGTATTCAGGAGATGACTTGGACACTCCCATAACAAGTGTACTAGGCATGGAAGGCTTTCTCCGGCGCCGTGATCTTCCAAGCTTCTGCCGCGGCATTGACGTCACCAGCACTGAAATACAGCTCATTTTATCAGAGAGCAAACAACTCCAAGAAGCAAACGGACTCATACTGAACACCTTTGAAGAATTAGAATCATCCACACTCTCCAACATTCGCTCTCTCTGTCCAAACCTCTACTCAATCGGACCACTCCATCACCTCCTCAACACCAAACTCGCACACGAAACGACGTCACCGCCTTCATCCTCCAACAGCTTCTGGAAAGAAGACCGAGCCTGCATGACATGGCTCGATGCTCAACCGACGAAATCAGTGATCTACGTCAGCTTTGGGAGTCTCTTAGTCACCACAAGGGACGTGCTCATGGAGTTTTGGCATGGTCTCATCAATAGTGGGAAGCGATTCTTGTGGGTTATACGGACAAACGCAGTTACCGGAGACAACGGGGATTGTCAGATTCCGGCGGAACTCATGGAGGGTGTGAAGGAATGCGGGTACATAACAAGGTGGGCTCCACAGGAGGAGGTGTTGGCGCACACAGCAGTTGGTGGTTTCTTAACGCACAGCGGGTGGAACTCTAATTTGGAGAGTATAGTGGCGGGAGTGCCGATGCTTTGTTGGCCTTCGTATATTGATCAGCATGTGAATAGTAGGTTTGTGAGTGAGGTGTGGAAGGTGGGTTTGGACATGAAAGATATGAGTGATAGGGTGGTGATTGAGAAAATGGTGAATAATTTGATGGAGGTGAGGAAGGAGGAGTTGGTGAGCTCGGTCAATGATAAGGCAAAATTGGCTAAGAAAAGTGTGAGTGAAGGAGGGTCATCATACTGTGATTTGAACCGTTTGATTCAGGATATCAAACGGATGAAACTTTGATTCGGAGTTTGCTTGTGCTGTTGGTTACCATAAAACTTTTGCATTTAATTAGAGATTGGAATTTTTAATTTTAAACATTTTTTCTTATACATAGTGTGTGATATGATGGTTTATAGTTTATTTTTTGAAACTGGATATGAGAATAAAAAATAATAATTAAATTTTTAATGTTTTAAAATGAAATACATTGACTTAAATTAGGGATGGAGAACATCTCTTAGTAAATTGTGTAACACGCGGTTTATTGTTTTGGACATGTTGATTCTCCGCTATTCGTGCAATTGTATTAAGTGAACTCAGATTTTCTTGTATAATACAAGAAAACTTGATTTTTGAGACGTTCTTAAGAATGGTTTGTCATTTAGCTTTCTTAAGAAGAATATATTTTCTAGCTAACTTTTCAAATCCATCATGCAATTCTTCAAATGTATTTTGTAATTCATCATAAGAAGAGAGAAGTTCATCATATGATAATTTATCTTTATCTAATGAATGCGAATTTAAATGTACCTCTTCTTCATTTGCCATAAAACAAGGGTTTGTCATTTCTTCACCATTTTCCTCCTCATCCGAGTCACATGAGTCGTAGTCATCCCATGTGGCATTCATAGCCATCTTGCTTGGTCTTTTCTCGTTCTCCTTTTCGAGCTTGAAGCAATCACCTTTGTCGTGTCCCGGCTTTTCACAATTAAAACACGTTGGAGGTTAACTTTTCTTAGGCTCGCCTTTTGATTCGATTCTCCTCATGAATTTTCCACCATTGGCTTTCTTTCTTTGAAGGTATTTATTGAATTCTTGAGTGAGCAAAGCAATGTCCTCATCTACTTCTTCTTCATTTGGCTCAATGGCTTCATTTTTGGTAGAGGCTTGCAAAGCTATACCTTTTCTTGGCTTGATGTCGTTTTCACGAGATTTCAATGTGATTTTCCAAGTGAGTAGAGAACCGAAAATCTCATCAAGACTCATGTTGTTGAGATCATGAGCTTTTTTGATTGTCGTTACCTTTGCGTCCCATTTAGCCGGAAGACTTATAAGCACTTTGCGTGACGCATTGGACCTAGGAACAATTCTACCAAGATGCTTTAGTCCATTCAAAATATTAGTGAAACGAGACATCATAGAATTGATATTTTCATCTTCCTTCATGGAAAATAATTCATATTCATGCATAAGTATATCAATTTTAGATTCTCTAACTTGAGTAGTACCTTCATAAGTTACTTTAAGTTTATCCCACATTTCTTTTGCCGTGGAGCAAGTAGAGACACGATTAAATTCGTTTGGACTTAAGGCACAATTTATATTCACCTTAGCTTTAGCATTAAAAGACATAAGCCTACGCTCATCATTATCCCATTCGTTGGGCAATTTGGGGATAGTTTTTCCATTTACTATTTTTGTTATAGTGAAAGGTCCATCAACAATAACTTGCCAAATATGAAAATCAATAGCTTGAAGAAAGTCTATCATTCTAGTCTTCCAATAACTATAGTTTGAACCATCAAACCATGGGGGTCTAATAATAGATTTTCCTTCAACGTGAGCGACTAAATATGAGGCCATGATCGTTCTCGAAGACGGTTAAGTCCAAAAACAATAGAGATTAGGCTCTGATACCAATTGTTAGTCACTAATTAACCCTAGAAAGGGGGTGAATAGGGTATTCAAAAATAATTCTACTCCTTTTCGAAATTGGAGTAATATATATATATTCAATACTCAATTTCTTCAATAGTCAAGTGAATAAATTTAATTCAATTTATCTAACAATTAATCACAAGACTAATTAGCATACAAGATATTCAATTAAATATAACATGCAAATTAATGAAATAAAGAGAGAGAGATAGAGAGATTGACACAGTGATTTTTCGAGGTTCGGTAACTCCTACTCCTCGGCTCAAGAACCCCTTCTTGAGACTTTTCCCGATCATTTCACTATGACCCTTCCTTCACAGGTGGAATGACAAACCTTTACAATCACAAGCCTCTCGAGCTTGTCTCTCAATCAAGAGAACAATCCTCTCTTGAGCAAACGGTGGACTTCACTTGTCCGAGATTACAAATTCGTATGTAATCAATAAAATCACTCAAGAACAAAAACACTCAAAACCCAAAGGTTTTTATGGAAGATAAATCAATATAAGCTCAAGTGTTTTTGGTGATTTTATAATAGCCCTAGAAATGTATTCTCAAAGGATATGATCAATGAAATGATACTAGAGGTTTTGATTTTCAAAGAAACTTGGAGAAAATCAGATTTTCAAAGCTTGGTTTCAATGGCTTTTGTAGAGAAAATTTCTGCAGAATTTTGAGAGCTTTTCTTTCACTTCTTTCTCTTTTATTTTTTAATCTCTTGGCTTACAATACACATATCTCATTCTATATATATCAATACATTATGGTTATGAGAGTGAGTATTGATTTAGAGAAGTCAAGAGCCGTTTGAAATCCATTAAACATGATGCACAAAACATGGAAACTGTTTTCTGAAAAATTGCAGAATTTGAGGTTCAAACTAGTCAACTACTTTGAGCTTCTAGTTGACTAGATTGATTCTTCTAGTCGACTAGAAGAGGTTCTAGTCGACTACTTCATGTAGTCTAGTCAACTCAAATGGTTTTAGTCGATTAGATGGGTGGTTCTAGTTGACTACTTGAGGGCTTTAGTCGACTACTTAAAAAATGGATGAAAACTTGATGCTACTGATTGTTTTAGTCGACTACTAGAGAATACAAAGGATTCTTCTAGTCGACTATAACTTGAAAAATATTTAATAAAAATATTTTTCTTTTCGTTTAAGTTCAGTAAAATATTTTTCATTCCATTTGAGTTCGGTTCATTTTATACTTGAGCTTATATGATAAAATCGACACATAAAATTACCTTGTTACAATGATCGCTCCCCGACCTATCTACCCCGAGTCTTGAGTCTTCAACTTTCGCCTTTGCTGTTGAATTTATTGATTTTTCATTTTTGCGCTTCAATTTCTTTCACAGCTTTTTGCTTTAAATCAAGCTTTCTTTCCGAGTCGTTCACATGTCTTTTACTGAAAACATGAACTCGGTAATTCATTAGTATTAAACACGCTTTAAATGTTTTGTTAATATCAAAATAGGATTTAATGTCCGAGAATAAATTTCAAGGCCAACACTTGTGATTGCTTGAAATTGAGGTAGGGGGAAACAAGTTGTTTTAATTTTTGTACGAGGGTGTGTGCGTCTATGTATATATATATGCAATGTATATGTACGAGTTGAGTCTTGACAACTTAGACGGTGAACTAGGCCCTTGAAAGCATGATTGTGTGATAATAATGCTTGTTGTGGAATATTGTTTATATATGTATAATTATGAGCATGTTGATAAAGTGGCCATAATATAATACAAAATGATGTAAAACATGTATTATGATGAAACATGGTTTAATTAAGGTATAGTTGCATATTGACTACACCTTTTGCTTTGAAATTCATTTGGTGTTGGTTTATGCCCGGTCAAACATGTGTGAGTAAACTTGTGTCAGATCGTCGTAATAACTAGCCAGGTGGTGCTTCTCGCTTCAACGGATCTAGTCTTCCGAAAAACAGAGACGGTAGGGGGAGGACTTGCTCCAAGCCCTATTTTCACAGACCGCGTTTTGTGTTTTCTATATTCCTTCTTGAGTCTACATTTCTCTCAAGTGAATGATCGGTGCGACACTCTACCTTTCTTCATGAGCTTGTATCCTCAAAATTTAATGGTTAGAGTAGTTATCCGTTGATCTTAGTGAACAGGGTGTGTACCATGAGGTGTGTTGAGTCACATTGCATTTAAATTATCATATATGTAATTGTGATATTTATGTTGATGCATGTTATACTCTTGAATGATTATGATGTGAGCATATTGGAGAAATTGTTTGTTGGGTTCGATGGGGTCCCAGATTGACGTGAGAGCCATGTGGGATAAGAGACCGACCTAGGATTAATAGTATGAACCTTGGGTGGGTTGTACTACTCGGACTATAGTGATTGAGGTAATGTCACTTCCTTTACTAGGCTAGTGAGCTCACCCCACGACTTTATTATATTTTTCAGGTGATGATTCTATTAGGGGAAACCCGTAGTCTCTCCGTAGATATGTGGCACTTTGTCCTCCTTTTTGTGCATGGGTGGCGACTTATATTACTTTAGTAGAGCATTAGTGTAATATACATGTATACACATACTTTTCTTTTGTAAACTTGTAAACGAATGATTAAATAATTATCTTTTTCTGGTTAGCATGTTAGTCGGGTAGTTTACCTTTGATGTATGTCGCTTGGAGCGCTATGCGCGGGGATTCTTTTCTGTTGGTTCACTTCGGTGTCGGTAATGTAAAACCACGTACTTTGATCAACTATGACATGTTTCGCCTTAAGGCATTTGAATGTAGTCTTTGAATCCTTTCATTTTGAGTTGTGAAGTGGATTATTGCTATTGAATGTGGTTATTAGGAAGTTGGGCGAAAACGACGTTTTTCTAGGTTTTCAAACAAACCCTTTTAGTTTTGAATGAAAAATGGCATTTTTCTAGGTTTTCAAACAAACCCTTCTAGGTTTTGTAGCCCATTTTTATATATTGACTTTTAAAAGCCGACGGTAATTAAAACAGAGACCGGGGGCTAGACGAATAATTTTACAAAATTTTAGAGAATTATTTTTTCTCAACGTTTGTGTTTTTCACGTTTCCCGAGGTCTCGATGATTATTTTTGAAATTCACAAATGAAAAAATCACTTTTATAATATTTGTGAATTTTCGGGACTGGTGGTGTCAATAACGGAGGCTTGTTGCAAATATGCATTTTTTTACTTCTGGTTTTACCATTGAAATTCGAAGGTACCTTGGCGATATCTCGCCACGGGCGACATGTCATCAGCCTCAGTATTTTTAAAAGTTGAAGGTACCTTGACGACATCTAGCCATGGGCGACATGTCGCCAACCTCAGCTTTGGTTGGATTTTTCCTTAGCGACATCTAGTTTTCAAAAATTCATTTATCTCACCTCGCACTTTCGAATTAGATCCCGTTTGTTTCTATGGTCTTTCCTATGTCTAAATTCTTGAGGTAAATTTTGAAATGTCATTTTTACCTTTGAAATGACTATTTTACTCTTGGTGAAAGTGGGGTACTTCCGACACTATTTTTAGAAATTCATGTCTCTTGCCTCGTTGCTTCGATCTAGGTTTCGTTTGTTCCTACGGCTTGTGCTAGATCCAAGCTTTGTACTTGGAAATTACTATTTTATCCCTGAAATGATCCTTTTACCCTTGGGTAAACATGGGGTGTTTAAATGTTCCGTTTAAGATGTTGATTGATTCGTTTCACCTTCTTTTCGATCCCGAGTGTTATTTTTGATAAAGTTTGGACGTGAAATGACTATTTTACCCTTGTACGGGTGTTTGATGACTAAATGTTCTATTTTTTTTTTCTTTTCACTTATGTGTCACTCCTTTAATTCTTAGGCTCGTGTTTCGGATTCCTAGAAAATTAGGGGTGTAACAGTATGGACCGTCGTTAATGATTGTATTAGCAAAAGTTGGAAACCGTCCATAATGAGAGACTTTTTGATACGGTAAATAGTGTCACTATTAGTTATATCATTAGTGACACTGCAAACCGTCACAAATATTTATTTGCCATCGTTTTGGAGTGTCTCAAATAATTATTTTAACTGTCTCAAAATGCTAATTGGAGTAGTTTTTACCATTATTTATAATATTTTTTTAATATAATTTTTCATACTATCCACATGTAGACTCTCACTAATAATTCATTTTTCCCAGGTTATCAAATATTTAATTTGGATCATGAAATTAAAAATACCATATTTGTAAAATAAATAACTAATATAAATTTTAAAAATATAAAATGTCATAAATCTATTTAGATGTTTACATTAAAGTAACACCTATAAAGGAGCAACATGTAGAAAAGAAATAGGAAGCTCCATCCAATACCTACAAGAGAGAAAAATATTCAAAAGAAAGTTAAGAACCACCCTAACAACTTCCCACCACTAAGCGAGTTTCATTACCAAAAAAAAATAAAAAAATAAAGGAAGACAAACTTCCTACAAAAGTGATCACTCCCGCTCTAAATATAATTATTTGGCCATCATGTGGTGGTGGTGGTTTTGTCGCCGACTGGTGGTTCTGAGAATATTGGAACCATGGTGGTGATGAAGATTGTTGATACTGCCACGGTGGTGGCTGCTAATAGTGGTTGAACCATGGTGGTGGTTGCTGGTTTTGTGCAACCAACTTCTCTAACATTTTGTTTGTTTTCTCCTGTTGCAGTCGCAAATTTGTTACTTCATCCTTCAATTTCTCAACTTTTTCTTTAGCTCACTCTGCCCTTTTTCGAGATGCCTCATCGTAAGATGATGATGCACAGTTTCAATTAGGAACAATATAGCCATATCCAACCCCGCAATGATATCCTTTCCTAACACCAATATGTTCAAGCAATATATCCACATCATATGTGCTTGAATTGGTACCATCAGAATTATTTGAAACTTGGGCAAATTTCTCCTTTCATTTCATCCTACAATAAAACATATTTGACAAACATACTCTAAATAAAAGTACAAGCCTTTAGCTCCAACAACTTTGTTAGAAAACAAACACCTATTTTTATGTTATTCAATGATGAATTATAGTGTGATAAAAAAAGGAGAAAAATAAAAACTAGAAAACCACATGTACTAGATGAGTGAGCCTATCAACTTTAATAAAAATAAATAAAATTCATAATTTATATAATAGACAATTGCTCCCATTTCCAGGTTGGACACTGAGAAATCATAATTTATATAATGGACAATTGCTCCATTTTTGGTCCGCGTGGAAAAGAAACAAGGTTTTGAACAATTAATAAAGAAAATCATAAATTCGTAGGATTATGTATATTTTTCGCATCTCTTACTTATCTGCATATATTCGAAACTTTGAAAAAATAAGGATTTCATAAAATTCTAAAGAAAAGGCCTATTACAAAAGAAAGTCATAGCTGAAAGCCTCACTCCCACTATAAAAAAAGATGTCAAGGCATACAACAACAATCACCCCCACCGCTAACTAGTATCCTAGTACACTGCACAAGATGTTGCCAATCAGACTACCAACCTTGCTTCCTAAATTTAAATAAAATATACAATGCTAGTAAAAACATATTCATTAACCAGGCTACTCCAGTTTTATCAACACTTGTTACAATTTCATAAAGAGAGATGTTTTGCACTATAAGGCACTAGAAATGGTGTAACATAATAACAAAATAAACATACATAGTTCCGCTTAGCCTTCTCATTTAGCCATCCAGAATCTTTCTTATAATGTGTGTCCTTATACATATTAATTGCTGAACTAGTCTCATCAATCTCATCCCCCTCCTCTTCTTGACTTTCCCTTTTGTTGCGCTGCAATACAATCTGAAAGTTAAGTCTTGGACATGATTTAAACAATACTATCAAAATTTGATACTTATTGTAACATATTTTACATACATATATACTTAAATTTTAGACGTAAGACATGGAGACAAAAATCTATGGAACATCATTCTTTGAAGTGTCTCCATGGCGGTGGGTTTGTGGGTGTCGATCTGTCGAAGGTGCGAACCAAAAAATCATAACTTGTAAAAGCTTAAGTAATAGAAACATCTATACACTTAAAACGACGTAGTTTTGGTGGTTTAATAATAATAAAAATTATTAAAATATTTCCCTAAAATATCTTATTTTCTAGCTTGCGACACGAAAACCTAATGGCGCTAAATTTAGCGCCCAATCCCAAAAGCCCAAAAATATGAGTTTTTGGCACAATATGTTGTGACCGTGCCTAAAAGGTAGTGGTTTTAAGCACGGTCTTAAAGTACTGTGCCCAAAAATGCACTTTTAAGTGATAGATTTTGGTTCGTCCCTAATGGACTGTTCCTGAAAGGCCCTAAAAGGACACTAATTATAATATATATATATATAAATAAAATCCTTACACTTTGTAAACTATTTATTTATAAAATATCATTAGTGCCCTATCAAATAAAAATTAATAATTATTTTTAATAATATCCAAAAATTAATGTCATTTATTATATCATTTATAACCGAAGAATAAAAAGTTAATATTATCATATAATTAAAATTGTGAAAATGTAAAAAAAAAAAATTTAAGAAGTCTTTACACTTTTATAATAGTATGTAGGTATAGATATATGGAGTTGGTGTGATCTACATGACTTTGCGTCCTACGCTAATCTGAAAAATTTACATCGTCTACAGTTATGCTCATGCTTCTATATATAAAAGGAAATAAGATCCCTAATTTTAGAAGAAAAGAGAGAAAAGATAAATTAAAAATCAAACACCACGCACTTAGGAAGTTGTCCTTCACTTGTTTCCCCGGCGAAGAACATCTTGTAAAAAGGTGAAATCACTGATCGGTGAGATAAAGGCTTAAATCAACTTTTCCATAGTCAATGACTCTATGTGATCGACGACTATGAATGAGTGAATCGATAAGATAAGACTAGCTTGTGTCTTGAGCGTCGGATGAGTGAGTGGCTGAAATTGAGACAAGTCCATGAAATGATACAGTAGAGAAAGTATAATTACTCTTACAAAAATAATAAATCTCTATTGTGTTAGGGTTCGCACACCCTATATACGAAGCCATGCACACCTGCAAATCAGAAAACGCACACAAAACACACTAAACAATCGACACAAGAATATATACGTGGTTCAGCCAAATAAGCGTACGTCCACGGAGAGCACCGTTTCACTAAAAAATCACTGAGAGGATTACAAGGGGGTGATTCGCAGATCACACACACACACACACTTTGTATACTCACGCCTGTATCACCGGAACAATTACAGTTCTGGTAGGAGATCAATTCCTAATTGGATTGATTGACTTGTCCTCCACTCTAGCCTCTCCTATAAATATAGGTGTAGCCTATTGTATTCGGTGTACCAGGCAGAGAGCCAGAATAGGCCGGCGCCAGAGGGCTGGTATCGGTGTGAATGAAACACCTAGTGCGAGTAAAGGAGTCACCAAATATAACAAGATCCTAGTCAAATAGAGATAGCTTGGTGGCTAAGTTTAACTTTCCCTGCAAGGAAAGGAGTCACCATATCTAACATATTGTTACTAAGTTGCTGCCAAACAAGTCCCTCTCAAATTTTGATGCAAAAATTTTCATTATGGGCGTAAAATTAGTGTTTTTTAGACCTTTTGGCATAGTAAAATACGCCATTTAGTGATAATTTTTTAAACTGTCACTCATAATATGACCTTTAGTGACAGTTTTTTTAGACCGTCACTAATAACTTGGCCTTTTAGTGACAGTTGTTATGACTGTCACTAATAATACGCCATTTAGTGACAATTTTTCAGACTGTCACTAATAATATGACCTTTAGTGACAGTATTTTTAGTCCGTCACTAATAATAGCCTTTTAATGTGCATGGTCTTTGAAACTGTTAGATTTAAAAAGGGGTTCCTGCATATTAAACAAAAAAATAACCTAATTTTTTTTATTAATCTTACAAAATATTAATGATGATCAACTACTTTTAGATTCAGTTAATGAAATATGATAATACTTTAAACATTAAGTGTAGCATAATGATATTAACTTCTTCTTTGACCATAATAAAATTTTACGTTGAAGTTCAAGTCTATATGTATGTTGTGATAGTTAATTAACATACAAAAAGATTAAATTAAACACAAATATAACAAATCGAAAGCACTTAAATGACTTACTTTCTTTATTATTTTCATTTTTTTTTGCGGTCTCAAAATAAATATCTCATTTGAAAAGTTCAATGTACTTAATTTTGTAATATTACCGATCGTGTTGGGGCACTGAACTTGTAAAAACAAGTAAATTATACACCATTACATCATATAAACTGTTACTAATTAAACACACTTTCTTAAAAAGTTGAATTTCGAAAACAAGACATACAAATTAGTAAGATGGAGTACATGGTTCGGTTTTTCGTGAAGTTTACCAAATTCAGCATGTTAACATAACTGAAACACTAGAACAATTTCAGGAATGGTGAGATTTGTTAGGAAAGTGTCTCAAATTCCTATTCTAATTAGGTTTTCTATTTTAGAGTTGTATTATAAAAGGTAATTTCTTGTTAAAGAGATGTTTTATTATCCAAGGAGTTATAATCCTTGTCCAACAAAAAATTGAGTTTTCTTATTCAACAAGGAATGAGGTTTAACTCTATAAATAGAGACCTAGGTTTTGGGTTGAGATTTAGAGAAAATAGAGATGTAGTGAGGAAGAGAGAAGTGATGGTACGAAGGGCACCAATAGGTGTATGCGATGTGCATCAAGAGAGGGTGCGATGGACACCTATGTAATATCTTCCTAATTAATATTTTCTCTCCGTGGACCTATGCCAAAGTTGGGGTTGAATCATGTTAAATATTAAGTGTTATGTGTGTGATTGTGTGTGTGTGTAAAAACAAGTGCAGATGATCTTGGGCGGGATTAATTCTCAAGTGTGAGATGAGAATTAATTCCTAACAAGTGGTATCAGACCAATCCAGGTAGAACTAGATCCGTATCAAAGTCTTCGGCGGAAGCAGGTCAGCTTCAGAGGGTTCACGGTTGAAGCGGAATCGAAGAAACAGTAATCTGGTCAAAATATGAGCACACCAAGAGAAACAACTTGATAAGATAAAGCCAGCAGTGTCAAGTGCGTCGCCGGATATAGTCGCACGTGCCTCCACATGCTGCCTGAAGTACCGGCCAGAATATCGACTCCTATGCGCAACAGTTTCTGTTCGGGCCTATTTTGTGGCGTATCATTGATCCAAACAAGGCGTGTAATTTATCAACGGAAAGCTCTTTCAAAGACAAATGTTTCAGCGCAAAAATCAGCCTAATCAGAGTAGGCACGCATCTAAACGCGCCACGAGAAGTTCCTGACGTCGTCAGTAATTGTTTGTCTTTTGTGATTTCTTGTTTTAGCCATTTCGGGCTCGTTTTAAGTCCGATTTGAGCTCAATCAGAGGCAATTTTGGGGTTTTAGAACGCTCTGAACGCAACCGTGCAGTCGGTTTTGCATGATTTGACTCTAAAAACATCAGACAAGAGAAGTGAGAGCTATGACATAATAAAAGGCAAAAAGGTCAGGTGCAACAGAGCTTGGTTGTGGTTTTTTTTTACTCACCGGTGAAGATGGTGAATATAAATAAGATGAAGTAGATGAAGTGATCGTGCAGAAGGCGCGGTGAAGATGATGAAAAGGAAGATGAAGATAAAGATGAAGCGTGCAGAGACGCGGTGCAGAGACACGCGACAAGCTCGTGACTTGTAATAAGGTCGTTGGTTCATATTGGGATATTTTGAAGAATATTCAGAAAACACAAAAAGCCTAAAGTGATACTATAACGGATCTCAGTTTGAGATGGAGCCTCGAAGAGATGATTGACGTATGAAATTTCAGCAAAGATGAAGATTGTGAGGAAAATGTCTCAAATTCCTATTCTAATTAGGTTTTCTATTTTAGAGTTGTATTGGAAAATATAATTTCTTGTTAGAGAGATTTTTTATTCTCCAAGGAGTTATAATCCTTGTCCATCAAGAAATTAAGTTTTTTTGTTCAACAAGGAATATCATTTAACTCTATAAATAGAGACCTAGGTTTTGGGTTGAGATTTAGAGAAATAAGAGATATGGTGAGGAAGAGAGAAGTGACAGTGCAAAGGGAACCAATAGGTGTATGCGATGTGCATCAAGAGAGGGTGCGATAATGATAGGTGCTCAAAAGTATCCATTTTAAGCCCTTGTCTTACTGTTGTTACGTCTTTACAATCCATTATTTGGTATTTTTATGTCGTTTGTGTGTTTAAGCGTGTTTCAGGAGCTTAATGAAGATTACGAGCTAACTTTGGTGAGTTAACTAGAGAAGTGCTTGTGTCTATCCAAAAGAGAGAGCAAAAGAGGTATTTTCAAGTGAAAAGTGTCTCCCGGAGGGCGAAAACGTCATTTTTTAAAGTTGCAACTTCCAGAATCTTACTGAGGGAGTTGACAGGGTTCAAACGACGCAATTATCAAGAAAAGTGGTTTCCGGGGTTTTTGCTACGCTTGACCTACGCTTTCAATTGCAAAAAGTAGCCAGAAAGTGAGTTCCTACGCTTGAAGTGTAGGTGCGGAATGCTACAGTGTTTTCAACATAAAATTTTAGTCACATTCGGGAGCTCATATCTCTGTCAAACAGTTTTCAAATGGTGTGATTCTTGAGCCTATCATCAAGAATTTAAAGTCAGATTTCTAGGGATATATTACATGTCTCCATCCAATGTGTTTAGATCTAGATAGGATCAAAAGAGTGAGATGTGTCCTGCAGAAAAAGCTGGACATTTCATATTCGGGCCAAAATTCTATTTTGACCCGGATTGATTCGTTTTGACCCGGATGACTTTAAGTTTGACTTCAACACCTCTATACATGTAATATACATATATTATACATAAAATATTAGGGTTTTACTTGGTTGGGTGTGAAATTACGAAAAAGGGTAATCCTATTCCATAAGTTAGGGTTTCTCTTGGCTTTGTCTATAAATACCAAGCTTTCCTATAGATCTAAGGGACTTATCTACACATAAGTTTTTAGAATACTTTCTGGAGATTCATCCATCATGCTAAGGAGGAGCCATTCATGACCTAGAGATTCGGAGAAGACGACCATGGAGGGTGATTCTACATCCACGATGCAATCTCCCTCTACCATGAGCAACTAATTCGGTATCTAGGGTTTTCTAGAAAAACCCTACCCAATAATGTAGTTCTTTCATTGTTTTTAATTTTAACGAGGGGAAACTATTGACCATACTGTAATGATTGTAATAGGTAAGAGACCGTTCTGATTTGCAATATAAAATTATGGGTTTGTTCTAAATTTTTATCTTAGATGGAATGAATGTATTATTTTGCACCACTATGATTATTCAATATGAGCAAGAACTCGGATGCTTAATTATGGTTTTCTACACAATGGTGGCAATGAAAATTGAAAGCCTAGGTTAACACAGGCCATGCCTTGGCGATTTAATATAGACATGCTTTAGTTTATTTTCATGCAGTAGGAGTAAATTAGAGTAGTATAATTGGCATGTACTAGTTAGGTCAGTGAGGAGACCACTAATTCTCAGGCTCTCCAACCATTCAATAATAATCAGGTTGTCCAACCATATAATTATCAAACTTAGCCTCAAGGAAACAAAACCCAGGGTTTGAATCCAAATCAAGTGTACCCTCCATATCCTCAAAATCATCTCCAACATCAAAATCCAACTCAAAATCCACCACCAAGACCACCTAGCTTTGAAGAAGAGGTGATGAGTGCCCTGAGGGAATTAAAAGATCAATCCAATAATTATTAGGCGACTATCCAAACTATGAACTCTCATTCCCAATTCATGGCTCAAATGGGAGCCCAAATAGTACAACTAGCGAATGCTATGGATAGGATAGAAAGAATATTGCCTAGTCAGCTAGTGGCTAACCCAAAGCCGCAACAAGCACTGGAGGTTGAATCCTTTGTCGAGACCCGTCATGAGACAGTCCAAGCCGTCACAATTTTGAGAAGTGGAAAAGAGGTGGAAAATAGGGCTGAGAAACAGCATGAGGAGAGGCTGAAGAAGCAAAAGGCCTAAGAAGCTCAAAGAAACGTAGAAGAAGAAGCTCAGAAGAAAGAGGCTGAGAAAGTTCAATCTCAAGAGGAGGAGGAACAGGATGAGATAATACCAGGAGAGTCGGATAGGGCATACTATGAGGAGGCAACACCATTCCCTAAACGTCTTAGAGAGCCGACAAAAAATGGTAAGAATAAAGAGTCAGACATGTTGGAGACATTTCGACAAGTCAAGATTAATCTGCATCTCTTAGACATTATAGACAAATACCACCCTATGCTAAGTTTTTTAAGGACCTTTGTACCCAAAAGTGTAAAAGCAGAATTAAGGTCCCGAATAAGATTTTATTGATTGAACAAGTAAGTTCGATCTTACTGAGTGATACTCCACCTAAGACGAAAGATCCCGGTGCTCCCATTATTTATTATGTCATTGGTGACCAAAAGATTGATAAATCTCTTCTTGACCTCGGTGCGAGTGTTAATTTATTACATTACTCAGTCTATCAACAACTAGGGTTAGGAGAGCTCAATCCTATATTGGTGGTGCTTCAATTGGCAGACAAATCAACTAGAAAACCAAGAGGAATTCTGGAAGATGTCATTGTTCAAGTGGGTAATTTTTCCTATCCTGTGTGGACTTTGTGGTATTAGACATAGAACCTGACCACAGATCAAGGAGACATATCCCTGTTATCTTAGGAAGACCGTTTTTGGCTACGACAAACGTTGATTGCAGAATAGGGGTTATGGATATATCTTTTGGGAATCTAGAGATGAGGATGAATGTATTTAATATCAACCATCAATTACCGGAACCAACCGAGTGTTTCAATATTGATAAGATGGTTGAGAATGTGGTACCTCAGAGGAGTTGAGCAATGAATGACTTGGATGCTGTGATTGAAACGTTGAATGCAAATTTTAATATGTGGGAGGTGCCAAGAGATTCGTCTAAATCTCCATTTGTGTCACCAGCGGCATTGGTGCCCGATAACTCACTTTATAAGATTGGGTTGTATGTCGGCACTGAAGGTCGAGAGAAGAGCTGAGTGATGAATAAGCAAGATATGGAGGTTGTTATAGATGATCAATTGTCACGAAATTTTAAAGAACCTACTAAGGATGACCCTTTCCTAAGGACACCTTTCTGGATGAACCAGTGTTAGGTATACACATGGTAGAAAAGCTATATGCCTTGGAAGATCTGCGATTGAGAGATAAGTGTGAGGGGATATGGAGTTGCGCGTATAAGGATGCTCGAAGACACATAGCTCAAAAAAGAGTACATCATGCTAAGCATGTTCGTCTTAAGTTCCTTGAGCTTGGCCAGAAACGGCAATGTAATCCAAAGCTGAAAGTGTTTCTAGGTAAATTCCGACAAAGATGTGATAGAGCACACAAAGTTAGATCGGTTTACCCCTGCGAAGAAGTAGAATTTGATAAAAGGTTTAGGATACATGGGCAGAGATTGTGATATTATGAGGAGATTGATCCGGGACCGAATTTATGGCATTTGTCAGTTTAATGGAAAGTGGTGAATTGGTGAAAGGAACATTACATAAGGTATTGAAGGAGGATCTGTTAGACACATTGACCGTGCATGGGGTGAAGGTAGAAGATGATATAGGAGGTACTTTATATGGTGATTATTTTTCTATATTTGATGTCATAGGTAATACTAATTGTTCACAGGTGAGAGCACTGAGGGAGTTACTTCTTATATTTTATCCTATGAGTAGGAGAAGTGTTGCAGAGAGGAAGGGTGTTGGATAACCCTTTGAGGAGTTGTCGTGCCAACGACATTAAACATTGGTCCTAGGTTGTGAAAGTTAGTTTCTAGCATTGGTTTGTAGAATAGGATATCATTTAATTTATGTAAGTTTAATTCTTAGAGACTGTAGTTCTTTAAGGACAAGTCGTTGCAATTTCAATTCTTAAAGACGGTAGACCCTTAAGGCCATGTCTTTATCTTTGTTTTTATTTTTCTTTTATTTTTATAGGATTATAAGCCCTTAAGGCCAAATCATAAAAAAATCAATAAAAAAAGAGAAGAGAATTTTTAATTCTTTGAAAATTTTGTGTGAATTTATGGATATTTTTTAAATTTATTTTTCCCTTCCTATGATTGTGGGTATTTATGTTTTGTTCCGTATATTTACAGGTGATCCAAATTAAGTTTGGGGGAGGAGATCAAGTGCTTCAATGTTGAATCCAGAATTGAGCTTCAATGGTAACTATATATGTTCTCATAATTTATTTTTGACCATGGGGACATGGTCACATTTAAGTTTGGTGGTGAGGGTATAAGATTACAAGGAATGAAATTTTTCAGAAAAATTTCAAATTTTAAAATTTTGGACTAGTTATTTGTTTTCACGCTTGATTGATTTTCATTACAATTTGATTGAGTTCATGTTTATGATGTATGAGTAGTATGTGATGTGATGTTCCCATTCTGAGAGTAATGATTAGATCGAGTTGGTGAAGTTATGTGGTTTTACATGAGTGAATGAATGAGTGGAATTGAAATTAAGAAAGACGATCTTGACCTATAAGCACAAACACACATTCACTATGGGAAATAAGTTAATCTTTGACTATGAAGTTGAAAAAAATAATTTTGCCACAATAAAAGGGGAGAAGGGGAGAAGGGGAGATGTTATGGTTGAAATGGAGAAAATTGAAAAAAATTATTTTGAGAAAATAAAATGCAAAAAGTAGTTATTCGATATGAGTAACCGGACATTGGTATCACCAATATCATTATTCGTGTAAAAATGGGAGAAAACTAATGAGCATAAATCTCATGGAAGAAGCTCGGGCCCAGTGGTCAGGACTAAAAATCCTCGCTGGAAAGTCCGGAGACTTAGAAAGACAAAAAGGGATAAAAAGTGGAAAGATGGAAATATGTGTTTTTATTAAAAATGGCAAAGTTTGATCAATGAAATAGGAGAAGAGAAATTAAAATATCATAGTCAAGTGTTCACAATATCATGGAAGGTTGTCTGGATTTAGAGTAGAAAGTAGCGAAATCATTCACTTAAGTGGGAACCATTCATGACACGAAGTTCGATATAATTATTGTTCGGTAGTGAATTGGAGTATTTGAATTCATGTTGTCTTTTGCATTATATCATGACTTAATTGAATTTGTGTGTGAACTCATGACTGCGTGATTAATAAAGAACTGAGATATTTGTAGGTACCATCACTAGAAACCTTCACGAGGCTTCACTCATCCACTCGGTGTTGCCGAGGGGTTTAAAAGGCTTGTTACACGTGCTAAGTGTAATCGTTGACCCTCACGAAAGCAAGGGAGTTATGTAGATTAATATAGGTTAGTTAGGATAAAATCATCACAATGTAGTTTTCCTGAGTTAATTGCTAAGGGACTAACAATATGTAAGATTGGGGGTTTGATAGGTGCTCAAAAGTAGCCATTTTAAGTCTCTATCTTACAGTTGTTACATCTTTACAATCCATTAGTTGGTATTTTTATGTCGTTTGTGTGTTTAAGCATATTTTAGGAGCTTAAGGAAGATTACGAGTTAACTTTAGTGAGTTAACTAGATAAGTGATTGTGTTTATCCAAAAGAGAGAGCAAAAGAGGTGTTTTTAAGATAAAAGTGTCTCCCGGAGGGCGAAAACGTTATTTTTTAAAGCCGCAACTTCAAGAATCATACAGAGGGAATTGAGGGGCTTCAAACGGAGCAATTATTAAGAAAAGTGGTTTCCGGGATTTTTGCTACGCTTGACCTACGCTTTCAGTTGCAAAAAGTGGCCAGAAAGTGAGTTTCTACGCTTGTCCCTATGCTTGAAGCATACGTGCGGAATGTTATAGTATTTTCAGCACAAACATTTAGTCAACTTTGGGAGCTCAGACCTCAGTTAAAAACTATCCAAATGGGGTGATTCTTAAGCTTATTATCAAGCTCTTGAAGTCATCTTTCCAACGATATATTACACGCCTCCATCCAATGTGTGTTGATCCATATATGATCAAAAGAGTGAGAGGTATCCTGCAGAAAAAGCTGGAAATTTCAGATTCGGGCCAAAATCCTATTTTGACCCAGATTGATCCGTTTTGACCCGGATGACTTTAAGTTCGACCTCAACACCTCTATACATGTAATATACATATATTATACATCAAATATTAGGGTTTTACTTGTTTGGGTATGAAATTATGAAAAAAGGCAATCATATTCCACAAGTTAGGGTTTCCCTTGGCTTTGTATATAAATACCAAGCTTTGCTACAGATCTAAGTGACTTCTCTACACATAAGTTTTCAGAATATTTTTTGGAGATTCATCTATCATTCCAAGGAGGAGCCATTCAAGACCTAGAGATCTGGAGAAGATGACCATAGAGGGTGATTCTACATCAACGATACAGTCTCCTTCTACCATGAGCAACTAATTCGGTATCTAGGGTTTTCTAGTAAAACCCTAGCTAAGTAATGTAGTTCTTTCATTATTTTCAATTGTAATGAGGGGAAACTGTTGACCATACTGTAATGATTGTAATTGTTAAGAGACCGTTCTCATTTGCAATATAAAATTATGTGTTTGTTCTAAATTTTTGTCTTAGATGAAATGAATGTATTATTTTGCCCAACTATGATTATTCAATATGAGCAAGAACTCGGATGCTTAATTATGGTTTTCTACACAATTGTGGCAATGAAACTTGAAAGCCTAGGTTGACACAGGTCGTGCCTTGGCGATTTAATATAGACATGCTTTAGTTTATTTTCATGCAGTAGGAGTAGATTATAGTAGTATAATTGACATTTACTAGTTAGTCAGTCATGAGACGAGTTATCGCAATTCTGTTGATAGTACTCCTTTTTGGGGTCGTATTTAGCTATTTGCGGTACGACCTGATTCACAGTTATGGATCGCCCTCTTACAATTGATACAGTGAGGAACTATATTATGCGGTTAGTGGGGGAGCAATGAAAACCCTAGTTTTCTCTCTCATCTGAATCACAACCAATTTAATTTGCTTTCTATATAATTTTAGTTAAAATAGATAATTTGGTCTTTGACCACCCAAACAAACCATTTTCATAAAAATATAATTCAATATTTTTGAATTGTTAAGGTGAACAATCTTAGTCTCAGTGAGATCGATATCCCTTACTCAAGCCAATGCTATACTATAATCGATACGTGCGCTTACGTAGGGTAAAACCTTGCGTCGTTAAGGTATCATTTTTAATCACATATTTTGTACACACCTGATGCACATCAGATGGATACCTATGTAATATCTTCCTAATGAATATTTCTATCCGTGGACGTAGGCCAAAGTTGGGGTTGAACTACGTTAAATATTTTGTGTGTGAGTAAAAACAAGTGCGAATGATCTTGGGCAAGATTAATTCCCAAGTGTGATATGGGAATTAAATTTTAACAAGTGTGTTGGGTGGTCTTAAGCCTCTCTCACCATAAAAGCTAGCTCAAAGGGTGAGACTTTCCCTTACACTTATATACTGACCACTAGCCCCTTCCACAATCAATGTGGGATAACCCCAACAATCTCCCTCTCACACATCGGACATTTGGTCGGAGTAGAGACATTCCGTTTCTCCCGGAACTAGGCCGAGACTTTTAGGTAACATGTGCTCTGATACCAGTGTTGGGTGGTTTTAGGTCTCTCTCACCCTAAAAGGTAGCTCAATGGGTGAAAATTTGTTTCGCACTTATATACTAACCACCAGCTCCTTCCACAACCGATGTGGGACAATCCCAACAAGATTATCATACTGTATTGCACATTAATTTGCACTTCACACTTGACCAGAAAAAATATATATATTCACAAACTACGTATACTATTATTACCTCTGTCCCATATTAGTTATCCATTATTGGAACTTTACTTGTTCCAAATTACTTGTCCAGTTTCGAATTCCAATGCAATTTTACCTTTTACTTTCCCCAACGACCCTTCTTCCACTAACTTTAAACAAATATCGGATCCTATCATAATACTATATCATTAAGGGCAAAATTGGAAATTGCACACTAGTCAACCTCAAACCATAAGATATTAAAAAATCCAAATTGAACAAGTATTGCGGGTGGAAGGGAGTATATTAGATTGGAAGAGACCTACCAATATTAATTAAACACAATCTAAATATATCTCTCTCCCTCGGTGAATTAAATACGTTAATCTCACATGACCATTTACTTTTTTTTTCCACTACATAAGAATGCACATTAATTTTGAACAATAGTGTGCGCAACAAGGTTGCTTTCTACCATCAATAATCTCACATGGTCAACGATTCAGCACTCAGCTATGCCAAGTTGTAACAATTATTAATTTTATGCTCGACAATTTCACATGGATTAGTGATAGTAAAACAAAATCCGTGAGTAATCCTAGTACTTTGTCACATTGCAACGTTACACATTAGTTGGGACCTCAACCCTCAGACTCGATCTTCTTTAACAAATTTTATATTTATATATATCAGTACTAGATATAAGATTTTATTTTTGAAGATAGAAATAAGAATTTTAGTTCCAATAGTAATAATCATTAACAAAAATAAAAATTGCAGTGATAATATTTAGTAACAGTTTAGTCGTGAACAGTTATGGATTTAGAAAATTATGTGAGCGGGACATAAGGATATTTTTTTTATGTGAGTGGGATGTAAGAATATATTATTGTAATTTTAGTAGGGGCATTTCGTGATTTTAGTGAATTTTTTTGTGTAAATTAAACACAATTTAAGCCTAAAAATAAATAATAAAAAGTTCAGCGGTGGCATTGGCCCCACTAGGTACTAAATAGCTTCGTGCCTGAACACGTGGTCAAACTTTTTTAAAAAAGAATGAAAGATGTAAAATTATTAAAAAAATGAATTAGTATCAATTTATTTTTTAAAATAGACCTTGTCATGTATCCAAATTGTATTAGATCACATCAGTTAGAGATGACGAATTCTTCCGGGATAAGATCCAAATATTATTAGTACAAAAATTTAAGTTAAAATGATATTAAAAATCATTGTTATATGTTAAATAGTCCTTATAAAAACAAATTACTTTAGATTATAGTGGAAATAATTTTAAGAGACACATTTTTTCAGAGTGTATATATGTATGACTATATATGTTAAGCTCCATCCATCCAGAACTGAGAAACAACTTATTCTTGAAGCTCAATCCAATGGAAGAAAATAGCCCCCAACCACATGTACTCATCATCCCCTTACCTCTACAAAGCCCAGTCAACTCCATGCTTAAGCTGGCCGAGCTTCTCTGCCTTGCCGGCATCAATGTCACCTTCCTCACCACCGACCACGTCCACCGTCGTCTCCTCCGCCACACCGACATTCACTCCCGTTTCAGTCGATTCCCAACTTTCCGCTTCCACTCTGTCCCGGACAGACTCCCGGAGAACAACCCGCGCACCGGCGATCGATTCCTTGACATGTTTGAGGACTTTGTGGCCGTAACCAAGCCGCTTCTCCCGGAGATGTTGACTTACGGCGGCACGAGTCCCCCAATCACGTGCATCATAGCGGAGGGTACATTTAGTTTCGTTCTCGATACTGGAAAAGATAATGGGATCCCTGTGTTTTATTTTGATACGATCAGTCCTTGCTGCGTCTGGGTTTATCTTTCTCTTCCCAAACTCATTGAAGCTGGCGAGTTTCCCTTCACAGGTGGGTTAGTTTGCTTCTTCCTTTTCAGTCGTTTATTTTCGTATCTAATTAAACTTGTTACTACTTATGTCACATAAAAATTGTCCAATTTAAACTTTTCAATATTTTATGGATTTGAGATTAAAATTTAGATCCAATCAGGACCTAATTAGTTAACTCTATCAAGTACAATTCTCACACAAAATCACTAAAAAAAAAATGGGTCATTGTGACCAAAATTTAGTTGCTGATAAAATTGTCAGCCTGTAGTACATAATATTAATTTTTTATTTATAAGATCTAGGGTACAACAATGTTCATATTGTCATCATAACCCAAAAATCTTTTAGAGTTGAAACTTTACGAGATAACTTGCCGTCTTTTTATACCCCTCACCGATAAGAACAAAAGTTCTTACCTCTTTTATTTCTTGTAGTGAATACTGTAAAAGAGTTGCTCACTCTTCTATCAAAATCGAATTGAGTGTATCAATTAAATACTTATGTTTAGTACTACCTATTTGTGCACTCTAAACTGAAATGTGTATTCGTACCATAAACTATGCAATAGAAGTTAAGGACTGGTTTGTAAGTTAAGAAAATAGTTATAAGAAACTATTTTGAGAAATTTATGAAGTAAATTTTTCAAAAACAAACTAAACTAAACAGTATTTCTGTATAGTTTTTTACATACAATTTCCTAAACTCGGTTTTCACTTTACATAATTTTTCCAGCCACTCAAACAAGTTATTGCTAAAAAATATCAAACAACTAATTAGCTTTCAAGATATGTTAGATAAATCTATCCTGTCACTTGTGCACGTAGGAAATAACTTGGACAGCCCGATAACAAGTGTACCAGGCATGGAAGGTTTTCTCCGGTGCCGCGATCTTCCAGAATTCTGCCGTAGAGGCCAAATCTCTAACACAGAACTACGGACCACTTTGCTCGAAGCCAAACAACTCCAAAGAGCCAACGGACTCATACTCAACACCTTCGAAGATTTAGAAAGTCCCATACTCTCTCACATTCGTTCTCTCTGTCCAAATCTCTACTCCATCGGACCACTCCATCAACTCCTCAAGCTCAGACTCGCCAAACAAGCCACGTCACAGCCTGCGTCCGCCAACAGTTTCTGGGAAGAAGACAGGGGCTGCATGACATGGCTTGACGCTCAACCGATGAAATCAGTGATATACGTTAGCTTTGGTAGCCTGTCTGTCTTAACCACGGAGGAGCTCATGGAGTTTTGGCACGGTCTGATCAACAGTGGGAAGCGATTCCTGTGTGTCATACGATCAAACGCCGTTTACGGGGAAGATGGGTGTGGTCGTATTCCGGCGGAACTGTCCGAGGGAAGGAAGGAAAGTGGGTACATAACGAGGTGGGCTCCACAGGAGGAGGTGTTGGACCACCCTGCAGTGGGTGGATTTCTGACACACAGTGGGTGGAACTCGACACTGGAGAGTATTGTGGCGGGAGTGCCCATGATTTGCTGGCCTTCTTATGTTGACCAGCAAGTGAGTAGTAGGTTTGTGAGCGAAGTGTGGAAGGTGGGTTTGGACATGAAAGATACGTGTAATCGCGTGGTGATTGAGAAGATGATAAACAATTTGATGGATGAGAGGAGGGATGCGTTTGTGAGATCCGCGGATCAATTGGCCAATTCGGCAAAGCGAAGTGTTTCCGAAGGTGGATCATCCTTGCGTGAATTAAACCGTTTGATAGAGGATATTAAATTGAGGAATTTTTTACCTTAAGGTTATTGGAGCTTCCTTGGATATTTAGGTGTTTTGAAAAGGACAATGCTTGGGTCCTCACCAGTGAGGACCAACTTGGTCCTCACCCCTTATTTGGACCAATATAATTAAAACACGTGGCATATATTAATTAAAAAACATAAATGGGTATTACCCATTATTTATGGAATTCAACCCGGATTTGAATTATTCTTTTTTCTCTTATTCACTTAAAAAAAAAATCTCATGGGCAGTTTAACGTCTACATATGCGTGTACAATTATTTGTATATATAAATTGATATATGCGTGTACACTTTTATTTATATATAGATTGATACATATATATATATATATATATATATATATATATATATATATATATGCTATGTATATTGCAATTGAATCCAAAGGATGATAAAATCTTTTGTGTTATTTCTATAATATCATCAATTTAGTGCGGTGAGCGGCACTTTACACACGAGATTTCTGAATTTTTTCTCCAAATTTCTATACTTCAACCACTTTATTTTTATTTTTTCTTATTTGTGTTCATAATATTTTGTATCCAATTCATTTATATATCTTTGGATTTTACGAAATATGGAGAAGTATCCATCACAATATCGAATAATATTCGTGGATTGTGACTTTTTTCTTATTTGTGTTTAAGGAAAGTGTACATGCATATATATATGACGTTAAACTGCCCATTAGATTTTTATTTTTTAAAGTGAATAAGAGAAAAAAGAAGAATTCAAATTCGGGTTGAATCCCATAAATAATGGATAATACCCATTTCTATGTTTTAATTAATATATGCCAAGTGTCTTAATTCTATTGGTTCAAATAAGGGGTGAGGACCAAGTTGGTCCTCACTGGTGAGGACCCAAGCATTGTCCTTTTGAAAATATGAAATAAGAGAGATGAAATTTCAAAATTCATCTCTTTTTTTAATAGTTTTCTCTTTATTTTTGGAAACTTGATCCCTAATTCGTAGATGACAATGTTTGGGTCCTCACCAGTGAGGATCAACTTGGTCCTCACCTCTTATTTGGACCAATAAAATTAAGACATTTGACATATATTAATTAAAAAATAAAAATGGGTATTACCCATTATTTATGGGATTCAACCCGGATTTGAATTCTTCTTTTTTCTCTTATTCACTTTAAAAAATAAAAATCTAATGGGCAGTTTAACGTCATATATATATGCATGTACACTTTCCTTCAACACAAATAAGAAAAATATCACATTCCACGAATATTATTCGATATTGTGATGGGTACTTCTCCATATTTCGTAAAATCCAAAGATATATAAATGAATTGGATACAAAATATTATGAACACAAATAAGAAAAAATAAAAATAATGTGATTGAAGTATAGAAATTTGGAGAAAAAAATCAGAAATCTGATGTGTAAAGTGCTATTCACCGCACCAAATTGATAATATTACAGAAACATAAAAGATTGATATATATATATATATATATGTATCAATCTATATATAAATAAAAGTGTGCACACATATATCAATCTATATATACAAATAAGTGTACACGCATATGTAGACGTTAAACTGCCCATGAGATTATTTTTTTAAATGAATAAGAGAAAAAAGAATAATTCAAATCCGGATTGAATTCCATAAATAATGGGTAATACCCATTTATGTTTTTTAATTAATATATGGCACGTGTTTTAATTATATTGGTCCAAATAAGAGGTGAAAACCCAAGCATTGTCCATACATAAATGTAAGACAGAATTGGTTTCTCTCACCAACTTTACAGCCACGTCACTTTACTATCAAATTCTTTATATAGTAAACTATATAAAATAAAAAATAAAAAATAAGGAATCTCCAATAACCAATTGAGTTTCTAAATAATGATTAGAGCTTCATTTTTCTCTTTATATATATATATATATTCCCTCCGTCCCAATTTATTTGCTTACTTTGATTTTTCAACATTTTTTTTATATTTCATATTTTCTATTTTGCCATTGATAATGTAGTATAGTTGTGATTTTTAGTGGCACCCATTACTTTTTGAAGTTAATGAAGAAGGATAATTTAGAAAAATATATGATAATATTGTATTAAGATTCGAAACTGGACAACTAATTTGAAATAAATAAAGTAAGCAAAGTGGACAATTAAATTGGGATAAAGGGAGTATATATATATATGGCTACAAGAGGTGGGACGCCAAAAAGCATGGCCGATTTCGCAAACCGACGATTGGTATGTTTGAATCAAAATCAGCTATCACACGAGGTGGTTTTCCGACAAAATTTTTGACAGGTGCATGCTGCTTCTCCTGACCTCCGTTATTTACACGGTTTTCGCCATTGGCTTCGTCTTGACGAGGCGATTCTAATGGTGTGTTCGATTTTTGATTTTGAACAAGTTTTGATTTCCAACTTTGGACAGATTGGTGGTTTTCAATTCTGCTTCAACGTTGAATGCTCTGTTGCCGATCTGCTTCAGCTGAAGACTTTGATACGGATCTGGTTCAACCTAGATTGGTTTGATACCACTTGTTAGGGTTTTTACACTTGCCTAAGACCGAACTGAAAAACACGCACAAACAATTACAACCAAAATCACACACTAACACAGAGATTTATATGTAGTTCAGCCAAATCAGTATACGTCCAGAGAGAGCACCAATAATTACTATCAATGAGAGGATTACAATATGATGATCAACAGATCAACAACGCACACAGTGTTTCACTCACAGGTGTATCGCTCACCTGATGTTTCACTCACACCAAGAAAAATATCAATTTATATTTTTTTATCTCTCTCTTTTGTGTGTAGACAATAAGGATTGCTTGGTAGTTGATCGGTCCAGGTGTTAGGCTTAAATAATGATTAAGAATAGTAGTGAAAATAAGCCCTTAAAATTGACTTAGTTTTACCTATCGCAAGTGTCACGCCCCAAATT
Source organism: Cornus suecica (assembly GCA_963922005.1). Classification (NCBI taxonomy): domain Eukaryota; kingdom Viridiplantae; phylum Streptophyta; class Magnoliopsida; order Cornales; family Cornaceae; genus Cornus; species Cornus suecica. The sequence goes on from OY998243.1 coordinate 24,277,113, forward strand.
CCTAGGACTCCGAAACCCGAGCCTAAGAGTTAAGGGAGTGATTGCGGAAGTAAAAAGAAACGAAAACCAAGAGACATTCAGTCATCAAACACCCATAAAGGGTTGCAATGAATGCCCAGATACCATGCTGTCACGCTCCTAAAGGGTGACGCAAACCAAGCGACTACTAGAGTCAACAATAACAAAGAAGTACATGGAATAACAATAAGAATATACTCCATGCCAACCCGAATACTAAAAACACAAGAGTATCCTCAGATACCAACAGACACGCTCCTAAATCCCTAAGCCTCCCGAACTGGGACATCCAAGGAATCCAAGATGTGATCCTTAATACGAATGACCAACTAAGACATCATTAACCAAGAAAACACATGGGTTAATGATAGAAATGGTATATTCCATACCCAAATGACTAATAAAACTAAGCAGCGGAATCTAACGAAAATCCGGCAGAGTTCCGTTTGTAAATGGAACATCCGGACAACAACCACAACACAAGAACCTGCCAATAGCAATTCAATAATCACAATGGCTTCCAAGCCCCACATTCATCAATCGTACTAGGGCCGAGATAATGGAAAGAAACCAAAACCCCTCCAAACCCTCTAATAATCAACAGAGCCACAAATGCTCGAATAAGATACAGTAAAGCACCTAGCTGTGCAGAATAGATACAATAACCATCAGAAAGAATAAATACAGGAACTAAAGAATACATCAACAGGGATATGCCAACAGACTGGCTCCCAAAAGAAAATACATAACAATCCCATAACAATGGGTAGAGAAACTGAAAGTGGATACCTATCGTCCCCAAACCCAGTCGTGTTGCAACCGTAACCGCATCACCCAACGCAACTCCAAAACCTGTAACAAGGAAACAAAAGAAAGCTGCCGTTGCACTGCATCCTGCTCATAGCCGTATATTTCCTGCAACCTGGCGTGGAATACCAGGGGGCGAATGAAATTCCCCTGTGAGCAAATAAGCTCAGTGGGAAAAGATACTCTAACTACCACATCCTCTGATAGTTTAGGTAAAGCTAAACCGTCTAATAAGATATAAATATAGCCCAACTAGTCCCATCCACGCAAACCCAAGTCAACACGCTCATATACTATCGTAAACGAGTATACATAAGTATATAGGGAATATATATATATATATATATATATATATACACACATATATATATATAAATACACAACATGAGTCTCTACAACTCGTACTCCAAGTACCCAACACCAGTAGACTACACTACTCTCACCAACGTACACTAGGTACACGATACTAAGGTCCAGTCTAACAAATCACCAATTACTCACAACACAATTCAGAAGATCCAACCGAGGAGATCACACTCACCTCTAATATCCACAAGGAAACAAAATCCACCAATAGTACCAAGGAAGGCTCAAATCCTACACCCCGATAACACAGGAATGAAAACACCCACGTCCTTGCGTACTAACACAATCGTCATCAATATATATATATATATTTATATATACACAATATATATATATAACAAATCTCATCCCTCTCCTAGAGTAAGTCTGTACCTCAAGGATGGGATCACCCCATCATCTCACTATGCGAAAACCTCAATGCTATCTCCAACAAGTCAATAAGTCACCAACAGGATAAATCCATCACTAACACTTGCACTATAAGCTACAAAACCACCTGATCAATTCACTAAGAGTACAAGAACTCAACTCCCAAGAACGACCACTTAAGGGTCACCAAAACGAAGCAAAGGAAAAGAGTTCCCAATGCTAACCAACAGATAACCAAGACAACAACGTCAAGGTTAAGAATACCCAAACAAGGAAAGAACACCACAAGTGAACAAAGAAAGAACACCAAAAGTGAACAAGGAAACCAAAAACGAATGGCCGAGAGTGGAAGTAATAAAAAGATGAATCCCAGAGATTCAATAGTTTTTAAGAAAAAGGTTTTCAAACTCGAACCAATCCTTTTGGTATCCATGCCCCTAACGTAAGGAAAACTCATATCACCTAGGTGGTGATACCAACAACCCAGAAAAGAGAAAGGCAACACTATATGTGTGCACTGAACAACGACAAGCCTAAATCCGAGACTTAAGCATGATAGGAAACAAAGGTGAAACAATGGAACACCTTTCAAAACTCTACAAGTCGAGGTTTTGAGAAAGAAGTCTCGTAACCTCAGAATCCCAAGAAAAGTAATAAAATAGTTTTCTTTTAGAAAATCACACAGTAGAAATGACCGTCTTGCCCCCGGTCTCCGTCAGTTGCCATCACCGGCTTTTAAAAGTTGAAATCTTTTCAAAGAAGATCCTAAGATCATTTTATAAGGTATTAAAACTTTTCATTTCTACGGGGGTAGGCGAAAACGGGTTTTTCCTTTTAAATACAAAGAGTTTATTTAAAAACATTAGAAAACACCGTTTTCGAAATGACAGCCAAACAAGAGGGAACATAACTCCACAAATTTCTATAATGTCCGAGAGGACAAGGAAATGACGAACAACACGTTGGACTCACGGAAGACAAATATCCGTTCCAACTCCACCAACTCAAATGATACCACAAGGAAGAGGTTCGGCACCACACGTAACCAACGACTCAAGGAATGACGTACAAGTCAACGACTACGTACTAGCGTACAAAACACAGTAAAAGGAATGCTTAGGGGAATGAACTAAGCACTATAAACCACGCTACGGTACCCTAAGTACTTAATAGAACTCACCTCAACCATAACCTCTTATCTCCCAATCAAAATCTCAGTTACAATTGATAACATATTCCTCAAAAGTGAAAGGCACCTAAAGGTCCATACTACAACTCATAATCTCATCACCCGCCTTCTCGAAGGCCCCAAATCATAACTGATACTAAAATCAATCTCGGATCAAGGTCACACAGCTAACCAAAATCACCAAACTACTAACCACAATCACAAGGCTACTAACCACAATTACAAAACTATTAACCACATTCTCTAAGGCATTACTCCACATCAACTCAACCTCAATTCTACAATCCATCTCTAACTTCAACTAACCACAGAAGTCGCCAGACCAATATACTTAACCTCCCCTACGGGCACAAAAGTATACAACACAAGTATAAGGATATACGCCTCGTTTATACTTTAATAATTACTGCTTTTAATTCCTGTTTTCACATTTATCACTTTCAACTGAGCATTTTATAAAATGAATTCATTTTGCATATTCATAAATAATCATGCTCCAACATATATATATATATATATCAATAAATCACATGATGATATGAAACGCACCGTACTCACAGACCGCCTGTAGTACACACACACAAAAACACACCCTTCCCAAGGGTACTGGATCATTCTCTACCATTCCCCTGAGGATACAAGCTCACTAAGGAATGTAGACTTATCGTACCGTCCTTCCCAAGTGCTTTTGACACTTCACACTTTTAACCAAGGAAGACGTCCACCACGACCTAGTCGCGCACATAGGGCCTTGGACTATGTGTCCTCCCCTATCGTCTCAGTTTCTCAGAAGATTAGTTCCGCGGGAAGCGAGAAGCACCCCCTGGCCAGTTGTCACGACGATCCAAACACAAACGTCTACTCGTGCACCACACACAAAGGAAGTAGACCACACCAAATGACTCTCTCTGCAAATGGTGAAACCGTGCACTACATGCACCCACACCCATGTCTCACAATACATGGTGTACACAAATAAATCATGTCCAACATAAATATGTCATGCATCATATTTATGAAAATACCCACATGGTAATATATAAATCTCATAATCTCTGTACATGCTTTTAAAAATATATTAAAGCATTTAAATCATATGAAAATAATTTCATATACCATTCATGTTCTCCAAAAATATATTTTCTTTAATTCTTTAGAAAATATTTCATTTTCAATTAACATGTCTTTTTAAAATAATTTAAACAATTATTTCACGTATACCAGAAGGATCCTAGCATATCGTCTAAGCTTTTCGAATCTCTAATAACCCATTTAAATTCGTAAGAATTTCTAAGCCGTCCATTCTTATTTAATTTAAATAAGAATATTATTTAACCATATAGGAATAATTTAATAAATTTTCTTAAATTAATTCCTAAGTCTCATTCTGATCCTAAACGATTTATAGATATTTAAACTAGCAATTTAATATATCTATAATAAATTAAATAAGGGTTTTGCACCCCTAAACTACTTCAATAATGCGGAGTGAGAAATATAATTTCCCACCTAATTATACGTTACCGAACAGTCCGAAACAGCACAGTGCCGGCGTCCGAATATGAAGCCCGCCGACCAAAATTGTCCGATAATTATTTCGAATATATCTAAATGTCCGTCTTGACAACCTATACGATATATACGAAGCCCATTAATAATCGGTTAATTAATTGGGTTAAATCTAAAATACCCCAAACGAAAACTATAACCTATAAATGCGATTTCCGGGCAAATCGTTCATCCTAAAATCACGAAATTAATATATGACGAATACTACGTAGGTACGAAACTACTCACCAAAAATCGGCTCAAACCGATCACCGGAAGGTCGCCGAAAAATTGGCCGAAGCCCAGCCGAGTTCGCCCCTGTCCACGCGTCCACGCGCGGCTGCCCAGATGCGGCCTTGCCCTTGCGCCACCACCTGCGCGCCTTGCCGACGCCACCAGCACCGCCGCCGTCCACCGTCGTCGCCTGCTCCAGGTCACCGACCCTGGCTACAGCCGCAGCTGCTGCTGCGGCAACCTGTTGCCTAGCCAGCGCGACTCCTCTCCCGCCGCTCCTCTCTCTCTCTCTCTCTCGCCTGACCGGCGAACATGGTGATGATGGAGAGCAGCTCGGTCGTGCATGAAGAGAGGAGATGAAGCTGCAGTCGTCCGTCCAAGAGGAGAAGGAAATGGAGCAGATACGGTTCTATATATACATATATATATATATATGACCTAATTGCGAAACTGACCCTCCAAGTATCCGAAATTGCGAAATAACCCCACTTCAATATATATATATAATAATTATATATATATATATATATATAATAAGTCCCCACAATTTCCGGAACGCCCAAACATAATTTCGTAAGCCCGAATTAATAACGGGACGTCCAATTAAAAATATATCGGGATAGGAACCCGACAATCGGAACATCGAGAAGGTAATTTAATACGCTTCACCCCGGATCCGTAAAAGAACTAACACCGTAATCGAAATAATCGAAACGATACCGTGTAGTCGAGAATAAGAATTCGCGTAGTCGTCAAAGAAAAACCGTAAAGTCATCCAGTCGACTTTAAACTAAACGCGAAAAATTTACAGGTATCAAATACCAAGAATAAATAATACGTCACGAACAAGTGACGTCATTACCGAAATTAAATTAAATATAATTTTAGGAAAAAAAGGAAAATAACACGGGGTGTTACAGCAAGTGCATGTATCGAATTGTAGTAAAATATGCTTATGATAGGGATATCGTATCCACATGGACTAAATATATCACAACTCTGTATATAATTATTCTAACTAAATTATGAAGCAGTATTTTGTTGAATTATTTTTATAACTACTATGATAGATAAATAAAATAATAGAAAGTAAAATAAAATTTTGGTTTTAAGAAGAAAAATATAGATACAATCTAAGGTATTTCTAACGCCACAATTAGCCGCATAATATAGTCTTATATTCATTCAACTGTAAAGGGCGGTCCACTCATCTACACAATTATCACATATGTGTCCTTCAGTTTCCCCTTTTACAATTGAAATAAATAAAATGTCAACATTACTACAAAACCCAGATACCGGTTTAGCCGCTCATGGTCGTGCTTGTCTGCATTATTGATGTGGACACCCCTTCTATGGTTGATGGTTTTTCTATCGGTTGGTGCACAATTCTGCATTGAATTGGTCTCCAAGAATTCTTTAAGAACAATCCAAAAACCTTTATTTTCCAACCTCTTTTACCGTAGGGGAGACCCCTCTCTTTTATAGAAGAAGAGACATATTTATTTGGCACGTTGATTGTTTCACCATCAAGTAAGGGCTTTCCATGCATGTATTCTTTGTAGAGGAATGTCAAATCTAGTCAATTATGATCAATAATATGTTCCAAAATAGCCTAGAGTGCATATCAAGTCAATTTTGGTCGAAACAGGTCCCACTGAAGAAGCTGAAGTCAACTCACTTTGAGTACTTGAAGTTGCAATCTGGAGTACTCGAAGGTTAAATCTTCGAGTACTCGATGAAAGTGCAATGGCGCACCGTGGGGCGGTCATGGCGTGAAAAGTCCCTTATTTGTGCGTTATCATCCACCCTATGGAGCAGATTTCGGCCTACTCGAGTATTCGGTAGTGCCAAGTACTCGAAGTAGGCACTACCGAGTACTCGATATTTCTTCATTTTGTTTTTCATATTTTGACTTCTTTGCTTCGTTTGTCCTCTCGACTTCATTCCATTTCACTTGTATTGCATCATCAACTTATTTTTGGTCTATTATGAGTCATTTATCATCGGTTTCGGCTCTCGAATGATATTGAGTTATTATTTCAGTTGTTTCACCGAAATTAACTCACTTTACATAACATGGCCCTAAAACGTCTCAAAACACGCAAACTGGATAAAAGCACCAAGATAATGATATATGTAAACTTAACAATGCATAATTAGGAGCCTAAAATGTATGACTTTTAGCTCCTATCAATGCCTAAGTTTAACTTTCCATGCAAGAAAATCAGTCACACTCCAACAAGAATATGCAAATTATCAGTGAAGATGTTTCCGATTGGAATGAGGAGGTCGAAATTTTTTTTTTTACTATTTCAAGATACCCGAAAACAAGCAAGTTCCTCTTGTGGCTCTTAAGCTTAAAGTGTTTAATTTTGGTAACAATAAATGAAGATGAATTAGAGCAGCCAAGGAAAGCAGTCGCTGAGATCGTGGTATAAAAAAAGGGTTGTTAAAGGCTAAATTCCTTTCACAAATTATAATTAGATTATGTATAAAAAAAATCAAAAATTTGACGAGTCTCGAAAAAAATTGTTCAAGGTAGATTGTAACATTGAGGAGCATAATAAATCTATCAAAACATCCATTATTCTCTAAGAATTTATGTGAGCAAAATTTTGTTAGTTCACTCGTTGTTGTTAAGGATGATAAGGTGTCTCCCACGATAGAGGTATTGAAAAAATATTTTAGGAATTTAAATTCGGAGATTCATGTCAAAGACATTAATAATGAAGATCTACTTGAAGAAGATTAATATATATACATTTTAAAAAGCGGTTAACTCTAATTTATCTTATGATGAAATTTGATTTCTTTTTTATTCCTTTCCAAATACATTCAATACCAATAACTACGTTGATCTATATTTGAAAGATGAGAACTGAAATTGTCAAAAGTTTCAAAGAATGGATTTGTCTAATAATAATTTTCCTTTTGAGATATAAATGGGGATTAAAATTATACTAGGGTTGTTGGCTTGGCATTGGGCCGAACACAAAGAAACACGTATATGAAGAATTACGATTATGTACTCGATGGTATGGATTATATATGAAATTACCTAGGAAACAATAGAATAAGCCTAGAGTGAGATGAATAAACTTTTTATGGATTTAATGACAAATTAAAATCATCCAAGAAAATTCATGCAATGATCAATATAAGTGCAGAAAATAAATCAAGAGATGACACAGGAATTTTTACGGGAAAAACATTGGAATAAATCCCAAGTAAAAAATCACGGGTATTTCTGGTACCGATGCTCTATGAATCAAAAATTGTACAAACTCTATGAAGATAAGACTTTCAATAAGTCTGACTATTGACGTTCTTCACTCGACATTCGAAAGTCTTGATCAACTCGCGTTCCACGAAGCTCCTCGCTCCGTACTCTGATCGCTACACTTCTCAACGGATCGATGCAAACACGTTGTAACTAGTGGAGTGATGATTTTTCAAAATCCGAGTCATTCAATTTTGCACAAAGATCACAAGTGTTGAAGCACCTCACCCCCCCCCAAAAAAAAAAAAAATAACTAGAGAGATATACAAAGAAGGATGATCAAGTAATCTCTTTCTCTGCAAAAGGATCTGTTCTATGGTAGAATTGCAGAGCTCTCTCTCCAAAAACCACACCCTTCATCTCTCAAGTTTATCTCATATTTATAAAGAAGAGTCTCCAATTATGGTTTAGATTCCTTTTTCTCCAAGACTTTGTCTTTTGACCATTAAGTCTCTAAATATTGACCAATATACCAATATCAACCCTTAAACACACCCTCAAGTGGAGAGGAATCCTTTAAACATCGATAACAAATCATATTTAAAAGCTGAATTCGGCCCTGGTCAAGTACTCGTAAATTGGTCGAGTACTTGCCTAAAAACAAGTACTCGACTTATGGATCACTCGCGTTTCATTAACGTCCACCAGTGCCTAAAACGCCCATTTTTCCCTATTTTTAGGTGCTAGTGCTAGGTGCTTAAGCGCCCATTTAGGCAGGTCAAGAACTTGCCCTCGCCTAGACTAGAATATGTTTGTCTGTTTCTTTCACTTTTTTGTTGCATTGTAACGCTCCCTTTCAACCCCACTTCACTTCTCTTGCAGTCTTGGCTACTTTATCCTTGATTTGAGTTTGAAGAAGTTTTTCGATATCTGTTGATGTCCTTTGTCTTGCCACTTCAATCTACCTAACTCTACTCAAGCTCACAATTCATTCAACATGTTTATTGTTCAGAACATGCCAAACCAAAAAATATACTTACAATATATTATCCATATTCCTATATGATCCATAATACACTCGAAGACGGATTTTCTTAAAGTGGAGGTGTGTTATATAGGACAGTGCATTAGGACTTTATTTAATTAATTTTAATTTTAATAAGTTTTTTAGATATACATTATCTTAGATAGTTTTCTTATGTAACTAGGATTTACTATGGAAATAGTTTCCTAGGACTAGGTTTTCTTATTATATTAGAATTATTAGGCTTTATCAAAAAAACTTTAATGTTAGGATTCTTTTATAAATATTCATGTACGGAAAGAGAATAAATCATTGAATCAATTCATTCATTAATAATATTTTAAATTTCTCTGCAAGTTTATTTGCATGTTTCTTGTATTATTTACTTTTTTCAGGTTTCATACTCAACCCATATTTGCTTATGCTACGTCAAGTAATTTGAAAAAGTTAGCAATCTAAACTAAAGGTACATGTAAGAAAGAAAATTCCCTAATTGAAGGATAGGGAAAAAATGCAATCAGTTGATATATATAAATGTTAAACGAAATGAAATTTTATGCTTGATGGGTTTTGGATGCTTGGTGACTGCTGGGGAGGAACGAAAATGAAAGAAAAATAAGAATGGGAGCTTGATCTATGAAAGAAAATGAGATGGAGAAGATGAAAAGGACCCTTTGAAGAAAATGAGAAAGAAAGAGAAGAATTGTGAAAAAGTGGATGTGGGCAAAAACAATGTTTTAACAATTCTTCTGATTTTGTACAAAAATGAAAAGGACCCTAAAGAGTTTTATGATTGTTTTGTGTGGCCCTGGTCAATATAAAATGGGCAATTATCATAAATCCTCTATGGTTTTAAGAATGTTCAAAAAGGTCCATTATCATAAATCATCTATGGTTTTAAGAATGTTAAAAAAAGTCCATGTGGTTTCAAAAAGTCCATTGTGATTTTTAATTTGATCAAATACCCCTTTGTCTGTTATAAGATTATAAAATTATCCTTAAAATTTTATGAAATGACCAAATTGCCCTCACTTAAAATTTTTAAAAGAGTAAAATGCCCTTATCTCCTACATCTACAATCATTTCATACCCAAAAAACAAACCCTAAATTTCACTTTCATTTTTTCAATCCACACCATGAAAACCCTTTAAATTCATGTCTCTCTCACCCATTTATTCCAAAACCCTAATTGAAATTACCTAGAAGATAGTAAACTAATTGAATAGGCTTTTTATGAGTTAATTCAAAAATTAAAATATTAATTGCGGAATAGTCAATTTTAATTTAATTCTATAACAGTATAATCCACGCAATAATAAATATAAGTGCAAAAAATAAAGTACAGACGACACAGACTCTATAAAGCTTACAATCACTCAGACTTACCTCTTATCACTCAACGTTTGAATTCTTGAATTACTCACGCTACCACGAAGCTCTCGCTTCGATCTCCGTACTCTGAAGGCTCCATTTCTTAATGGATCAATGAACTACGAAGCCTCCTGCTCCAATCTCCGTACTCTGACGGCTCCGCTTCTCACGGATCAATGCACACACAGTGCAATGGATGATGTGTAGATTTTTCTATATATAGATCATCCAATTGTGCATAAAGTTCATATGTGTTATAGCACAATTAGAGAATCCCAAAAATAATAGAGAACTAGAAGATGAATAATCACTCAATAATTTTCTATCTCTACAGGAAAATATTTTGTGGAAGAATTATAGAGCTCTCAAAACATGTTTTCTCTTCTCAATATCTTTTCATATTTATAGAGAGAGAAGTCTTCAATTATGGAATAAGAATATTCAATTATGAAATAAGATTTCTTAATTTTCAAGTCTTTTTCTTGTCATCCAAGAGTTACCTTTTTTACCATAAAGTCTCCAAATATATACCAATATACTAATAATAATTCCTAAACATGTCATTAACTGAATACGAGTCATTATGGCATCAGAATACTCCTTTATTAAAAACTGAAGTCGGCAGGTTCGAGTTCTCGGTAACAGTACTTCAAGTACTCGAAAAGTGCAAATCTCGATTACTCGACCATTGTTTCTTCGAGTACTCTGTAAACATTTGATAGCGCACCATGGTGCCTCAAATCCACTATTTTGCACGCCATTGTCCGCGCCAAGGCGCAAATCTCGAGTACTGCAGTTTCAAAAACTATTTTCTTTGCAATGCTGCTTTCGATCAATTTCCGATTAACTCAATCCAATACTCACAACACTCGACATGTTTTTTTTTTATCAGAATCATGCCATTACAAAGATATGTTCCTACACTAATTTCTTCCATTTTGAATAAATCGAATTTCAATTTCAATTCCAATTTCAATTTCAGTCCAACAACTAATTCACTCACTTTCTCTCTCCAATCTCTCTCTATATATATCACTATATATAATTATATATGCACACATATATATATAATTATATATGTACAATTATATAATTTTCAATTTGAAAAATAATAGGGTACTCTAATTAAAGTCAATGAATTGAGTTGTGGAAAGTGATATAATTGAGAAGAGGTATTATAGACATTTAACACACCTGGTATTTTATACTTCCTTCATTAATTTCATTGAAGGGTATTATTGATGTTTCATGTAATTAAGGGGGTGTTTGTCAACTTTTTCAAACCTCAGGAGGTAATTGAAACACACCCTCCAAACAGTACTTCTAACTACCTTCGGGGTCGGTATAAATAACCCAAAAGAAAACTATTGATGTGACCAAATCTTATCATTTCCTCTGGGGCATAGCAGGCTTCACACATTCACATTTGTTTTTACGAATGTTAAGATAGTATAAAAAAAAGTCAAGAATTAGGTACTTAGGACATACCCTAAAAAAGAAAGTACATTATGTCAATAAAATATCTCCAAATAATTAAGCCATTACACTCAAGGCCACAACAAAAAAGACTAGATCTACAACTATCATAGCGATTAACGATAGAAAGTAATAACAATTCTAGTTCATTTGAAGTTATAACATCTGATAAGGAAGGCAATGTAGTGTTGGGAATTAATTCTCATCTGACACATAAAAATTAATCCTTTTCTAAGATCACAAACACATGTTTTTACTCACACACACATCGTCAACACACAACATACAATATTTATAGATAAAAACTCTAAACTGGAGAAAAACTATTGTCGTTGTCAAAGACAACTAGACAAAAATTCACTAAGTGAAAAATTGTTACAACCACACTCTCAGTAATTTTTCTCACCCAAAAACTTAAATACAAATCAAGCTTATCTCAAATCTTTTCTCTTCTTTGGGATCGCATTTTTGGTGCATCTATTTTCTCTTTTCTAACATGCATCTATATGTAATACATTTTCTAGCATGATTTTCAAAGTCCATACCAAACTAGCTAATTTTCAAAGTCTCCACATAATTTTGCCAAATCCACCAAATAGTCTTTCTTTGACTAACAAAATCATATCACACTAACAATGAAATTTTACCAAATCCCAACAATCTTCACCTTTGGCAAAAATTCTCCACCTCTATTGGAGTAACACCAACAGTGATAATTCTCAACACAGAGAATTATCATACTCTACCATAAATAGTACACACACTTTGAATCAACCATTATAAGATTTTACCTCGGCACATGTCGAACTAATCCGCTTAAATATTATGATGCAACTTCCACGTTAGTGTTTTTGGAATTTTATCAGCCATCGATATAAATTGCACCACACCTTGCATAAATGTAAACAAATGCTCATGTGCAAAATTGTGGACCTGCTAAGAGTAACACATCCTATTTTCATGGCAACTTTTGGAGACTAATGACATGCCATGAAGATGTACATGCTCTTTCAGAGAGTATCAACATAGTCCACCTTTTCCAAACCAGACACAAAGTTAGCTTTACCGTCGGTATTTGACCTTGAGTTGTTTGCCAAACCAGCTCCACCTTTTATAAAATTTCTCTTGAGGTGCCCATATTATCCACACTCCAATTGTATTTGTAGTCTACAATAATGTTGTATTTTGAAACAATACTGTATTCTACAATAGTACCCACAAGTGTCCTAATATATATATATATATATTTTCTCTCACTCACAACTTTGAAACGACAACACTCACACATTCAAAAAACAATTCTTCACAACACTCACCCTTTCCACACACCCACCATCAAATTCAACACCCCCCCCCCCCCTTTTTCTTCTTTAAAAAAATAAAAGTCTGTCCCCCACCACTCATATCTTTCTTTCCTCAATTATTACAACTCTCAAAACCTCACATGCCCAAGGAATATTTCTCTTAATCTCTCTAAGGCTTATCATCTCCAATTTATCTTTCTCCAAATTCCTCTCCCATTCGGTAAAAAGGTATATTTTTAACTGTGAGGATCTAATTGGACTTAAATGAAAGATTGATGGTAGAATTGTCTTAAGGGCAACACATGTAAATAAATGAAAAGACATGGAAAAGAATGTCTTTAGCCAACTCACACATATATATAATATATATTGCCGTCTATACAGAGAAGGTAGTTGTCGTCTACAAATCCACTGTGCATCTATACCTTTTTCTCCAATTTTGGTGCCAAAATCCTTCATCATGTATATCAGCCCTAATCTATTCATTTATGGAGATGTATTGGAGATGAGATATAGAGAGAGATACAAGGGAGCGAGACAGAGCAGAGGAAAAAGAAAGAAAGAGTAGAAAAGAAGAGAAATATCATTGCTTGGTGAGTTGCTTTTTTAGTGTTTGTCTAGCCTTCAACAACAAAATTTGATATATTTTTTCTAATATTGCAGAGCTTCGAGAGAGAAAGAGTAGAGAAAGAGTTGTGGATCATAAGACTTAATACTGTGGAAAATAAACACTTATTTTGCTTAGGTTATCTTGTTTCTACAGATTATTGGTTTTTTAATCTTGTCTTTATGGTGAACCCAACCTTCATTGTGGGTTTTCAAAGATATGAGACATTATTCTAATTTTTTCCTTTATTGAATCTATATATGTGTTTGTTATTTCCGAGTTCTTCTTTAGGGTTATTCCTAAATATTTCAACAATGTTAGTTCTCTGATGCAACATTTTTCCCTTCAGTTGTTATGTCATGAATATTAGTTTTGTTCTTTGGCATGTATTATTTGAGCACCTACTTGTCCAGTTTCATAATCATTTCCTAGTATAAGAGAAGAACAATTAGGCAGGGGAATATGGCAGTGTTTGATTTTGATTAATTTATTCTTAACATAGTACATATAGGTTGTATTCTGATTAGGTTTAATTCGGGACTTGGAAAATTTAGTTGGGCAATTCCTTATTTTTCTTTTCTAGGGCTCTTGTGTTTCCCTTTGTGTTTGTACTTTTATTTTTATATTGCCTTTTGTTTTTAAGGTTATTGTAGATATCTTTCAACAATGTTAGTTTTATTATAGTTATGTTATAGATAGTGGTGATTTAAGTTATAGTGTTTGATTAACATAGTATCATATAGGTTGTGTAGGCCTTTCCTAGTAGTATAAGATAAGAACAATTATGCAGGGGAATGTTTTGCATTTAGGTGGTTATACTTTCCATATATATGATACCCTTAACCCATGCCATTATTTCTTTATTGCATACTTAGTTGTGGCAGGGGAATGTTTTGCATCTAGGTATAGGTATTTAAGTCCCAGACCAATATTCTAATTACCCCTGGTCTCACCCCATTTTTGGTATCTTGCTCTTTATTTTGTTATTTCATCAAATCTATGTTTGACATAAGTATAATATATTTGAAACAAACAGGCCAAGATAGGTTGCATAGCCCTTTCCCAGTATAAGATAAGAACAATTAGGTAGGGGAATATTTCAGGGGAATGTGTTAGGGGAATGTTTTTCATTTAGGTGATTATATTTTCCACATATATGGTACCCTTGTCCAAGGCAATTATTTCTCTACTGCAAACTTAGTTGTGGCAGGGGAATGTTTTGCATATAGGTATATGTATTTAAGTCCCAGGCCAGTATTCCAATTACCCTTGGTCCCACCCCATTTCTGGCATCGTGCTTTTTTACTTTGTAATTTCATCCAATATATTTTGACATAAGTGTAATAGATTTGAAAAAGAGAGGCCAAGACCAATTACTTTGGGATTGGTTTTGAGAAAACTCTACTATTCTTGTTATTTTCTATATTGTAACTGAAATCACTAATATATGTAACATAACTATAATACACATCCATTACACATACAAATAACAAATATTGTCTGTGTATTATAGTTCTATTAAAGATATTGCAACAAACAGGCCATGCCTCATTGGATCTCAGAAACCTATACAATGCAACATTTTGCCCTTCATTTGTTATGTTATGAATATTAGTTTTGTTCTTTGGCATGTATTATTTGGGCACTTACTTGTCCCGTTGCATAGCCCTTTTCCAGTATAAGAAAAGAATAATTAGGCATGGGAATATGACAGTGTTTGATTTTGATTAATTTATTCTTAAAAGAAGAACAACCTTTTGTTTTTAGGGTGATTGTAGATATATTTCACCAATGTTAGTTTTATTATAGTTATGTCACAGATATTGGTGATTTAACTTACAGTGTTTGATTAATATAGTATCATATAGGTTGCATGGCCCTTTCTCAGTATAAGATAAGAACAATTATGTTAGAGGAATGTGCCAGGGGAATGTTTTGCATTTAGGTGGTTATACTTTCCATATATATGATATAGTTGTTACACTTATAGTGAATGTGTATTATAATTATATTACATATATTGGTGATATCAGTTAGAGTGTTAGAATATGTGAGGAATGATTGTGTATTACTGTTATGTTACATATATTTAAACAAACAGGTCAGGCCAAATCACTTAGGGCAGCCCAACTAGTTTGGGATTGGGTTTGAGAAACCTATATATACCATGCACCATTTTGCCATTTTCTTTTTCTTTGGTAACATATGCATGTATTATTTAAGCACCTACTTGTCCCATCGGTTAATTATAAAATGGTAACTTTGAACATGCATGTACTGGGACCAAGCCTTATAATGAATCTGTGTTAGAGTATGTGAGGAATGACCGTCTATTATAGTTATGTTATAGATATTTAAATAAACAGGTCAAGCTCTTTTAATTTGTGATTGTATTTGAGAAACCTATACCATATAACATTTTGCCCTTCAGTCCAATTGGTTAATTATAAATGACTGAGTTGTTACCACTT
The DNA here is from genome assembly GCA_963922005.1 of Cornus suecica. Taxonomy (NCBI): domain Eukaryota; kingdom Viridiplantae; phylum Streptophyta; class Magnoliopsida; order Cornales; family Cornaceae; genus Cornus; species Cornus suecica. The sequence continues at coordinate 24,293,121 of OY998243.1, forward strand.
GTACTTGGTTTTAGCCTTATAGTGAATGTGTCTTATAGATATTAGAGATATTAGTGATTTCAGTTAGAGTTTTATAATATGTGAGGAATAACTGTGTATTATTGTTATGTTACAGATATTTAAACAAACAGGTCAGACCCAACTACTTTGGGATTGGATTTGAGAAACCTATATATCATACACCATTAACATATGCATGTATTATTTGAGCACCTACTTGTCGCATTGGTTAATTATAAAATGGTAACTCTGAACATTCATGTATTAGTACCAAGCCTTATAATGAATATGTGTTAGAGTATGTGAGGAATGACTGTGTATTATAGTTATGTTACAGATATTTAAACAAACAGGCCAAACCCTTTTAATTTGGGATTATATTTGAGAAACCTATACCATGTAACATTTATATATAATACTTGTATATTACTACTGAAATATATATATATATACACCATATAGTATAATCTAAATAATATGGTCCATTAAAATATAAGTATTAATTCTTATACAATTTATTTATTTCTTCTGTGTAGAGTAATCTATTGGGTATAAAAAGTAGACTTCTTCTCCCATCATTTGCTAAGACACCGACTCGGAGACATCTTCATCTGGTGCTAGGGCATCCGTCTTGACTCCTTATTTTTTACAGGAGTTCGATTCTGAAGACCACGCATACAAATTCTATAATGCCTATGATGGGAGGTTGGGATTCAGTATTCGGAAAGAAAATGGGAACCATAATAATGTAGAAGGAAAATTATGCTCCAGGAAATTTGTGTGTTCCAAGGAGGGTAAGAAATGAAAGGATAAACAGGACCACCTCTGCAAAAGACTAAGGATTGAGACCCGGGTGGAGTGCAAGGCCACCATGATTATCACTTTAGATCACGGGATGAATAAGTACATTGTTTCCAGATTTCTTGAAAATCACAGCAACAATCTGGTGAAGGCGGAGCTATCGTACATGTTTCCATCATAATGGACGATCACTGCGGCTTAAGCAATAGATGTTGAGATGGCTACCGATTCTAGAATTTCACCCTGAAAATCCTTTGAGTTGTCTTCCCGTGCATCCGATGGTTGAGCATCAGTCGGTTTCACGAAGCTGGATTTTCAAAATCATTTACGCCCGAGAAGACAGACTGATCTTGAAAAGGGAGAGGTTGCGTGGTTGATAAATTATTTTTATAACCAAAGATGCGAGGATCCTCTCTTCGCACATGTCGTCCAACTCAATTATGAAAAAAGGATTACAAATGTATTTTAGGCAGACTCAAAGATGATCAACAACTACTTTCTATTTAGAGATGTCGTCATTTTTTACACAACCTACAAGCTGGTGTATGGAAACCGTCCATTTGCGGTTTTCATTGAATTAAACAACCATAAGGAAACAACATTTTTTAGCTGCACCTTCATGTATGATGAAACAATTGAATCATTTTTTTGGTTGTTCAAGAGACTATTGAAGGTGATGTAAAATAAGCGGTTGATGACTATTTTTACCGATCAGGATGCAACCATGGAAAAGGCCTTGGAGATTGTGATGCTCGAATGTAAACATCTTCTTTGCACATGACACATTATGCAAAATGCGCACAAGCATGTGGGAATGCACGTGTTGGAAATTTGACCATTAAGGCTGTAATTGTTAACTTCATTTATAGGATCGAGAAGGTTCACTTGTTTGAAGTACGATGGACTAAGATGCTGGATAATTTCAATGCTCATCAGAATGCTTGGTTGGCAAAGTTATATTCGATGAAGTGCATATGGGCATATGCATATGTGAAGGGTTTCTGGACATCAGGCATGCGGTCGACACAGTTTAGCGAATCGTGCAATTCGGGATTGAAGAATTACTTGGAGAGCCAGTTCAAGTTGCCGAACATTTTTTGGCTTCTTCCGGTAGTATAAAAATATTCTTCATGATAAGAGATACAAGGAGCTTGAAGTTGAGTACTCCCTTGTCCAAAAGCTTCCAAGGTTCGTGTTCCCGTCGTCTCCCATGCTTCAACAAGTTGAAAAAGTGTATACGACAAAGATATTCCTGACTTTTCAAGAGGAATTCGTTACGGCTTGTATGGGTGAGAAGGTTCTAACACGCTATGAGCCAGACGATTCTGAAGTTAGGATATATCATGTTGGGAGGACCGATGGTGATCGCCGAATGGTCACCAAGTCGCATACTGATGATATGGTCTGCACATGTGGGAAATTCAGCAGATTTGGCATTCTGTGTAGCCATGTAATGAAGGGCCTTGTTCATGAGATATGTGTGGATTCAATTCCGCAAAGATATATCATGAAAATGTGGACAAAAAATACATGCAGTGGAATCCTCAATGAAACCAATTTAACTGACCAAGTTGCACATCCTAGACATACAATGAGGCGAAATCATAGGACATTATGTCGCTACATGAATTTCATTTTGATAGTGCAATCTTTGACGAGAAGGGGTTCCAGAATGTTTTGGCTAAGTTCAAAGCAATTGTCGATAGTATAAGCGTTCTTTCAGCTTCAAATATGAAGAACAGTTGCCCATCGCGTAGTAATATGCCGGAACCTATTATACTGGACAACGGCGAGGATACACACGTCCTATGTCCTTCTGGTCCTTCCGCCAAGGGCTTCGCTACAAGGGACAGTTATAAAGGCCAAAGGCTGAGGCATGTAGGTGATATGGAGAAAGCTATGGCTCGCAAGAAAAAGTGCCCAAAAAAATCAAAGGTTTGTCATGTCCTCAATATTATTTATAATAACTCTGTTATATAACTCTTGCTCCATGTACATAATATTAATGTTTAGGGAGACTTACCTACATAACTGAATTTCGTAGGTTGTTGGAAAAATCCAACATTCACATATACCACCACCAATGTAGTTTTAATCCAATACCTCAAAAAAGTTGAAACAGTGTGATAAAAACTTCGTCGGACCGAACACTGATTGGAAATGTCAGGGGTGAGTATGAGGTTTTAGGGATTAAACAATTAAATAGTCTATGTGTTCTCATTATATATTTGTCTAATTGTCAGAATGTTGAATTCCTGGGATGGATTTACTAGAATATGATGATCGATGAGAATTTGAAGCCCAGCTCCGACATTAAAGGAAAAAGTAAAGTAAGTACCTCGATCGATGAGAATGTGATTGTTTTTCCAAGAGCAATGTACGAAGATTGGGTTGGTCAAGAATTTTTCAAGACATGGTGCGATGATATTAAAGTGAAAGCGACAAAGGACATGCTAGGAAAGGGTAAAGCCAGTATTTCAACGGCTTTACCAGCACCGAGGACAGAATCTCCTAAAGTCGCTGATGACCTTCGTAACGTGAGTATTAAGTCTCCCTACCCTACTTATAGGATTAAATAATATTGCGTGCTCATTGTAGATTATTGCTTGGTTTAATTGTTTGGTACATTATTTTTCAAGAGCGATGTTCGAAGATTACCATGGGATTGAATTATTCAAGGATACCTATGAAAAACACATTATGAAAGGAAAAGTTAAAACCAGTGCCTCCTCGGCTAAACCAACACCAATTAAACAGAAACTTGCATCCAATGATGATGTATGGTACCCCAACTATTTAATACACTTAAATTCCTAACTTATTAGTTTAATGCTAATTGAAATTCCTTATATGACTAAAATTATAGTTTTCCAACTTTGAGGGACAAAATTTTTCATCAAGGTTGTTTGACACACCACCGTCAAATTATGCTTCTAATAGTACTGGGCAGAAAATGGTAAAATATTAATTATACCCTCTTCCCTTTTTCTGAAAATTTGAAATAAAGATTTTAGGTTGGTATGAAAGTTATAACCATACATTTTATATGCATTTCATGAAGAATACAACACCAAACGTAGAGGAAAAAACACCCATATCTGCCTTGAACCTTGCATCTATATTAGAAAATATTGCTTACAATGTTGCTCGCTACTGTTATGAGGAGAGAGTTGGGGATAAGGACAACATTAGGGATGAGGCGAAAGGTGGGGATGACCAATAATGCATCCTAGTGGAATTTTGATATATTAGTTATGTTGTATAAGTTGTATTGGGTTTCTTAGATCCTTGACCACATACCCACTTATTTTGCTAGGCATATGTAAAATAAATCACCATATTATGCAATACAAGTGTAACATGTTAAAGATTAACTGCAATTTTGTGCAACTAAATATTTAATAAAAACAGAATATGGTGAAAATAGAGTATGGTCATTTAAAAAGAATCCTATATATATGATGTTTTCAATCGAATTGAGATGTTTAGGCCATGTTTGGTAGGCGGTCTATCTGGTCTGGTCTGGTCTGGTCTGGTCTGGTCCGGTCCGGTCTGGTCTGGTCTAATATGATCTGAAAAAGTCTGTTTAGTCAGCGGTCTGGTCTTACTATTTATTTATTATTTATTATAATATTTATTTATTTATGTATTATTTATTTATTTATTTATTATTTCTTCACTTTATAATATATTTTATTATTTATATTATTAAATTATTATTTATTAATTTATAAATATATTCTATTTATTTATTATTATTTCATTATTTAATTCATTTTATTTATAAATTATTTATTCATTTTTAATTATTTAAAAATATATTTTATTAATTTAATATTAATTTATTATTATTATACTCATTTTTTATTATTATTATGAAGTATTTATTCATTATTATATTTAGTTATTATTTATTATTATATCTATTTATTATTTTTTATTATATATATTTATTATTATTATTTATTTCATTTTGTTTATTATTTATTATTTTTATTATATTTTGAAATATGTTTATGTAATTTATTATTTATTTTATTAATTTATTATTATTATTTATTATTTAGTCCATTTTTATTCTTATTATATTTATTTATTTATTATTGTATTCATTTTTTATTATTATTATATTTTATTTAATTTATTATTTATATTATTAATTATTTATTTTAAATTATTTATAAATATATTTTATTATTTATTCATTTATTTATTATTATATTCACTTTTTATTATTATTAGGTATTATTTATTTCATTTTGTTTATTATTTATTATTTATATTTTAATTTAAAATATGTTTTAATTAATTTATTATTATTATTATTAATTTATTATTATTATTTATTCATTTTTAATTATTTATAAATATATTTTATTAATAAGACTAGACCGGACCACCAGGAACCACCTTTTTTTTTTGGTCTGAAATGAGGCCATTTTGGTCTGATTTGGTCTTACTTGGTCTAACCAAAAATTTGGGAGCAATGCTACCAAACACGGTCTGGTCCCATAAAACGCAAGACCAGACCAGACCACCTAGGACCAGACCACCTACCAAACAGGGCCTTAATGAAGCCACTATGGAACGAGGAATGCTTACTTTTCGTGAACGATCATTATCTGGAAGAGCTTTTGACATGCACTTGTTATGCTACAGGGAAAATCTTGGTTGGCTTCATAATGGGAATGAGCTTATTTGAAAATATTTGTTGGTGTTTCCTTCAATGCATTCATGAATGAGAGCCAACTACTAGTCGATGTTGCCTTAAATTCTTATTTCATTATATTACTCAAGTAGTTCATTTACTTATGGTATATTATCGCATCTAATTAATCTAACCCCTTTGTAACATAATTGTAACACATTATTATTAAACTCCAAAATATCAAATTTAATAATACCTATACATCATACATGCCATTCAAAGTCAAAAAAACAAATATCCGATAATATTAACAAGACTTCAAAAAAAAAACTTTGTGAACCACATTGCGAACTACAATGATTTCCTATCCAAAGTGCCCTTCCACCCTGCTTTCTGGAAAGCATCCCTGTAAGATCATGATGTTCAAGTCACACCAGCAATGGTCATAGTCAATTGCATCTTCATTCACAATCCAAGTTTCCCAGTTTATGTCATGGGGTCTGTTGTAACATCTACGAATGTTTTCGAAGAAATTTCAGTTCCAGGATTTTTCACCAAAGAGCGGGAAAATCGACAACATTTTCTTCCTTGTAGATTTGATTACCAGCCTCAGTAAATCATGCCCCCTCACCATTTCAAAAAATGCACCCCGACTTCTTTATCAAATTCATTGGAGTGGAGCAAAGCGATGTAGACGGGGTAGAGAGACTGGTTGCCATTCATCACTAACCTGGCCAACTCTCTCACTTCGTTAAACACCACCTAATTGACCTGTACCTAGGGACGGAGCCGAAAATAATGTTATAACATTTAAAATTCAGAATTAAAGCATCTTGATGAACAAATAATCGGGATATTATACAAAAAAAAATCATTTGATGAAGAGCATCTTGACTTCAATATAACATTTACCAACACTTTTACTACTCGATTGAAGTGATGAAGAAATATTTTGTTATTTTAAAATAAAAATGAAAAATATAAAATACAATTGTGAAAAAAATTGCAGTTAGAAGTTACCACTCCGCGATAAAAAGTTTCCTTCGAATCACCCATTTCAAAGCATTGCCTTAAGTATCTCAAAGCCGCCGATCTGGCATGGATTAGGAGAGCATCAATCAACACATTGATGGCATTGTCGAGTCACTCCCATGGAGCATTGCTCTCTTTATCCCCCCTCGCAGATTCCCTATAAAAAACATTGGAGGAATCGACCGGAGAAAATAGGATTTAGATAGATCAAATACTAAACGAGGAGAACATACCAAGCAACATATGAGTCATAGTAGGGGAAACACATCTTATGTACGCGCATATTAACATCATTAATCAATGGCTGCAAGGTATCCCTATCCATGGCTTACACAAACTGATCTTAGGATTTATGATAGTCAGAAGACAATAAGGAATGAAGTTAAGGACAATGGACACCATTGTATCCATATATATAGGCAGTAATAAAAAATATCAAAGGTGGCACCTTTTCCTAATCAACCACTTCCAATATGTGTCAAATCATATACGACCCATGTAACACCCCGTGTTATTTTCCTTTTTCCTGAAATTATATTTAATTTAATTTCGATAATGACGTCACTTGTTATTGACGTATTGTTTATTCTTGGTATTGGGTACCTGTAAATTTTTCGCGTTTAGTTTTAAAAGTCGACTGGATGACTTTACGTTTTCTCCTGGACGACTACGCGAATTATCGTTATCGATTACACGGTCTCGTTTCGACGTTAGTTTATTCGACGTTTAATGATTAGCGTTTCAATTGGATGACGACACATTTTAATTGGTCGGGCTTGTTTAAGTGTTCCGACGTTTGGGTTTCTACCCCGATATATTTTATTGGGCGTCCCGTTATTATTTTGGACTTACGAGATTATGTTTGGACGTTCCCGGTATTTATTGGGATTTATCGTATATATATATATTTAATTGTAATTATATATATATAGTTTTGGGGGTTATTTCGTAATTATAGATAAATAGAGGGCTAGTATTATAATTTGGGAAGCTATTGTCACATTTATTTCTTTTGGTCACATGGCATGTCACATGAGCCTATTGACAATTAGGTTGTACAAAATTAAATTTTAGGATATATATATATATTAAATAAATATGATATATGTATATGTATACGTGCATCTTCTCCTACACTACTGCTGAATGACCACTTCTTTCCTCCTTCTCCACGACGGAACCACCTCTTCTCCTCTCTTCATGCACGGCTGATGCGGCAGCACCTCTCTACCTCCATGATCGCCGGCAAGAGAGTCGGCTGAAAGGGTGGTCGCTAGCGGGCGGCAACACGCAGAGTCGCCGGACTGTGAGAGCTGCGGCTGGAGCAGGGCTGTGGACGGCGGCGGTTCGCGGTGGTCGGCGAGGCTAGCAGGTGGTGGTCGCGCACGGTGGCGCAGGGCGGCGTCGGTGGTGGCGCAAGGGACGGCCAGCGCAGAGACGCGCGTGAGCAGGGACGTGTCCGGTTGGGCTTCGGCCAATTTTTCGGCGACCTTCCGGTGATCGGTTTGAGCCGATTTTCGGTGAGTAGCTCCGTATATACATGGTATTCGATATATATTAATTTCATGATTTTAGGATTAACGATTTGTCCGGAAATCGCAATTATAGGTTATAGTTTCCGTTTGGGGTATTTTAGATTTAACCCAATTAATTAACCAAATATTAATGGGCTTCGTATATATCGTATAGGTTGTCGAGACGGACATTTCGATATATTCGAAATAATTATCGGACGAATTTGGTCGGCGGGCTTCGTGTTCGGGCGCCGGTACTGTGCTGTTTGGACTGTTCGGTAACGTATAAATTAGGTGGGAAACTTTATTTCTCACTCCGCATTATTGAAGTAGTTTAGGGGTGCAAAACCCTTATTTAATTTATTATAGATATATTAAATTGCTAGTTTAAATATCTATAAATTGTTTAGGATCAGAATGTGGCTTAGGAATTAATTTAAGAAAATCTATTAAATTATTCCTATATGATTAAATAATATTCTTATTTAAATTAAATAAGAATAGACGGCTTAGAAAACCCTTACGAATTTAAATGGGTTAGTATAGAGATTCGTAAAGCTTAGACGACGTGCTAGGTTCTTTTTGGAATACGTGAAATAATTGTTTAAATCATTTTGAAAAGGCATATTAATTGAAAATGAGATATTTTCTAAAGAATTAAAAAGAAAATATATTTTTGGAGAACATGAATTATATATGAAATTGTTTTCATATAGTTTAAATGCTTTATTGTATTTTTAAAAGCATGTAAAGAGATTTGAGAATTTTTGTTGATATTATCATGTGGATAATTACATAAATATGATGCATGATATATTTATGTTGAGATGTGATTTGATTGTACACCATGTCGTGTGAGCACATGGGTGTTGGTGCGTGTAGTGCACGGTTTCACCATTGACAGAGAGAGTTCATTTGGTGTGGTCTACTTCATTTCGTGTGGTTTATGAGTAGACGTTTGTGTCGGATCATCACAACAACTGGCCAGGAGGTATCACGCCTACGGAACTAAAAAGCCGACAAATGTGAGTTAGGAGTCCAGGTAGAGGCTCATGTTCTTGACTCAAGGGTAGTCATGGCGTACGGAGTTGCAAGTTGGGCTCTCGTACAACCGTCTTCCTTGTTGAAGTGATAAAGAGAAAAATCACTTGGGAAAGGTCGGTGTGGTAACTCTACACTATGATGAGTGGACAGAGTTTGTATCCGTTGCCCTTGGGAAGGGTGTGTTGTGTGTGAGTATCACGTGGGGTGTTGAGTCACATTACACTGCACACTGTTTATGTGATCTCGTTTAACATGTATATGTGCTATATTACATGTGATGTTGGAGCATGCTAGTTATGAATATTGTGAATTAAATTCATATTTTATAAATGCTCAGATGAAAATGAATAATGTGAAACAAGCCTTTAAATGAGAAAATCATTATAGTATAAATGAAACATATAATCTTTATACTTGTGTTATATGCTTTTATGCCTTTGAGGGAGGTTAAGTGTATTGACGTAGTAATCTCTGTGAGTAGTTGAGGCTACTGGTGGATGTGGAGTTGATTTTGATTTGTGGCCTTAGAGAGGACTGTTAATTGTTTTGTGGTTGTAGTTAGTTGTGTGATACCTTTAGAGATTTGAGGTCAGTGATTGACTTAGTATCAATTGTGATTGAGGCCTTAGATAAGGCGGTTGATGTGATTGTGGTCTTAGTGGATGTGGTAGTATAGACCTTTAAGTGTTTTTCATTCTTTTGAGGAATGGGTAGAGGTTATGATTGAAGTAATTTCATTAAGTACTTAGGGTACTGTAGCGTGGTTTCTAGTGCTTAGTTCATTCCCCTAAGCATTTCTTGTACAGTGTTTATACACTAGTACGTGGCCTTTGACTTACATGTCATTCCTTGACTCGTTGGTTACGGCGTGGTGCCGAACCTCTTCCATGTGTTGTCGTTTGGTTTCGTGAGGTTGGGAACGGACAGTTGTGTTCCGTGAAACCAATGTAGTACTCTTCCTTTACCGTCCTCTCGGACATTATAGGAATCCATAGAGTTGTGTTTTCTCTTATTGGCTGTCATTTCGAAAACGGTGTTTCCTAAGTTTTGAAGTAAACTCTTGTATTTAAAAGGAAAAACCCGTTTTCGCCTACCCCCGTATAAATGAAAAGTTTTAATACTTATAAAATGATCTTGTGATCTTCTTTGAAATGATTTTCAACTTGTAAAAGCCAGTGATGGCAACTGACGGAGACCGGGGGCAAGACGGTCATTTTTACTATGTGGTTCTTAAAAGTAAAACCATTTTATTATTTTCTTGGGATTCTGAGATTTCGAGACTTCTTTCTCAATATCTTATCTTGTAGAGTTTTGAAAGGTGTTCCATTGTTTCACCTTTGTTTCCTATCATGCTAAGTCTCGGATTGAGGCTTGTTGTTGTTCAGTGCACACATATAGTGTTGCCTTTCCCTTTTCTGGGTTGTTGGTATCACCACCTAGGTGATATGAGTTTTTCTTACGTTAGGGGCACGGATACCAAAGGGATTGGTTCGAGTTTGAAAACTTTTTTCTTAAAAACTATTGAATCTCTGGGATTCATCTTTTTATTACTTCCACTCTCGGCCATTCGTTTTTGGTTTCCTTATTCCCTCTTGGTGTTCTTTCCTTGTTCACTTGTGGTGTTTTAACCTTGACATTGTTGTCTCGGTTATCTGTTGGTTTAGCATTGGGAAGTCTTTTCCTTTTCTTTGTTTCGGTGACCATTGGGTGGTCGTTCTGGTGAGTTGAGTCTGTGTACTCTAGTGATTTGATTGGGTGGTCTTCCTCGCCTACAGTGAGAGTGTTAGTGATGTGATTGACCCTATTGGTGATAGTATTATGAGGTCGATATGATTTATGATATGGTGATATGATTGAGGTTTGTTATATATATATATATATATATATATTGTACATTTACAATATATATATATAGATGACGGTCGTGTTAGTACGCAAGGACGTGAGTACTTTTCCTCCTGTGTATCGGGGAGTGAGTTATGAGTATTCCTTGGTACTAGTGGTGGATTTTGATCCCTGTGGATATTAGAGGTGAGTGTGTTTCCCCTCTGTTTAGATTTTCTGGTTAGCATTGTGAGCGCTGGATGATTGGTTAGATTTGACCTTAGTGTCGTGTACCTAGTGTACGTTGGTGAGAGTAGTGTAGACTACTGGTGTTGGGTACTTGGAGTACGAGTCTTAGAGACTCATGTTGTGTATTTATATATATATATATGTGTAGATATATATATATATATATATATTCCCTATATACTTATGTATACTCGTTTACGATAGTATATGAGCGTGTGACTTGGGTTTGCATGGATGGGACTAGTTGGGCTATATTTATATCTTATTAGACGGTTTGGCTTTACTTAAACTATCAGAGGATGTGGTAGTTAGGATATCTTTTCCCACTGAGCTTATTTGCTCACGGAGGGAATTTCATTGGCCCCCCTGGTATTCCACGCCAGGTTGCAGGAATTATACGGCTATGGGCAGGATGCAGTGCAACGGCAGTTTCCTTGGTTTCCTTGTTACAGGTTTTGGAGTTGCGTTGGGTGATGCGGTTACGGTTGCAGCACGACTGGGTTTGGGGACGATAGGTATCCGCTTTCAGTTTCTCTACCCATTGTTATGGGATTGTTATGTATTCTCTTTTGGGAGCCAGTCTGTTGGCATATCCCTATTGATGTATTCTTTACTTTCCTGTATTTATTCTTTCAGGATGTATTGTATTTATTCTGTACAGTTGACGCTTTTCTGTATTCTTATTCGAGCATTTGTGGCTCTGTTGATATTAGAGGGTTTGGAGGGGTTTTGGTTTCTTTCCACTACCTCGGCCCTATTAGGATTGATGAATGTGGGGCTTGGAAGCCATTGTGATTATTGAATTGCTTTGGGCAGGTTATTGTGTTGTGTTTGGTTGTCCGGATGTTCCATTTACAAACGGAACTCTGCCGGATTTTCGTTAGATTCCGCTGCTTAGTTTTATTGGTCATTTGGGTATGGAATATACCATTTCTATCATTAACCCATGTGTTTTCTTGGTTAATGATGTCTTAGTTGGTCATTCGTATTAAGGATCACATCTTGGATACCTTGGATGTCCCAGTTCGGGTGTCTGTTGGTATCTAAGGATACTATTGTGTTTCTAGTATTCGTGTTGGCATGGAGTATATTCTTATTGTTATTCCATGTACCTCTTTGTTATTGTTGACTCTAGTAGTCGCTTGGTTTGCGTCACCCTTTAGGGGCGTGACAGCATGGTATCTGGGCATTCATTGCAACCCTTTGTGGGTGTTTGATGACTGAATGTCTTTTGGTTCTCGTTTCTTTTTATTTCCGCAATCACTCCCTTAGCTCTTAGGCTCGGGTTTCGGAGTCCTAGGAATTCGGGGCGTGACAACCCATCACTAACCCATAGACTTTTCAAATTGCCGTATTTTTTGACATTTTATTTTATATTAATCTATTTTTGTAGGGAATATGTGGAAGAGAGTTGATGAGGAAGGTTTTAGAGGGAAAATTCTTGTTTGGGAGACGGGTATGGGAGATGGCGTCGTTTGGTGGAAGATGACGAAGGTGTTGGAGGGTGAGAGGTTTTAGTCCATGATGAAGGAATTTACTGTGTGCGATATTGGGCCGGTACTCTTGTTTATAAACTCCAAAGGGCGCAATAAAAACTAAAAATTGAGGGCTATCAGGCTTGTTAAATAATGGCCTGCAACTGGCCAAATAATTCCCCTTGTCCAATTACAAACTCAAAATTTATCCAGAGGAGGCTTGCTAAGTTAAGGCCCGCAAGTGGCCCAATAATTTTCGTTAATACCAATATCAAATCTTAAAATATTAAAAACAAATTACTACTAAATTGAATTGGGGATTTAGCAAATTGAAATTAATTTAAGTCTTATAGATTGGTTATTTACTTGATTAAAGTTAATTTAACTCTTATAGATTGGGATTTACACGATTGAAGCCAATTACACTAAATTGAATTGATGATTTACTTGGTTGGAGTGAATTTAACTCTTATAGATTGGGGATTTATTTGATTGAAGCCTTTTACACAAAATTGAATTGGGGATTTACATTAAATTGAATTGGGGATTTACTCGATTGAAGTTAATTTAACTCTTATAGATTGGGGATTTATTCGATTGAAGTCTTTTACACTAAATTGAATTGGGGATTTACTCGATTGAAGTTAATTTAACTCTTATAGATTGGGGATTTACTTGATTGAAGCCAATTACACTAAATTGAATTGGGTATTTACTCGATTGAATTTAATTTAACTCTTATGGATTGGGGATTTACTCGATTGAAGCCAATTACATTATATTGAATTGAGGATTTACTCGATTGCAGTAAATTTAACACTTATGGATTGGGGATTTACTCGATTAAAACCTATTACACTAAATTAAATTGGGGATTTACTCAATTGAAGTTAATTTAACTCTTATAGATCGAGGATTTACTCGATTGAAGCCAATTACACTATATTGAATTGGGGATTTACTCGATTGAAGCCAATTACACTATATTGAATTGGGGATTTACTCGATTGCAGTTAATTTAACTCTTATAGATTGGGGATTTACTCGATTGAAGCCAATTACACTAAATTGAATTAGGAATTTACTCGATTGAAGTTAATTGAACTCTTATAGATTGGGGATTTACTCAATTGAAGTTAATAAATTGAATTTGACACGATTTTGCCAAGTTACCGTGTAATGTCTCATTTTGTCAGCTTTATGATGAACTAGGGAATTACTTGATTGAAGCCAATTATACTTAATCGAATTGGGGAGTTCGCTACTATGAATTGGATTTTGATGAGTATCTGATCCGATTATTCGGATTTGAATTTAATATTTAAATATTAATTGTTAATTCTATTTTATTTTTATATTGTAAGTAAACTTATAAATATTGAGTAATAAATATAGTATAATAATATATATTCATATATATATGATACATATATATTTCAGTTCATTTATTGAAATGGTAAGTTAATGACTAGAGACTTATTATTTAGCAAACACCCACCACAAACTCATTAGTGATAGGCGTCAAATATTAGTCATTTTGACCCCTTAACTCACTATTGTTACGTTATTTCATTCCATTATATGGTATTTTTATGTTGTTTGCGTGTTAAAGCATGTTTCAGGAGCTTAATGAAGAAATCGAGCTAACTTCAGTGAATTAACTAAAGAGTGTGTTCTTTCTATCCAAGAGGAGAGTCAAAGAGACAGTCCGAGACAAAAATGGCTCCCGAAGGGCAAAAACATCATTTCCAGAAGTCGTCATCTTCAGTAAAAAGTATCTTGGGTACAAGACGGTCACTTTGGTGCATTCACGGAGAAAATTTGTTTTCCATAAAATACTTACACTTTTGCCTATGCTTTCAGTTTTAAAAGGTGGTTGGAAATCACATTTCTACGGTTGGACCTACGCTAGGAGGTACGCTTGGGATCCATGGTTGAAGCATAGGCCATGTACGCTTCAAGCATAAGTGCGGCAACTTTTTATGGTTTTTCGATGGATTTTTCCTGTTTTAACCCTAGTTTGAATGGAAGACAGGCCTGCGACTCCAGACCTCTATATAAATATATATACAATTATATATATATATATATCAGATTTTAGGTTTTGCATAAAGTTAAGAGTGAAAAGACTGAAAAGGGTCTCTCTATACCATTGCCTATATATACACGATCATATATCAGTATAAGTGGTGGTTGGTAGAGACATTGAGGTTAGTGTTAGTTTTTGGTGAGACGTTCATTCAGAAAGGTTTATTCATTCAGACTTGCTACTATTGAGAGCCATATTCAAATCTAGAGATCCGGAGAAGAATACCATATAGAGTGTTTCTACATCAACGATACAGTCACCTTTTTCTATGGCTAACTAATTCAGTATCTAGGGTTTTTTTAGCGAAACCCTAGCCAAGTAATGTAGTTCTTTCATTGTTTTTAATTGTAACAAGGGGAAATTATTGACCATACTGTGATGATTATAGTGATTAAGAGATCGTACTGACTAGTAATATAAAATTATATGTTTGTTCTAAATTATTATCTAAGATGGAATGAATATATTATTTTGTACAATTATGATTATTCACTATGGGCTGGAACTCGGATACTTAATCATGTTTTTTTACACAATTGGTATGTACTAGTTAGGTCAGTCACGAGATGGGTTGTTGTAATCCGGTTGATGGTACTCCTTTTTCGAGTCGTATTTAGCTATTTGCGGTATGACCTGATTCACAGTTATGGATCACCCTCATACAATTGATATAGTGAGGAACTATATTATGTTGTATGTGGTGGAGTGATGAAAACCTTAGTTTTCTCTCTCATCTGAATCACAACCAGTAGTGAGGAACTCTTTTTTTTGTATGAATATCATGCTTGGTTATTCTTCGCCTTAACCCTATTTTGCTGTTTTATTTTTCCAGGGTTCAATGCATATGAAAACGACTTGTTTTTTTGCTGGGGTAATTAATATTAAGTAATTGGTTTTATGTTGTTTTTTGGTTAGGTAATATTAACTCATTGGTTTTATGTTAGGTTTTCAACTTAGGTAATATGAATATTACTTGACTTAGCTTCTTTATCTTTCTTTGTCGTTGAACCTCTTCAGCCATCTAAATTAACAAGGGAAATTACCAGATGATGATTTTAGTTAAACCTATGTTACAACTGCTGGTGATTTCAGATAATATGTATCATATCCCAAATATCAATTTCAATACTATGAATTGGTGATTTATTTACTCCTTTACTAGTACGGTAAATTCCAAGGAATTTTTGAAAACATATCTTTATTTTGTTTTGTAAAATATATGTCTCAATATTTGGTGTTTATGGGTTTAGGGCATTTTAACTTTTCAGTAATATGAATTACGCGTATGTTACAACTGATAGTGGTGTCATCTACAACTGAGTCCCCATACATTTTTCGTTTGTTTTGCTATTTTTTATTGAATGTGGATATTTTCTTATAACTGAGTTCAAGTTCTTGAATTTAGATGAACTTAAAAAGTTTATGCTAAAAAATTTAAATTACAATGTACAGTTGAACATGAAAAAGATTATGTTAATTTTTTTAAATTACAAGGTATAATAGTAAACAAAATTAGATAATTAGATGGATTAGGGGAATTATGTTTAGTTAGGCCTGAAAGGAGTTGTATTTGGGCGGGAATGATGTTTTTTTAAAATTGAAATTGCGGTTTTAATTACTCGGGAATTGTGTTTGATGAAATTTCAAATTTATATATATTTTCCATAATAGGCGGGAATGTTGTTTTACATTTGGCGGGAATTGTATTCAACTTTTTATGGGAATATGGTTATACATTGGGTGGAAAATGGTGTTTATGCTTAATTTTGTTACAGTGATTGGTAAAATTTTACAGATCAATAATTTAAAAAATAGAGTGGTGAACAATCAATATATAAAATAATATGTAATAAGTAAGAAGGAAATGTGATTCAACAGATTATCAAAATAACAGGTACATCATAGAGTAATTGCATCATCTTACAAACCAACATTAACACTGGATCACCAATCCTCATTATCTTCATCATATCCATGGTTCACAAGTGGATTGTTATCACAATGGTCCAACAAGTGTACATAGCCACGTTATAAAAAATTATAGTACAGACACTTGGTTTGAAATTCGGAACAATCCCAATATATATCGCGACTAGTGAATGCCCATACATAATAATCTATAAGGCACTTGTGACATTGTCCATCACAAAATATGTATGGTTCAATGTACGGTAAATAATGTTCTTCATTAGTACATAGTCACAATGGTAAACCAAACTTTTTGAATATTGGCCCTCTCTCCTCCATCATCAAAAATACCATTTCAACCATTAGCTTGTAAATCCTTACTTCGGCTAGCGACTGCTTATGCATTTCAGTCAATGTCCAAACACCGAGATGGACAATGTCACGAGAATCATTCAAGCACAAGGCAATACCCCATGCAAATTGCGAAGGCCGATGTCCTGATTTTATAAGACTCTTCAAAGCCTTATAACCTTTTATGTGCAACCGCTCGTCCTTACAGTTAAAAAAATTAATCAATGCAACTATGAATCCCGCATTCTTATTACCTGACTGACATATTTCTTGGAACAGCCCACCACCATATTTATAAGGAAGAACACGAAGACATGCAACAAATGAAAAGTTGCGGCGAACAACCTTGAACTTACCCAATATATTCAAAGTTGTTGAAGTGCAAAAAAATGGAATACAATTAAATAATAATCAAGTATGTCACAATATAACGTATATGTGCTTAGTGTGTTATATTTATGTTACACAATATAGTGATGTATGTCATAGTTTCAAAATATGCTTTATCCATTCACTTGTGCATTACATATATATGCATTGCGATCTCTAAATACATATTACATCCATGAAAATAAGCCATACCACTTTCAAAGATTAATCAAGCTTCTATAAGAGTTGGTTGCAAGCTTAGCACAGATCAAGGCTTGACAATCGTGGGGGAGAAGATCCATGGTATTTGAAAAGAGTGTAATAGTGTTTTTTATGAATGGATATAGTTAAAGTGTTTTAGAAGTGGAAGATGGATTTAGATATATATTTACCATACATGTATTTATTAATGTGAGGTTTCCCATACATTTTAGGTGAGTTTTATGAAGTGTTGATGGGATTTGGAAATGATTGGTGCATTACACTTAGGATGATTATTAAACTGGTGCATTGGACTTAGTGTTGAAAGTTAATTTTATTTTAGGGTTTTTTTGGGGGTGGAAAGAGTGTTTTTAATATTGGATTTAGTTGAATAGGCCCAACTCAGTTGAAGTGGCCCAAGTGTGCCAATTTTAAAAAGTGGTCCAACTCAGTTGAACTAGCCCAATTGTTCACATTTGCAAAATTGACCATTATACAGCAACTTCGAAAATTTGACTGTTATACAGTGTTTAAAAAATATGGTCGTTGGTGTTGTGCTACTTATATATATCATCCATGTCTCACTTTCTTTGTATATACTTGAGTTCTATTTGATATAATGGTCTTGGTTCAAACACCTTAATTCATTACTCGTTCAAGAGTTTTATACCAGTAATCCATGTCGGCATCCTCCAGTAATGGTAACAAGCACCGATCAGTTCCCAGACTGTACATATGCGACCACCATATAGTTCATCTTCGATCAACTACACAAAAAATCCTAGCAAGCTGTTTTGGAGTTGTCCTTATCGTGATTGTGGGTATTTCGATTGGGATTCAGGAGATCCAGCACCAACATAGGCACAAACACAAGCACCCACAACTGAGATATCCACATAACCACAAGCTGCCAGAAATGTCGATATAAACAAAATATTGAGCATGAAACTAAGAGTAGAAACATAAGTGAATGCCAATATTGAGATATACAACATGATATTGAGAGCTACAATTATTATTGTTGTTCTTCTCACCATTTTATGTCTACTAAATCTCATCATCTTAAGTATTGTATTGAGCCTATAGTTATTTAAATGTAAGCTTTCTATGCTAAGTGTTGTATCGAGCCTATGTTATTTGAAATAAATAAAGGGATGGTTATTAGACTTTAGATATGTAACACCCCGTGTTATTATCCTTTTTACTGAAATTATCTTTGATTTAATTTCTGTAATGACGTCACTTGTTCTTGACGTATTGTTTATTCTTGGTATTTGATACCTGTAAATTTTTCGCGTTTAGTTTTTAAAGTCGACTGAACGACATTGCGGTTTCTCATTGACGACTTCGAGAATTCTCGTTATCGATTACGCGGTATAGTATCGATATTAAATGTTTAGTGCTTCGATTGGATGACGACACATTTTAATTGGTCGGGCTTGTTTAAGTGTTCCGATATTTTGGGTTTCTACCCCGATATATTTAATTGGGCGTCCCGTTATTAATTCGGGTTTGCGAGATTACGTTTTGGGGTTCCCGGTATTTTTCGGGATTTATTGTATATATATATATATTTAATTATATATATATATAGTTTTGGGGTCATTTCGCAATTACGGATACTTGAAGGGTCAGTTTCGCAATTATGGACATTTAGAGGGTTGCTTTTGCAATTAGGGCATATATGTGTATATGTATATACAGGTCTACTGAGCTCCTTCTCCTACACGACACCACTCCCATTTCTCTTCATTTCTTCTTCGTTTCTTCTCCACGACTGAAGCAGCTCCCTACTTCTCCATCTTCGGTCGCCGGTCATGGCGAGAGAGAGAGAGAGAGAGAGAGAGAGAGGAGCGGCTGGAGAGAGAGACCTCGGGTTGTTCTCCATGGCAGACGCGGCTGCGCAGCTGGAGCAAGGGCACGGCGGCGGTCGGCGACAGCATGGTGGTCGTCGGTTGGGCGAGGCGGCGGCGCGGGAGGCCGTGGTGGCGTAGGGTGGCGCCGGACAGAGCTGGGCTCGCGCAGGGGAGACGCGCGTGGGCAGGGGCGATCCGGCTGGGCTTCGGCCAATTTTTCGGCGACCTTCCGGTGATCGGTTTGAGCCGATTTTCGGTGAGTAGCTTCGTCTCTACCATGTATTCGTTATATATTAATTTCGTGAATTTAGGATGAACGATTTGCCCGGAAATCGCATTTATAGGTTATAGTTTTCGTTTGGGGTATTTTTGATTTAACCCAATTATTTAACCTATTGTTAACGGGCTTCGTATATATCGTATAGGTTGTCGAGGCGGACATTTCGATATATTCGAAATATTTTTCGAACGACTTTGGTCGGTGGGCGTTATATTCGGGCGCCGGTACTGTTCACGGTGGGCCCGAAACGGCTGTTCTGTAAGCGTAATCTCAGGTGGGAAATTATATTTCTCACTCTGCATTATTGAAGTAGTTTAGGGGTGCAAAACCCTTATTTAATTTAATATAGATATATTAAATCGTTCATTTAAATATCTATAATTCGTTTAGAATCGGAATAGGACTTAGGAATTAATTTAAGAAAATTAATTAAATTATTTCCTACGAGATTAAATATATTCCTAATTGAATTGAATAGGAATAGGCGGTTTAGAAATTTCCTTGAGAATTAAATGATTTAGTAGAGATTCGTGAAAACTTAGACGTTGTGCTAGGTTCCCTTGCGAGACGTGAATTAATTGCTTTAATTATTTTAAAGGCATGATAAGGGAATTTAAAATATTTTCTAAAGAATTAAAGAAAATATATATTTGAAAACATGAGTTGTATATGAAATTGTTTTCATATGATTTAAATGCTTTATTGTATTTTAAAAGCATGTTAGAAAGAGATTTCGAGAATTATATTGGATTCATGTGGATATTATATATAAATATGATGCGTTACATATTTATATTGAGAGATGATTGTCATTGAAACCTAGATGCATATAGTGTTGGTATATGCGGTTTATGAAATCATATTTATGTTGATGCATGATTGTCATTTGGACCTGGATGCATATTGAGAATATCATGTAGTGTTAAATCATGGTATTGGTATATGTGGGTTGTGAAATCATGTGGGGTGTCTTTGTGTCGAATCGTCGCAACAACTGGCCAGGGGGTGTTCCCATCCTACAGAATAATGAGCTGTGAATGGGGTATAGGGTGAGTCGTCTCATTCTCGAAGTCGCGGGTCGTCTCGTGCATTCGTGTTGACGAATCTTTGGTCACGGGTCGTCTCGTGCAAACCGTCTTCCTTGTTGAAGTGAGAAGTTTCAAAATCACTTGGGAAGTACCGGTGCGACCCTCTGTTAGCTCATATTTATGGGTAGAGTGCGTATTCGTTAACCTATGATAGGGCAAAGTGTGGTGTTGAGTCACATTATATTTGCATGGCATTTATGTGATTTCATTTGACATGTATACGTGAGATTATTACATGTGTTGTTGGAACAGGTTTATTATGTGTTATTATTGCCTGTTGGATTTTTGGAGCATGTTATGTATGAATATTGCGAATTTAAATTCATATCTTTGTAAAATGCTCAGTTGATAATGATTAACGTGAAAGAAAATGATTACATGTGGTAATAGATCAAGTATAATGAAATGCTTATTTTATACTTGTGAGTATATATATACTTTCGTACCCTTGGGGGAGGTTAAGTATATTGGCATAGTGACCTTTGTGGTTAGTGATGAACTGCAGAAATGATTTGGAGTTGATGCCTTAGAGAAGGCGGGGTTAATAGTTTGGTGATTGTGGTTGGCCGTGTGACCTTGTTAGAGATTGGAGGTTAGAGATTGATTTTAGTATCAGTTATGAATTGGGGCCTTCGAGAAGGCGGGTGATGAGATTGTGAGTTGTAGTATGGACCTTTAGGTGTCTTTCACTTTTGAGGAATAGACTATCAACTGTAGTCGAGATTTTGATTGGTGAGAAGAGGTTATGGTTGAGTGACTTTATTAAGTACTCGAGGTACTGTAGTTTGACAGACTTGGTTCTAGTGCTTAGTCCCTTCCCTTAAGCATTCCTGGTACTGTGTTTTGTACACTAGTACGTGGTCGTTGACTTGTATGTCATTCCTTGAGTTGTCGGTTACGGTGTGGTGCCGAACCTCTTCCTCGTGGTGTCATTTGAATTGGTGGAGTTGGAACGGATGGTTGTCTTCCGTGAGTCCAACGTGTTGCTCTTCCTTTACTGTCCTCTCGGACATTACAGGAATTCATAGCGTTGTGTTTCTCTTATTTGACTGTCATTTCGAAAACGGTGTTTTCTAAACTCTTTGTATTTAAAAGGAAAAACTCGTTTTCGCCTACCCCCGTAGCAACTAAAAGTTTTAACACTTTATAAAATGATCTTAGGATCTTCTTTAAACAAAGATTTTAACTTCTAAAAGTCGGTGATGGAAACTGACGGAGACCGGGGGCAAGACGGTCATTTTTACTATGTGGTTTCTTAAAAGGAAAACTATTTTATTACTTTTCTTGGGATTCTGAGATTTCGAGACCTCTTTCTCAATATCTCATCCTGTAGAGTTTCGAAAGGTGTTCCATTGTTTCACCTTTGCTTCCTATCATTTCTAAGTCTCGGGTATGAGGCTTGGTGTTGTTCAGTGCACACATATAGTGTTGCCCTTCCTTTCTTCTTGGTTTTTGACGTCACTACTTAGGTGATTCGAGTTGTTCCACATGTTGTGGGCATGGATACCGAGTGGATTGGGTTCCTTGTCCAAGTGTTCTCCTTAAACACTTGTGGTGTTTTAACCTTGACATTGTTGTCTCGGTTATCTGTTGGTTTAGCATTGGGAAGTCTTTTCCTTTGCTTTGTTTCGGTGACCATTGGGTGGTCGTTCTTGTGAGTTGAGTTCGCGTACTCTTAGTGATTTGATTGGTGGTTTTCCCTCGCCTACAGTGAGAGCGTTAGTGATGTGATTGACCCTATCGATGATAGTATTATGAGGTCGATGTGATTTATGGTATGGTGATATGATTGAGGTGATCTAGCCTTTAAGAGGTAGATTTTCCTTAGGAATGGGATGAGGTTTGTATTATATATATATATATATATTGTACATTTACAATATATATATATATATATATATATATATATAGACGATGATTGTGTTAGTACGCAAGGACGTGAGTACTTTTCCTCCTGTGTTCTCGGGGAGTGAGTTATGAGTATTCCTTGGTACTAGTGGTCGATTTTGATCCTTGTGGATGTTAGAGGTGAGTGTGATTCCCTCTGTTTAGATTTTCTGGTTAGCGTTGTGAGCGCTGGATGATTGGTTAGATTTGACATTAGTGTCGTGTACCTAGTGTACGCTGGTGAGAGTAGTGTAAACTACTGGTGTTGGTACTTGGAGTACGAGTCTTAGTTGTACATTACAGACTCATGCTGTGTATTTATTCTTATATATATATATATGTGTGTATATGTATGTATATCCCCGTTATATACTTACGTACGGTAGTATATGAGCGTGTGCCTTGGGTTTTGCGTGGATGAGATTAGTTGGGCTATATATATATCTTGCTAGATAGTTTAGCATTACCTAAACTGCCAGAGGATGTGGTAGTTAGAGTATCTTTTCCCACTGAGCTTATTTGCTCACAGGGGAATTTCATTCGCCCCCTGGTATTCCACGCCAGGTTGCAGGAAATATACGGCTATGAGCAGGATGCAGTGCAACGGCAGCTTCCTTTTGTTTCCTTGTTACAGGTTTTGGAGTTGCGTTGGGTGATGCGGTTACGGTTGCAGCACGACTGGGTTTGGGGACGATAGGTATCCGCTTTTAGTTTCTCTACCCATTGTTATGGGATTGTTATGTATTCTTTTTTTGGGAGCCAGTCTGTTGGCATATCCCTGTTGATGTATCCTTTAGTTCCTGTATTTCTTCTTTCTGATGGTTATTGCATTTATTTTGGACAGCTAGGTGCATTTCTTGTATTCCTATTCGAGCATTTGTGGCTCTGTTGAGTTTAGAGGGTTTGGAGGGGGTTTTGTTTCTTTCCACTACCTCGGCCCTAGTAGGATTGATGAATGTGGGGCTTGGAAGCCATTGTTATTATCGAAATGTTATTGGCAGGTACTTGTGCTGTGGTTGTGTATCCGGATGTTCCATTTACAAACGGAACTCTGCCGGATTTTCGTTAGATTCCGCTGCTTTGTTTATTATTCATTTGGGTATG
Source organism: Cornus suecica (assembly GCA_963922005.1). Taxonomy (NCBI): domain Eukaryota; kingdom Viridiplantae; phylum Streptophyta; class Magnoliopsida; order Cornales; family Cornaceae; genus Cornus; species Cornus suecica. Next base: position 24,316,841 of record OY998243.1, read on the forward strand.
AAATATACCGTTCCATCATTATTCCATACGTTTTCATGGCTAATGATATCTTAATTGGTTGTTCATCATAATGATCACATCCTGGATCCCTTGGATATCCCAGTTCGGGAGTCTTAGGAATTTAGGGACGTGTCAGCATGGTATTGGAGCATTTTACCCTTTTGTGGGTGTTTGATGACCTTCAGTCATTGGTTTTCATTTGTTTTGCGTTTCTTTTTACTTCCGCATTCACTCCCTTAGCTCTTAGGCTCGGGTTTCGGAGTCCTAGGAATTTGGGGCGTGACAAGATAGACTTGAATCAAATAATATTTCTTTTGCTTGCCAATGGTTATTAAACAATACTTATATTACAGTTATTGGTGATTTAAGTTACAATTTCAGAATATGTAACAAAAAATTCACTTTCAATGTGTAGTACACCTATATTAAAGTTGATTGTCATTTTAGTAATGATTTCAGATATCTCCTTACTTCCAATGTCAATCCCAAAAGCCTATACATTCAAATATCAACCCCAAAAATTGAAAGCACATACATACACCACAGACTATTTTTTGCCCATACCATGAGCCCTTAAAGTTTATATCAAAAATATGTATTTTCACGATACTATGATATCAAATTTAATTTAAGTCCATACCAATCACTTGCTCTCATCTCTCTACTGCGCCTGTCCCTTATACATTTCATTCACCTCTATCGCGACACTTGCAGCAGCTTGATCAATTACATGGTCTAGGGTGGCTTTGATAATGTCCCCCTTAACTTCATTATTGAGGGAATCAAGAAGTTCCACAAAGTATTCATCGCAAAACCGCAGCGTTACGGTGCTATATGCATTAATTTATGATTGAAATGAGTTGTAGACATTAATTTATATTTTCAAATATAAATGAGTTGCAATGATGAAGTTTAATTATAGGGAGGAAATATTTCGATAGTTCATCCCCCGTCCATACCTGTATGTACCTAATTACAAAGGCCCCACAACTATTTCTGGGCCAAATAAATTACACAAAGTACACATAAGAAACACTGATACATGACGTGTAATGCTTCAGTCATTATTTAGAGGGAGGGCTTACATATCGGATTAATGGAGAATTTCTCCATCGATGTTCACCGGGTAGTTTTCTAAACTTTCTCTGATCCAAATTTCTACAAACTGCTTCTACACAGCCACAAAAGGATACCATCTTATGACTATCCAATAACAAATAAGTAATGCTATATTTTACCAAATAATATATGGCCATACCACAAACTTGGTGTATTTCTTGTATTCACTGCCTTTAAGAGAGCAAAGATAGTCCACCATTTGCAATTTTCGGTTAACGACCAACAAAAACTAATGATGATTCAAACAAGCTAGGAAGAAAATATGATAAAGGTAGATAAGTCATAAAGCTTAGGTTAAAAATGTGAAAACAAGCATCAACCAATTAGTATTGAAACAAATAATTTAACATACATTGGGAAAAAAATTGTGTAAAAAAACACTGATACTAATCAATTCTCTTTCCCTGGAACGGTCCCAGATAGGACATGATAGTTTATTCAACAAATCATGTTATGATTTTTTGATAGCCTCAGTTATTGATTTTTTAGTCCTCTTCCTGAATACATAGTACACCTCCAACATCAAATATATAATGGTACTCGGAAAGTAGTAAGCTCCCCTCGACTCTCTAATCTCATTGTTCAATTTAGTCGTGAATATATCGACCACTTAGAAACCAATTATAAATGTTGTTAAGTTACAAGTAATGTTATTTTATTTCAGATATTTTAGTCATCTTCCTAATTACATGGTACACCTCCGACATCAAATATATAACGGTACTTGGAAAGTAGTAAGCTCCCCTCGACTCTCCGATCTCATTGTTTAGTTTAGTCGTGAACAGATCGACCATCTAGGAACTAATTATAAATGGTGTGAAGTTACAAGTAATTTTGTTTTAATTCAGATATTTCCTAAACTTATAAAGATTACATTAATATGCACCGAGTTAATAACTTCATTCCCCTTAAACAATGTCTGGAGTTGAGACCTATTCAAAAAGTCCCCATACATACGGACCAACACATCCATGCATCATAGAAATTTATATATGTTGGAGCCTAACTAAAATTTTCAAATGAAATAATAAATTAAAGCCTCAATTTAATAATATAATTACCCGTTGTCAACTAGTTGTTTTACTGCAAATTCCAGAAGTCAAGCTGATTGGAACTCAACAGAACATTTTTAACCCCTTTGTATACACTAGTAGCATATTAATAATAATTAGTTCTCACAGGTTCAATGGGCACTTGGGGAACATCATCATTATCTGCAACAACACAAGTGGGAGTAAGTTATGGTAAGGAGATAATAACATTCTCATGCTCCTCCTTAGCATATATCTTTTCCTCCCCATGTTGTACTTCAGCCTCAGGCTGCTCTCCTTCTGACCTATTCTCATGACCACCGTGATCATCAAATTTCATAGGCCCAACCTCTGCCTCAACAGGCCCTATTTTCTTTCGCTTCACCCGGCCATCCTTATCCTCCGCTAAGTTCTTTCCCTGTGAATCATTCAAAATCACTCACACATAAGTGTTATCATTATTAAGCAGAATAATTCCATTTTCGTGTGGGAGTACGAATGCTTACATATAAATCCCAAGCATTGCTAGGTCCCTCAACTATCCTATGGAAAGAAGGTAACTATATTACACATCTGAGCGGTACAAGTTGGATAAAAAAGAAATAACAACAGTGGAATGAGTAACTTTGAATGTCTAAAATATTAGAAAACAAAGGTTATATATGAGAACAGATTGGGTAAGTGGTCGAATCTTCCCAACACCAAAGCCTCCCATGCAACAGTTTTCCCATTCCAACCGTCCCTGCACAACTTCGGAAGTCCAATATTCCAGTTGATGAAGGTCACCCATAGGGTAATCAGGCCACTTCACTGATACCCTTTTCAAATAGAACATCTACATACATGCGTACAAATTAAATAATGTAATTTAGTAGCCAAAAAACCATTAAGTGTTTCAATACACATACATTAAGCGGATAAAAATTTAACATACTTGAAGGAATAGCATACAGCCGCTATAATATTGCTTTACACCATCTTTTGGCTGCAACATTGATATACCAAGAATTTCAGCACATATGCGTACTAGTTGTAAGACAGGATTTTATCAACTTGGTCAACGAATGCCAGCAAACCCAAATGCACATGTCCACAACTCGTTGGAGAAAGCACAGATGAACATGCACATAATACAAACAAAAGTTTAAATGCATCACCTCAGTTGTCTCCAACAATTCAAAGAGTCATTCCACTTTCCTGCCAGCCTCGGGTCGAAACCCGCCATCAACTATCCAAGGGGTATCTTTAAAGAGGTGGTTAAAAGACAATGTCTCTCTGCCCTTTGGTAATAAAAATATTTCTTTCACATCGTGTGCAGTCAAATATAGATCAACCATTTTTTATTCAATCTAATAACACAGTCATCCATTTCAAAATTACTAATAAGGAAGCTGCACAGTTCATGAGAGATGAAGTCACATTTTAACTTCAAAAGCTCTCCAAAACCCAGCTGTTCCACAACCTTCCGCTTTTTTGCCCCAAGATTCCCAACCGCTTGAATAAATTTCTAAGCAGTACCTCTGTGCCAAGTACACTTCTTCTTGAATGCAGCGTTAACCACGCCTTCTTTGTTCTTTTTATGCTTACCCTACAACAATTCACAATATCACCAACTAGTACTAAATGACTCATAGAAAAAATTTATAGACTAATAAATTTTATTCGGTTCAGATACTTCACCTTAGACTTGTCGACCACCTTGCCTTTATTTTTCAAATCTCCATACTTCTCTTTTTGGGCACATTGTCGACCTAGGAATATTTTATTCATGTCATCTTTTAGGTTTTTCCATTGCGCTACAGCCTGCTTGCAAATGTCAGCATACTGGGGTGCCGCGATAACTTTACCCAACATACCATGTTTTTTACGATATTTTTTATGTAAGATGCTCTGTAGATTAAATTATATAAATAACCCAGACAATTTCCATCATTCCCAAATATATTAAATATAAATAATACAAATAATTGAACATATAATAATTCAGTAAATTAAAAGGGTCTTCCTTGTAATAGAAGAATGTTCCAGCTTGGGCCTTAATCTGTTCTTCCTCACCACCAAATCCGGAACATGATGGTTCGGCAACCTTACTTGACTTAGTTATGGCACTACTTTTGTTTCGAGTTGATTTTGTGGATAATCTAGCCATCTAAGTTAACAAGGAAAAATACCAGAAGTACAACAAGGTTAATTTCAATGGTGTTACTGGGTTACTGACTTATAGCTCTTCAAAATCATGCATTACATCTATGTTACAACTGATGGTCATTTCAGTTACTTTTGTTACAACTGATGGTATTCCTGTTACACTTCCAAAATCTGTATTGTATCCTCTAACTCAATTTGAATACTTTTAATTGGGGATTTAGGGACTCTATTAATAGCAGGGTCAATCCCTTACTTTTAATTGGGGATTTAGGGACTCAATTAATAGCAGAATTTATATTAAATTTTCATACTTAAATAATAAACTAAAGTAGGAAGGACAAAGAAAAGTAAAGAATAACAAACTCTATAATTATATGTATACATACGAGTTTTACCGATTCCAGTTGAGTGTTATAGTACTGAGAAAGAAGATGAAAGTTTTCACTGATTTATATATAAGTGTGTTTTTCTTGGTTATCATAGTATACATACAAGTTATTGTGTAAAATGCAACAGATGTAACCTAAAACACACTTACCATAAATTAGTGAAAAATTTATATACAAGTGATTATATATAAATCAGTGAAAGCTTTCATCTTCTGTCTTAGTACTTTTAATGGGGGATTTATTTACTCCATTAATAGTAGTGTCAATCCCATTTTAGTTTCTAAATCAGTGAAAAACACACTTACCGTAAATTAGTGAAAAATTTATATACAAGTTATGATATATAATTCAGTGAAAGCTTTCATCTTCTTTCACAGTACTTTTAATTGGGGATTTATTTACTCCATTAATAGCAGGGTCAATCCCATTTTAGTTTCTATAACATGCCTTTAGAAACTAATATGGTGATTTTAGTTACACATGTGTTATAACTTATGGTGATTTTAGTTATACTTTCAGAATATATATCATATCCTCCATGCTTTGAAATTGAATATTTTTAATTGGGGATTTATTTACTTCATTAATAGTAGGGTCAATCCCATATTAGTTTCTAAAACATGCCTTTAGTTGGCAGATTATGAATTAGGTATTGAAGGACAATATATAAAAAGAAAGATGTACATCAAGGTTTATATCTAGGGTATTACTGACTTATACTTCTTCAAGATGTGCATTACACCTATGTTACAACTGAAAGTCATTTCAGTTACACTTGTGTTACAATTTATGGTGATTCCTGTTATACTTCCAGAATATCTATCATATCCTCCATGCTTTTAATTTGAATACTTTTAATTGAGAATTTATTTTCTCCATTAATAGCAGGGTCAATCCCATATTAGATTCTAAAACATGCCTTTAGAAACTAATATGGTGATTTCAGTTACACCCCAATTATAACTTATGGTGATTCCAGTTACACTTCCAGAATATCTAACATATCCTCCATCCTTTCAATTTGAATACTTTTAATTGGGGATTAATTTACTCCATTAATAGCATGGTCAATCCCATATTAGATTCTAAAACATGCCTTTAGAAACTAATATGGTGATTTCAGTTACACTTGTGTTGCAACTGATGGTGATTCTTATTACACTTCCAGAATATCTATCATATCCTCTATTTGTGCATTTATGAATTTTTAGACTTTTTGATACACATCATTACACTGAGGGCTCCATCACATGTTTAACTCAGATTTATTTGAAAATAATGATGAGTTAAACATGTGGTGTAGCCCTTAGTGATTCAAATAATGATGAGTTAAACATGTGATGGAGCCCTCAGTGACATTGGGAACACAAGAAAAATGTACATCAAAGTTGATATATAGGGTGTTACTGGGTTACTAACTTATACCTCTTCAAAATATACATTAAACCTATGTTATAACTGATGGTCATTTCACTTACACCTGTGATACAACTTATGCTGATTCTGTTACACTTACAGAATATCTATCATACCTCCATGCTTTCAATGTCAACACTTTTAATTAGGGATTTATTTACTCCATTAATTGTAGGGTCAATTCCATATTAGATTCTAAAACATACCTTTAGTTTGCAGATTATGAATTAGTAATTGAAAGAAAATATATAAAAAGAAATATATACATTAAGGTTTATATCTAGGGTGTTATTGGGTTACTGACTTATACCTCTTCAAAATGTGCATACACCTATGTTACAACTGATGGTCATTTAATCTACACATGTGTTGCAACTTATGGTGATTCCTGTACACTTCTAAAATGTCTATCATATCATTCATGTTTTCAATTTGAATACTTTTAATTGAGGATTTATTTACTCCATTAATAGCAGGGTCAATCCCATATTAGATTATAAATCATGCCTTTAGTTTAAAAATTATGAATTACGTAAAACTGTTTAAAATGGGTATTACACTTATGTACAGTTCAAGATGATTTAAGTTATATTTTCATAATATCCAATATATTCCTCAACTAAGTGTCATATTATGTGAATATGTAATGTATCCTTCAACTCAATGATTGACATTTGAGTTACAGTTGAGTAAACAAAATCTTTATTTGTAATTTGCGTTCTTTTGAAGTTGTGTGGGTGAGTAATGCAGATAAATTGAAAAGTAAAGATAAAAGTGTTATCTTTATCTGCTTTACTCACACTGGGTTACTGACTTATACCTCTTTAAAATGTGCAGTACACCTATGCTACAACTGATGGTCATTTCAGTTACACCTATGTTGCAATTTATGGTGATTCTTGTTACCCCTCCAGCCCCTGTTTTGTTTGTACTTATTATAGCAGTGTCAATCCCATATTCAATTTGAATATTTCCATATTATGTGAATATGTAAAATATCCTTCATATCAGTGAGTTACAGTTATGTTACAATTGATGGTCACTTGAGTAGACAAAATCTTTACAAATATACATAATTTCTCTACTATAACAAGTACAAATAAAATAGGGGTTGAGGATAATGGAAACCTAAACCCACTCTATATATGTACATGTGAGTTTTCCCGGCCCATGTAAAAGCCCCGTCCCTATCGGATCGATCCGAAAAAACCCGAGATGATGATTCGGTTATTGTTTCAATGTCATAACTTGACCGACTCGTCAGCCTTGTGATCCGTCCCGAGATTCGACTACTAGGCCCATCTTGTGGCCCGACCCGAAGAGCATTCCAGAAGATTCTAGAAGAAACTTGCAGCTCAAGATAATGGTATAGTATAGGGACAAAATAGCTGACGTGTAAAGTACAAACAAAATGAAAAAGTAGAAAATGTTGCCCTAATGGGCCAAAGGCCCATAGGAAAAATGTATATAATCCAATGAAGAGTAATGAGAAGTGATCTTTTATGTTGTGCAAATATTGTATCTACACAATAGCGCCGTCTGTGGGAAATTAGGTCATTTCGCCGACCATCTTCCTACCTCAAAAAGCTGAGCAAAACCCAAATACCACCACCAGACCTTAAAAATCATCTTCTCCGTCAAAATCTGACCATGCCGATAACGAGATCCCAGTCAGAGATACAGATCCCCGGTGATAGACAACCCAGTGCCCCACCAACGATTGAGCACCTCCTACAGCAGCTCATCGAAGCGGAGAAGCGAAGCCAGGCCGCCGAAGCAAGAAGCCTGGCAGCGGAGAGAAGAAGCAAGGAGCTCTTGATAAGATTGAATCAGGCGACTACCCCTCAGGTAGTTCCTGATCAATCACAGATCCAAGAACAATCCGAACCACAAGAGGAGCATGATGAAAACTCTCACCGACCAGGCAAAACCCCGACAGCATGCAAAGTTCCCATCACCGACGAGCCCTTGACATCGCAAAAACTTCAACAGGTAATGGCGGAGTTCCAAAAGAAGGTCATGAAGGATCTGAGGATCTGATCTACCGATGGCCAGGCCCTCCAGGCCTCTGCTGACTTGGTTCAGTCACCACTCACTTTAGAAATCACCCGGGAACCCTTCCCCAAGAAGTTTGTCATGCCTAGATTCACTCCCTACGATGGAACGAAGGATCCCGAGGAACATATTTACTAGATCCACCAAATAATGACCATGTATGCCGAGAACGAGGCCTTGCTGTGCAAAGTATTCCCGACCAGTCTCGCTGACGTGCCACTCCTTTGGTTCAGGAAGCAGCCGCCGAGAACCATTAGCTGCTGGCAGCAACTGTCCGACCTCTTCATGGCCCAGTATTTCGGGAACAAGAGGCAAAAGTAGACCATCTCGAGTCTCTTTACCATGACTCAGGAAAAAGGCGAGTCCCTCAAGAGTTTCCTGTCCAGATTCAACGTCGAGTCGTCTTCCATCGACAACTGTGACCAGCACTCAGCCGTGGAAGCTTCAGGATGGCACTGATTCCGGGGACCAAGTTCCATCACTCACTTGTGAAACCAACAGCCTCAGGAATAGGAGAACTCAGTTCTAGAGCTCAGGGTCACCTAAGGATCGAAGAGGAGGAGGCAACCCGATAGAAGAAAGCGGCGTTGATCAATGTGGAAATTAGGTCGAAGGATAAGGTTTCGAATACATTCCGACAGCTGATTAATCGCAAGCGCTTAAATCCCCCGATCTCCGCTTCATCTCAATTTCCTCCACAGCCCGAGAGACGTTCCAAGTTCGAGGAGAAGATCACCCCATTGAAAGTGACCATTGCCAAGCTTTTCCAGGAATATAAGGCCAGAGGAATCTTCCAGACTCCTCCCCCAATCAGACAACCCTTCGACCAGAGGGATATATTAAAGCACTGCGCCCTCCATAGTGATTTCGGCCATACAATGAATGATTGCAGGAATCTGAGGCGCCAAGTCGAAACAATGATAGCTCGAGGAGAACTAAAGGATTATGGGTGGCCCTAAATTCCACCTCCCGCAAGGCTTCTAAATTCCCGATAGTGTGATCCCCTATAGACAGATATGGGTGGCCCTTCCTAGTGTCCAGCTTGAAACGGGGCCCATGGGGAACCTCTTTTCCACTTTCAGCAGCTTTTTCGATCTCCCAATTATCTTATTTCCTAATCATATGTGAGATAGCAGTACGCAGCTTGGTAGGTCGGGATAAACCCTGACCCTCTTCATAACACTCTAACTCCCGAGCATCCGACGTCGAGGCGGGAACCTCCAGTGCCATACCGAGGCTAGAACAGGGGCTGACAACAAGATTAGCCCGAGACGGATTCCAATCCAAGCCTACAGAGCTCGAGACCAGAGCAAGATCATCCCCGACCTCGACCGCCCCTGATGCATCCGTGTGCGGGTCATGAGAGGGCGGAGGCGGGGGCATGATCGGAGGATGCTCTACCGGAGGAGGAGGAGGGGGCGTGGTGGCTCGGGCTCCAATCGGTCCCGTTGATGAACTAATTGCAGGGTTCTCGGGGACTAATGGAACATCGACCCCACAAATGAAGGATGTGGAGCCAGTGTCGGCCCTCTTAGCCTTCTTGATGGAAAGCTTGGGCATGGTAACCGCTTTCCTTTTTTGCTGGCCCCCCGACATATTTTTCTTGAGTTTTTTGGCTGCTGATAACTTGGACTTCTATCTCATCGATCTAGACGTAGTCGCAGCAGAACCCGAGGCAATCGCCGGTGGAGACGCTTCTGATGCAAGCTCCTGCAATACAGATGCAGTCAGGAAATTCTGGCTATCCCTTAAATCCTGACTCCATACTCTGGCCTGCAACAGTTCAAATCGGGATCTTATATACCCAACCTCCCTTTTCTCCTGAGGAGCCTGAAGGAAACCCATCACCAGTATACCCAATTTATCATTGCACATATCGCAATGGCATGAGGCTTGGGTACGAAAATTCTTAAACTCGGGAAGTTGGGTCTGTTGGAAAACATGGCTGACAGGTATGTTTATGGCGTCGGGATGCTTCCACTGACCACTCACTACTATCATCCTTTCTTTCCATCCCTTATTGGAGGTCGGGACATTGTCACACAATTTCCTCTTAACATACGAGGTTAGGTTGTACCGACCCTTATTATCCTTTTGCTCCTGAAGTTTGTACGAGAATAAAAGCTCGGCCAAACCTAAGTCTAGGTTCATTTCTTTGTTGATCAGTAGGATCATGGACAAGATCCTATAAAAATTAGGACCTACTTGAAGGGGGGCCAGACCCAAAGTCGCCAATGCCAGGAGGAAGAAAGGATGAATTGGAAACTTTAGTGTGGGAAGGTGAAACGAGGAGAGCAATATCTCCCCGTCCTTCAGCCCCTCACCAATCCTAAAGTCTTTGTCCCTAGGATAATGCCTAACCTTCACCCCTTCGGGAATCCCGAGGCTCCTAAGTTGAGCGTCCTTCCTGTACTTGGCCGGGAGAGGGTCAGTACAAAAATTCTCCTCTTCCTCAACACCCTGATCCTGATCAATCCCAACATCACCCTCTACAACTCAACCCCCAACGTCCTGAGTAACTTCTGGACCTAATGAATCGGGTAATCTCTACGGATGGGGTGCTCACTAAGGCTTCGGGATCAGTAATGGTCAAATCAGTGTCTGTCAGTTGCAGGTCACTAACCGACCTAGTGTCATCACTCCCCGACATATTTGATGAGAGGTAGAAAATTGAGAAGAATAACTTACAAAAAGGTAAAGAAGATACCGGCAGTTTCCCCCTTGTGTTTTCTCTGGCGAATAATTTGCAGAAACCGACAGTTCTACCAACAGTCAAAGATGGGTGCGTCCGGTCAAACACTTCGCAACAGGGCTCAAAACACTCCGCACAGTGAAATATCCACCCACGATCACTAGGATTTGCAGAAATTGGTGAGACAAACTGGGGATTAGGCGGATTTGAGAATAGATTTTAATTTGCACAGAATGCTTGAGGATATGGCTGAGAGAAAGTGATGAAGATGAAGGAGAAACGGGCCAAAAATAGTGAAAGTGTGGCGTATATGAATGATATACAGGTTATATAGGCATGATGTCTTAGCTACCCGGGTCAAGGCACCGGACCGACATGACCCGGTCCATTTCATGCATACCTATGTCATCTCAACCACAAGTTCAAAATTGCAATGATAGTGACAGCCGCAACATTTAAAGCGTCTCCGCGTCATTAGGCACGCGTCCCGCGCACTAACCTCGAAGGCTTTTCTGATGGGCCTTAAGATTCTTTCATCTAATGGGGCTATTTAAAAGAAGGCCCATGAGCTAAAAGAGGGTCTGTGTACATGTGAGTTTTCCGAGCCCATGTAAAAGCCCCGTCCCTACCAGATCGATCCGAATAATCCCGAGATGATGATACGGTTATTGTTTCAACGTCATAACCCGACCGACTCGTCAGCCTTGTGATCCATCCCGAGATTCGACTACCAGGCCCATCTTGTGGCCCGACCCGAAAAGCATTCCAGAAGATTCTAGAAGAGACTTGCAGCTTAAGATAATGGTATAATATAGGGACAAAATAGCTGACGTGTAAAGTACAGACAAAATGACAAAGTAGAAAATGTTGCCCTAATGGGCCAAAGGCCTATAGGAAAAATGTATATAATTCAATGAAGAGTAATGAAAAGTGATATTTTGTGTTGTGTAAATATTGTATCTACAATATACAGCCCAAAAAACACAATGAGGTAACATTTAGCAAAATTTAAAATATAGCTTTTGTGGTTATTCCAGAATATCTATCATATCCTCCAACTCAATTTGAATAATTTTAATTGGGGATTTATTTACTCCATTAATAGCAGGGTCAATCCCATATTCAATTTGAATACTTTCATATTATGTGAATATGTAAAACAAGTTTTAACTCAGTGATTGTCATTTGAGTTACAGTTATGTTACAATTGATGGTCACTTGAGTAGGAAAAATCTTTACATATACACACAATCTCTCTCCAAAATCAAGTACAAACAAAACAGGGGCTGACCTTAATGGAAACCTAAACACACTCCATATACAGACCAAAAAACACAATGAGGTAACCTTTAGCAAAATCATCTTTCTTTTTATGTTATTCCCCGAAAACACCCAAAACCGAATGTTTGAATTTCATAAAAAATAGGATTTGGTTTTAGGGTTTTTATGAATCCTAAATTGTAATGAAAAAAAAACTAGGGTTTGATTTGAGTATCAATTTCAATGGCTGGAAGAGATAAATGGCTCGATGGGTTGAAATTGTTAAACCCTAAAACTGAGAGTAAGGGAGATGGCTGGGATGGGTGAGAAAGAGAGAGAGAGAGAGAGGGAGAGAGAAATGTTTGAATTCTTGAAGAAAGCCCGGCCGAAAATGGGGATTTGGTGGGAAAAAAAGTACACATTGATGCAGCGTTAGGTGTATAAAAATATGTGGTTAAAAAACACCTTAACGACTCTAGGTTTTACACTACGCAAGCCCACGTATCAATTGTAGAATAGCTAAGCGGCTTGAGTAAGGGATATCAATCCCATAGAGATTGAGATTGTTCACTTTAATATTTTAAAAACACTGAATTATATTTCTGAAAATTGTTTGCTTTGAGTGGTCAAATAACAAATTATCTATTTTAACTAAATTAACTAAAAAGCAAAGTAAATTGGTTTGTGATTCAGATGAGAGAGAAAACTAGGGTTTTCATCACTCCACCGCTAAAAGCATAATATAGTTCATCAATGTATCAATTGTAAGAGGATGATCCATAACTGTGAATCAAGTTGTACCACAAATAGCTAAATACGATCCCAAAAAGGAGTACCATCAACCGGATCACGACAACCCGCCTCATGACTGACCTAACTAGTATATGCCAATTATGGTACTCTAATCTACTTCTAATGCATGAAAATAAACTAAACCATGTCTATATTAAATAGCTAGAGCACGACCTGTGTCAACCTAAGGTTTCAAGTTTTATTACCACCATTGTGTAGAAAACCATAGTTAAGCATCCGAGTTCCTGCTCATATTGAATAATCATAATTGTGCAAAATAATATATTCATTCCGTCTAAGACAAGAATTTAGAACAAGTATAGAATTTTATATTGTAAATCATTACGGCCTGTTAACTACTACAATCATCACAGTATAATCAACAGTTTTCCCTCTTTATAATTAAAAATAATGAAAGAACTACATTACTTGGCTAGGGTTTTGCTAGAAAACCTTAGATACCAAGTTAGTTTGCCATGGAAGATGGTGACTGCATCGTTGATGTAGAAACGCTCTTCATAGTCTTTTTCTTCGTATCTCTAGCTTTGAATATGGCTCTCAATAGCAACAAGTCTGAATGAATGAACAACCTCCAAAAACTCACGTTTGAACTCTCCAACTTAACAGACCTAACTCTGATGTATTGTCTTGAATATATAGGCAATGGCATAAAGAGGCCCTTTTCAGTCTTTTCGCACTAAAACTCATGCAAACCCTAACTTCCCATATATATATATAAGTGTATATACATGTATACAGAGGTCTGGGGTGAAACAGGAAAAATCCACCAAAAACCACCAAAAAGTTGCCGCACCTACGCTTCGAGCGTAGCAAGCCTACACTTCGAGTGTAGGTCCCAAGCTTACCTCTAAGCATAGAAATGTGATTTCCAGCCACTTTTTGAAACTGGAAGCGTAGGCAAAAATGTAGGTATTTTGTGGAAAATCACTCTTCTCCGTAAATGCAATAAAACATCTGTCTCAAACCCATGATACTTTTTACTGAAGATGACAGCTTTTGAAAATGCCATTTTTGCCCTCCAGGAGCCATTTTTGTCTCGGACTACCTCTTTGACTCTCCTCTTGGATAGAAATAACATACTCTTCAGTTAATTCACCGAAGTTAGCTCCATCTCTTCATTAAGTTCTTGAAACATGTCTTAACACGCAAACGCAATAAAAATACCAAATAATGGAATGAAATAATGTAACAATAGTGAGTTAAGGGGTCAAAATGACAAATATTTGACACCTATCACACCCCTAAACTTACATATTGCTAGTCCCTTAGTAATAAACTTAGGGAACTATTTTTGTGATAATCTTCTTAACCTAACTACTCTAACTATTCTAACTAATCTAATCTAATCCCTTGATTTCCTGAGGGTCAACGATTACACTTACCACGTGTAACAAGCCTTTTAAACCCCTAGGTTACCCCTAGTGGACGAGTGAAGTCTCGTGAAGGTTTCCAGTGATGGTACCTACAAATATCTCAGTTCTCTATAATCACGCAGTCATGAGTTCACGCACAAATTCAATTAAGTCTTGATACAATGCAAAAGACAACATGGATGCAAATACTCCCACTTACTACCGAACAACAATTATATCAAACTTCGTGTCATGAATGGTTCCCATTAAAGTGAATGATTTCGCTACTTTCTACTTAAAATAAGGACAACCTTTCGTGATTTTGTGAACACTCAATTATGATATTTCATTTTCTCTTTTCCTACTTCATTGATCAAACTTTGTCATTCTTAATAAAAACATATCCTTCCATCTTTTCACTTTTCATCCCTTTTTATCTTTCTAAGCTCCGGACTTTCCAGCGGGGATTTTTAGTCCTGACCAACTGGGCCTGAGCTTCTTCCATGGGATTTATACTCATCAGTCTTCTCCCCTTTAAAAATTTGTCGTACCTACCCTTCAAGCGTAGCAGACCTACGCTTCAAACGTACCTCCAAGCGTAGGTCCAAGCGTAGAAATGTGATTTCCAGCCACTTTTTAAAACTAGGAGTGTAGGTATTTTGTGAAAAATCACTTTTCTCCATAAATGTACCAAAACGTCCGTCTCGAACCCACAATACGTTTTGCTGAGATGATGGCTTCTGAAAATTCCGTTTTTGCCCTCCGGGAGCCATTTTTGTCTCGGACTGCCTCTTTGACTCTCCTCTTGGATAAAAGAGCATACTCTTCAGTTAATTCACTGAAGTTAGCTCCATTTCTTCCTTAAGCTCCTAAAACATGTTTTAACACGCAAACGCAATAAAAATACCAAATAATGGAATGAAAGAACGTAACAATAGTGAGTTAAGGGGTCAAAATGACTAATATTTGACACATATCACACATGAATTTAATGTTTGTCTTCTCAAGCTTCATCTGTCGTGTTTTCCCAATACATATACGATATATTACCCAATGTGTAATATAAGTAGGATATAAGATTTTAGTTTTCAAAATAAATGTATATAGAATTATATAATAAAATCCTGTTAAATTACAATCCTGTCCAACGCAAATGAACTTTGTAGTAAGTTTTTTTTTTTTTACTTCGCTTACGTGGCACTGATATCAACAATTAGGATCCACATTGAGTTATTGCATTACGTGGCGCAATCTCAGATCTTGAATGCGAATTGGAGAGGATTCCTTCCCCTGACCGAATCCTTTCTCTCAATTAGTACACGGTTGACCAAGAGAAAACTCCTTTCTCTTTCTCTGTTATATCAATATATATAGATAGTTATATGGATACAACATATATATATAATTGCTTGAAGGATTATGAGACCTCCATGTTCGCAAAAAAAACTGAACGGAGGTCGGTGGTTGACGAATCTGGTCGAGTCTTCACGGTCAGGGGCGGAGCCAGGATTTTATTTCAGGAAGGGCAAAAACGCATTATATATATATATAAAGATGTAAAGTCTACCATATTCTCTACCAAACAATACAAAAATTAAAATACTTGTGAACAAAAAATATGTTTTATTGAAATAAAACGTGTTTTACTTGCGGATCAAGTCGTGAGTTGGTGACAAAAGATTGATTTTATCCTGTTATCTCTTAGTTAGGCTCCTATGATTGTTTTCGCATATAATGGAGATTCAATAACAATAGCTTATTAGACAATAAAGTTTTGAATGTGGGATAGGTTGAAATATCTCTGGATAACAATAGCTTATTAGGGATATTTTGTGATTTGGATTTTTTATTTGATATGTAAATCTTGAATAACCAATTTAGTTTGACATATGATATCACTAATTTTTTAAAAGAAAAAGAAATTAAAAATGGGTAATTTTACAATATCAAATACATATGTATATATTAGTTAAAATAAAATAAAATTGAGGAGGGGCATGTGACCCCCCGGGCACATGCTCCTTCCGCCACTGTTCACAGTGGTGGTACATCAGCAACCGGATCTGGTTGGGTCTGGACTAGAGTTTTGCAGTGGTGGTGCGGGCAGTGATGGAATTTCACACTGAGTAAAAAACATCTGCAACCTTGCTCTGATACACTACAAGAAATCTTGTATTTTGCCACAAATTTATTTGCCACAAAAGTAAATTTGTGGTTAAAGGTATTTTTTTGTTACAAAATTATATTTTGTGGCAAAAAATATACTAATGATCACAAACACAAAAATTTGTGGCAAAATGTATCCTAAATTGGCATAAAAATTAAATTTGTGGCAAAAGTCAAGCTAAATTGCTACAAACATTAAATTTCGTGGAAAAGCCAAACTAAATTGCCATAAACACTAACTTTGGTGACAAAAAGGAAACTAAATTGACACAAACATTTAATTTTGTGGTTAAAGATACACTAAATTGCCGCAAATTTTAATTTTGTGGCCAAATGCTACATTAAAAGTTTTAATATTTTACTGTTATCTTCAATTAAAGGTTGATATCAGTTATATTACTACTATAAAAACTCTCTCTGCGTGCACAACCTTAGCTTAGGGCAGATCTATATTCGCGGCGGCGAAGCAGTTGGAGATGGTGGCTGAAGTGGCGATGCTAGAGACATGATAACCACCCACAACCCCCCCCCCCCCCCCCCCCCCCACGAGGATATTCACCACCCACAACCACCACCACCGTAACCCCCAAAGCCTCCATATCTCCATTCTCAAATACCAACCGAGATTGGGTCTTTAAGTATACATCAAACCGAGATTCAGAGAACAAATCAACACAAAATTAAGCAATCAAAGAGGTAATTCAAATATATATATATATATATATATATATTTACACATATATAAAATATATATATTGTAATAGTGAAAATTATCCAATAAGGTTGGGCCATAAGCAAGGACCAATTGGCCTAGCCCATAGTAGCTTCTAGAAAATATGTGGGCTACAAGTTAGAGATTAGTCCCATATATGGGAGGATAGAGGCAAAAATAGAAGGGAGTATATCAAATCCCATGATTTAAGGAATTGATGAGTTGGGTAGATGGGATTGGACCCATCTACAAAATTATGTATAAATACATGGCTAAGTGATGAATAAAGGCATTTGATTTTAATTCAATTGTTGAGTAATTTTTTCTGCATTTACACAATTGGCGTCGTCTATGGGAAACATCCTTGAAATATTTTTCAAAAGTTTCCCACTCTTTGCTAAGAGCTTAGATTAACATCATTTATGGCGATTGTCATCCGATCACAATAGTCCGATCTACCTCCAAACAGAGGCCAACCCTCTCAAACCGAAGATCCAATCAGGCGGGCCCTGGAGGATAAGACCGCTGAGTTAGAGAAATAGAACACGGAGTTAATGGTAAAACTAGCTCTGCTGCAAAACCCTCGAGAAGCCCAAAATGGCGACCAGTCCAACCGACAGGAGCGATCCATGGGCCATCAATCGAAAAGGGACAACCACCACATAAAGTCCAACAACGATCGTGAGGAGCGCGCAGAGTCATCCCTACAGGTGCTCGGGGTGCAAAATCCTGAGGAAACCCTAACCATGAAAAAGTTTGAGGAGATTATGGTTAGATTCCAAAGGGAGGTGCTCAAGAATTTAAAGGTTCAGACCCCCAATGATCTGGCCTCTGAGGCATCCATCGACGCAGTACAAACACCGTTTACACTAGCGATCACCAGTGTGCCATACCCGGAGAGGTTCGAGATACCGAAGTTTACCCTATTTGATGGCATGAAAGATCTGATGGAACACATCTTCTATGTCCATACAATGATGAACGTCTATAATGAAAATGAAGCCTTACTCTGCAAAAGTCTTCCCCATTAGCCTAACCAAAGCAGCTCTGCTATGGTTCAGGAAACAACTACCCCGATCCATTGGAAGCTGGCTCAGACTCTGCGAGTTGTTCATTGGCCAGTACTTCGGCAATAAAAGACAGAAGAAGACTATCTCCAATCTGTTTACTATGATCCAGGAAAAAGGTGAATCCTTGAAGAGCTTTGTCTCACCATTCAATGTCGAGATGTCCTCAATCAACAATTACGATTAACACTCACTCGTCAAGGCCTTCAACAGACATCGGAGAACTCAACTCCAGGGCACAAGAGCATCTCCGGATAGAAGAAGAACTGGCCATACGCCAAAGAAGGGCAGCCTTTGCTAGCGTAGAGGTGAGAATGTCCGAACTAAAGGTCAAATATTGGGCGTCAGAGCGGAAGCAGCCAAGCGCTTCTGTCACGCCCCGTTATTCATGGGACTCCAATCCAGAGAATCAGCGAATCCCGAGGTATGACATCACATAAAACGATAATTCAGATTAACAATAACATCGAAGTACATGGAATATGAAGGAAAGTGAAGTATTCTATGTCACCTGAGTGATAGAAACTCAGTAAAGAAATTTTAACGAAAATCCGGCAGAGTTCCGTTTTTAAATAGAACATCCGAACAACCCAAAAGCAACACAACACTCAATGTATACACCAAAACAAGCCCTAACCGCTAAGGCAAATGGGTATATAGTGTCAGCAAATCATAAGTATAATAATAAACCAGTGCTCGGAATAACAGTCCTCGCACGCCCCCTGTTAAGTGGATTACTATTCCACAGGCCTCGGGAGACTCCTATACTGGCCAGTTGTTGCAACTACCCAAACGGTCCATAATCAAAGATGGTATAAATAAGGCATGCAACTAACACCGAATCATTGTATGTAAACCACAGTGACATAAATGCAAAATGCCTCCACATGGACCTAATGATCAATGATATAACATAAATATTTCAATCATTCTCATACAAAGCATGTTTTATAATCAAATCATATCAGTAAAACACATCCATAAATCTTAAAATCCTCCGAGTGTTCTATTACCCACTCTTTATAAATTTTATATATACTCGCATGCTTTTAATTTAATCTTCAATAATCTTTTTCAAATTAGTCCACCTCAGGAACAATTATACAATTTAATTCATAACTTAACTTCTTTATAAATTCGAGAAAAAATAAACAAAAGGGGAAATTAGAACCATGTCTAAATTCTTAACGTCCCTCGTTCTCATGAATCCCCTAACATATTTTTCATTTCGATAAAATATAAATAACAGGGGATAATTTATTCATCTACTCTACATCCCTCAATATCCAATCTGCCCCTACTGTATCTCAATTTCAATCACATATAACCCGGGGCCAATCATAGGCTCTAATTTTACACATAATTTTACACAATCCTACTTTAAATCCAGGGGTACTAGACCACTTACTTTAATCCAATTTAAGTAGGATTTAATTTATTATAATTTTTCAGAGAATTAATTTATTAAATTTCTCCGCAAGAATTTCAAATTTTGACATCCTTTAATCCATTTATGGGTACTTAATAAATTTTATAAAATTCCTAGATTTTCGTCTATCACTAGGAATTTAATTAAACAATTTTATTTGCCCATAAACATACAACGGAGATATATTAACATTTTCTACGCACTATTAGTGAGTGTCAGATATGCATATATATAAATATATATATATATATAAAAATTCTCACCTATTAATATGCTTACAAACAGTCCCGATTTGTGAGACAGTGAATAGTGTCGGCGCCCGAATATAAAGTCCGCCGACCAAAGTCGCCTGAAAAATATTTTGAATATACTGAAACATCCGTCTCAACGACCTATACAATATATACGAAGCCCATTAATAATTGGTTAATAATTTTGAATAGATCTATTATAACCCAAACGAAAATTTGAAACTTCAAATCGAATTACTCGACAAACCGCTCAACGGAAAATTTTGAAATTTTTACACGTCGTACCTAACATCGAGGCGAAGCCACTTTCCGAAAATTAGCCCAAACCGACATCGGAAAGTTACCAAAACATCAGGCCGAAGTTTCAGCCAGAAACAGCTCTACGCCTGTTGTACGAACCATTGTGCGCGAGCCACAACTGCACCACCTCCAGGTCCGACAACCCTCGTAACGCCATCACAACTGCGAGCCACCATCGCCCCATACTGGCGACCTCCAGCCTCTCCAGGTCGCGCCTCTATGCGCGACCCTCACCCCCTTCCTTTACCGATCAACTTTCCATCTCTCTCTACTAGTTGCGGCTATGGAATAAGGAAAAAGAAGATGCTTGAAGATGCGGTGTGTGGAGAAGAAGAGAAGAGGAGAAAGTGATGCCTAGGTCAACGACTCTATTTCATCAGATACACATATATCTATATAAAAGTGTTATTTACAAAAGTGACTCTCCAATTCTCTCTATTTACACGAGTAACTCTCAAGTTTACCAATTTTACACTTTTACCAACTCTTGTCTCCGCCAACAATACACACGAAAATACATATACATATATATAATTTCCATTTATATATATATAAATACCAATAATTATTATTACATATTTTTAATTATTATGTAATAATAATAACCTACACATATATATATTCTCCCAATTAATAACATATATACATATCAAATAAATCCCTAAATGTATCGGGAACCCCGAAATAAAATCATACGAGCCCGAAAATATAAACGGGACTCCCAATAAATAATATAACTGAAATAAATAATTCGGGGTATGAAACTCATATATATATAATCTGAAATAAATAACCGATCGACCCGTAATTTATATCACGCAAGCCCGTAAACTCTACGGATAGATAATAAATAATATAAATCGAAATAAACACTCCTGGTACGAAACATAACCGCCAGAACGCAGAACAATCTCGAACTCGACTCCGACAAAAGATTGGTCGCAGTTCATCAATCCAAATTCTCGGTCCGCTAAATTAATAATCGAAAATCCCTGCTAATGAGAATTCAGAACCCGCCGCCTCAAGTACGAAAAGCGAAAAGAAATCATTTAGCTTCAATTAACACTAAATAATAATAAAGGAAAAATCATAAGAAAATCCCTAAACGACCGCACACGTACTTGGAAAATCTACGAGTCGCCCGAAAAATAATACCAGCGAGGATAAATAATTCAAGATACAAAATCCAACTACCGAAACACTGGGTACGTACAAGACCCACCGAATAACTACAAATAACTAGGGCAGGAAAATAATCCAAAACAATAAGCAAGTATATCCACCTCAACACCTAGGAGCACTTAGAAACGCAAAGAAGTAATCACACCAGGCAAACAAAACACGTACGTATAAATACAGAGCACGTAAATCAAATCAGGCACATAATAATCCCATCACAAGGGGAAAACAAATTGTCGAACCCCTAACGCACTAAATACCGAACTCGCACAACAACGTCGGAGTCTTAGACATTGGATATACTAAGCATGTCGCCACCCAGTCGAAACACCAAACGTCGAGCGTCTAAACGAATCCATGTAATTGGCACTAAAGCCCACGTAAACCTCTAGCCACGTCCGAAATACAAAACATCAGCTGAAGTAACGTAATCACGAAAAAATTCCCACGAAGTCACCAAAGAGACAATCACAAAGTCGTGCTGTCGAATCTAGAACTCACGTCAACGTTTCACCAAGTCGGAAACAATACTATCACGTCAAGTCATGTAATTGCCAAGGACAATCCACGAAGTAGTCAACAAGACAATGGCCGCGTCATCCCGTCGTATCAAGACATAAACGCGAAAAATTTATACGTGAGATATCAAGAATAACCATGACGTCATGAACAAGTGACGTCACAACCGAAAATAAATCGGAAATAATTCCAGATAATTGGGAAAAATAATATGGGGTGTTACAGCTTCTCCTGCACCCTCCCAAGCCTTAGAGAAACATCACAGGTTCGAGGATAAGATCACTCCACTAAAGGTTAGCCTAGCCAAATTATATCAGGAAACTAAGGGTAATGGGATCTTCCGATCACCACCCCCTATCAAGCAGCCGATGGAACTAAAGGACATGTCGAGGAACTGTGCCTTCCACGGCGAATATGGGCACCACAACAATGAGTGCAGAAGCCTCAAGAGGTAAGTAGAGGCCATGGTACCAAAGGGAGAATTGGCAGAATACGTTGCCTAGGAGGGCACCCGATTAGATCAAACCTCACATACGCTAGCTAAGGGGACATCAGGTCAACCCGTAAAATTCATTCACATGGTTCACAGAGGGCCTAACATCAGAAGTGGAGGAAACCCGTAGATCCCAGATGCGCCAAGCCCAGAGACTGCGAAGGGTTGTGGAGATCAGTGAGTTTCGAAGCCCGAAGGAGGATGCTTGGATAACTTTCTCTTCTACAAATTTGCGAAACATTCAGTCATCATATAATGATTCCCTGGTGGTCCCCCTCATGGTCTCGAATTGGTTGATCAAGAGAGTAATGGTCAAGCCAGGGAGCAGAGCCAACATAATCACTATATGGGCTTTTGAGAAGCTGGAAATTAATCCCAAATAGATAGTCCCTTTCAGAAGCCCGATAGCAGGATTTGATGGCAGAAGAGTGGAACTAATGGCAGAAAGGCGCACGCATAGAAAGACTTTTGTGGTGGTAAATGTCAAACCATCGTACAAACTCCTCATGTGTAGGGGGTAGATCCATCGGATGCTTGGAGTTCCTTCCACCCTACATCAAGTCATGCGATGCATCAACCCTAACGAAATTGATGTGATTGACATCAGGGGAGATCAGGTGGCGGCCAAAGAATGCTACGTTATCCCCCTGAAAGGCCTGAGGAAAAGGATAGAACCAGAGCAAGCTTTAAAAGCCAGGGCAGTACCCAATGATCAATAACAATTACAGGATGAGGGTTCAGGGTCATCTATAGCAACCAAACCCCTACTAGAGGTACAAATCATCCCCAATCATCATGAGAAAAGAACTTACATCGGATCCGACCTCACTAATCAAGAGAAAAATGAGTTAGAAGCCCTTTTACACTCCAATGATGATGTATTTGCATGCGGCCACATGGACATGCCTGGTATCGATCCTTCAATAGCCCAACATTCCCTCAACGTGCCCAGTGTTAAACCTGTCAGACAAAAGAAGAGACACATGGGGTCTACCAAAACCAGATCATAGTCGAAGAGGTGGTTCGACTTTGCCAAGCCAGACTCATCAAGGAGGTGCAGTACCCCTCCTAGCTGACTAACGTCATGGTAGTTCAGAAGAAGAACGGAAAGTGGAGAGTATGCGTGGACTTCACCGACCTGAACAAAGCATGCCCAAAGGACTGCTTCTCACTGCCAAAGATCGATCAGATGGTGGATGCCACCACAGGATTCGAACTCCTGAGCTTCCTTGACGCATACTCTGGCTATAATCAGATACGCATGAACCCTGATGATGAGGAGAAAACAACATTCATCACTGAGTCAGGTACATATTATTATACAATGATGCCTTTCGGACTAAATAATGCAGGTGCAACCTTTCAGAGGTTGGTTAGCAAAGTTTTTCAGGGCATGATGGGATCTACCATAGAAGCCTACATTAATGACACGGCGGTCAAAAGCAAGGTGAAGAGGGACCACCTGACTGATCTGTAGCAGGTGTTTGACACCATTAGAAAATACAATATGAAGCTCAATCCATATAAATATTCATTCGGAGTATTCTCGGCCCAATTCTTGGGACACATAGTTGATTAGACAGGAATATAGACGAGCCCTTGTGGAGATGGAAGAGCCAAAATCCCAAAAGGAAATCCAAGTACTAACCGGAAGAGTGTCGGCCCCTAGCCGTTACATCTCTCACCTAACCGATCGGTGCCGCCCCTTTTTCCATTCCATAACGGTAGCAAAGGGAGAGGTCTGGGGGCCGAAACAGTCAGAAGCTCTGAAGAAGCTCAAGAGCTACATGACAAAGCATCCCATACTAGCAACCCCGGAAACAGACGAGCCATTCACTTATATCAAGCCATATCCGCAACATCCACCAGCGCTGCTTTGGTCAAGGAGGACAAGGGGTACCAGATGTCGGTCTTCTACACCAGCAAAGCCTTTATTGATGCTGAAATCCGCTATTCCAAACATAAAAAACTGGTACTATCTCTGATCAATGCAAAACGACGTCTTCAGCATTACTTTGAAGCACATCCGATCGTGGTACCAACTACGACTCCAATCAAATCCATAATGGCGAAGCCAAACTGTCAGGGAGAGTGTCCAAATGGGCGATAGAATTGGGAATCTACGACATAACCTATGTCCCTGGTACTGCCATCAAAGGACAAACAATAGCTGACTTTTTATTAAAAACTGAACCCGCAGACTCTCCGGAAGAAGGCGAACCAAGCTTGTGGGTAATATTCGTGGATGGATCGTCCAATATCAACGGAGCAGGGATCAGAATAGAGCTCGTGACACCTGATGGCACTAAAATTTAGCAGTTTGTCCGCTTGGAGTTTCCAACATCCAATAATGAAGCTGAATATGAGGCCCTTCTAACAGGAATTCGTTTGGCTCGAAGCCTAAAAATACTAAGGGCGGAAGTGAGAAGTGACTCTTAATTGGTCATACGATAGTTGACTAGGGAGTATGAAACTCGGGATCCAAAAATGGAAGCATACAAGGGATTGGTCTTTAAAGAGGCCGAGGGATTCCAACAATTGGATTTTGAGTAGATCCCGAAGGGTGATAATGTAAATGTCAATCAATTGGCCAATCAAGCCTCCGCAGCAGGGGAAAACCTGACACGTCTAGTGCTGATCAACTTTATTGACAGATCAAGCTTAGACCCACTAAAATAAGTGATGATCATTCCATGGGAGCCAAGTTGGATGGACCCTATAGTAGATTATTTGAGAATAGGTGCCTTGCCAGAATTAAAGCCGGATGCTCGAAAGATGAGGATAAAAGTTGTAAGATATGCACTCTACAATGGCCAAATTTATCGAAAATATTTCTCCAAGCCATACTTAAGGTGCCTTACACCCTCTAAAGATTATGCAGTTATGGAAGAGATACATGCCGGATCATGTGGTAATCATTTTGGGGGAAGGTCATTAGCATATAAAGTTCTCACCCAGGGGTACTTTTGGCCTTATATATCAAAAGATGTTGAAGTATATACCCGACGGTGTAAAAAGTGTTAATTTCACGGAGATGTCATTCATCTACCTTCGGAGTTGTTGAATCCAACGATTATTCCTCACCAATTTTCCTGATGGGGTATGGACATCGTGGGTCCACTCCTGTAAGCCATCCGATCCACTACACACGTTCTCCTGGCTATAGATTACTTCACCTAGTGGGTGGAAGCCAAGGCGTACCCAACCATCAAGAGCAACCATGTTATCAAGTTCATCTAGAGACATATCATTTGTAGGTTAGGTCTACCCCGAACAATAATGATGGATAACGGCAGCAACCTAGATAGCAGGAAAGTTCGAGCGTTCCTAGTAGAGCATGGGATTAATCAGAATACTTCTTCCTTTGGTTACCCACAAGGTAATGGACATACATAAAGAACAAGCAGAACGATCTTTGATACTCTAAGGAAAACTAGAAGCGGCAAAAGGAGCTTGGCTGGGACCTGAGGTCTTGTGGTTTTATTCAACCACCTTGAGGCAACCGACGGGAGAGACCCCATTCGCCATGGCCTTTGGGGCTGAAGCCATTATTCCGACCGAATTAAAGGTGTCAATGCTAAGAAGTCAAGCGTGGGACGAGGGCTCTAACAATCAACAGTTAGCCCATGATCTAGATTTACTGGATGAAAGAAGAGAGGCTGCAGGAATATGACTAGCTGTCTATCAGTAATAGGTCAGAGCTCACTTTAACCAGAAAGTCAAAAGAATAGAGTTTTAGGTGGGCGATAAGGTGCTCAAGAGAAAAATTGGAATTATTGGCAAGTTACGAGAAATATGGGAATGGCCTTATACAATAATTGAGGTCATCGGTTGTGGTGTTTATCGGGAATGGAAGAACGAGACAGGTCGCATCGAGCCTAACTCTCAGAACACTTACCGTCTGAAGAGGTATTATCGTTAGAAAGTTTTTCATTAAATAGTAATATGAGTATATGTGTCCTGCATATGACACCTCTGCTACATGTTTTTCAAGTTTCGAATAAAATACCATGTTCTTTACATATATTTGTATGATTAGGCCTTGCAAATGATACGATTTTCCCTTAGTGTTGAGTTCAAACCTGATTTGAACTAACCAGAGGACATTAAATGAGTTTTAGGGGCCATATACCCGAAGACTTCCATTAAAATAAAATGTTTCCTAAATGTTGAGTTCAAACCTGATTTAAACTAACTAGAGGACATTAAATGAGTCTCAGGGGCCAGATGCCCGAAGACTTCTATCAAAATGAAAATTTTCCTAAGTGTTGAGTTCAAACTTGATTTGAACTAACCATAGGACATCAACGAGTCCAAGGGGCCAGATGCCCGAAGACTCCCAACTAAAAGAAAAATCTTTTAAAAGTGTTAAGCCCAAACCTGATTTGAACTAACCAAAGGGCATCAATGGATTCCAGAGGCCTGAAGCTCGAAGATTCTCATTTAAACAAAAAAAAATTTAAAAGTGTTTATTGCAGGCTGATCAGACTGAAGTAACATGAACATAAAACAAAAAGCCATCAGAATTGGGAAAATTATTTCATTAATATAAATAGAAATTACAAAAATAACCCTTCTAAGGGCGATACAAGTGACGCTCGAGAAAACCCTAAGTCACTATGTTATGACCCGAAGAGACCGACTGTTCCTGAGTTATTGGCACAGGCTCTTCTCCCTTCAGAAAGGCGGCAAATCTCTTCTCATTCTCAGAGGCAGGTGGGTCCTGCTAAAGAAGAGGCACCTCCATGAAAGAATCAAACTCCTCAGCAATCTTGAACTCTCGCTCTGCCAAGGGAATGTGCTCCATCTCATGTCTCTCCCGCCATGCTTGACCGATCGAACATCACAGATGGTGACGTACCGTTGGTAGATGTCTAGCCCACCCGAACGACACATCTCCACCTTAGATCGCTCAAGAGCTAAAAGGTTATCTGACTTTGCCTTCTCTGCAACAATCTTTTGATAGGCAACCTTTGCCTCCGCTAGTTCAGCAACCATAGCCCTCCTTTCAGCTTCTCCGGCCTCTAGAAAATTTTTGTGCTCAGAAACACTCTGGCGAACACCATCGGCTTCCTTGGGCAGAATTATACCGTGCTCGCTTACTTCGCGATTGGCCATCATAAGCCTATTCATCTCTTTGACATCAGCCTTAAGGACTTGGTTGTAAGATTAAATGGCGTAGAGGAGCTGAAAAAATAAACAGGAATGATATGTTACAAGAAAAGAAGGAAAAAGAGAGAGAAAAAGTCCATACCCCCTTGGCCATTACACGGAGTGCCTCAGTGTTGCCAAACGTGGTTTGATCTGAACAGATGGGAGATCCGTCGGGAACGACAAACTTGGGCTCCCAAGGGATAGCGACACGGGGAGTATCCTGAGCATGGGGAGGGTCACTTATTGAAGCATCGATAACTTGGATTCTAGGCCTTTTGCTAGCCATTCCACTACCAATACCAGATTAGGGCCGTGTGTTTGGAGCATTAGCAGGAGGAGGTTATGAAGGATCTAAAGGATTTTGTGCAATTGGGCGTATCGGAGGTGTCGGGGGTGCTGAAGAAAGTGGTATGACATCAATTGGACTAGATCTTTTGGGGACCTGAGTACGTCTGGCAGACAAGGGCTTCGGGGGAAAATTCATCCTGTCACTAGTAGCGCCCAAATTAGATATCATCTCCAGATTAGCTTTAATCAAAAGTTCACTAGTAGATTTGACATTGCTCCAGATCTTGGCCTTCGGAAGGGCAAAGCATTCTTTCACAAGGGCTAGAGGCATCTCACTGTCCTCATAGCCGAGAAATCTATATGCATAATCCCCCCGGTATAAATCATAAAACTCATAAAAATACATGGCTTTGTGAAGGGGACGGAAGATGGGAAGTCGAATAGGGCCAAAAAACTTTAGGGATCGGGTATGTCAGAGAGAATGGATAGAGCCTGTTGCCACTGACGACTGCCATTCTCTCCTTCCAGCCCCTATCAGACTTTTCCTTATCTGAACATATACCCCGACCTTGGAAAGGAAAAAGGTTATACATACATCTGCTTCCTCTGACATTCTGAAAAAAGTAACAAAGAAGTAGGTCAGCTAGGCCTAAGTTGAGGTCTAAATCTCTATTATATAGAAGGAGCATGGCTAAGATATTAAAACTGTTCAGGTTAAGTTGGAAAGGGTGCAACCCCAACATGAAAAGAACATAAAGGAAGAAGGGATGAAGAGGGGATCTTAGTACTTTGAAATGAACCGTCGATAGAAGGATGCTACCTGGTTTGATTCCCTCACTATTGGTGAAGTCTAAATGATGTGGGTAAGGAGCCAGAAACATATCACCACACACTCTAGCTTTGACCCAAAGACGTTTGATGTCCACCTGAGGTCGGGAATTTCCCTTAAGAGGGGCAACTATGAAGGGTTTGGGGATAGAAGAATTCGCAAGGTCTTCATCATCAAAGGATCCTCTTTCATTAGACACTTTTAGATTTACTAATGAGCTTGGGAGGTCAGTGTTAAGAGGAATGTTTCTAGGTGGGGAAGTCTCTAGATGAACAGAATAGGGGCTATTACAACTGAGGGTCTCCGGGTCTATACCAGAAGACATAATAACCTTGTCTACGTACCTAGTGTCATCACTCCCAGACATGGTCTCAGAAAGGTAGAAGAGACAGATAGGGGGTAGAGATGAGAAAAAATTAAAATTTAGTGTTATCAAACTTACACAGATCAGAAAACAAGCAACGATAGGAACTCCTGCGAAAAGCTGATGACTACTCCGACGAGAATCTGTGACTTTTCCGACTTGAAGTTGCAAAAACTAGTAAGGAGAAGGGAAATTCTTAGAGAGAAAGCTACAGTTTGAAGATGCAAAAATGAAATGACCAACAGTGAATTTATAGAGACTAAGAGGCAAACCAGGACTTGTGCGTGAAGTCCGAAGGACGTGCGCCGTCTTTCCTGCTATCGAGGTGCAAAAATTGAGGAAGTGTGAGCCGTTCTTTTTCAAATTTGAATGACGTCTCAGCTACTCAGAATTAAACAATCAGCCACGTCATCACCATCATTTCCAAGGAATACACTATGCATATATATGTACATTTACATTCGGTCATGGGCCATGGAGTGGCCCATAGGTCCATAACCTCAGGGGCCTGTGTAATAGTCAAAATTATCCAATAAGGTTGGACCATAAGCAAGGACCAATGGGTCTAACCCATAGTAGGTTCTAGAAAATATGTGGGCTACAAGTCAGAGATTAGTCCCATATATGGGAGGATAGAGGCTAAGATAGAAAGGAGTATATCAAATCCAATGATTTAAGGGATTGATAAGTTGGGTAGATGGGTCTTGTCCCATCTACAAAATTATGTATAAATACATGACCAAATGATGAATAAAGGCATTCGATTTTAATTCAATTGTTGTGTAATTGTTTCTGCATTTACATATATATCAAAGAGGTCATTCAAATATATATATATATATATATATATATATATATATATATTTACACATATATAAAAATATATATATATATAGGAGTTAATAGAAGTTTTGATTAATAGTAGACAATTATTTTTATAATGCAGAGAGTGATCAGGAATATGAAGTTTCCAAGTCCCACATCGGTGAAATATGATAGGAATTTTAAGTTAATAAATAACTAAATATATGTGCAATATGGATTGAGCAGGGCGGCCTTGAAAATAACCTTCATCTTGATGTTGTGGAGTCAAAGAAATATGATTTGATTTGTTTTAGACTTTAGTTTCATTAAGTTAAAATTTTGAGAGATTTTGTTTTTTTTTGAGTCGAGAGTAATAGTTGCTAAAATATAAAATTTTGGGGCCTAAAATTATTAAATTGAATTTTAAATTAGTACGAATTGGACTTTTAAAAAAATTAGTTTTTTTTTCACTTACAATAAAATAATTTTTATTTTTAAAAAATGAAGGCATTGAATTGGATTGAGAAACTAATTATATTTTTTGTGAAGGTTATAAAAGTATTAATAATTTTAATTCAGCAAAAAAAACACTACAATACAAAAAGAAAAATTTGACCGGGAACCTGTTACTTGAGTAGTGCTCGGGGGTGGGAAACCTGTTACTTGGAACGGACAAGTTGAACTTGTGTTTGGATAGACCGGAACCACACTTGTACTAGGAAAGTGTTTGTTCAAGACGGACTTGTGTTTGGGATAGACTTGAACCATACTTGTAGTTGGGAAAGTTGGAATTGGGATGGGAAATTTGCCATAAAAAATTTGTGGCGAATAAAATTTTACCACAAGTTTATTTTTTGTGCCGAAATATAATTGGGCATAGACTTATAGACACAACTTTGCCACAAAAAGTCTTTTGTGCCAAAAGATATTTTACCATGAAAAATGATCTTTTAGCCACAAAATATTTTGTATCAAAATGCCTAATTTCTTGTAGTGATATCGTCTGTTGAGAATTAATTCACATATCACACATAAGAATTAATCATGCTCAAAATCAGAAACACATGTTTTTACTCACACACACACATCGTCCACACGCAACACACAATATTTATAGTAGAAAATCCCAAAATCGGAGAAAAATCACTGTCATTGTTAAAGACAAAAAAAAAATTCAATATGTGAAAAATTGTTACAATCACACTCTCAATAATTTTCCTCACCCCAAAAAAACCCAAATACAAATAAAGAAACTCTCAAAGGATCTCATTTTTTGTGCATTTATTTTCAGGTTAAGTATAGAAAATACCCCTATAGTATAGATATGGTGTATATAATACCCTGTACTTTAAAAATGTGTTTATTGACACAAACACTTTTGGAAAACGTGCGAATATCCCATGCAAGTTTCAAAAACGTGCGAATATCCCCTTGCAAGTTTCGAAAACGTGGGAATACACCCTTCTTTCCGGTCATGTGCGGCTCGCATGACTTTTATACTCTCTTAAATACCCATTTTACCATTTTTCTTCAAAATATATATATAAATTTTGAAAAATAAATTTCGAAGCCAATATATAAATTTCAAATATATAAATTTCAAAAAATATATATTAATTTCGAAAAATAAATATTAAAATTCGAAATATATATATAAAATTTGAAACAAATATGTAAAATTTGAAACAATATATATAAAATTCGAAAAAATATATAAAATTCAAAACAAATCTATAAAACTCATAAACGAATATAAAATTCAAAAAATATATATATAATTCAAATAATTGTGCAAACAGAAGTATCAAAAATATAAGTGACCAAAGTACAATACACCAAAACAACATTTAAAGTCCAAGAAAGTAGAAAATAGAAGTATATTTTCCCCGAATTTTATACATTTGTTTCCGAAATTTATATATGTTTTCGAATTTTATATTTTATTTTCAAAATTTAATATATATTTTTCGAATTTAATATTTTTCCAAAATTTTATATATTTGTTTTCAAAATTTATATATATGTTTTGAATTTATATATGTTTTTTTCCAATTTTATATAATTTTTTGAAATTTATATTTGTCTTTTCAAAATTTTTATTTTTTTGAATTTCATATTTTTTTGAAATTTAATATATATTTTTTGAATTTTAGATATTTTTTCAAATTATATATATATTTTTGCAAATTTTATATAATATTTCAAATTTATATATGTTTTTCGAATTATACGAAGGGCATATATGTCATTTAACACGAAATGGAGTCAATTCACACAAAAATTAAATGATTAGGGTGAAATCAAATCAAAAGGGTATTATATACACTATATTCATACTATAAGGGGGTTTAACGCATGGACCCTTTATTTTCTCTTCTCTAACACACATCTATATATAATACATTTGCTAGCATGATTTTGGAATTTCATACCAAACTAACTAACTAATTTTCAAATTCTCCACTCTATTTTGCCAAAATCATATCACACTAGCAATGGAAATTTTGCCAAATTCCAACATGTAGCACACCAACTGAACATCATCCACCACATATACATCCAAATACAAAGTAAAAAGCCAGGAGTCGAGGCCATGTAACACCCCGTGTTACTTTCTTTTTACTGAAATTAATTCTGATTTAATTTCGGTAATGACGTCACTTGTTCATGACGTATTATTTATTCTTGGTATTTGATACCTGTAAATTTTTCGCGTTTAGTTTTAAAGTCGACTGTATGACTTTACGGTTTCTCTTTGACGACTACGCGAATTCTCGTTATCGACTACACGGTACCGTTTCGATTATTTCGGTTACGGTATTAGTACTTCTACGGATCCGGTGTGAAGCATATTAATTTACTTTCTCGGTGTTCCGGTTGTTGGGTTCCTAACCCGGTGTATTCCTTTCAGACTAATTTAGTTATTGGGCGTCCTGTAGACTTACGGGTTGACTCAATATTAATTGGAGGCTTCCGGTAATTGTTGGGAGATGTTATGTATATATATATATATTTAATTATATATATATATTGAAGTTGGGTCATTCTGCAATTATGGATAATTTGGGGGTCAGTTGTGCAATATAGTACATTTATATGTATATTTGCATACGTAACCACAGACACTCTGCTTCTCTGCACACTGACTGAGTCTCCTTCTCTTCTCTCTACACGACACAACCTACTACACAGACCTGCATCCCTCATCTCTCCTCACACGGCGAAACCATGCCATTCTTCTCCATCTTCGTCGGTCATGGCGAGAGAGAGAGAGAGAACCGGAGGGAGAGAGGCATCGGCTGGAGGCGACTGGTTGTGGTGCATAGCAGCGGCTGGTCGGGAGCAGCGACGACTACATCTTCTCCATTCACCATGTTCGCCGGTCATGGCGAGAGAGAGAAAGAGACCGTGTGAGGCTGACCACGATGGAGAGTGAAAGGAGGTTGAACGACTGGAGTTGCCGACGGCGGTTCTCGGTGGTTGAGGCGGAGGCGACCGTGGCTGGCGGCGGCTTGCACGGAGGAGCGAGTAGCTGCGGCTGGTTCACGCAGCAGGGGCGGAGCAGTCGTTCGACAGGGGCGAACTCGGCTGAGCTTCGACCAATTTTTCGGCGACCTTCCGGTGATCGGTTTGAGCCTATTTTCGGTGACTAGTTTCGTACCTACGTAGTATTTGTCATATATTAATTTCGTGATTTTACGTTGAACGATTTGCCCCAAAATCGCATTTATAGGTTATAGTTTTCGTTTGGGGTATTTTAGATTTAACCCAATTAATTAACCTATTATTAATGGGCTTCATATATATCGTATAGGTTGTCGGGACGGACATTTCGATACATTCGAAATAGTTTTTGGACGATTTTGGTCGGCGGGCTTCATATTCGGGCGCCGGTACTGTGTTGTTTCGGGCTATTCGGTAAACGTAAATTAGGTGGGAAATTATATTTCTCACTCCGCATTATTGAAGTAGTTTAGGGGTGTAAAACCCTTATTTGATTTAATATAGATATTTTAAATCGTTAATTTAAATATCTATAATTCGTTTAGAATCGGAATTGGACTTAGGAATTAATTTAAGTAAATTTATTAAATTATTTCCTACAATATTAAATATATTCCTAATTGAATTGAATGGGAATAGACGACTTAGAAATTCCCTCGAGAATTAAATGAGCTAGAAGATTTTGAAAACGTTGGACGTGAGAGACATAGACGCTATTCTAGGTCCCCTTTTATTACGTGGATTATCTGTTTAATTTATTTTAAAAAGGTATGTTAATTGAAATTAAAAATATTTTCTAAGGAATTAAAGAAAATATATTTTGAAAACATGAAATGTATATGAAATTGTTTTCATATGATTTAATTGCTTTATTGTATTTTAAAGCATGAAAAGAGATTTTGAGACTTATATTACCATGTGGGTATTTTTATAAATATGATGCATTACATATTTATGATTGAGATATGATTTGATTGTACACCATGTCGTGTGAGCACATGGGTGTTGGTGCATGTAGTGCACGGTTTCACCATTGACAGAGAGTTCATTTGGTGTGGTCTACTTCCTTTATGTGTGGGGCACGAGTAGACGTTTGTGTCGGATCATCACAACAACTGGCCAGGAGCTATCATGCCTACGGAACTAAAAAGCCAGCAAATGTGAGTTAGGAGTCCAGGTAGAGGCTCATGTTCTTGACTTTTGTAGTCATGGCGTACGGAGTTGCAAGTAGGGCTCTCGTACAACTGCCTTCCCTGTTGAAGTGATAGAGAGAAAAATCACTTGGGAAGAGTCGGTGTGGTAACTCTACACTACTTGATGAGCTTGTATCCTCAAAAGTATGTGGACAGAGTCTGTATCCGTTACCCTTGGGAAGGGTGTGTTGTGTGTGAGTATCACGGGGAGTGTCGAGTCACATTACACTACATATTATTTATGTGATCTCGTTTGACATGTATATGTGTTATATTACATGTGTTGTTAGAGCATGTTATTTATGAATATTGTAAATTAAATTCATATTTTATAAATGCTCAGTTGAAATGAATAATGTGAAACAAGACTTTAAATGAGAAAATCATTATAGTATAAATGAAACATATAATCTTTATACTTGTGTTATATGCTTTTATGCCTTTGAGGGAGGTTAAGTGTATTGACGTAGTAATCTCTGTGAGTAGTTGAGGCTAGTGGTGGATTGTGGAGTTGATTTTGATTTGTGGCCTTAGAGAGGACTGTTAATTGTTTTGTGGTTGTAGTTAGTTGTGTGATATCTTTAGAGATTTGAGATCAGTGATTGACTTAGTGTCAATTGTGATTGAGGCCTTAGATAAGGCGGTTGATGTGATTGTGGTCTTAGTGGATGTGGTAGTATAGACCTTTAAGTGTTTTTCATTCTTTTGAGGAATGGGTAGAGGTTATGATTGAAGTGATTTCATTAAGTACTTGGAGTACTGTAGGATTGTTCCTCATGCTTAGTTCATTCCCCTAAGCATTTATTTTACTATACTTTATATACTAGTACATGTCCTTGACTTACATGTCATTCCTTGAGTTGTCGGTCACGGTATGGTGCCGAACCTCTTCCTCGTGGTGTCATTTGATTTGGTGGAGTTGGAACGGATGGTTGTCTTCCGTGAGTCCAACGTGTTGTTCTTCCTTTACTGTCCTCTCGGACATTACGGGAATTCATCGAGTTGTGTTTCTCTTATTTGACTGTCATTTCGAAAACGGTGTTTTCTAAGTTTTGAAATAAACTCCTTGTTTTTAAAAGGAAAAACCCGTTTTCGCCCACCCCCGTGGAAATGAAAAGTTTTAACACTTTATAAAACGATCTTAGGATCTTCTTTGGAAAGATTTTTAACTCTAAAAGCTGGTGATGGCAATTGACGGAGACCGGGGGCAAGACGGTCATTTTTACTATTTGGTTCTTAAAAGTAAAACCATTTTATTATTTTCTTAGGATTCTGAGATTTCGAGACTTCTTTCTCAATATCTCATCTTGTAGAGTTTTGAAAGGTGTTCCATTGTTTCACCTTTGTTTCCTATCATGCTTAAGTCTCGGATTGAGGTTTGGTGTTGTTCAGTGCACACATATAGTGTTGCCTTTCACTTTTCTTGATTGTTGGTGTCACCACCTAGGTGATATGAGTTTTTCTTACGTTAGGGGCATGGATACCAAATGGGTTGGTTTGAGTTTTAAAACCTTTTTCTTAAAAACTATTGAATCCTTGGGATTCATCTTTTTATAACCTTTACTCTCGGCCATTCTTTTTTGGTTTTCCTTGTTCAGTTGGTTCCCTAAACACTTGTGGTGGTTTTCTTCATCTATAATGAGAGTGTTAGGGATTTGATTAAACCTATTGATGATAGTGTTATGAGGTTAATGTGGTGATGTGATTCATTGTATTGAGGAAGTGATATGATTGAGGTGACCCAGTACTTGAGATGTAGACTTTCTCTAGGAATGGAATGAGGTTTGTTATATATATATATAGTGTATATATATATATATATATATATTGATGATGGTTGTGTTAGTACGCAAGGACGTGGGTGTTTTCCTTCCTGTGTTATCGGGGTGTGGGATTTGAGCCTTCCTTGGTACTAGTGGTGGATTTTGTTTCCTGTGGATATTAGAGGTGAGTGTGATCTCCTCTGTTGGATCTTCTGATTTGTGTTGTGAGTAATTGATGATTTGTGAGGTTTGACTCAGGTGTTGTGTACCTAGTATATGTTGGTGAGAGTAGTGTAGACTACCGGTATTTGTACTTGGAGTATGAGCCGTAGTTGTACCTTGTAGACTCAGGTTGCATACTTATACATGTATATATATATATGTATATATATGTATTCCCGTTATATACTTACGTACAGTAGTATATGAGCGTGCATTGGGTTTTGAGTGGATGGGATTAGTTGGGCTATATATGTATCTTGCTAGATAGTTTGACATCACCTAAACTACCAGAAGATGTGGTAGTTAGAGTATCTTTTCCCACTGAGCTTATTTGCTCACAGGAGTATTTCATTTGCCCCCTGGTATTCCCACGTCAGGTTGCAGGAAATATACGACTATGGGCAGGATGCAGTGCAACGACAGTTTTTCTTGGTTTTCTTGTTACAGTTTTGGAGTTGCGTTGGGTGATGCGGTTACGGTTGCAGCACAACAGGTTTGGGACGATAGTTTTCTGCGGATAGTTTCTTTACCCATGTTTGGTGGGATTGTCATGTATTTCTTTTGGGAGCCAGTCTGTTGGCATATCCCTATTGATGTATTCTTTATTTTTCCTGTATTTATTCTTTCAGGATGTTGTTGTATTTATTCTGCACAGCTAGGTGCTTTACTGTATTCTTATTCGAGCATTTGTGGCTCTGTTGATTATAGAGGGTTTGGAGAGGTTTTGGTTTCTTTCCACTACCTCGGCCCTAGTAGGATTGATGAATGTGGGGCTTGGAAGCCATTGTGATTATTGAATTGCTTTGGGCAGGTTATTGTGTTGTGGTTGGTTGTCCGGATGTTCCATTTACAAACGGAACTCTGCCGGATTTTCGTTAGATTCCGTTGCTTTGTTTATTATCCATTTGGGTATTAAATATACCATTTCTATCATCAACCAATATGTTTTCATGGTTAATGATGTCTTAGTTGGTCATTCATGTTAGGGATCACATCCTGGATTCCTTGGATATCCCAGTTCGGGAGTCTTAGGAATTTAGGAGCGTGTCTGTTGGTATCTGAGGATACTATTGAGTTCTAGTATTTTATTTGACATGGAGTATATTTTTCATTGTTATTCCACGTGTCTCTTTGTTATTGTTGATTCTAGTGGTCGCTTGGCTTGCGTCACCCTTTAGGGGCGTGACAGCATGGTATCTGAGCATTCATTGTAACCCTTTCGTGGGTGTTTGATGGCTGAATGTTGTTGGTTTTCATTTCTTTTCACTTTCGTTCACTCCCTTAGCTCTTAGGCTCGGGTTTCGGAGTCCTAGGAATTTAGGGGCGTGACAGGCCACCTCCTAGCTTCCACCTGTACTCATCTTTCACTTTCCCGACAAGATAGAGTCTATCAAAAATTCAATGGAATGAGACAATGTTGGAATATTGAATGAGAAATTAAATTATATAATCTAATTTACTACTAATATGGGTATGGTATAACCCAATTTTGCAGAGAGAGGTGCATTAACTGTTTGTACAGTTGGAGTGATTTTTCACCTTCAACAAGTGCTAAAACAGTTTCAATACATCTTTCAAACCTTTGCGACTACAGTTTCTGTGCCTCTTCAATGTCTATAAATAGACCAGGCCAGAGTTCACTTTATTTTTTAAACTTTTAAAATAATTATTCTCCTTATCTATATGGTCAGTCTCTCTCTGTTACATATATACATATATTCTGGAGTCTTTTGTTTGAGTACAAACACAAAAATTGTGTTCGTTGGTTTTCAAAGATTGGAGTGCTACTTCTTTGAAAATGAAATCCGTTCTATCTTGGGAGGCCATTTTTCGTAAACCTTGAGCACCGGAGAGGGAGCAATATTGCCTTATGAAAACTGTGGTATCACACAGGGCTCGGATTTTCTTTCGCTTCTTGCACTTTTGTATTCGGGTCAGTTTCCTTTTTATGTAATTGTAATTTATATATATATACAGTTTATGCATGTTAGATTTTATAGATATAAACATAACACAAATTTGATAACAATCTTAAGCCAATATTGTTCGTTTTGTTGTTTGTGTTTGTGCACTGTTTCATAATCTATACTGATTATACGTACATATATATATATATATATATATATATATATATTACATTTAGAAATGTAGATATTCAATTGATTATATTCTGTTTCTGCCTATATTTATATATAGTGAATATATTATGTTTCTGTTTCAATTGAATATAACTATGTATAATCTGGTTGATATATATGTATGATAATCTATTAAGTGATCTATATATACATAAACTCTCTGTTTCATATATATATATATATATATATTTCCTGTGATAAAGATGACAGAGTCCTTTGTAACTTATAATACTTTTACTTGTATATGTTCTGGACATATACATAAAATTGCTAAACATGACTTATATATGTATATATGATTCCATCTGTAGTTGAATTAAAGTGATGGAGAGAGAAGCTATGTTAGAATGAAATTGAAAGTACTCACATGCCTTCCAATGTTTCTAATTTTTCGGATATATATTCTATTCATCATGAAAATATGAGATATATGTGTGGAATATTTATAGTATACATTTTACGGACACTCCCTAAGTTATATACGGTGCTGTATATAAAAGGCATGAGTATAATGGAATTCCAATAGAGTTTCAATTGAAGTAGATAATTTCAGTTTTAGTTGGAGTTGGTTAAAACTCTTTGTATGGACCTTTTCTATCTTCGGTTGACTAAGCGGTTGCATACGTAACCAACACAACGTAAAGATTGTCCAAAAGGTACGAATAATGTGCAAGAAGTACGTATGATTGCAAACTCTTTAATTATGTGAATGAGTGATTAATGATTTATATGACATTGCACGAAACACTGTTTTGCTGTAATTGCAAATTGAATGATCGTAATTGCATCATATTGATTATGGAAGATTATCCAAGTGGGATACTTACAAATATATACGACGTTATGTTACTAACCCCATTCTTTATTGTTATTAAATAACTCAATTATCTTATCTGGATGGATAAGCGTTTCGAAATGGAATATGAGATAAATTTCTCATTTATATCTTACATGCACATTTAATATATTTTTTATTTTTATTTCAAAGCATGATATTAAATGTTTTGAATAATATAAAGTTTTACATGTTATGAGATGATTTTAATGTATATAGATATATACACATACTAGCGGCTCTGTGAGGGATATACATATCGAATATATATTTTTTATTCATATTCTATATGCCTCTACATTAATCAAATCTACACATTAGTTGAAAAATTGTAGCATTATATATTGATGCATTATTATATGGATATTTACCATAAAAGTAATTTAGTTGGACTGTGAATCACAATTTTGGTTTATCAGTGATGTGAAAATTATAAATGTATTCGCAGTTTTCTTTTTATGTTTTCATAAATCATTTTGCTATTGAGGACGTTTGGTTTGAATGAATTTCATTGACTTCTGTGGAAGTATAAGTATCATGTACATATATATATTGCAAGTGAGGTGCAAATATGGATTTATCACAGAGTCTCCTCAACGAAAATGGTCAAAATGGAAAACTGTGAGGGTCCTACTGCTAATAGTTATTGATGTGCTCAAGAGAATGAATATGTATTGGTATACATATATACATTGAGATACTAGTGGTAGTAATTGTCATTCTCCATCAGAATATTAAAGCATTCCATATACTGACTATAATTTCTTTGTGCAAACATGGGCACTGATAATGGGGATGATCACCAATGGACATGGACTGTCTATAATTTCTTTTGTGCAAAGATCTTTGGATCACTTCCCTGTTATGGATATGAATTTTATTACCCCTACGAATTTGAGAATTATTTATTTGTGTGGAAGTAATGTGTAATTTTTTTTTTTTTTTTTAAGTTACAATTCTATATTACCAATATGGTGTATTTTTTTTAGTGATTGGCTAAAGGCCTATGTGATTGGTAACAGAAATACTAATTTAAAGTCATGGCAAAATAGTTACATAACTTGAGAATATTGTGTAAAGATAGCATGAAGTTTATGATGCTAGTTAAAGAGAATAAAAGTTTGATCTCTAAAAAGAGGATATAAATATTACATCGATAATTTATTGAGTTGGTAATACTAGCAAAATTGGCAAAGAAATTGATTTGCTGAAATTATGAAAAAATATAAAGTTGTGGCCACAACTGGTGTCATCTTTTTCTTTGCATTTCGCTAGTAATATTATATGAAAATTTTGACAATTGTATTAAATGGGCTCAATGTGTTTATGTCAAGAGTTATCATAATGCGTATGTCATCTTTTGTCTATATGTGGATGACATGCTTATTATAGGCAGTAATAATGATGTAATCAAATCTACTAAGCAAATGCTAAAGAGTATATTTGACATGAAAGATCTTTGTATATCTGATGTTATTTTAGGAATTAAAATTTCTTGAACATAAGAAGGACTTGTGTTATCCTAATCTCACTATACTGAGAAAATGGTTGACAAGTTTAAGAAGTATGGGATAAGTCCAACACGAACAGCTGTGGATGCAAATGTTAAACTTTCTAAGAACAATGATGAAGGCATTTCACAATTGGAATATGCTCGTATCATAGGAAGTTTAATGTATGTTATAAATTGTACTCAACCTGATATAGCATACTCTGTTAGTAAGCTGAGTCGATACACAAACAACCCAGGTAAATGTCGTTGAAATGCGATACTAAGAGTTTTGGGATACTTGAAGTATACTCAAAATTATGGTTTGCATTATACAAAATATCCAGCTATACTTAAAGGATATAGTGATGCTAATTGGATATCTGACTCCAAAGATTCAAAATCCACTAGTGGGTATATTTTTACTCTTGGAAATGCAGTTGTGTCTTGGAAGTCCTTAAAGCAAACATGTATTGCTCGGTCCACAATGGAATTTGAATTCATTGCATTGGACAAAGCTGGAGAAGAAGCAAAATGGCTTCGTAACTTTATAGAGGACATTCCAAACTGGTAGAAACCAGTGTCTGCTATTTGTATACATTGTGACAGTCAATCTACGATTGGAAGAACTCAATATCACATGTATAATGGTAAGTCTAGACATATCCGTCGTAGACATAATACCGTGAAACAATTGCTCTCAAATGGTATTATATCCATTGACTTTGTAAAGTCTAAGGATAATATAGCGGATCCGTTAACTAAAGGTTTGACAAGAGAGTAAGTGGAAAGATCATCGAGGGGAATGGGCTTGAAGCCTCTAGGTTAAAAGACACCATAATGGCAACCCAACTTAGTTGACTGGAGATCCCAAGATCTAGGTTCAAAGGGACAACCGAATTGTGTGTGACTTAGTTAAAAGCACTGTGGAGATTAAATTAAACTCCTTCCCATTCCTATGATGAGACAGTGCATATTTTAGGGTAAGTTATGCTTTTAATGATGTCTATGACTTGGACAAATCCAAGTGAGGAAGAATTCCTAATAGAATCACCTATGTGAGTAGAAGGGGCCGCTTCTAGGAGGATTTTTTGAAGGCGGAATTCTCTAACAAATACTCATGAAACCAAGTGATGTCCAAGGCCAAAATGGACACAAACGTGAGAACCAAATGTGTTTGAAGGGGAACTGTGTGAATTCTATTGTCTTGGTTTACACAAATAGCTGATAGTTCAAGGCATCATGTCCACTGATTAACCAGTAAATTTGATAGTCTTTCACAAGGGAAAGTTCAAGGCTCTAAGGCTACTTATCCTAATACAGTAACCTTTCGTTGTACTCGAACTAGTGTCTGCATATTCATGTACATGTTGAAAATCTAATTTCCATTCATGTGGGGGATTGTTGGAATATTGAATGAAAAATTAAATTATATAACCTAATCTACTACTAATATGGATATGGTATGACCCAATTTTGCAGAGAGAGGTGCATTAATTGTTTGTATAGTTGGAGTGACTTTTCACCTCCAACTAGTGCCAAAACAGTTTCAATACCTCTTTCAAACATTTGCGACTACAATTTATGTGCCTCTTCAATGTCTATAAATAGACCAGGCCAGAATTCACTTTATTTTTTGAACTTTTAAAATAATTATTCTCCTTATCAATATGGTCAGTCTCTCTCTGTTACATATATACATATATTCTGGAGGCTTTGGTTTGAGTACAAACACAGAAATTGTGTTCGCTGGTTTTCAAAGATTGGAATGCTACTTCTTTAAAAACAAAATATGTTCTATCTTGGGAGGCCATTGTTCGTAAACCTTGAGCACCAGAGAGAGAACAATATTTCCTTAAAGAAACTGTGGTATCACACAGGGCTCGAATTTTCTTTCGCTTCTTGCCCTTTCGTATTCGGGTCAGTTTCCTTTTTACGTAATTGTAATTTATATATATATATACAATTTATGCATGTTAGATTTTATAGATATAAACATAACACAAATTTGATAACAGACAACCCCAAGCAGCCATATGTACTAATTTATCCCTTACGTTTCCAAGGCCAGTCGCCTGCATGCTCAAGCTGGCCGAGCTTCTCTGCCTCGCCGGCTTTAACGTAACATTCCTCAATACCGACCACATAAACACCCGCCTCCTCCGCCACTCCCACGTCCTCTCCCGCTTCTCCCCATTCCCATTCTTCCGTTTCCAAACTATCTCTGATGGTCTCCCGGAAGATCACCCGCGTTCCGGTAACAAATTCCAAGACATTTTCGTTGCTTTGGAAACTGTCACCAAACTCCTTTTCCGGGAGATGCTAATCTCCGGTCGCTTTGGATCCGACGTCGGAGGTCCGGTCACCTGCATCATCGCGGATGGGATCTCTGATTAGCCCTTGATGCTGCCAAAGAAATCAAAATTCCCTTGATCTATTTTGAGACGCTTAGTCCTTCTTGCGTCAGGGTTTATCTATGCCTTCCCAAACTCATTGAAGCCGGCGAGCTTCCATTCCAAGGTGGGTTCATTAGCTTCTTCAGTTATAATTCATTTACATGTTTTTTTTTTGGGTAATTTCATTTACGGTTTGTTTGGTTCGTGAGAAAATGCACCATATTTCAGTCGTACACCTACATTAGTTGTTGCTTTCTATTTGTTCGGTTACTGCTTAACCTATTATACGAAACAGGAAGTTTTAGCCCATCATTTTCACTCTTTTTTTTTTTGGGTAAGTCAGTTTAGTATATATAAAAAAAAGGAACCAAAAGGCCTGCATAGTAATACAACAAACCACAAGGGCTAAAGACATCATAACTGGAGCTTAAACGGAAGAAGCAACCATTTTCACTCTCTTTGGTTACTGTGAAAATAATTTTAAAGAATATAAGCTGAAGTTTTAGCCCAATAATTTTCAGTATGTCTGTTTGCTGAGAAAATGATCATATCAAGTTTCAGCCCATTACTTTTCAGTCTGTTTGATTACTACGAAAATGATCTAAAGATATATAACCTAAAGCAGTGACCAATCTGTTGAAAATGTAAACTTGATGCATATCTAGAAGCACCCTTTGAAGATTATCTAAAAGGCTTTACAAATAAATCAACAATGGTAGGTTGCCTAACTTTGATTTTTCCTACCCTTGTGTAACATGTGTAAGTTGAATTCAAAGTTCTTCAGTAATTATTAGAGCTATAAATAGATGTGTGTGTGTAGTATTGTGATATAGAAGCAAGAGAGTGAGAATAGAGAATAAAAGAATAACTCCTCTGTGTGAGTTTGTATTTGAAATTTTTCAATATAAATAGAGTGTGTTTTCTCTCAATCAACACCATAAGTGTTGTATACTTCTACTCTACCATCATCAGTGGTATCAGAGCCAAATTCGTGAAGTTTGAAAAAAAACCAGAAAAGTTTTTTCAAAAGCAAAGTCGAAGTTTCAAAGTTCTATTCGTGACACACCTATGCTCAAACCAACAGTTTGAACACATATCTAAAATCTACATTTCCACAGAAATATTTTCCCAAAGAGAATGCGTCCATACGACGCTGCACGTGCCCGCATGCGCCACCAGAAGGGAGGCAAGTGAAGACCATGCGCAATCACGCGCCTGGTCATCTTCAACCTCCAGCCGCGCGTGACGACCACGCACACCCACGCGCGCACGCGCCCCACGCGCCTGACACGTCAACAGTACCGTCATCTGCCACGTCTTCTCACCCAGTCACTTGCCACGTCAGCAGTGCCACATCAACAATTTTTCCTGAAATTACCAAATTGCCCCTTATTGGTATTTTGTTCATTTCAGACTCATTTTAACTCCGATTTGAGCAAACGAAGAGTCATTTTTGACTAAAAGGAACGCTTTGGACATAACCGTGCAGTCGTTTTGACCAAATTGAACACCAATTTTTTGAACTAAGCATCTCAAGT
This sequence comes from Cornus suecica, assembly GCA_963922005.1. Taxonomy (NCBI): domain Eukaryota; kingdom Viridiplantae; phylum Streptophyta; class Magnoliopsida; order Cornales; family Cornaceae; genus Cornus; species Cornus suecica. The sequence goes on from OY998243.1 coordinate 24,361,749, forward strand.
TCTTAAATTAGTCCGATGGCATCCTCCGGAAATTTTTTCCAGCCCCAGCTTCCGCGCTTGGATAAAACAAATTATGAGAATTAGTCTATCCAAATGAAATTCCTTCTTGCATCACAAGATTTGTGGGACTTTATCGAGACTCGTTATGACGAGCCAGTTTCAAAAGAAATTGAAGATCGATTGAGCGAGATCCAAAAGGCCACGCTCAAAGAAGCCAGAAAGAAGGACAAGAAGGCGTTGTACCTGCTTTATCAAAGTGTCGATGAAGCAAGTTTTGAAAAGATTTCAGCCATCAACACCGCAAAGCAAGCATGGGAAATTCTTCGAAAAGCACATCGAGGAATTGAAAAAACAGTTAAAATTCGACTCCAAGTTCTAAGGGGTGAATATGAACTGTTGCAAATGAAAGACACGGAGTCAATTTCTGAATACTTTACCAGAACATTGACTATTGTGAATCAAATCAGAAGATATGGCGACAAGATTGAAGATGTTCGTGTGCTTGAAAAGATTATGCGCTCCATCAACTCAAAGTTCGAGAATGTAGTTGTTGCTATTGAAGAATCAAAGGACCTCGACGCAATGACAGTAGATGAGCCGTTGGCCACGATAGAGATTCACGAACAAAGAATCAACAAGAAGAACACCTCAGGTACTCTAGAGCAAGCTCTTCAGTCAAATCTAACATTTAAAGAAAATAAAGAAGAGCGATGGGGAAGTTCGCAAAGAGGCCGAGGTAGAGGTCGTGGCAATCGAGGACGAGGTTTTGGATTCAGAGGCGGCGGTGGAAGAACCAATTCCAATACCGAAAAAAATAATCAAGGCGGGAGAAATCAATCTTCCAGAGGACGAGGACGAGGTTGTGAAAACAACTTCAACAATCGTCAGAATTATGACAAAAGCAATGTGCAGTGCTATAACTGTAACAAGTATGGACACTACAACAACGAATGTAGAGGAAAGATAGTAGTTGACGGAGGCGAACAAGTAAATTTTGCCGAGAAAGAAGAAAATGAGCCAAGATCAATGTTGTTGATGGCTCAAAATGAAAATACCTATGACGAAGGTATATAGTATCTAGATTCAGGAGCCAGCAATCACATGTGTGGAAACAAACACATGTTTGTTGAGCTTGATGAGACTAGACAAGGGCAAGTCTCATTTGGTGACTCCACAAAAATCCTAGTAAAAGGAAAGGGCAAGATTCTGATCAAGCTCAAGAATGGAGATCATGACTTCATATCAAATGTTTCCTATGTTCCAGATATGAAGAATAATATTTTGATTCTCGGACAGCTCCTGGAGAAAGGCTACGACATCAACATGAAGGATTTGTGTCTAATAATTAAAGATATAAATGAAAATCTCATTGCCCGGATAAAGATGTAAAAGAATAGGATGTTTCCTATTCACATTCAGGACGATACAACGAAGTGTTTGAATGCAGTTGTTGAAGACAAGGAATGGCTATGGCATTTGAGATACGGACATCTCAACTTTGAGGGCCTGAAGCTGCTCGCAAGCAAGCAGATGGTGAAGGGACTACCCTACATCAACCGTCCTAATGAAGTTTGTGAATGTTGTGTACTTGGGAAACATGACAGACTGAGCTTTGCTGAAGAAGTCAAATGGCGATCAACAAAGCTGCTAGAACTCATTCACACAGATGTGTGTGGTCCATTGAAGCCAATGTCATATGGACAAAGCAGGTATTTTCTTACTTTCACTGATGATTATAGCATAAAGACATGGGTGTACTTCTTGCAGAAGAAATCAGAAGTATTTGACAAGTTCAAAGAGTTTGAAGCTCTTGTTAAGAAGCAGAGTGGCCACAATATCAAAATGTTGCGGTCAGATCAAGGAGGAGAATATATGTCAATGTATTCCAGAATTACTGCAAAGAGTACGACATCCGACAACAAACAACACCAGCCTATACACCTCAGCTAAATGGTGTTTCTGAAAGGAAGAATCGCACGATCTTGGACATGGTCAGAAGTATGTTGAAAGGAAAGTCAATGCCCAAATAATTTTGGGCTAAAGCGGTATCGTGTGTTGTCTATCTGTTGAATAGGTGTCCAACTAGAGGACTCCAGTTCAAGACACCTGAAGAAACTTGGAGCTCATACAAGCCAAGTGTCAATCATCTCAGATTTTTTGGGTGTAATGCTTACACGAAGATTCCAGAAACCAGAAGAACCAAGCTCGACGACAAAGGACAAAAATGTATCTTTATCGGCTATGGCGATAGAACAATGGGGTATAAGTTGTTTAATCCCATCATAAAGGAAGTAATTATGGGCAGAGATGTGATCTTTAAAGAAAATGAAGCTTGGAACTGGGATTAAAATGAAGATGGAAAAACCAAGGAGCTTGTACTTGAAGAAGATGAAGAAGTAGAAAAAGAAGCTGCAATGGAGCTGCAAATTCTACCACATCAATCTCCTGTACCTGCAAGAAATGATCCTTCATCATCACCAGATGAAAGATCAAGTGAAAGACCCAGAAAAGTGAGAAGTCTAAGGGAACTATATGAAGCCACTGAAGAAGATCAAGACCAGAATTTGCTATGCCTATTTATGGGTAGTGATCCTATCAACTTCACAAATGCCATCCAAGAGAAGAAATGGAAGTCAACAATGGATGAAGTAATCAGGGCCATAGAGAAAAATTATACATGGGAGCTGTGTAGTCTACCAAAAGGTCAAAAACCTATTGGAGTCAAATGGGTCTACAAGACAAAGAAGAATGAAAAGGGCAAAGTTCAGAGATACAAAGCTCGCCTGGTTGCAAAAGGCTACAAACAGAGACATAGACTAGACTATGGTGAAGTATTTGCTCCTGTTGCCCGATTAGAGACAATCATGCTGATGATATCTATTGCTGCTCAGAATAGATGGAAGTTATACCAATTTGATGTGAAATCAGCATTTCTGAACGGATTTCTAGAAGAAGAAATCTATGTGGAACAACCACTGGGATATGCAAATGACGAACATGAAGATAAGGTGTACAGGTTGAAAAAAGCTCTTTATGGACTGAAGCAAGCTCCACGTGCATGGAATACTAGAATTGACAAGTATTTCCATGATAATGGCTTTGAGAAATGTCCATATGAGCATTGTACCTGAAGAAAGGTCTAGAAGGAAGCATACTATTTGCAGGTCTGTATGTTGATGATTTGATCTTCACTAGAAACAACCGAGCCATGTTTGAAGAGTTGAAGAATACCATGATTCAAGAATTTGAGATGACATACATAGGTCTGATGTCACACTTTCTTGGAATTGAAGTGAAGCAGAATGCTGAAGGAATCTCGATCTGCCAAAGGAGATATGCAAAGGAGATTCTCAATATGTTTAGAATGGAATCAAGTAATCCAGTATGAACTCCAGTGGAAAGCAGTGTGGAACTCAGAAAGAATGAAGGCAGAGGAAATGTTGATCCAACATACTTCAAAAGTTTAGTTGGAAGTCTTCGGTACCTGACTTGCACCAGACCAGATATACTCTACGGAGTTGGATTGATCAGCCGATACATGGAGGAACCAGATCAATCACACCTGAATGCTGCAAAGAGAATACTCCGCTACATCAAAGGTACGATCAATGATGGTTTGCTATATACCTCAACTGATGAATTAAAATTCACTAGCTATTTAGATACCGACTGGGGTAGAGATTTAGATGAAAGGAAAAACACAACTGGATTTGTGTTTTTTATTGCAGATACAACATTCACATGGTCATCCAAGAAACAACCGATAGTGACTTTATCATCATGCGTAGCTGAATATGTAGCAACCAGCGCAACTGTGTGTCATGCTATTTGGTTGAGAAATGTGTTAAAGCATATGGGATTTCCACAAGAAAGACCTACAGAGATATTCATTGATAATCGTTCAGCAATTTCACTTGCAAAGAATCCAGTCTTTCATGAACGAAGCAAGCATATTGATACTCGGTATCATTCCATCAGAGAACATGTATAGAATAAAGAAGTGGAATTAATATCTTGCAAGACGAATGATCAAATTGCAGATATTTTTACCAAGCCATTGAAATAAGACATCTTCAACAAATTGAAGTTTATGTTGGGAATGCAGAGCATCAAGTTTAAAGGGGAATGTTGAAAATGTAAACTTGATGCATATCTAGAAGCACCCTTTTGAAGACTATCTAAAAGGCTTTACAAATAAATCAATAATGGTAGGTTGCCTAACTTTGATTTTGCCTACCCTTGTGTAACATGTGTAAGTTGAATTCAAAGCTCTACAGTAGTTATTAGAGCTATAAATAGATGTGTGTGTGTAGTATTGTGATATAGAAGCAAGAGAGTGAGAATAGAGAAGAAAAGAATAACTCCTCTGTGTGAGTTTGTATTTGAAAATTTTCAATAAAAATAGAGTGTGTTTTCTCTCAATCAACACCATAAGTGTTGTATACTTCTACTCTACCATCATCACAATCGAGGGGAATATTTACAAAAATAATAATAATAAAATTACAGTAGGCGCATAATCACAAAAAAAGAATTTCAGTGGGAGCATAACCATAAATATAGTAAATTTTGGAGTATATAAAGTGAATATATATATATATATATATATATATTGGAAAAATATACTCCTTCCTCATAAAATAAGTGTCAACTTTCCTTCTTCTAGCCATCTCAAAATAAGTATCCATTTTGAAAAATAAAGTATTTTATTTGATCAATTTATCAATTTAAGCTTCAAGTATTAAAGTTATAAAACATATACACTATAAATCATCACATCATTATGGTGAAACCATGGGTAAAGTTGGTATTTTATTCACTAACACTACAATAAAAGTCATTATGTTAAAAAGTTGAATTCCACAAAAGGAACTTATAATTTGGGACGGAGGGATTATATATTTCGGAAAACAAATATATATTTTTAAAAAGTAGATATATATATATATATTTCGAAATATATATATATTCCAAAATACATATAGATTTTTCATAAATATATATATATATATATATATTCCGAAATATATACAGTGAGGGTAGTTTATATACTTTGACTAAAATATGAGGGTGATGGGGCAAGATGATAAAATTAAAAAGTACAGGGGATAATGGATATATGAGGGGTTAGTTGATTAAATTCAATATTATTGAGGGTTTAAGTGAAATTAACCCAAAAAAAAAATGAAAAAACTAGGTTTTAGCCAAGGGCCTGTTTGGTAACAGTGTTTTTGTATCTGTTTATGTGTTTTGTGTTTATAAACTTGTTTGGTTAGTGTTTTTGGGATATGTGTGTTAAAAAACACTTTTTCACTTAGGCAAATTTTAGGCATATTCCAATAAACATGAATTTGGTTTTTATTGGAGTGTTTCTCACTTATACTTTTTTCACTTTATAATATATTTTATTATTGTATTCATTTATTATTATTATTATATTATATTATATTTATTATTTATATTATTAAATTATTATTTATTAATTTATATATTAATTTATAAATATATTATATTTATTTATTTATTTATTATTTCATTATTTAATTCATTTTATTTATAAATTATTTATTCATTTTTAATTATTTAAAAATATATTTTATTAATTTAATATTAATTTATTATTATTGTACTCATTTGTTTATTATTATGAAGTATTTATTTGTTATTATATTTATTTATTATTTATTATTATATTTATTTATTATTTTTATTATATTTTTAAATATGTTTTATGTAATTTATTATTTATTTTATTAATTTATTATTATTATTTATTATTTAGTCCATTTTTTATTATTATATTTATTTATTATTATTGTATTCATTTTGTATTATTATTATATTATATTTTATTTATTATTTATATTATTAAATTTTAATTATTGATTTTTAATTTATTAATTTCAACCCAAAAAATATCCCTACCAAACATACTTATGTTTTTGGATGAATAAACAAAAAAACAAAAAACATATTTTTTGTTTATTTCAACACAAACACAGCTCTACCAAACATGCCCTAATAGATGAATTTTGTGTTTATTATCAGTGAATGAATGATTGATGATGGATGATGGATGATGATTGAATTTTGGTCGGTAGAAGTGTTTGTGTGCATTAATGCCATATTGTTGTATTTATGTTTTGATAGATGGCCCTCTGGCTCAGTCCATTTAGGTTGCGTTTGGTAACGGTTTGGTGCGGTGTTAGTTTTTGGTTTTGGTTTGGATTGGGTTGGATTTGGTTTTGTGTGATTTTATTTTGGTTCCAAATCATGTTTGGTGCAGATGATTTTAGTGTGAGAAAAAGTGATGCTGAAAAACCAAATCATGTTTGGTAACTTGGGATGGTTTCACATTTTGTAACACCCCGTGTTATTATTCTTTTTACTGAAATTATTTATAATTTAATTTCAGTAATGACGTCACTTGTTCGTGACGTATTATTTATTCTTGGTATTTGATACCTGTAAATTTTTCGCGTTTAGTTTTAAAGTCGACTGGACGACACTACGCGAATTCTTATTCTCGACTACACGGTATCGTTTCGACATTTAAACGTTTAGTACTTCGACTAGATGACGACACATTTTAATTGGTCGGGCTTGTTTAAGTGTTCCGACATTTGGGATTCTACCCCGATATAATTAATTCGACGTCCCGTTATTAATTCGGGCTTACGAAATTATGTTTGGGCGTCCCGATAATTATTGGGGTTATTATATATATATATATAATTATATATATATATATAGAAGTGGGGTCATTTCACAATTATGGAAGTTTTAAGGGTTGTTTTTGCAATTAGTACATATATATGTAGATGTGTATACCCAACCACCAATCCATTCTCTGCAACTCCACAGACCTGTTTCTCTTCCTCTCTTCTCCATCCATCTGCAGCAACAACACCTCCCTCACGTCTCCATCCTCCATGGTCGCCGGCAGCGAGAGAGAGAGAGTGAACGGCCGGCTGGAGGGAGCTCTGGCGAGAGAGGGAGCTGTCGACTGAGAGAGGGAGGACGCGACTGGTGGCGATGGCGGATCACGGTGGTTGAGATGGCGGCGACCGTGGCTGGTGGCGGCTTGCACGGAGGAGCATGTAGCAGCGGCTGGTGGCGCAGGGCGGAGGAGTTAGCTCACGCTGGCAGCAGCCGCGCGTGGACGTGGACAGGGGCGTGACCGGCTGGGCTTCGGCCATTTTTTCGGCGACCTTCCGGTGATCGGTTTGAGCCTATTTTCGGTGAGTAGCTCTGTATATTCATGGTATTCGTCATATATTAATTTCGTGATTTTAGGATGAACGATTTGCCCGGAAATCGCATTTATAGGTTATAGTTTTCGTTTGAGGTATTTTAGATTTAACCCAATTAATTAACTTATTATTAATGGGCTTCATATATATCGTATAGGTTGTCGGGACGGACATTTCGATATATTCGAAATAGTTTTTGGACGATTTTGGTCGGCGGGCTTCATATTCGGGCGCCGGTACTGTGCTGTTTCGGGCTGTTCGGTAACGTATAATTAGGTGGGAAATTATATTTCTCACTCCGCATTATTGAAGTGGTTTAGGGGTGCAAAACACTTATTTAATTTATTATAGATATATTAAATTGATAGTTTAAATATCTATAAATTGTTTAGGATCAGGATGGGGCTTAGAAATTAATTTAAGAAAATTTATTAAATTATTCCTATGTGATTAAATAATATTATTATTTAAATTAAATAAGAATGGATGGCTTAGAAACCCTTACGAATTTAAATGGGTTATTAGAGATTCGAAAAGCTTAGACGATATGCTAGGATCCTTTTGGTATACGTGAAATAATTGTTTAAATTATTTTAAAAAGGCATGTTAATTGAAATTGAAATATTTTCTAAAGAATTAAAGAAAATATATTTTTCGGAGAACATGAACGGTATATGAAATTATTTTCATATGATTTAATTGCTTTATTGCATTTTAAAGCATGAAAAGAGATTTGAGATTTATATTGATATTACCATGTGGTTATTTTCATAAATATGATGCATGACATATTTATGTTGGACATGATTTATTTGTGTACACCATGTCGTGTGAGCACATGGGTGTTGGTGCATGTAGTGCACGGGTTCACCATTTGCAGAGAAAAGTCATTTGGTGTGGTCTACTTCATTTGCATGTGGTGCATGAGTAGGATTGTGTTTGGATCGTCGAAACAACTGGCCAGGGGGTGCTTCTTGCTCCCACAGAACTAAAAAGCTGAGAAACGCAGACGATAGGGGGAGGACACATCGTCCAAGGCCCTATGTGCACGGTAGCTCGTGGAGCCCGTCTTCCCGATTAAAAGTGTAAGTGTCAAAAGCACTTGGGATGTACGGTTCGATGAGTCCACATTCCCTAGTGAGCCTGCAGACTTAGGGGAATGGAGGAGAATGATCCAGGACCCTTTGGTAGGGTGTGTTTTTGTGTGTGTATACCACAGGCGGTCTGTGAGTACGATGTGTTGCATATCATCATGTGATTTATTGATATGTATATATATATGTTGGAGCATGATTATTTATGAATATGCAAAATGAATTCATTTTATAAAATGCTCAGTTGAAAGTGATAAATGTGAAAACGGGAATTAAAAGCAGTAATTATTAAAGTATAAACGAGGCGTATATCCTTATACTTGTGTTGTATACTTTGTGCCCGTAGGGGAGGTTATGTATTGGCATAGTGATCTATGTGGCTAGTTGAGGCTAGTGGTGGACCGTAGGCTTGACCTTGAGTTGAGGCCTTAAAGATTGTGGTTCGTAGCCTCAGAGATGTGGTTAGTAGTCTTGTGGTTGTGATTAGTTGAAGTTAGAGATGGATTGTAGAATTGAGGTTGAGTTGAGGCTTTAGAGAGGACTGTTAATTGTTTTGTGGTTGTAGTTAGTTGTGTGATATCCTTAGAGATTTGAGATCAGTAATTGATTTAGTATCAATTGTAATTGAGGCCTTAGATAAGGTGGTTGATGTGATTGTGGTCTTAGTGGATGGGGTAGTATAGACCCTTAAGTGTTTTTCATTCTTTTGAGGAATGGGTAGAGGTTATGATTGAAGTGATTTCATTAAGTACTTGGAGTACTGTAGGGTGGTTCCTCATGCTTAGTTAATTTCCCTAAGCATTCCTTGTACTGTGTTTTGTACACTAGCCCGTAGTCGTTGACTTGTATGTCATTCCTTGAGTCGTTGGTTACGGTGTGGTGCCGAACCTCTTCCTTGTGGTGTCATTTGAGTTGGTGGAGTTGGAACGGATATTTGTCTTCCGTGAGTCCAACGTGTTGTTCGTCCTTTCCTTGTCCTCTCGGACATTATAGAAATATGTGGAGTTATGTTCCCTCTTGTTTGGCTGTCATTTCGAAAACGGTGTTTTCTAATGTTTTTAAATAAACTCTTTGTATTTAAAAGGAAAAACCCGTTTTCGCCTACCCCCGTAGAAATGAAAAGTTTTAATACCTTATAAAATGATCTTAGGATCTTCTTTGAAAAGATTTCAACTTTTAAAAGCCGGTGATGGCAACTGACGGAGACCGGGGGCAAGACGGTCATTTCTACTGTGTGATTTTCTAAAAGAAAACTATTTTATTACTTTTCTTGGGATTCTGAGGTTACGAGGCTTCTTTCTCAAAACCTCGACTTGTAGAGTTTTGAAAGGTGTTCCATTGTTTCACCTTTGCTTCCGATCATTTTTTTTAGTCTCGGTTTTGAGGCTTGTCGTTGTTCAGTGCACACATATAGTGTTGCCTCTCACTTCTTATTGGTTGTTGATGTCACCACCTAGGTGATAGGAGTTTTTCTTACGTTAGGGGCATGGATACCGAATGGATCGGTTCGAGTTTGAAAACCTTTTTCTTAAAAACTATTGAATCTCTGGGATTCATCTTTTTATTACTTCCACTCTCGGCCATTCGTTTTTGGTTTCCTTGTTCACTTTTGGTGTTCTTTCTTTGTTCACTTGTGGTGTTCTTTCCTTGTTTGGGTATTCTTAACCTTGACGTTGTTGTCTTGGTTATCTGTTGGTTAGCATTGGGAACTCTTTTCCTTTGCTTCGTTTTGGTGACCCTTAAGTGGTCGTTCTTGGGAGTTGAGTTCTTGTACTCTTAGTGAATTGATCGGGTGGTTTTGTAGCTTATAGTGCAAGTGTTAGTGATGGATTTATCCTGTTGGTGACTTATTGACTTGTTGGAGATAGCATTGAGGTTTTCGCATAGTGAGATGATGGGGTGATCCCATCCTTGAGGTACAGACTTACTCTAGGAGAGGGATGAGATTCGTTATATATATATATATATTGATGATGTTGTGTTAGTACGCAAGGGCGTGGGTGTTTTCCTTCCTGTGTTATCGGGGTGTAGGATTTGAGCCTTCCTTGGTACTATTGGTGGATTTTGTTTCCTTGTGGATATTAGAGGTGAGTGTGATCTCCTCTGTTGGATCTTCTGTTTGGTGATGTGAGCACTTTGTGACTTGTTAGATTTGACCTGGGTGTCGTGTACCTAGTGTACGTTGGTGAGAGTAGTGTAGACTACCGGTATGAGTACTTAGAGTACGAGTCTTAGTCGTACCTTGTAGAATCTTGTTGTGTATTTATACTTATATATATATACGTGTATATATATATATATATATCCCCGTTATATACTTATGTACGGTAGTATATGAGCGTGCCTTGAGTTTTGCGTGGATGGGATTAGTTGGGCTATATATATATCTTGCTAGATAGTTTAGCATTACCTAAACTGCCAGAGGATGTGGTAGTTAGAGTATCTTTTCCCACTGAGCTTATTTGCTCACAGGGGAATTTCATTCGCCCCCTGGTATTCCACGCCAGGTTGCAGGAAATATACGGCTATGAGCAGGATGCAGTGCAACGGCAGCTTTCTTTTGTTTCCTTGTTACAGGTTTTGGAGTTACGTTGGGTGATGCGGTTACGGTTGCAACACGACTGGGTTTGGGGACGATAGGTATCCGCTTTCAGTTTCTCTACCCATTGTTATGGGATTGTTATGTATTTTCTTTTGGGAGCCAGTCTGTTGGCATATCCCTGTTGATGTATCTTTTATTTCCTGTATTTATTCTTTCAGGATGTATTGTATCTATTCCGCACAGTTAGGTGCTTTTATGTATTTTTATTCGAGCATTTGTGGCTCTGTTGATATTAGAGGGTTTGGAGGGGTTTTGGTTTATTTCCATTATCTCGGCCCTAGTAGGATTGATGAATGTGGGGCTTGGAAGCCATTGTGATTATTGAATTGCTATTGGCAGGTTCTTGTGTTGTGGTTGTTGTCCGGATGTTCCATTTACAAACGGAACTCTGCCGGATTTTCGTTAGATTCCGCTGCTTAGTTTATTATCCATTTGGTATGAAATATACCATATCTATCATTAACCCATATGTTTTCACGGTTAATGATGTCTTAGTTGGTCTTTCATGTTAAGGAACACATTCTGGATTCCTTGGATGTCCCTGTTCGGGAGTCTTAGGGATTTAGGAGCGTGTCTGTAGGTATCTGAGGATACTCTTGTGTTTTTAGTATTCGTGTTGGCATGGAGTATATTCTTATTGTTATTCCATGTACTCCTTTGTTATTGTTGACTCTAGTAGTCGCTTGGTTTGCGTCACCCTTTAGGAGCGTGACAGCATGGTATCTGGGCATTCATTGCAACCCTTTATGGGTGTTTGATGACTGAATGTCTCTTGGTTTTCGTTTATTTTTACTTCCGCAATCACTCCCTTAGCTCTTAGGCTCGGGTTTCGGAGTCCTAGGAATTCGGGGCGTGACACATTTTATTTATAAATATTAAAATTTTGTAATATTAAAATATATTAATATACTAATATATTAATATATTTTATTATATTAAAATATATATATTAATATTAATATTAATATATTAAAATATATTAAAATTTATAATATTAATATATTTTAATATTATATTAAAATATTAATTATTAATATTATAATATATTAATATTAAAATTTATATTAATATTAATATTAATATTAAAATTTATATTAATATTAATATTAAAATTTATAATATTAATATTAATATTAAAATTTATAATATTGAAATATAAATATTATATTTGGTGCTACAGTGTTACGGGTTGCTACAGTGTCTGCACCATACAAAACCATCCACTTTGATGGTTCCAAAAATGGTGTCATTTGGTGCGCTACAGTGGTTCCAATCCCAAACTTACCAAACATGGGTTGGTACCACTATTTTGAACCAAAACTAAAAAATTGGTACCAAAACCAGTTACAAAACAGGGCCTTAGGAACCATGGCATATATGATTTTCTTTTGTTTTGTTCTTGGCCTTTTTCGGCCCATTTTCTCTTCTTCCCTTTGTATCTGTTTCTCCGTCTCTTTTTAATGAATTATTTATTTACCCAAAATAAATGAATTTTGTGTTTAATGCCGCCATTAGATTGAATTTTCTAAATCATCTCAGCACCAATACGAATATGGTGTGCAGATACAATATCACACGAACACGAAAATACTTCAAATCTTAAAAAAAACAAGATATGAATACGGTGGAATATGATAAAAAAAATGGACAATACTTGTCCTGTCCCATAAAGAGGAACTTCCTCCTACCCCATGATGTGGCTCAATAAAATATCAACACGTGTTCTATATTTAAATATAAATTATTTCTCTTTTTAAAAGTTAATTGATTCATTATTACATATTCACTTCCTAATTGACAAAACACTCCTTCATAATTTCTCTTCCTTTTAATTATGCACTCACTTTGATTCAAACATAAAATTTAAAAAATATATATATTTTTAAAAAAAGAGATAACTTTTCAAAACATTAAACTAGCAATTTTTTTTTTTTAAAAACGTTACTCTCCTTATTATGATGGAGGGCAATTTGATCAATTCAGTTATATTACAAATATTTCGTATTGAATTTAAATAAAAACATAAGGGCAAAAATGTTCATTCATACAATTTTAGTACGGAAAATAAATATACAATAATAATCCAATTTACCTTTAAAAACTTATCTCTTTCAAATTTGAATATATGACATGTGTCAACATTTCATTAAACCACATCATGGGGTAGGAGGAATTTCCTCCTTATGGGGTAGAGTAGGGATGACAATGGGTCGGTTTTCTCAATCCCCATAACCATAACCGCGAAAATTCTCATCCACCATAACCGCCCCATAACTGTTTAAAAATCTCACCCTTACCCCCATGACCACCCAAAACCGTCGCCCCATCCCCCATAACCTCCCCAATCCGCCCCATTAAACCGTTTTTTTCCCTACGAACAAACAATATATAAATACATTAATATAATATTAAAATTTACATAAGAAACAACCAATTATTCAATTGATTTAGTTGGAATAATTTCTAAAACAAAACAAAAAATATAAATTATCCAATTAATTTAATCGCAATAATTTTCCAACAAAAAAATAAATTTAATAATTCAAAATTAACAAGTAATTAAAATATAGATAAACAAACTTAAATAAAGTCTCCAATTATAATAACATAAGTCAAACAACATAAAATAATAATTCACATGAAAATCATAAAATATTAACAATTGATCTTTGCAATATGTTTAGAAATTAGGGTTTTTCATATATAGATATAGAGGGTAGATACGGAAATAGTTATTTTGTTTAAGGATATTAATGTAATTTTACTATAAAAATGCAAACAAATATATAACTATGTAATTTTAATATAAAATAATATAAAATATAAAATATTAATAATGCAATTTTGGGTGGGGTGGTTCCCCAATGAGGGAACCCCTTAAATTGTGCCCCGCGCCCTATAACCGTCGGTTTTATTTTTTTAACCCCCATAACCATCCCATTGGCAAAAAATAAAGTCTAGTTGTTCTCTCACTAGGTAAGTCCCGATCACAATTGTCGGCGCCCCATTGGTCCACGCAACTGAAAAAGGCCATGTTATCAATTCCATCTCAACATGTGATATGTATACATATGACTGATATACGACACTGTTTTTATGTACAAAATTACTGTACCAATGTTGACTATCCAAAATACCATTTTTTGGCTCCAAACTTTCCCAGTTTTCAAAAACCAAACAAGTGCTTAGGTTGGGTCCCACATGTGGTAAGTGTTTAATATAAACATAAACGAGAACTGTAGCACAATCAACTGTAGCACTCTCTCTCGTTTTCTCCAATCTTCTCATTTCCATCGCGATTCTCCAACCATCAAACCAAAGTTTAGGAATCAAAGTCTTTCAAAATATTATTTTCCCTTTTATGAATTATGCGGGTACAACATAGTACAGAAGCATAATCTAAAGATCGTCTTCGAATTTTTCCTTGAAATCAAGTTTGGGTTTTCAAAATGGTTGCTAAAAAGATGGGCACAAGTAAGGCTGTAGGTGGTGCGAGGAAGAAATCAAAGGATGGAAAGTTGGCGAAAGGAAAAGGTATGGGTGCTTCCGGCAATAAATCAGAGGATGGAAAAGTGTTGCCTAAGAGTAAGGCGAATAAAGGTAGCTCCAAAGTTAAATGGAGGAAAATAGTGGGCGCGGAGGGTAAAGCAAATCAGGCTTCTTCTTCTGGACCGAACCCCCCCCCCCCCCCCCCCCTAACGTCTTTGATTATTTCGGCCAAGAAGTTGCATAAATTTAGGTATTAATTATTTTCTTCCAATAATGACTTGCATAACTTTAGGTATTAATTATTTTGTTCCGTAATAAAAAATTTAGGGTTTAATTTTTGGTGTTATAGTGTAAGTAAAATTTGGGTATTCTTTGGTATTAATTCTTCCATTCATAAGTTTAATATTTGTTTTTTACTCATCTTAAATGCCATGTAGATTCAAAGTTCTTGTTTACTGATTTTGGAAATTGTTAGTCACTAATTAACCCTAGAGGGGGGGGGGGGGGGGGTGAATAGGGTGTTCAAAAATCTATTTCAATCTTTTTAGAAATTAAAGCAAGCTATATCAAATTAACAACTAATTCAAGAAACAAGGAATTATTTCAATGATAAATTCAATTTAAATGATCTACCAAATTATCACAAGATTAATATAGCATGCACAATATTGAAATAGAGAGAAAGAGATAGAGAGATTGACACCACAATTTTTTCGAGGTTCGGTAACTCCTGTTTATCGGCTTTAGAACCCCTTCTTGAGACTTTTCCCGATCCTTTCACTATGGCCCTTCCTTCACAGGTGGAATGACAAACCTTTACAACAAAAGCTTACAAGCTCGTCCTCAATCAAGAGAACAATCCTCTCTTGAAAATGTTGGACTTCACTTGCCCAATATCACAAAAATGGTATGTAATCAATTGTATCACTCAAGAACAAAACACTTAAAAACCCTAAGATTTTTATGGAAGATAAATCAATATAAGCTCAAGTGTTTTTGGTGATGTTTTAACAACTCTAGATTTGTATTCTAAAAGGATAGAATCAATGAATAATATTTAGAGAATAAGAAAAGATACTAGAGTTTGAAACTTCAAAATATTTAAGTAGAAAATCAAGCCTTTTTTGCTTCTTGCTTCAATGACTTTTTCAAAGAGTGTTTAGAAAAGAAGATGAAGACTTGTATTTTTATCACATAAAACCACACTCTTACAAACCCATATCTCTTTCTATTTATATGGAGGCATTAGGGTTTTAATATTGGATCTCACTCTTAAAGAGGAGACAAGAGCCGTTTCAAAAAGGTTGAAAAAGTGATGGGCAAAATGTTTTGTAAAGAATCAGAAAAACAATGCCTTAGTCAACTACATTGAAGGCCTTAGTTAACTATACAGTTTCTCCAAATGAATCCTAAATCATCGTCTTCTTTCAGTCGACTACACAGAAGGTCTTAGTCGACTACATGGTTGTCTTTAGTCGACTATTAAGAGGACATAGTCGACTATAGGATGTGATGAATTTTCAGTTTATATTCGTCATGCTTTAGTCGACTAGATCATTGGGTTTAGTCGACTACAAGGAAGTTTAGTCGACTATATGAAGTGTTTAGTCGACTATAGCTCAATTTAAAATAAGACCCTAACTTTCGTCATGGTTTAGTCGACTATGGGATAAGTCCTAGTCAACTATGACCCCAAAGAAAACTGATTTTAAATTCATTTTTCGTTCATTTTGAGTTCGGTTATTTTATCACTTGAGCTTATAAGATTTTACCAACACATAAAATACCTTGTTACAAAGATCGCACCTCGACCTATCTGCCCCGAGTCTTGAGTCTTCAAATTTCGCCTTTTCGTTGATCATTTGGTCCTTTTCCGTTTTCGTGCTTCAATTTCTTTTTCGCTTTTGTGTAAGCATTCTTTCCAAGTAAATTTTCGAATCCTTTTCCTGCCTTTTGCTGAAACACGTAACTTGATTTTTCATTAGTTTCAAACACACTTTAATTGTAACACCTCGTGTTATTTTCCTATTTCCTGAAATTAATTATAATTTAATTTCGTTAATGACGTCACTTGTTCATGACGTATTATTTATTCTTGGTATTTCACCTGTAAATGTTTTGCGTTTAGTTTTAAAGTCGACTGGACGACATTCCGGTTTCTCTTTGACAACTACGCGAGTTCATGTTGTCGACTACACGGTATCGTTTCGACATTTAATGATTAGTGTTTTGACTGGACGACGACACGTTGTAATTAATTGGGCGTCCCGTTATTATTTTGGGTTGCGAGTTTACGATTGGGTGTTCCCGAAAATTATTGGGATTTACCGTATATATATATATTTAATTTTAATTATATATATAGTTTTTGGGACTATTCTGTAATTATGGACGAATGGAGGGGCAATTGTGCAAATTAGATATATATGTATATGCACATGTATACGCAACCACATACATCTCCTTCTTCTCTGCTTCACGCCTCCTCTCCTTCACACGGTGACTTCATCTTCTCCATGGGCGGCGGCCACCATGGTTGCCGGCGAGAGAGAGAGAGAGAATCGGCAGAGAGAGAGGGACGTCCAGGGCTGGTTCACCGCAGCTGTAGCAGCGGCGATGGCGAGCTAGGGCGCAGCTGGAGTCGATGGCGGCTGGCGGCGTCGTGCAGGGGTCATCAGTGGTGCAGGGCGGCGCAGGGCGGAGCTGGTCTCGCGCAGAGGCGACGTGCACTGTAGCAGTTCGCGCAACAGTGCAGTCTGGCCAAAACTTCGACCATTTGTTCGGTAGACTTTCCGACCTCGGTTCGGGCTGATTTTTGGAGGGTAGCTTTTTCTCGATCTCAGGTACAACATATAAAAATTTCGTAATTTTTCGTTAAACGGTTTGTCAGGAAATTTGATTTGAAGTTTCGAATTTTTGTTTGGGTTAATTTAGATTTACTCAAATTAATTAACCTATTATTAATGGGCTTCATATATATCGTATAGGTTATCGAGACGGACATTTCGATATATTCGAAATAGTTTTCGGACGATTTTGGTCGACGGGCTTCATATTCGGGCGCCGATACTGTGTTGTTTCGGACTGTTCGGTAAACGTAAATTAGGTGGGAAATTATATTTCTCACTCCGCATTATTGAAGTAGTCTAGGGGTTCAAAACCCTTATTTAATTTAATATAGATATATTAAATCATTAATTTAAATATCTATAATTCGCTTAGAATCGGAATTGGACTTAGGAATTAATTTAAGAAAATTAATTAAATTATTTCCTATGTAATTAAATAATTTCCTATCTGAATCGAATAGGAATAGACGGCTTATAAATTCTCTTGAGAATTAAATCGGTTAGAGAATTTTGTAAACGTTGGACGCGAGAAACTTAGACGCTATGTTAGGTCCCTCTCATTATACGTGGATTATTTTTTTAAATTATTTTAAAGGAATGATAAGGGAAATTGAAATATTTTCTAAAGAATTAAGAAAATATATATTTTTTTGAAAACATGAATTATATATGAAATTGTTTTCATATGATTTAAATGTTTTATTGTATTTTTAAAGCATGTAAAGAGATTTGAGATTTATGTTGATATTATCATGTGGATATTAACATAAATATGGTGCATTACATATTTATGTTGAGGCCCGGGGTGCCTATTGAGAGTATCGTGTAGTGTCAAATCACGATGTTGATATATATGGGTTGTGTACTCAAGTATGGGTGTCTTTGTGTCGGATCATCACAACAACTGGCCAGGAAGTACCATGCCTACGGAACTAAAAAGCCGGCAAATGTGAGTTAAGAGTCTGGGTGGAGGCTTATTTTCTTGACTTTTGTAGTCATGGCGTACGGAGTCGCAAGTTGGGCTCTCGTGCAACCGCCTTCCCTGTTGAAGTGATAGAGAGAAAAATCACTTGGGAAGGGTCGGTGTGGTAACTCTACACTACTTGATGAGTGGACAGAGTATGTATTTGTTACCCTTGGGAATGGTGTGTTGTGTGTGAGTATCACGGGGAGTGTCGAGTCACATTACACTTCATACCATTTATGTGATCTCGTTTGACATGTATATGTGCTATATTACATGTGATGTTGGAGCATGCTATTTATGAATATTGTAAATTAAATTCATATTTTATAAATGCTCAGTTGAAAATGAATAATGTGATACAAGACTTTAAATGTGGTAATTATTAATAAGTATAAATGAAACGTATATCTTTATACTTGTTGTTGTATACTTTAGTGTCTTTGGGGGAGGTTATTTGTATTGGCATAGTGATCTATGTGGCTAGTTGAGGCTAGTGATGGACCGTATGCTTGATTTTGAGTTGAGGACTTAGAGAATGTGGTTAATGGTCTTGTGATTGTGGTTAATAGTTTAGTGATTGTGGTTGGTTGTGTGACCTTGTTAGAGATTGGAGGTTAGAGATTGATTTTAGTATCAGTCATGAATTGGGGCCTTCGAGAAGGCGGGTGATGAGATTGTGAGTGGTAGTATGGACCTTTAGGTGTCTTTCATTTTTGAGGAATAGGCTATCAACTGTAGTTGAGATTTGGATTGATGAGACAAGGTTATGGTTGATGTGATTTATTAAGTACTCGAGGTACTGTAGTTTGACAGACTTGGTTCTAGTGCTTAATTCATTCCCCTGAGCATTCCTTGTACTGTGTTTTGTACGCTAGTACGTAGTCGTTGACTTCTATGTCATTCCTTGAGTTGACGGTTATGGCGTGGTGTCGAACCTCTTTCATGTGTTGTCATTTGATTCGGTGAAGTTGGAATCGGATGGTTGTCTTTTACTTTCTTTATTGTTGATGTTACCACTTAGGTGATTTGAGTTGTCACACGTGTTTGGGGCATGGATACCGAGTGGATTGGTTTCTTTTGTCCGGGTGTTCTCACTAAACACTTGTGGTGTTTTAACCTTGACATTGTTGTCTCGGTTATCTGTTGGTTTAGCATTCGGAAGTCTTTTCCTTCGCTTTGCTTTGGTGACCCTGAGGTGGTCGTTCTTGTGAGTTGAGTTCGTGTACTCTTAGTGATTTGATTGGGTGGTTTTCCTTGCCTACAGTGAGAGTGTTAGTGATGTGATTGACCCTATTGAGGATAGTATCATGAGGTCGATATGATTTATGGTATGGTGATATGATTGAGGTGATCTAGCCTTTGATAGGTAGATTTTCCTTAGGAATGGGATGAGGTTTGTTATATATATATATTATACATATATATATATATATATATAGACGATGATTGTGTTAGAACGCAAGGACGTGAGTACTTTTCCTCCTGTGTTCTCGGGGAGTGAGTTATGAGTATTCCTTAGTACTAGTGGTGGATTTCGATCCTTGTGGATATTAGAGGTGAGTGTGATTCCCTCTATTTGGAGTTTCTTGTTAGCATCGTGAATGCTTGCTGATTGGTTAGGTTTGACTTGGGTGTCGTGTACCTAGTGTACGTTGGTACTGGGAATATGAGTCTTAGTTGTATCTTATAGGCTCATGTTGTGTATTTATATATATATATATATATATGTATATATATATATCCCCTATATACTCACGTACGGTAGTGTATGAGCACGTACCTTGGGTTTTCGTGGCTGGGTTATGTTGTGGGCAATGTATCTCACTGGGTGGTTTAGCATTACCTAAACTATTAGAGGATGTGGTAGTTAGAGTATCCTTTCCCACTGAGCTTATTTGCTCACAGGGGTATTTCATTTGCCCCCTTATATTCCCATGCCAGGTTGCAGGAATCATACGGCTATGAGCAGGATGCAGTGCAACGACAGTTTTCTTTAGTTTCTTGTTACAGGTTTTGGAGTTGCGTTGAGTGATGCGGTTACGGTTGCAACACGACTAGGTTGGGGATGGTAGTATTCTTCTGTAATACCCCTTATTTAAACAATTATTTTATTTCTTTATTTATTTTGGATGGTATGGTGGGTATTTAAATTATTGAGTAAGGGTACTCTAGTCATTTTATGATTACTAGGTAAGTTTGTTATTATGGGATCTGATAAGGGCATATTAGTCTTTAAAATGAGTGGCATGATGGTTATTGTGGTAAATCTAGGGGCATTATGGTCATTCGCCATAACCTAGTTTCCCCTATATAACCATAAGGATTTTTTAGCTTATTATCTCTCAACACTAAGGAAAAATTTCAGACTTCTCACTTCTTATTTCACTCATCTATATACGTATACATATATATACATAGATAGAGAGAATAAATACTTGGTTTGGATCTGGATCCGTGGTGTAGTAAGCTCTCCAAATCAGGCAAGACATATGTTCTACTCTTCCTCCTTGTACTAAAATTTCGTAACCTTTACCTTATGCATCTATAATCTGCTAGATAGTATTTTTCATATATGTATATGTATGTGTAAATCATGTTCATATATGACATTTATATATTCTGTTTATACATATATGTATAGATCTGTTAAAGTACGTTCGTATTCATGTTTATTTATGTGATGATATATATTCTGTTTATACATATATGTATAGATCCGTAAGTATATATATAGATCTTGTATATATGTAGATATTCGTGGATTTATATAGGCATATATGTATAGATCTGTTAGAGTATGTTTATATTCATGTTTATTTATGTGATGATATATATTTTGTTTATATGTATATGTATAGATCCATAAGTATATATATAGATCTTGTATATATAGAGAGGTTCATGGATTTATATAGGCATATATGTATAGATCTGTTAGAGTATGTTCATATTCATGTTTATTTATGTGATGATATATATTCTGTTTATATGTATATGTATAGATCCATAAATATATAAATAGATCTTGTATATATATAGAGATTCGTGAATTTATATAGGTATATATGTATAGATCCGTTAGAGTATGTTTATATTCATATATATATATATATATATGATGATTTATATTCTGGTTATAGATATATGTACAGATCCATGATTATATGTATAGATCTTGTATATACATAGAGATTTGTGGTGATATATTGAGATATGCATGAGACTATGTTTATATCTAGCTATACGTACAAATCTGTTTTTTACCATGTGTAGATATACATGTATGGATTCGTGGTTATATGTCTTGTTGGTATGATTCGGATGAGGTGTATATGGTTGGAACTAAGTATAAATATCTGAATACAGAAATATTTTAGGTTTCAATGTTGACAAAGATTTCAAAACTGTTATTAGAAAATATTGCATATTTATGTAATTGTTTTTCTCTATTTTCTTTGTTATTAGACTCTGGACATGGATTTATATTGTTATTATGTGTTTCAAGAATTATACGGGATTACGTATTTTTGACCGTATAAATGAATAGTTTCGACCGTATAAAATACTATATATCTCTCCAATTGTCGTACATTCCCGATTAAAGAATACAAGTGAATTAATAAATTCGTATAATCATAAGATTTAATCAAATGACTATGTTTTGGAGAATTATAAGGAACCACAATGAGACTGACTAATATTGCAGTCTCAATAGTACCACGGGACATGGGTGAGTTGTCACGGCATAGGTGAGTTGTCGGGTACGTGGTTATGGTAAGACATGGATGTTAAATGGAAAAATCGGATTAATGGAATGAATTTATAAAGATAATTATATTAAATGGTGGTATATTAGTGGCTATGGTTATAGTTAAATATATTATTATTTTATAATATAATTTTGGGATTAGGTGTCACTAGGAAAGGGCATGGATTTTTGGTACTCTGCTTGGGATCATGTAGAGTTGTACTTGCTCGTGGGTTTAACCCACATTTTTGTTGTTTCAGGTCCTCGGCAGTTTCACCAGCAAGGGTGAGGACGTCATATATATCTGTTCAGTCCTATCATATTTCCCTTCCACTCCAGGGTAGGATCAGATAAATGACATATGTTGCATTTCTTTTAACTGTATTTCTAGGGGTCCATGTTTATGGGATTTCCAAGTTGTACCTTGTGGGACTTATTTTATTTAAGGATGTATTGGGGTTGGTTTTCTTCATGTATAAGTGGTATCCTTGTTTTTGTTATTGCTGTTATTATTATATTTCAATTTTAGGTCTTTTCTTCTGTGCTTATGTTATCAATTATAGACGCTCCTATTTTTCTGTGTATGGGTCTGGCCAACCTATGCATGGAAATTTGTTGGTGTCACAGTTGGTATCAGAGCACTCCAGGTTCAAGTGTCCTAGGGATGTATAGTTACTCTTCCGCGTTACGTATTCTGATATTTAATGCCTAAATTTAGGACTCGTACTCGGTAAGATCTTAGTAGGGGTATTGACGGGTCGTGTTCATTGTTCTTTCAGTATGCCACCACGTAGAAGGAGAAATGTGAATCAAATTCTGGACCCTATTCCAGAAGGGAATGCTCCAGTCCCTCCGAACCTTGCTGATATTATTGCCCAGGCTGTTGCTGCAGGAGGGGCGACTGCTCTTCAGCATCAACATCTTCATCCACAACCTCCCTTGCAGGCACCTGCACCAGTTCCTGTGATGCTAGATAATGGATGGGACAAGATGCGTATTTCATTCATGAGAGGCAATCCACCAGAGTTTTCTGGATCGACAGAGGTCACCGCAGCTCATCAGTGGAAGAAGGACATTGAGCGCCATTTGCGCATGGTTCAGTGTACTGAAGTTCAAAATAAAATATTAGCTACATTCAAGCTGGTTGGCGATGCTTTACAATGGTGGGAGTCGGTTACTACTCTAGAGGAGAGGGCCACATTGACTTCCGATCAATTCCGAGATCGCTTTGATGAGAAATACTGCCCTTTCTCCGTGAGAGCAGCTAAGAAAAAGGAATTTCTCAATTTACAACAGGGGGATAGGATTGTTGCAGAGTATGAGCAGGAGTTCACCAACCTATCATTGTTTGTACCTGAGGAAGTGAACAGAGAGGAGAAAGGGAAGAATTGTTTTGTGCATGATTTGGCATGGCCTATTCGGCAAGTGATAGTGGGTAATCCAGCCTACGCCACTTATGCTCAGGTGGTGGATGCAGCGTTACAACATTGTCAGATCAGGAGGGATTATAAGAAATCTAAGGGGGATAAGCGCAAGGACAATGACTTCACTAGCCAGACAGTGGAGAAAGGAAATGGTCAGAGTGGCAGACACAGTGATAAAGGCAGGTTCCAGGGGCATCAGCCTTGGAAGAAACAGAGGGGTACTACTGATAGCAGCAAAGAAGGGCCTTTTCATCAGGGACAGCAGAGTGGAGCTCCTCAGATTACACAGGGGCAACAACAGGGTCAGAGAAAACCTACAGGTCCTTTCAAGGGCCATTGCTATGGGTGTGGGGAGTATGGGCACTCTGCCAAGAGGTGTCCCAAGGCTACTCCAGGACAACAGGGTTAACAAGGACATACAAGTTATCAGGGACAGAGGCAACCACCACCATTACCGGCACCACAGGTTCCCCGTCTACAGGGCCCGACTTATCCCGCTTTACCAACACCCCCACCACCACAAGGTTAGACCCAACAACAACTTCATTATGGCAGGGTCTACAACGTAATGCCATCAGACGTTCAGGAACCTCGTGCTATTGAGGGTATGTTTCCTATTTATGGTAGACTCGGTCGAGTGCTTTTTGATACTGGTGCATCACATTCTTTTATATCGCGCTCTTTTGTTGCTTTATCTGGACTACTGACTTAGCCTAGTAGTCAACCTCTCAGAGTTTCAACACCATTAGGTGTTGATGCAATTTTACGAGAGAGATGTGCACAAGTACCTATTGAGATTGGCAGGCTTACATATTTTGCTGATTTATTAGTTCTTGACATGCATGCTTATGATATGATACTTGGAATGGATTGGTTGTCTCACTACAATGCACAGTTAGACTGTCGTGGTAAGACGATAGTCTTTGCGATACCAGGACAAGAGATGTATTGTATTGTTGCATCTCGATCTCACAGAGGGCCTAGTACACAGTTGTTATATATTGATGCAGAGACTCATGACCACACGACTATATCTATGGATAGTATTCCTATAGTACGTGATTTCCAGGACGTATTTCAAGAGATTCCAGGCCTACCTCCAAGTCGTGAGATCAACTTTGTTATTGACTTAGCTCCAGGCACCCGACCTATTGCTAAGGCACCATACTGGATGACACCAGTGGAGATGCGGGAACTGAAGGATCAGATTCAGCAGCTTCTTAGTCAGGGTTTCATTCGCAGGAGTACTTCACCCTGGGGAGCACTGGTATTGTTTGTGAAGAAGAAGGATGGTTCTCTTCGTCTTTGTATTGACTACAGGGAGCTGAATAAAGTCACAATTCGCAACAAGTATCCACTGCCTAGGATTGATGATTTATTTGATCAGTTGAGGGGAGCCACCTACTTTTCCAAAATAGACTTGAAGTCGGGGTATCACCAGCTTCGTGTCAGGGAGCAGGATGTGCCCAAGACAACATTCCTCACTCGATATGGGTCATATGAATTTTGGGTCATGCCTTTTGGACTCACCAACGCTCCAGTTGTTTTCATGGATCTGATAAATAGAGTATTCTGACCATTTTTGGATCAGTTTGTCATCGTGTTCATTGATGACATCTTGGTTTATTCTAAATCAGAGGAGGATCATGCCAGACATTTACGGATAGTGTTGCAGACATTAAGAGATCATCAACTTTATGCCAAGTTTGAAAAATGTGCTTTATGGCAGAATGAAGTAAACTTTTTGGGACATGTAGTGTCAGAGAAAGGTTTATCGGTGGATCCAACAAAAGTCTCAGCGGTCTTGGAGTGGGGGCAACCTACCTCACCTACAGAGATTCGTAGCTTTCTGGGCTTGGCTGGATATTATCGCAGGTTCATTCAGGGATTTTCGAAGATCGCAGGTCCACTTACCCAGTTGACTAAGAAGGGAGTGCCCTTTATTTGGGATGACCACTGTCAGGCAGCTTTTGATGAACTGAAGACGAAATTGACATCTGCACCTGTTCTAGCTACACCACAGAGTGGAATTGAGTATCTTGTCTTTACAGATGCCTCATTGCAGGGTTTGGGTTGTGTATTAATGCAGGAGGAGAGACAAGTATCCTATGCTTCGCGTAAGCTCAAGCCGCATGAGCTCAACTACCCAACACATGATTTGGAGCTAGCAGCAGTTGTTTTTGCACTAAGAATTTGGAGGCACAATTTGTTAGGTGAGACTTTCAGACTGTTCAGTGATCACAAGAGTTTGCAGTATTTATTCACGCAGAGGGAACTGAATATGAGGCAGCGCAGATGGCTGGAATTTGTAAAAGATTATCACTTCTCCATTCAGTACCATCCAGGAAAGGCTAATGTAGTGGCAGACGCTCTCAGTCGTCGACCCTATGCTAGTCTTTCAGCTTTGTTCGAGACGGAGTGGAATGCACTGAGAACAGTGGATGATTTAGCTGACGCTTTTGCGGCGTGTGTTGTGGTGACACCTGCTATTATTCGGAGGGTAGTCAAGGCCCAATAAGTTGATCAGCAGTGCATTGCTAAAGTTATGGAATCGACATCTGGGGATATTCCTTTCTACTCAGTTGACTCTAATGGAGGCTTGAGGTACAAGGGACGATTGGTTGTTCCTCTTACAGAGGACTTAAGAAAAGTTGTGATGCGAGAGGCTCATAACTCCCCTTTTGCAGTGCATCCTGGAGGAGATAAGATGTACCAGGATATAAAGCGCTAATTTTGGTGCGCTGGTATGAAAAGAGATGTTGCTATTTTTGTCTCCACATGTAGTACTTGCCAGATGGTGAAGATTGATCACCAGAAGCTGCCGAGGTCATCACAGCCACTTCCAGTGCCTGAGTGGAAATGGGAGAGCATTTCCATGGATTTCATTGAGGGATTGCCTACTTCTCCTCAGAACCATAACTCCATATGGGTGATTATTGATAGACTTACAAAGTCTGCTCATTTTATACTTGTTCGTTCTGATTTTATATCGGAGCAATTGGCAAAGCTTTACATCGCGGAGATAGTGAAGCTTCATGGGATTCCTTTATCTATTGTGTCGGATAGAGATCCGAACTTTGTATCTGGGTTTTGGGCGAGTTTTCAGCAGGCCTTGGGAACAGAGTTGCATCTAAGTACAGCTTACCACCCGCAGACAGATGGTCAGACTGAGAGGGTTAACCAGATTTTGGAAGATATGTTTCGAGCTTGTGTCCTTGATTTCAAGGGAAACTGGGAGTTCTACTTGCCGCTGTCAGAGTTTTCCAACAACAATAGTTACCAGAAGACCATCGGTATGGCACCCTTTGAGGGCTTGTATGGTCGACCGTGTAGATCCCCAGTATGTTGGATAGGAGTTGGAGAAAGCAAATTCCTAGGTCCTGAGTTCATCAAGGATACTTCAGAGAAGATTACTCTTATTCGAGATCGTATGAAGACTGCTCAGAGTAGACAGAAGAGTTATGTTGATCATCGGACCCGAACCTTAGAGTTCAGAGTGGGGGATCAGGTTCTACTAAAGGTGTCCCCCATGAAGGGAGTGATGAGATTTGGGAAGAAAGGGAAACTATCACCTCGCTTTGTAGGTCCTTTCATGATTACCGACAGGATTGGACCAGTGGTTTATCGCTTAGCTTTACCTGATCATATGCACAGGGTGCATAACGTTTTTCATATTTCTATGTTGCGGCGATTTCTCCATGACGATGATGTCTATCAGCATATAAATGTGGGAGAAATTGAGTTACATGCGGATGCGACATATGTAGAGCAGCCTTATCACATTCTGGATCGTAGGGATCAGGTACTCCGCTCGAATTGTACGAATTCAGTGGAGTCATCACAACGAGGCAGAGTCCAGTTGGGAAAGGGAGGATGAGGTTCGTGCTAAGTATCCAGAGTTATTCATTTCAGGTATGTGCTGAATTCTGGGGACGAAATTCCATTATTAGGGGGGAAGAATGTAATACCCCGTATTTAAATAATTATGTTATTTCTTTATTTATTTTGGATGGTATGGTGGGTATTTAAATTATTGAGTAAGGGTACTCTAATCATTTTATGATTACTAGGCAAGTTTGTTATTATGGGATCTGATAAGGGCATATTAGTCTTTAAGACGAGTGGCATGATGGTTATTGTGGCAGATCTAGGGGCATTATGGTCATTCGCCATAACCTAGTTTCCCCTATATAACCATAAGGATTTTTCAGCTTATTATCTCTCAAGACTAAGGAACAATTTCAGACTTCTCTCTTCTTATTTCACTCATCTATATACGTATACATATATATATATATAGATAGAGAGAGTAAATACTTGGTTTGGATTTGGATCCGTGGTGTAGAAAGCTCTCCAAATCAGGCAAGACATATGTTCTACTCTTCCTCTTTGTACTAAAATTTCGTAACCTTTACCTTATGCATCTATAATCTGCTAGATAGTATTTTTCATATATGTATATGTATGTGTAAATCATGTTCATATATGACATTTATATATTTTGTTTATACATATATGTATAGATCTGTTAAAGTACGTTCGTATTCATGTTTATTTATGTGATGATATATATTCTGTTTATACATATATGTATAGATCCGTAAGTAAATATATAGATCATGTATATATGTAGATATTCGTGGATTTATATAGGCATATATGTATAGATCTGTTAGAGTATGTTCTTATTCATGTTTATTCATGTGATGATATATATTCTTTTTATATGTATATGTATAGATCCATAAGTATATATATAGATCTTGTATATATAGAGAGGTTCATGGATTTATATAGGCATATATGTATAGATCTGTTAGAGTATGTTCATATTCATGTTTATTTATGTGATGATATATATTCTGTTTATATGTATATGTATAGATCCATAAGTATATAAATAGATCTTGTATATATATAGAGATTCGTGGATTTATATAGGTATATATGTATAGATCTGTTAGAGTATGTTTATATTCATATATATATATATATATATATGATGATTTATATTCTGGTTATACATATATGTAAAAATCCATGATTATATGTATAGATCTTGTATATACATAGAGATTTGTGGTGATATATTGATATATGCATGAGACTATGTTTATATCTAGCTATACGTACAAATCTGTTTTTACCATGTGTAGATATAAATGTATAGATTCGTGGTTATGTGTCTTGTTGGTATTATTCGGATGAGGTGTATATGGTTGGAACTAAGTATAAATATCTGAATACAGAAATATTTTAGGTTTCAATATTGACAAAGATTTCAAAACTGTTATTAGAAAATATTGCATATTTATGTAATTGTTTTTCTCTATTTTCTTTGTTATTAGACTCTGGACATGGATTTATATTGTTATTATGTGTTTCAAGAATTATACTGGATTACGTATTTTTGACCGTATAAATGAATAGTTTCGACCGTATAAAATACCGTATACCTCTCCAATTGTCGTACATTCCCGATTAAAGAATACAAGTGAATTAATAAATTCGTATAATCATAAGATTTAATCAAATGACTATGTTTTGGAGAATTATAAGGAACCACAAGGAGACTGACTAATATTGCAGTCTCAATAGTACCACGGGACATGGGTGAGTTGTCACGGCATGGGTGAGTTGTCGGGTACGTGGTTATGGTAAGACATGGATGTTAAATGGAAAAATCGGATTAATGGAATGAATTTATAAATATAATTATATTAAATGGTGGTATATTAGTGGCTATGGTTATAGTTAAATATATTATTATTTTATAATATAATTTTGGGATTAGGTGTCACTAGGAAAGGACATGGATTTTTGGTACTCTGCTTGGGATTATGTAGAGTTGTACTTGCTCGTGGTTTAACCCACATTTTTGTTGTTTCAGGTCCTCGGCAGTTTCACCAGCAAGGGTGAGGACGTCATATCTATCTGTTCGGTCCTATCATATTTCCCTTCCACTCCAGGGTAGGATCGGATAAATGACATATGTTGCATTTCTTTTAAGTGTGTTTCTAGGGGTCCATGTTTATGGGATTTCCAAGTTGTACCTTGTGGGACTTATTTTATTTAAGGATGTATTGGGGTTGGTCTTCTTCATATATAAGTGGTATCCTTGTTTTTGTTATTGCTGTTATTATTATATTTTGCTCTTATGTCTTCTCTTCTGTGCTTATGTTATCAATTACAGACGCTCCTATTTTTCTGTGTATGGGCTTGGCCAACCTATGCATGGAAATTTGGGGGTGTCACATCTTCCGTCAGCTTCTTTAACCATGTTTTGTGGGATTGTCATGTATTTCTTTTGGGAGCCAGTCTGTTGGCATATCCCTGTTGATGTATCTTTTATTTTTTGTATTTATTCTTTCAGTATGTCATTGTATCTGTTCTGCACAGCTAGGTGCTTTCCTGTATTCTTATTCGAGCATTTGTGGCTCTGTTGAATATAGAGGGTTTGGAGGGGTTTTGGTTTCTTTCCATTACCTCGGCCCTAGTAGGATTGATGAATGTGGGGCTTGGAAGCCATTGTTATTATTGAACTATTATTGGTAGGTTCTTGTGTTGTGGTTGGTTGTCCGGATGTTCTATTTACAAATGGAACTCTGCCGGATTTTTGTTAGATTCCGCTGCTTTGTTTTGTCATTCATTTGGGTATTTAATATACTATTCTTATCATTATTCCATACATTTTCATGGTTAATGATGTCTTAGTTGGTCATTCATGTTAAGGATCACATCTTGGATTCCTTGGATGTCCCAGTTCGAGAGTCTTAGGAATTTAGGAGCGTGTCTTTTGGTATCTGAGGATATTATTAGGTTCTAGTATTCGGTTGGGCATGGAGTATGTTTTTCATTGTTATTTCATGTAGTCCTTTGTTATCATTGACTCTAATGGTTGCTTGACTTACCTCACCCTTTGAAAAGTCGATGATTCTCTATATTAGAGATTCGGGGATTTTAGGGGCGTGTCAGCATGGTATCAGTGTATTTTTACCCTTTTTTGGGTGTTTGATGACTGAATGTCATGGGTTTTCATTTCCTTTTACTTCCGTTCACCCCCTTAGTTCTTAGGCTCGGGTTTCTGAGTCCTAGGAAATTTGGGGCGTGACATTAATGGTTTGTTTTCATCAAATTTGGTATTGTTTGCCGAAAGTAAATTTCAAGGCCAACAATCTCCCCTTTGATGATGACAAAATATTTTGTATTTGCTTGGTAGTGGTGAGACATCAAGTGATGCTCCCCTCAACATGTGCATAAAATTCTTTGTTTAAATGTTCCCCCTTTGTGAATAAAATTTATAGATTAATGGGAATTTCGATACAACTACTGTTTAGGCACATTTAAGATAATAAAACAACGTTTCATAGATGATTCGAATTGAGTACAAGTTGTTATACTAATGAAAAAGAAAATAACAACAACAATACAAACAAGCCACGCGAAAATAAAATTACTAAAGACGGACGATAAAACACTTGATACTATCATAACATAATTTCTCCCCCTTTTTGTCAGCGTCAAGGGGTCTCGAGATCAAGATGAAGATCATCAATAGAAGAAGTGAGACCATAAATACAGATGGAGATTTCTTGATCAAAATTATGTAGGCGCTCATTTACCTTTTGAATGGCTTCCGTATTCTTTGTGACAGCTTCATCAAGGTGCTAAAGCACTTGGTCCTGTCACTTAAGTATGTCCGCATTGCTCTGAACAACCCCAAGAATTTGATTAAGAAGAGTAGTATGAGCACTGTTCTCAAAATCAGGTAGAATAGAAGCACTGTCTTACGGAAGAACCGAGGAAGAGGCCTCTTGACGAGGTACAGAAGTGCCTATAGTTGGCCGAGGTTGAGGAGGAGGCATAATATCGGCAATTAAATTTCCTTCGGCATCATATGTGATTTGCATTTGTTTGACATGAGTAGGGTCGAGAACAATAGGATGATGCTCGGACACCTCATTGGGAAAAGAAAAGTCGTCCTACTGAAGTAGATAGGTAATATGGGCAGGAAAGAAAAGCGGACCGAATGACTTCCGCTGACAAGTAAGAATAACAAAGCGGAAAATTATAGCTAAATCTACCCTCTTTCCTGTCATAATGCAATAAACAAGAAGAGCCTCCATACGCGACATACTACTACGACTTCCAATTTTAGGCAAAATAGAATAGATTATAACATTATGAATTAATCTTGCCTCAGGTAGGAGCATAGAGGAGAGAAGACATGCTGTCTGTGTGGTCTCTTTGTCGATGCAGATTGTCCAAATCGCCTGAAGGCAATAAAAATCATCAGCAGTTTACTAATCTTGCTTTAAGAAATGGCGGACTCCATCATCAGGAAGCAAAAAATGTGATTGATTTTCCTGTCTTGGAAAGTTACATCGCGACCCGCTAAATAAACCTAAAAGGCTTTGACAACTCGGGGAAAGTATTCCTTGCGATTTTGCAATGAAGCATAAAAGGCTTTGACAACTCGGGGAAGGAAAGAAATGTCGAGGGAAATGAAGAAATCCCAACTAATAGCTCTGAAAAAATCAAAAGTTCTAGCCCCAATTTCAGTGTAGAGAGTTCGAGTGACGATTCGGCACGGGGTCGACGACGATGGTCAAAAATGGTGATGAAGCGATTACGAGCACCTTCACCCTCAAGAAGTAGGGGTTTGTCTGAGTCATCTTCCTTGGCAAAAACTGGTGTGGAGGATGGAGCACGTGCATCGGTAGAGCTTTGGCGACTATCAATTCGTGAGCGTTTTCAGGTCAAGCCACGAGTTTTGGGTGCCATTTGTAGATGAGAGAGTACGAATATATATATGTATTGACATATAATGGTGTATATATATATAAGAGGAAGATATTGGGTATAAAATGAAATTTAGGTGAAGAATTTATAGTGAATTAGATAGAGGAGAAGAAATTGATAAATGAATTTAATGAGAAATAGAGAGGGAATGGGTGTGGAGTAGAGGGGTTGAGAATCTGAAAGAAGGGAGGAGTGAGAGGCGAAAGGGAGTGAATGGAGAAGACGAAGTGAAAGTTAGGTTAAATAAGAGACATAGTCGACTAAGGGATGGTTGAGTCAACTATGTAGACCATTTAGTCGACTATGGCTAGGTGTTTAGTCGACTAAGAGAGGATGAAAGAAATGAAACAAATGCATGAGTTTTGGATGGAAGTAGTCGACTATGAACCGTGGTTTAGTTGACTTAAGAGAGAAAAGTTTTGAAAAAATGTTTGAAAATTGGTGAAAATGTTTCAAAAAATAAAATAAAATAATAAATAATACTAAAAAGAATTAAAATTTTGAAAATTTGAAAAATTTGTGAAACTAATTTTGAAATGTTTTGAAGAAGAAGAGAGAAAAAAAATTTATGAATGAAGTTAGGCTAAAACATCAATATCCATGGCCATTCTGATTTCCCTACGAATTTTTGAAAATGATTCGTCAGGGAGAAGTTTAGTGAAAATATCCGCTAATTGATTTTTAGTGTCAATAAAAACCAATACAACATCTCCTTTAGCAACGTGATCATGTAAGAAATGATTTCTAATCGCGATGTGCTTGGTGCGTGAGTGTTGAATAGGATTCTTAGTTATACAAATAACGTTTGTATTATCACAATTAATGGGCACATGATTGAAGACAAGACCGAAATCAAGTATTTGCTGCTTAATGTAAATAGTTTGAGCACAACTATTACCAGCTGCAACGTATTCGGCTTCGATCGTAGAAAATGCAACGAAATTTTACTTTTTACTTGACCCAGATACTAGAGAGTGTCCTAGAAAGTGACATGTGCCGCTTGTGCTTTTTCGATCCATTCTACATCCCGCAAAATCGGCATCCGAATAGCTAATAAGATCAAGTGAAGTCCCTTGTGGATACTAAAGCCCTAAGTTAATTGTGCCACTTAAGTAGGGAAAAATACGTTTCACGGCAAGTAAGTGAGATGTTTTAGGACAAGATTGAAAACGAGCACACAGACACAAACTAAACATTATATCCGGCCTACTAGCGGTTAAGTAAAGCAAACTACCGATCATGCCTCTATATTTAGTAATGTCAACGCACTTACCATTTGCATCTTTATCAAGCTTAATAGAGGTACTCATAGGAGTTATGGCATGTTTGGTAACCTCCATACCAAATCGCTTTAGCAAATCTTTAGTGTACTTTGATTGGCTAAAGAATAAGCCATCCGAGCATTACTTGATTTGCAACCCTAAAGAGAAGTTCAACTCACCCATCATGCTTATTTCAAATTCATTTTGCATACTTGTAGTGAATTCTTTATACAAAGAATTGTTTGTTGACCCGAATATAATGTGGTCAACATATATTTGGACAATCAACAAATTTTTCTTAATGATTTTCGTAAAAAGTGTGTTATCAACTTTCCCTCTTGTAAAACCATTTTGAATAAAAAACCCACTAAGTCTCTCATACCAAGCTCTAGGAGCTTGCTTTAAACCATATAGAGCCTTAGTCAATTTGAAAACATGATTTGGAAAAAGTTCATTTTCAAAACCGGGTGGTTGTTTTACAAAAACTTCTTCTTCTATGACACCATTTAAAAAGCACTTTTGACATCCTTTTGATAAAGAGTGAAATTTTTATATGATGCAAATGCAAGAAGCATTCGAATTGCTTCTAATCTAGCTAAGGGTGCAAAAGTCTTATCGTAGTGAATGTCTTCCTCTTGATTATATCCTTGAGCTACCAATCTTGCTTTATTTCAAATAATTACTCCATTCTCATCCTTTTTATTTCGAAAAACCCATTTTGTGCCAATTATAGTTTGATTTTGGGTTTAGGAACTAAATACCAAATTTTATTACGTTCAAATTGATTTAGTTTCTCTTGCATGGCAACGATCCAAGAATAATCACATTGAGCTTCGTGGAAGTTCTTGGGCTCGATTTGAGATACAAATGCCATGTGATTGCAAAAGTCTTTAAGTTGAGATCTAGTGCTAACCCCTTTTAACGGATTACCTATGACTTGATCAAGAGGATGATTGTGTATAATCCTCCATGATTTACGAATTAAGTTTATCAAGTCATCATTGGATTGATGCTTAACTTCACTATTTTCCTTTTGCTACTTGATGAGTTGGAGATATTGAGAGTATTTAGACTGTCCTCAATCCCTACAACCTCATCTTCATCTAGGTTAACTCTAGGTGATGGTGGTGGTGGTGATTCATCAAAGACAACGTGAATTGACTCAACCATGGTTAGAGTCCTCTTGTTATAGACTCGAAAGGCTCTACTTTTTGAAGAGTACCCTGGGAAAATTGCTTCATCCGATTTGGAGTCTTATTTTCCTAAGTTATCTTTATCATTTAGCACAAAACATTTACAACCGAACATCTTGAAATATCCAATATTGGACTTTTGACTATTCCATAACTCATAAGGTGTTTTTCCCAATTTCATTCTAAGAATGACTCTATTAATTATATGGCAATCAGTATTTACCACTTTCGCCCAAAGGCTTCGGGGAAGGTTGTGTTCGTTTAACATGGTTCTAGCCATTTATTGTAATGACCTATTATTTCTTTTAACCATACCATTTTGTTGAGGGGTTCTAGGGGCCGAGAGATCATGAGATACACCAAGTTCATCACATAATTTCTCTAAGTCTTGATTTTCAAATTCCCTACCCCTACCCCTATCACTTCTAATTTTCTTGAGTTTTAAATCGTTTTCATTTTGAATGACTCTATAAAATTTATCAAGAATGGAATGAGTTTAATTTTTATGAGCAAGAAAGTGAACCCAAGTGTATCTAGAGTAGTCATAGACTATAACAAGTACATAGAGTTTCCCAGCTAAGCCAGCCGTTCTTTTCGGACCAAAAAGATCCATGTGAAATAGCTCTAATGGTCTAGAAGTGGTAATGTCTTTCTTTCTCTTGAAAGAGAACTTTACTTGCTTACCTACTTGACATGTGCTACATACTTTATATTTTGAAAATTTAGTCTTCGGGAGGCCTTTGACTAAATGATTTTTGGATAAACGATGAATGAGGTCTATGCTAGCATGTCCTAAGCGTCTATGCCATAACCAACTAATTTCGCTAGATGTGACAAAACATTAACATCTTGTTCATGCAATTCACATAGCAATGTAGTATACAAATTTCCATTTCTTTTAGCATTGAACAATTACTTCCCATCTTTCTCAACTATGCATGCGTTTGACCTAAAGATAACATCATAACCTTTGTCAAACAATTGACTAATGCTAAACAGATTATGCTTCAAACCATCAACCAAAAACACATTATTTATAGAGAGAGAAGAGGATATACCAATTGAGCCAATCCATAAAACTTTGCCTTTAGAGTTGTCTCCAAAAGTTACGTTTCCTCATTCATAAGATTTTAGAGAAATGAACTTTGATTTATCTCCCGTCATATGCCTTGAGCATCAGCTATCAAGAAACTATCTTTCCTTCGATGCGGAAACAAATTTAAGTAACATTCATTGGTACCCAGTCTATTTTGGGTCCACTAAGGTTATAGAGAGATGCAATAGTTCCTTTTGGAACCCAAATCATTTTTGTTACTACATTCTGTTTCCTATGAAAGCATACAATAGTTCCTTTTGGAACCCAAACCATTTTTGTTATAACTTTCTTCTTTCTCTGAATAGTAGCAAGTAATATTTTTATAATCATTTGAAGATGTGTGAGATGATTGTCTTCCTAATATAATGCTTAGATTCTCTTTTCCTTTTATAAACTTCGCTAAGACATTTATTTGATCATCTATAGTCCTTTTTAAAAAATTATTTTCCTTTTCTAGTTCAATGCTTTTGTCATTGCATGAATCAACTAAGTTGGAATTAGTAGAACTACATAAAGATTTAGCTTTCTTAAGTAGAATATGTTTGCTAGCTAATTTTTCAAATTCATCATGTAAATCTTCAAATGCATCTTGCAATTCATTATAAGTGAAGAGAAGTTTATCATACGATAATTTGAATTTATCTAATGCGTGTGAATTTAAATGTACCTCATTTTTCGTTTGCCATAAGACAAATATTTACCATTTCCTCACCATTCTCCTCCTCATCCGAATCACATGAGTCATAGTCGTTCCATGTAGCATTCATAGCCATCTTGTTTGGCCTTTTTTGTTCTCGTTTTTGAGCTTGAAACAATCGCTTTTATAGTGTCCCAGCTTTCCACAATTGAAACAAGTTGGGGATTCCCTTTTGCTAGACTCGCCTCTTTGCTCGATTCTCCTTATGAATCTTCTACCGTTGGCTTTCTTTCTTTGAAGGAATTTCTTAAATTTTTGGGTGATCAATGCAATGTCCTCATCCACCTCTTCTTCAAGTGGCTCATTGGCTTACTTTTGGTAGAGGCTTGTAAAGCTACACCTTTTCTTGGATTGGTGTTTTCTTCCCGAGATTTTCAGGTGATTTTCCAAGTGAGAAGAGATCTGAATATCTCATAAAGACTCATGGTGTTGAGATCATGTGTTTTTTTGATTGCCGTTACTTTTGCATCCCATTTAGCCGGAAGACTTCTAAGAACTTTGTGTGATGCATCGGATCTAGGAAGAATTCTACCAAAATGCTTTAGTCCATTCAAAATATTAGTGAAACGAGACATCATTGAATTTACATTTTCATCATCTTTCATGGCAAATAATTCATATTCATGCATGAGTATGTCAATTTTGGATTCTCGTACTTGAGAGGTACCTTCATAAGTTACTTCTAGCTTATCCTACATCTCTTTAGTCGTTGAACAAGTAGATACACAATTAAATTAATTTGGACTCAATGCACAATTTAAATTAACTTTGGCTTGAGCATTGTAGGACATAAGCTTACGGTCATCATTATCCCACTCATTGGGTAATTTGGAAACGGTTTTTCCGTCCACAACTTTGGTTAAAACAAAAGGACCTTCAATGCCGACTTGCCAAAATTGGTAGTCAATAGCTTGAAGAAAATCTATCATTCTAGTCTTCCAATAGCTATAGTTTGATTCATCAAACCATGGGGGCCTATTATTAGATTGTCCTTCAACGTGAGTGACTAAATTTGACGTCATAATCGTTCTCTAAGATGGTTAAGTCTAAAACGGATAGAGATTAGGCTCTGATACCAATTGTTAGTCACTAATTAACCCTAGAGAGGGGAAAATAGGGTGTTCAAAAATTTATTTCAATCTTTTCAGAAATTAAAGCAAGCTACATCAAATTAACAACTAATTCAAGAATCAAGTAATTATTTCAATGACAAATTCAATTTAAATTATCTACCAAATTATCACAAGATTAATATAGCATGCACACAATATTGAAATAGAGAGAAAGAGATAGAGAGATTGACACCACAATTTTTTCGAGGTTCGGTAACTCCTACTCCTCGGCTCAAGAACCCTTTCTTTAGACTTTTCTCTATCCTTTCACTATGACCTTTATTTCATAGGTGGAATGGCAAACCTTTACAACACAAGCTCACAAGCTCGTCTCTTAATCAAGAGAACAATCCTCTCTTGAAAATGTTGGACTTCACTTGCCCAAGATCACAAAAATGGTATGTAATCAATTGTATCACTCAAGAACAAAACAGTCAAAAACCATAAGGTTTTTATGGAAGATAAATCAATATAAGCTCAAGTGTTTTTGGTGATGGTTTAACAACTCTAGATTAGTATTCTCAAAGGATAGAATCAATGAATAAGATTTAGAGAATAAGAAAAGATACTAGAGTTTGAAGCTTTAAAATATTTGAGTAGAAAATCAAGCTTTTTTTGCTTCTTGCCATCAATGGCTTTTTCAAAGAGTGTTTAGAGAATAAGATGAAGACTTGTAT
Organism: Cornus suecica; assembly: GCA_963922005.1. Lineage (NCBI taxonomy): Eukaryota > Viridiplantae > Streptophyta > Magnoliopsida > Cornales > Cornaceae > Cornus > Cornus suecica. The sequence continues at coordinate 24,400,014 of OY998243.1, forward strand.
TTTTATCACATAAAACCACACTCTTACAAACCCATATCTCTTTCTATTTATATGGAGGCATTAGGGTTTTGAGATTGGATCTCACTCTTAAAGAGGGACAAGAGCCGTTTCAAAAAGGTTGAAAACGTTGGCTCAAGTGATGGGCAAAAACTTTTGTAAAGATTCAGAAAAATAATACCTTAATCGACTACATAGATGGCCTTAGTCGAGTATACAGTTTCTCCAAATAAATCATAAATCATCGTCTTGCTTTAGTCGACTACACATAGGGTCTTAGTCGACTACATGGTTGTCTTTAGTGGACTATTAAGAGGACTTAGTCGACTATAGGATGTGAATTTCAAGTTTATCTTCAGCATGCTTTAGTCGACTAGATCAATGGGTTTTGTCGACTACAAGGAAGTTTAGTCGACTATATGAAGTGTTTAGTCGACTATAGCTCAATTTGAAATAATACCCTAAGTTTTGTCATGGTTTAGTCGACTATGACCCCAAAGAAAACTAATTTTGAATTAAATTTTTGTTCATTTTGAGTTTGGTTATTTTATCATTTAAGCTTATAAGATTTTACCAACACATAAAATACCTTGTTACAATGATCGTACCCCGACCTATCTACCCTGAGTCTTGAGTCTTCAAATTTTGCCTTTTCGTTGATCATTTAGTCATTTTCATTTTCGTGCTTCAATTTCTTTTTCGCTTTTGTGTAAGCTTTCTTTCCAAGCAAATTTTTAAGTCATTTTCCTGTCTTTTGTTGAAACACGTAACTTGATTTTTCATTAGTTTCAAACACACTTTAATGGTTTGTTATCATGAAATTTGGTATTGTTTGCCAAAAGTAAATTTCAAAAGCCAACAGAAATATTTTGGGTCCATTTATTCATCGCAAATTAAAATGACCAATTAATATTCAAGAAATATTTACCATTTCAGTACTGTTACATTTAATATAGTAATATTGAAATTATATTTTAATTAAAACAATCAAATATATAAGTATAGTGGATAGTTGTTAAGTTTTTTCGGTAATAGAAGGTAAGTAGGACTTTATTTTATGGGATGGCCAAGTCTATCCTCAATCAGTAGAACAGTTCACGAACACAAAATAAATTGACATATTTTTTCCTCATACAGTACTTAATTAAATTCTATGTTTTTGCACATTTTGAAAACATGTGAACGTTTTCAGTATATCTACATAGAAATTGAGTAGAGTTGTATTATTGTAAAGATGGACAATGAGAAAGGAAAATAATAAATGGCAACTCAATGAAATTAAATGAAAACATTAATTCTATGTTATTGCACATTTTTAATTCATTACAAATGGTGTAACATGCCAACATTATAGTATATATATATATGAATATATATATAGTGGTATATATATATGTAAACAAAAATTGTGGGACACATCTTGCTTGTGGGGAGATAGTTGGGACAAAGTTGAGATTTATTTCCTCGGAAACGAAAGAGAGATGAACTTCCCAAACCTCAACTGAGACATGAACCATTAACGACATTGAAGTTGTTTTGCAATGGTTATAGTGTCAAAAATAAGTTATATTTGTGTCCCAATTTGCCCCTTAGTACTGTGCAGTTTAGGAAATTGGCTTGTGTGAAGATGGTGTAATTGGTGTGATACGTGTTATCTCTTATGATTATGTATGCAGAATATACATGTGACACTTTAAATGTAGCAGCTTTTGAAATCCAATCTCATCATTTTTGCTTTTGCTTCTGTTTCGTAATCTATGTTTCGATAGGAGATGTGTGTAATGGGATTGATGGTGTTTTGATTTTTAAATTTGTTTTACAAGGCAATTGTTGGAGAAAAAAATGAAGGAATACGATGGAGTTGAAGGTGGTACTATGGTCAAATTCGTTACCATAGCAAGAGAGGCTGGTGTTAATTGGCCTCAATTGACATTGGATGATGAAACATTGTATAAGGAGGAAAGGAAGTTGAGCAAAAGGATCCCCTCGGTATGTAACATTCTTTTTCAAGAAAATTTCTATTCTTTCACAGTTCAGTAATTGGATTTGATGTGTTCATACTTCCTTAGAAATGAAAGAGAAATAAATCTCCTCAACCTGCATGTCCTTATGACATCAAAGTTGGTTGGTAAAGGGCACACTTGTCTAAATTTATTGAAAATGTGTCCGAACTCTCGCATGAGCAGCAGAAAACAGTGGCAGAAATTGGATTTGGGAAGCTTTTGGAATTAAAGTGTGATATAATCAGTAAAGATTTATGCCTTTACTTGATTTCTAGCTTCTATTGTAGAACCCATCGAGTTAGAGTTCGTGACGTCAAAAAACTGTATGTGAGCGGTACTGAAGTTTTAAATGTATTTGGAATACCATCAGGTTGTGATAAAGTTTCGAAAAAAATCCATTTTGAGATGGAGACTTGGATGGTGGAAGCGGGTCTATTTTGCAAAAATGGTATGAAGATTAAGGAGTTGGTGAAAAAAGTAAAAAGAGAAATAAATGTAGAACAATTCAAGCGACTATTCATTATAGTGGCATTTGGTGTTGTCCTAACCCCTACATGTCGGAATGATTGTCACAACGCCTTGTTGCCTGCTATTGATAATGTGAAAGCCATCGGTACATACAACTGGGCAAAATTTGTTGTAGATTCTCTTGTTAGAGCTATAAGTCCCAAATGAAGTGGTCCATTGAAGACTTCGTACCATGGTTTTATGTTGTTCCTGCAGGTAATGTGTGGTAGTTTTGATGCCTTTGCGATGTAACAATTCTTATATATTTGTTAATAATTTCTACAACTTTTGTACGATATGTGTTTTGAGGCGATCCAATTTCCTTATTCGGAAGGTCATGTGCAATCACTTGGTTATTGGACGTCGAACTTTGTACGTTGTAGAATGAAATGGGAGGATGGGATGGGTGCATATACTATTAATACCGTAAACGACAAACTTATGGATGTTTCCTTTTATTAAACTGTTTAATTATTTTTATAATGTCACATTCGACTATCATTTATGGTGTTAGTATATGTTTAGCCTTACGTAAAGCTAGATTGTGTGAAAAATAATTGTCTATGTCCACCGTTGATACCTTTTGGTCCAGGAAGCAATAATTTTAGTCACCAAACTATGTCTTCCATTGGTTGTACCTCTGTATGGACTGATAGACCAAACACTTTACATAATGACGACAGCTTGGACCAAGAAACTGATGTGAGTTATTCACTAAGTATTTATCTATCATGCAGTGCATGAATAATTTTTATATGACGATGTTTATGCTGTACAAAATACAAATGCTAGTATTAATTTATTTACGTTATATTTTGCAGGATTATATTCATCGTATGAGATATCTAGCTGATAAAGCTGATGAGTTATCTAAACAAATGAGGAAAAAAATTGTCACCCTTGAGAAATATAAGAAGACGATGGGAGATTTGATGAATTCCAATGCTAGAACTAGTACGATGGAGGTTCATATAGAAGTAGTTGACGATTCGAAGAGGATGAAGGCAGGCTTAAAGAATAAACAAGTGGTCAGAAATAAGCGCAAGGCCATTGTTGTAGAAGAAATAGTTGAATTAGGATTAAAGTAGGATGATGATGAAATAGAAGAGTCCATGGAATATAAAGACAGTAATTCAGACGACAATTTGGAATCAGATTCAGGTTCAGGAGAAAGGGAGGGGGGAGGCGACGAAATGGAAGTAGAGGAAGAAGTTGTAGTCGCAGATCAAGTTAAATGAGTTGTACATGAAGGAAACGGAGAAACCAAAGGAGCAGAAGAAGAGAAAATAATAGATGTTGAAGGTGATGGAACAATTATAGATGGAGGCAAATGAACGGTTATTGGCGAAGGTGATGATGATGTTATGGATTTGAGGTTGGGGTTGGAAAATTTGTTCGACAAATATTTCAATCAATTGTACAAGAGGAAGTCGTTGTTGACGAACAAGTAGAAATGAAATGACAAGAAGATGAACCATCACTTCATCAAGGAAAAATAACTGGTCTTTTCCAAATATCGAACCGTGTGTTCGAGTGCATGTTGGTCTGAAAAAGGGGAGAATGTTGTTAAAACTTGTTTACATGAAGAAGACGGAGAAATCAAAGGTGCAGAAAATGAACAAATATTACAGTTTATTGGTGATGGAACAAATACAGATGGAGGAAAATCAACGGTTATTGGCGTATATGATGATGATGTTGATAGAATGGAGGTTAGGGTTGGAAAATATGTTGGACATATATGTGAATCAAGTGTACAAGAGGTAGTAGTTGTTGACGGAGAAGGAGAAAAAAAACCACAAGAAGATGAACCAACACTTCACAAAGGAAAAACAACTAATCTTTGCAAAAATGTCGAACCTTTTGTTAGAGTGGAGGTTGAGGCTTCAAAATGGGGCAATATTAAAGAAACTGTTGATGTGGAGGAAGTTGGCGAAGCAAAGGTAATTTTTTATGAGAGAAAACTGCCATCTGATTTGGATTCTCCGGTGGATGTTGTGCATACAATTGTGCATGTTGGCGAGTTTGGTAGTGTCCGTGTAAGTGGGCACGATAATTTGATTCAATTAACCGATCAAGAGGAACGACAATATGGTGGTCAATTGCAAAGTGATGTTTGCAACGAGGATGTTCAAAATCATGATTATGCTTTAGTTGGATCAGATAGCCTGCTAGAGAGCAAAGTGTGTGTAGAGTCGGAGCAAGCGAGATCATTAAATGAATCCACCAATTCTAATGAAGTCCGTAGAACTGTTGCCCTTATGACATTAGTGGACGGTCTCTACAAACAACACAACATTGGCTTATCAATCCAAGAGAAGTATCAAAGTGTACGTGGTGAAGTTACTCCTGCGACTAGTGTTATGCGACGGGTATCTTTTTCAAAAGAGAAGACGACCACTGAAGATACTGGTAGGGGGAAGAAGACGAAAAAGCCAGGAAGGTATGAGTACTCACTGAAGAGACAACAACTGATCTCAGTGATTTCCAGTTGGATATTCTTGATTATGTATCTTTGATCGACACCGATGAGGAGTGAGTCGTCAGAACTTAACTGTTTATGTTAGGGTTTAGGAAATATAATTTATATTGAAGATATAAATTTCATTATTTATTCTCTACTGTAGTGAGGTTATGGTGGAGAATGGATTGCAATTTTTGAAGCGAAAAGACCTAGTCACTCTTTTGGAAAGAAACCTAGTTAAGGACTTTGTAAGTGAACTTCTCCATGACTTGAACTTCTTATCGTTGCTGTTTAATACTTTGATTAATTTTGCTGAACACCCTTTTCTCAGTTTCGAGCAGGTAATAAATTATTTTTCTCACAAGCTCAATCATTCTCAGACCGGGGACAAGAGAAGGAAGTATTACTTCAAATCCTACGCACTCACGAAGATGACTACTACTGTCCTTGGTAGAAAGAAGAAAGCTTACTATACGGCATGCAGTGTTGAATTAATGGTAGCCGAATATAAGAGACTTGCAGGTTGTCCCTATTTGGAAACCGTTCAAGATGTAAAACTAGTATGTACTTTACCTTAACACAAACCCTTAATGCGGAATATTGACATTTTATAAGTCCTTGAAAAGTTTGATAATTCACTTATCTTAACTTTTTCTTATACTTATATTCTCCATTGTATTAGATATACTTCCCAGCTTGCATAAATGGCCATTGGTTTTTGCTTGTCGTTAACCAACGTAATCAATGTGTGGACTACCTTTGCTCTATGGCGAAGACGTTTAGATATGAAAAATTGGTGAAAACATTGGTACGTCATTATAACACGGAAGCTATTTTATAATTTAGGTCTATGTGAAACAATTATGTTGCTATTACTTATTGTTTCCCTTTTTCAAATAAACTTGGTAATGCGAGTTTGTCAGTCCTGTTTTTGGAAAGGACTTTAGCAAGTATCAATACAATACTCCAAAGCCCGAAACATAACTACTTGTCTTAACGGGCATGTCACAATCTCTACTAATGATTTTGAGTTACATATAAGCTATCAAATAAGTTTTACACATTGCCTTACACAGTCATTTGATCAGGTGTTCTTGCGGTGTGTTTTTTATGTAAAACATGGCCGCTTGGGACGACGATCGCTTGATTGCCAATTTCATTTATGTGAGTTACCCTGTTATCAGTAAAATCATTTCCTTTTACTCTTCAATTTTCAGTAAACGTATGTAATTTAAATTAATATAGGAGGACCCCTTGGCTGTACGGTCGGAGATGTTGCTGAAACTAATGGATGATCCCAACAATGAAAGACGCAAATATTTGATTTCTAAACTAAAGGAAATTTATTGATATGAATGATTGTATTTATTTTTGCGATGTCATAACATGTAATTACAAAATTCTCATCTTCACAGTCTGGTTCTTCAATTCTGTTAGGCCGCTTCTAGTGTTTGCGATTTAATATTTTGCCCAGTTTTTCATTATTACTGTTATTTCCGTTGTTATAGTGTTTGGTTACTGAATGGGCGAATCGAAATCCTCATTGCCAATGTGGAGTTTAATGCTAGTACTCAGTAGTGTCAACAATAGCAAACATACACAACGAAAAAATATCTGTATGTCCCTATCGCCATTTTTTGAAGGCTTGTTTTCCCTTAAATCCTGTTATTGAACTCCGAGAGGGCAAGTTTTTTATTCCCTTTGTGAACATTTTAGACGATTCGATATGGATCAAAATTGTATTATAAGATTTTTTAGGTAATCTGTACCTCACTAATTGGATTTGCATTAGATTCAGTTTACAATCTCATTCTTTCACAGGTGAGTGAAACATCAATGGCGAAACCCCCGGAATCGATTCCTATCCGATTCAAAATCGTCGATTTATCATATTTTAACTTAATTAATTTATATCTCACTCTCTTCACTATTGGTTATTTGATTGGATAGTTTGATCCGAATGTGTAATTATGAATCAATAATTGTTTATAAGATTTTTCCTTCTTTTTCTAGAATCATTAAATAGAAAATTAGCAATCATTATTAATAAGACATTTTCGTCGCAGATAGGGAAAAAAATGAATCAATGCATTGGGCTCGGATTAAGTATATTACATTTAGGAATCAATATTTATATATGATTATGGATCAGATTTATATTGGATCCGATTACCATAATTCCATAACCATCTATGAAGATGTATTAAAATTTGTAGAGTAAATAATAATGTAATTAATACATGGACAAGTAAATTATACATATTGGATGACATTTTCAAATTAGCATTTTTTGGGCTGTTATGGTTGCAGTTGTGACAATGCATTTCATTTTAAACACTTGCCATATGTTTAACTATCTACAAATTACTCACACTGGAATCAAAGGGAATCCGAATTAAAGATGTATGTTTTTTAATATATTACAAACCCTTTTGGGGTGTATCCTTTCATTTGTGAGGTACAAATTTACGTTTACCATTCCATAATACTATATGTAACTTCACTTCCTTCTAAAATAACCAAGATATTTTATTTATTTTGGCCCACTCATGAACCTTTGGTTAAAAAATATAAAACCAAATCCAGGTGACTTGACAACTCCTAATGATTCAAGCTTCAAGGCATAACCACCTCACCCTACCCATCTGACTAAGTCGGCCCCTACAGTAGGAATTTACTGTGCAATATTATCTTCCTTGTATACATCAACACGGATATGATTGATATGCAGTCTTCGTGCCTCTTTTTCTTTTTGATTTGCAATTTATCGTCAATATCTATTATTGTACCCACCATTTTTACTTTAAATTAACCAAGAGCCACTTATTTTGGAGTACATAAAGTGCTTTGCCATCCCTATTAAAAATCTTTTATTGGTATTTTTAATAATATTCGGTAAGTAATGCATGCATTTGGAAATTAATCTAATTTTTCAATATAATTTCATATTTCCACTGATTGTGTCATTCTTTTAGTAAAAGAATGTACCCTAAAAATTTCTTCAATTGATTTAGATGGCATAACATCTACATTGTCATAAAATTGAGTTTTTCCAAGAAAAAAATGTTTGTTCTGAAATACTATTTCTATGTCCATGTCATAACCAATTTATTTTGTTTTTATAATAGTCTATGTAAATCCATTTTCTGTTATGTTTGTTAACAAAAATATAAGCGTTCGTAATTGATCTAGGGCAATATCAATATGCATATGTTAAGATTATTTGATTTTTTTTTTTTTGAAAAGTTAGATTATTTGATTTTTAGTAAAAGAATTAACTGCAAATGATATATCATACCAATTAATAATACCTGATACAATTTCAAAATTTTCTATTTCACATGTTGCTAAACATTTACCTTCACTTTTTATCTTATGCTTCTCAGTAATTTGTTGTAATGGAATTAAACCATCTCTTATTTGTGGAGCTTCAAATCTTATTGCTTTAATAATTTCAATACGACTTCGCAATAATTTTGTGATAATGACTTAATTGTTAAACCGGATACATTATGTTGTAAAATATTTAACCTTTTTATTGAACAAGAAAACAACGAAATAAACGTTGTTTAATTCCAAATAAAGATATAGGTTTAGGAAAGCAAAGGAGTTACCCATATCACAAAGTAATAAATTAATATTATCACAACCACAGGGTGTATAAAATGCTCTACGATCGTTTGAGACTGATAATGAGGGAGTCGTCCATGCATTTCATTTTTGCCGAAATGTTTGAAATATAATTTTCTTTGTAAAATTTGTTTACTAAAAATCTAGTCTATACAGAGGTCCGTTCTATTAAGGATTGATGAGACATTCTAATGAGGGAGTCGTCCATTGATTAATGTACCCACAAATTTAACTCAAAGCTAACCAACATACACTAGATTTTGTACACCGTATCCAGGTTTGGTTAGAAGAATATAAACCCTAAGTCATCTTGATATGACAATATTCATCATTCAACTCACACCCTAACCGGAGGACATATGCAACCCATATAGGAGGATTGTGCATGTTAATGTAATTCAGAGATAGATATATGTATACATTTTTGGTGCAAAGTATGTGAATTATTCATGTCAGCTCAAATTCAGGTTCCATTTGTCAAATGTGCCCATCCACCAATTTGCCTCGACATTAAATAACATTTATACCCACTTTTTGTTATTAATAGGAGCTACTCTTTGATGATATTCATCTTCCAAAAATATTCACATTCTTTTGTTTTTTAAATAACAACCTCCAAGCATTAACCATGGCAAGCTCAGTTGGTTCAACCTCTGGTGATCCTTTAAACATTCGCAGGCAAGTCTTGGAGCATTCCGACGTTAGGAACATATTTGGTAGGAACCGTGGGACTGTAGTACTGAATGTTCCCCCATGTCTCCTTCACCTCCCCTCCCATCATACTAGGAGCTTGTCTACCAAGTACAGCAACCGACGCACCAACTAGCCGGCCATGAGGACCAAACCCATTATAGTATCGAAGAACTTTGGTTCAATTTCCAACGCCTCAGTATGGAGGTTAGAGACATGGAGACACGTCTCCGACAACATATCTTAGCCACACAAGCTCCACATGCGGACAACCAGAGGTATGTTGAGGCTAATCAAGGTGGCCATGGCAAAATAGATCATGCCAGACAGAACTCTGATGGGTCCACCGGAACCATCATCATTTCCAGTGATGATGAGGGGTCCGATGATGATCGGTCTGACGAAATTTGATCAACTCCAAGAGGTCTGAGCATAGGTTGGGGACGATTTTTGGCAAGTTTTGTGAAGCTTTTGTGGTGCCCTTGCCCGTGTGTGTCCGTATGATGTAGGTTGCCAACGTATTTTTGTCCCTTGTAAAAAATCTAGCCAATTGAGGATCCTTGGTGTCTTCCATGTCCATTGTCTTTGTTTGTCTTTGTTTTTTGCACTATGAAAATGTGAACTGTTGTTTTTGGTGCCATGTTCGTGTGTGGCCATGACTATGTATATTATCCTCACCCTCTGCCAATGTAATCTTAAAGTTCCAATTCTATATATGACCTATTTTTATTGTATGTGTTAAACCCTAATCCATTCTTCAACGCTCTGTGCGTAAGATGTAGCTTCTAAAGTGCAGTGTAATGTTGTATATATGTATTTCATTTGTGATCACGTTTGTGCATTACTTCCCTCAACTAAACTATGACAAGTTTCAAAATTGGCATGTTATTTTATATGAAATAATGTATATTGCATAATTAAATTAAAATATGTTATACCGTATACTCATTTCACATAAATCGAATATCAACTTTTAAAAATTGACACGTAATTTTTATCTAGCAATATGTAGGGGTGGACATAAATAAAAACCAATAATGAATTCTCCTCAAATTTATGTTATTGTTTTAATTTATTTAATTATTTTTTTAGGGCGTAAGGGCAAATTAAACCAAGCCCATCAAGAAGCATGCCCTACAAGGAAAACCCATATAGTGGTATATATGTTGTGTAGGGCAAAAAAAAGCAGTTCATGGATGGATATCAAGTGAAAGCATAAAATCAAATTCCATGCAAACGACTCATACGGAGACCTACATAATGCACTATATCAATAACATAAATGCATCAGATGGAACTACAATTGTGCATAAGTACATTATAGTAGGCTACCGATCTATGTTAGCACGATATTTGAAATGGGGTATCGGCTTTTAGACGGGACACTGTGTGAAATGGAGGGAGATTTATAGCAAGGCTTGAATGAATAATTCGAGCATTAATAAATACGGTGAATGCTTGGATATCAAGTGAAACCACAACATCAAATTTCATGATCCTGACTCATACGAAGACCTACACAATGCACTATGTCGTTTAACTAAAATGCATCACCGGACAATATAATTGTGCATACCTTCATTACACTAGGCTGCTGATCTATGTTAGCAAGACCTTGATGTAACGTCCGGTATTTTTACGGGTTAATTTAAAATTTTTATTTAAACAATCATGTGCTTATATGCTTAATGTGTTTAATTTTTTTAGCATGCCTTACATGTTGTACGTGATATAAAAATTGTAGGTAGCATGTTGTATTTATATTTTGAAATTAATAAAAATTATTGAAAACGATTTCGGGGAAGAAATGACCGAGGGGTAAATGAGTAATTTCACATTTGGAGCAATTGGTGGAAAGTGTAGAGATTTTGGGTAAGAATTAGGGCTTGAGTGGCACTTTGGTAATTAGAGAGGATGACAAGGGGTAAAAGAGTATTTAATAGTCTTGATGACACTTTTGTAATTAACCCCAACTTTGGAAGAATTTGGTCATTTCCACCTTTCATGTGTTGTCTAATTTCTAGCCCTTGATCTCATTCTCCCATCTTTGTTTTGGACCCTTGGATCATAAGGCCTTGTTTGGTTGGCACTTAAATGGAATAATCCATTATTGTTGGTCATCCACTTGGCAAGACTTTTTCTCAACCATTGGATGGTTATTTGATTTCCATCTTTATTCTAAGCCCTTGGATGATAAGGCCCCGTTTGGAAAATTAATGAGTTTTATGAGTTGTGTCATAAGTCTTCCACTTGACAAGACTCATTTCTAGCCCTTGGATTCATTTCCTTTTTCCTAGCTTCATTTTGAACCCTTGGATTTGAGAAGAGTTAGTGGAGAATCTCTACACTTATGAGTTTCTCTCATTTGCAAGACATTCTCTCATCCACACAAATATCTATCTTCTCTCATAAGGTTCTTGCTAAGTTCTCCCTCACTTCACTCCTTCTTCCTCAAGTTGTCAAATTCTCTCTTCCTTGTGATGAGAATTTGAAGGGGGTTTGTGCATGGAAGTTGATGTTGGTGCTCCAAGCTTCCTTTTGAGCCAAAGCTTGGTAAGTGATTCTTCCTCCTCTAGAATTTCTAGTATCAAACCCTAGTTTCTATTATTGAATTCTTATATTCAATTTTTGATTTATGGAGTTGTCTATATATAGCTCTTACTTGAGACTCCATTAAAGTTTAACTATCGGTTGAATTGAGCTATTTGTTGGGTTTGGAGGAGGTTGGGTTGATTCGGTTCACCTTGGAGGCTTTGCTTGTTCTTGGTGTTCTTGCTTGGAATTGAGGTAGGGGAAAAACGATTTGTATTCGTCTTTGTATGAGGGTGTGTGCGTTTATGTGTATATATGCCGTATATATATATATATATATTTGAGTTGGTCTTGATAGTTTAGACTATGAATTAGGCCTTTGGGAACATGATTTGTGATATAAATTATGTTGTGATATATTGCTTAACAAATGTTAAATTGTAAGCCTTGTGAGAAATTGAATGCAATATAATGTTATTTGATAGAAGCATGTATTGTGATAGCATATGGTTATGATAAGAACCTTTATGCATTTTGGGGTACACCATGTAGTGTTAAAAGCATGGGTGTAGGGTTTATACGGATTATGTATTCGTAAGTGTAAGTAGTCTTGTGTCGAATCGTCGCAACAACTGGCCAGGGGGTGTTCCCATCCTACGGAATAATGAGCCGTGAATGGGGTATAGGGTGAGTCGTCTCATTCTCGAAGTCGCGGGTCGTCTCGTGTATTCGTTATACGAATCTTTAGGCACGGGTCGTCTCGTGCCAACCGCCTTCCTTGTTGAAAGTGAAATGTCAAAAACACTTGGGAAGAATCGGTGCGGTACTCTTTCTAGTTATAAATCAGTAGGGTATAAATTCGTTAACCTATATTGGGCAAACGCATATTATGGGGTGTGTTGAGTTATATTGTACTTGAACTATCCCATATGTGTGATCATGATATTGTTATTGAAGCATGTTATAATTGTGGTAAATTAAATTATGAGCATGTTGGGGAAAAACTTATTTCTTGGGTTCGATGGGGTTCTGGATTGGCGTGAGAGCCATGTGGGACAAGAGACCGACCTAGGGTTAGTGGCATGAACCTTGGTTGGGTTGAACCGCTCGAACTACCGAGATGGAGGCAATGACGCTTCCTCTACTGGGTTAGTGAGCTCACCCCACGCCTTTTATATTTTTCAGGTGATGATCCCGTTGGGAGAGTTCCATAGTCTATCCGTGGATGTGTGGATGTATGTTCGCCCTTTTGTGCATGGGAGGCGAACCACACTTTATTTTGTTGGGCATTAGGCCGATAAATATGTTCCTTTTTCACATGTAAACTAAGCTTGTAAAACCATGTTGTTTTCACCCGGCTATCATGTTAGCCAAGGTGTTATTGATTATGTATATCCCTTGGAGCGCTATGCGCGGGGATTGTGTTCTTTTGGTGCACTTCGGTGCCGGATTATGCATTATGATCAAATTATAACATGTTCACCTTCGAGCGTTTAAATGTCATTCTTGAGTATTTTTACTTGGAGTTATGAATGTAAATTGGATGATTTGCCATGAATTGTGAATATTAGGTGTTTAGCCGAAAACGGCGTTTTTCTAGGTTTTCAAACTAACCCTTTTCGATTTGAATAGAAAAACCCGCTTTCGCCTACCCCCGTAGCCCCGGTAAAATTTCTTGTTTTAGGAATGATTTCAAACTCATTTTAAGAAGATTTTGATCTTTATAACCCGGTGGTCGTTAAAACGGAGACCGGGGGCAAGAAGGTTATTTTACGGATTTTTAAGAAGCGTCTTTGATAAAAATAACCATTTCTCTTCTTATTCCGAGTTAGGGGGATTTTTCCTCATTTATAAAGTCTCAAGGACCATTTGAGGTCTTTCTTGATAGTTTCTAAGGGTTTGGGGCTGTATGGAAACCAAATTTGAGGTTTTCTGGTCTAGGCAGTCGACTGCCAAAACGGAGGAAATTTTTCTTCAAAATCTTGAGCTCTCTGGTTCATCCAGTCGACTGGGTCACTAGCCAGTCGACTGGGTGGTTCGGCCCTGCTCTGACCTGTTCTACTATTTCGCTCATATCTCGAGCTACGGGTGTCAGATTGAGGCGTTCTTTAGCTTTTTAGAAAGCTAACTTAAAGATATTAATGTTAGGATTTTGAATCGCCTCATTGGAGTCGTTTTTGAGGGCGCAATTGTCGATTGAAGTTGACAGTAGATTTCTGACTCTAAACGTAGGAATACCGATTTCAAAATGTTGTAGTTTCCATTTCGTACCTTCAAATTCGGTTCCGTTTGTTCCTATAACTTCTTTTAGGTCCAAACCTTGTATTTATACCTTGGAATCACTACTTTAGCCATGTGATGACCATTTTACCCTTTTGTGGGCGTTTAATGATTGAAGGTCATTTGTTCTCATCTCTTATTTCTTCCGCATTCACTCCCTTAGCTCTTAGGCTCGGATTTTGGGGTCCTAGGAAATTTGGGCCGTGACAACTTGGTATCAGAGCATACTATTGAGTTTTCTAGTATTATTTTATACATGGAGTATATTTTTCATTGTTATTCCATGTATTTTCTTGTTATTGTTGACTTTAGTGGTCGTTTGACTTACGTCACCCCTTGTAAATTCGCTGATTCTTCGGGTCGGAGTTTCGGGAATTTTAGGGGCGTGACAATGAAATGGAGTATATGCTTTTAGACGGGACATCGCATGAGATGGAGGGAGATTTATAGCAAGACTGTACGAATAATTCGAGCACTAAGAAATGCAGTCCAAGCTTGGATATCAAGTGAAATCATAACATCAAATTCCACGCTCCCGACTCATATATAGACCTACATAATACATAAAATCATTTAACTAAAATGCATCATCAAAAAATACAATTGTGCATACATTCATTACACTAGGCTGCCAATCTATGTTAGCACGACCTTTGAAATGGAGTATATGCTTTTAGATGGGACATCGCGTGAGATGGAGGGAGATTTATAGTAAAGACTATATGAATAATTCTAGCGCTAAGAAATGCTGTCCATGTATGAATTTCAAGTGAAACCACAACATCAAATTCCACGCTCCAGACTCATATATAGACCTACATAATACACTAAATCATAACACGGCCCTTTTAATGGAGTATCTGCTTTTAGATGGGACATCGCGTGAGATTGAGGTAGATTTATAGTTAGGACTGTATGAATAATTCAAGCGCTAAGAAATGCGGTCCATGCTTGGATTTCAAGAGAAACCACAACATCAAATTCCGCTCCCGACTCATATATATACCAACATAATACAGTAAATGATTTAACTAAAATGGATCATCAAACAATACAATTGTGTATACGTTCATTACACTAGGCGGCGGCCGATATACGTTTGCACGACCTTTGAAATGGAGTATATGCTTTTAAATGGGGCAATGCATGAGATGGAGGGAGATTTATAGCAAGGATTGTATGAATAATTCAAGCGCTAAGAAATGCGGTCCATGTTTGGATATCAAGTAAAACCACAACATTAAATTCAATGCTTCCGACTCATCCGGAGACCTACTCAATGCATTATATCATTTAAATATAATACATCAGCGGGAACTACATTTGTGCATATGAACACAATACTAGGCTGCCGATCTATGTTACCACGACCTTTGAAATGGGGTATATCCTTTAAACGGGACATCGCGTGAGATGGAGGGAGATTTATAGCAAGGACTGTATGAATAATTCGAGCGCTAATAAATACGGTTCATGCTAAGATATCAAGTGAAACCACAACATCAAATTTCAAGCTCCCAACTCATACGGAGACCTACACAATGCACTATATCATTTCACTAAAATGCATCATCGGAAAATACAATTGTGCATACCTTCATTACATTAGGCTGCCGATCTATGTTAGCACGACCTTTGCAATGGAGTATATGCTTTTAGATGGGACATTGCATGAGATGGAATGAGATTTATAGCAAGGATTGTACAAATAATTCGAGCGCTAAGAAATGCAGTCCATGGTTGGATATCAAGTGTAACCATAACATCAAATTCTCCGCTCACGCCTCATATATAGACCTATATAATACACAAAATCATTTAACTAAAATGCATCATCAAAAAATACAATTGTGCAGACGTTCATTACACTAGCCTGCGGATCTATGTTAGCACCACCTTTGAAATGGAGTATCTGCTGTTAGACGGGACATTGCGTGAGATGGAGGGAGATTTATAGGAAATACTGTATGAATAATTCGAGCACTAAGATATGCGGTGCATGTATGGATTTCATGTGAAACCATAACATCAAATTCCACGCTCCCGACTCATATATAGACCTACATAATACATTAAATCATTTAACTAAAATGCATCATCAAATAATACAATTATATATACGTTCATTACAATTGGCTGCCGATCAACATTTGCATGGCTTTGAAATGGAGTACATACTTTTAGACGGGACATCGCGTGAGATGGAGGCAGATTTATAGCAAGGATAACATTAATAATTCGAGCGATAAAAAATGCGGTCCATGCTTGGATATCATGTAAAACAACAATATCAAATTCAACGCTCCCGACTAATACGAGGACCTACATAATGCACTATATCATTAACTATAATACATCAACGAGAACTACATTTGTGCATATGTACACTACACTAGGCTGTCGATCAATGTTAGCACGGCCTTTGAAATGGACTATATGCTTTAAACGGGACATATTGTGAGATGGAGAGAGATTTATAGCAAGGACTGTATGAATAATTCGAGCGCTAATAAATGCAGCCCATGTGTGGATATCAAGGGTAATCACAACATCAAATTTCACGCTCCTGAATCATACGAAGACGTACACAATACACTATGTCATTTAACTAAAATGCATCATCGAACAATACAATTGTGCATACCTTCATTACACTAGACTATCGATCTATGCTAACACGACCTTTGAAATGGAGTATATACTTTTTGACGGGACATCGCATGAGATGGAGTGAGATTTATAGAAAGGACTGTATGAATAATTCGAACGCTAAGAAATGCAATCCATGCTTGGATATCTAGTGAAATCACAACATCAAATTCCACGCTCCGGACTCATATATAGACCTACATCATACACAAAATAATTTAACTAAAATGCATCATAAGAAAATACAATTATGCATACGTTCATTACACTAGGTTGTCGATCTGTCATAACACAACCTTTTAAATGGAGTGTCTGCTTTTAGACATAATATCGCGTGAGATGGAGGAAGATTTATAGGAAGGACTATATGAATAATTCAAGCGCTAAGAAATGCGATCTAGGCTTGGATTTTAAGTGAAACCACAATATCAAATTCCACGCTCCCGACACATATATAGACCTACATAATACACTAAATATTTTAACTAAAATGGATCATAAAACAATACAATTCTGCATATGTTCATTACAATAGGTTGCCGATCTAAGTTTAAACGGCCTTTGAAATGGAATATATGCTTTTAGACGGGGCATCGAATGAGATGGAGGGAGATTTATAGCAAGGACTGTATGAATAATTCGAGTGCTAAGAAATGCGGTCCATTCTTGGATATCAAGTAAAACCACAACATCAAATTCAACGCTCCCGACTTATACGGAGACCTACACAATGCACTATATCATTTAAATATAATGCATCAGCGGTAACTACATTTGTGCATATGTACACTATATTAGGTTGCCGATCTATGTTAACATGACCTTTGAAATGGCGTATATCCTTTAAACGGGACTTCGCGTGAGATGGATGGAGATTTATAGCAAGGATTGTATGAATAATTCGAGTGCTATTAAATGCGGTCAATGTTAGGATATCAAGTGAAACCACAACATCAAATTTCACGCTCCCGACTCATACGGAGACCTATATAATGCACTATGTCATTTAAATAAATTTCATCATCGGACAACACAATTGTGCATACGTTCATTACACTAGCCTGCCGATCTATGTTAGCACGACCTTTGAAATGGAGTATATGCTTTTAGACGTGACATTGCATGAGATTGAGGGAGATTTATAGGAAGGACTGTATGAATAATTTGAGCGGTAAAAAATGCAATCCATGCTTGGATATCAAGTTAAACCACAACATCAAATTCCACGCTCCCGACTCATATATAAACCTACATAGTACATAAAATCATTTGACTAAAATGCATCATAAAAAAATATAATTCTGCAGATGTTGATTACACTAGACTACTTATCTATGTTAGCACGACCTTTGAAATAGAGTATCTGCTTTTAGACGGGTCACCGTGTGAGATGGAGGGAGATTTATTGTATGACTGTATGAATAATTCGACCACTAAAAACTGTTGTCCATGCTTGGATTTCAAGGGAAACCACAACATCAAATTCCTCGCTCCGAACTTATATATACACCTACAAAATACACTAAAGCATTTAACTAAAATGCATCATCAAACAATAAAATTGTGCATACCTTCATTACACTAGGTTGTCGATCTATGTTTGCACGACCTTTTAAATGGAGTATATGATTTTAGACATAAATTGCATGAGATAGAGGGAGATTTATAGCAAGGACAATATGAATAATTTGAGCGCTAAAAATACGCTCCATGCTTGGATATCAAGTAAAACAACGACATCAAATTCAATGCCCCTGAGTCATACGGAGACCTACACAATGCACTATGTCATTTAACTAAATTGCAACATCGGACAATATATTTGTGCATACCTTCATTGCACTAGGATGTCGATCTATGTTAGCACGACCTTAGAAATGGAGTATATGTTTTTAGATGGGACATCGCATGAGATGGAGGGAGATTTATAGCGAGGAAAATATGAATAATTCGAGCGCTAAGAAATGCGGTCTATGCTTGATTATCAAGTGAAATCAGAACATTAAATTCCATGCTCCCGACTCATATATAGACCTACATAATACACAAAATCATTTAACTAAAATACATCATCAAAAAATACAATTTTGCATACATTCATTACACTAGGGTGCCGATCTATATTAGCACGACCTTTGAAATGGAGTATCTGCTTTTAGACGGGACATCGCGTGAGATGGAGGGATATTTATAGCAAGGACTATATGAATAATTCAAGCAGTAATAAATGCGGTCCATGCTTTGATATCAAGTGAAACCACAACATCAAATTTCACGCTTCTGACTCATACGGAGACCTACACAATGCACTATGTCATTTAACTAAAATGCATCATCGGACAATACAATTGTGCATACCTTCATTATACTAGACTGCTGATCTATGTTAGCATGGCCTTTAAAATTGAGTATATGCTTTTAGACGGGACATCAAATAAGATGGAGGGAGATTTATAGTGAGGACTGTATGAATAATTCGAGCGCTAAGAAATGAGGTCTATGATTGGATATCAAGTGAAATCACAAAATGAAATTCCACGCTCCCGACTCATACAGAGACGTACATAATGCACTATATCAGTAACATATAATGCATCAGCAGAACTACAATTGTGTATAAGTACCCCTCGCAAAGTCGACCTCAGGAAAATTACTAATTCCGTTATTGCATTGTAATTATGAATGTCTGTACATTATACAATTGTGTTATTATGCATTATGGTTCAAAACAAAACTATGAATCATAGCCCAAAATTTTGCTACGCTCTAAATTTACAACATGTGATACACCACATTATTCCTTTTTAATTACCATGCCAAACATAAAAACTTTCATACATAAAGAAGGAAAGGGAAACGGATACAAAAGACTGAAGGCCAGTCGCAGGCATAACTAACATATTTACACAAAATATAGGTTCCAAACTAACTTTGCCTGCCAAACCACATACATATTCAAAATTGCCACCAAACATCATATTATAGGAAAACTGGAGTCACCAATCCTCCACTGAAGGGTCATATTTGTAGTTGATGAGGGGGTTGCTCCCACAACAGTCTCTGGTGTGCACGTATCCACGCTACATATAACTATGGTAATATTCTATGTTGTTAAAGTCGGGCAAGTCCCACATTTTACCATGGCATAGTAGGTTCCAAACATGGTACTCTACTAGGCATGTTTCACAAAAACCCGGCTTATAGTGTATTAGGGGCTCAGTAATATACAAGTTGTGATCGGGATGCTAGCAAATTGCAGAACAATCATTAAACTGTCGGATAATAAGTAATGGGTTGTTGATGGTCATGAAACTCTGACGCAACATTAAAGTGTACACCTTAACTTCCGCTAGCAATGTCTTTTGCATTTCAATCAATGTTGCAACTCCGACATCTTTCTGGCCTTCCATTAATAAAGATGTATTTCCTATGCGAACTTGCAAGGCCTATGGCCATTTTGCATTAAAGTATATAGCCTGTGATAACCACGCAGCACCCTACACTTATTCATGATGTGAAGGATATCCACCGAATCAATCATGAAACAAGCTTGTGGATTACAGGGCCTATACACTGCATAGAAATTAACGGCCCCATCTGCATCACCAAGCATTCATAGGCATGCCACAAAGGTCACCTAGTATAAGACAATAGGTTTGCATCCTAAGGAGTACAATGCCTTGGAACTGCATAAATTTATTCGTAGAGTAATTTTAGAAATGTAATTCAATTCAACCCGAACATAAATGACAAAAACACTTAGAATTTACACTAACTAAAATGGACACATGATAGACTTATCACTGTCGCAATGCAAGTAGTGACCTATATGACCTAGCAGCAACCTTGCAAAGGATCAACGTGAGACAATCATCAGAAAGAAACTCCATGGAGAATTCCAGAGATAGTACTTCGCACAACTGTGAGGGAAGAGGGACTGCTTATGATTGTTGTTATATACAGGGTTTCGGGATATTATTATATCGGGGGCTATTATCATAAAATGTCCAATACTATGACATTTGTATCAAACAACCTTCACCACTATCAAATTGCCTCATGCACTATTAATTTGTCTCAAATTGTCCCTCCCTGCTCTATTTGTGTAACATCCTGAAATTTATCTAATTAATTTCTTATTGTTATGGGTGAATTAATTTAGGTTAAGCCTAATATTTTATTTGGTTTGATTGATGAAAAATATGAAGGAAGAACTTTGATTAGTTAAATAAATTGAAATTAAGTAAGCTTTACAAGCTTTGGTGTAATGTTAGTGATACTTATATTTGTTATTTACATTTTATATTATGTAGTGGTGGGCCGTGTGTGTGTTTTCCATTGGTATGGGTATTCTTATAATTTAATCGGTTTATTGATGCAAAAGTGACATTGGTCTTTAATATATATGTGACTTAGTTAAAATGTTAAATAGTGGTACATGGTTCATGATTGGTAGAAGGTATATATCAGCGTGTTAGCAGACTCATATGGTTTCTCATATATATATTTATGGGTGATTTAATTGAATTGTTAGGTTTTTGGATTGGTTTAGTATTGGTTGCAATTGGTAGATTATGTGACTATATGGAATGGATGCTAGGTGTACTCCTATGCTAAGATTCATGTTCTACTTGTTTAATTCTGATATGTATGATGGGTTTTGTGATTGTTAATGTAGGTTTTGGAATTTAGTAGCCTAAATTGTAGGGAAGTTTCCTGTTTTTGTATTTATAAAAATTCATGTTGATTTAACTGTTCGTATACTTATTTATACACAAAAGAGATGTCTTCCGTGGTTTATATAAAATTGAATAGCTTACTGGTCAGATTTGGGATTGTATTGAATATGGTCATTAAATTAAGTTTGTATATAAAACATATATATATATATGTTTCCCTGTATTGAAAACAAAGATGAAAATATTCAGTGTTGAGTATTGAAATGGTTAGTTTCAATGGTACCAGTTGGGGTAAGAATTGACAGAGTTGTAACGCGAAAGGGTGAAATTACGGAAAATTGAGAAGTAGGGTACGAGTTACCCTTGGGTGCAAGACTTGACCCGAAACCACGTGGTATATCCTTGTTTGGTTAGGGAGAGTTGGGTCCACGTTGGTTGAAGGGGGAGGGATAGGTGGGACACTCTCGGATGCACACGAGTTGTGCACCGGTTTTAGTTGATCGATATTTGATTTTGGGGAATGGAAATTCCATAGTTTAGACTACATTTTCTGATAATTAAATATAAAGAACCTTACGGATTCGAACTGGGTTGATTTTATTATTGCTATTGTTCTACTTGTGATCTACTGTATGTCATATGATTGTTTTGTATGCTATTTGCTACCTGGGCTTAGAGCTCATCCCTTTGCATGTCCCCTTAGATGCAGGTCTTAGTGGACGTTAGTTGTAGTAGTGACATGATGCTTTCTACTCACCTGACAGTTGGGCCTACCTAAGTAACAGGATTTATGTTGTGTATATTTTGTATATATTTTCTTTTGACTTGTAACCACTATATAAAATACCATTTTTTGTACACTCCTTATGTAATATATGGTGTTTAAAAGAAATATATGGTTGAAATAAAATCTGGATGACATGTGGCGGGTTGTTGGACCCTATTGGGATTGAGAAGTGGAATATGAAAATGAAAATGTTTTTATTTCATATTTTAATATATCGACAGGTTTTATCGCTTCCGGGAATTAATATTTTAAAGGACATGTTTCCAAGATTTTCATTAAATGTGATTTTAAAAAAGCTATTGTTTTTCAAGAAATGGAATGAAAACACTTCTGAGATAAAGTTATTATTTCACTAAAATAAACCTATTTACAATTTTAAAAAGCTTAACCCCAAAGATCACACCTCGAATTTGGAGTCTTAAAATTCGGGGAGTTACAATTTGACAATGTTAAATGACTATATTAACCTTACCCTTTTAATTACTTATCTTAATTTCTCTATTTCAAGAACAATAACAAAGCAACAATAATATATATATATATATATATTATATATATATATATTTATATATAATATATATGCAGTAACACATATTTTTATCACCTTCAACATAAAATTATTCGATAATTTAATTCATATTTTTTTGTCATAAAAAATATAGATAGTAATGTAGACCCATTTTCTTTGAAATAAAAATTTGGATTGTGTAATTTAGAAAAAAATAATGATATTTGTAATAGTAAAAAATTATATGGCCCAATAAAGATGGGTCATAGGCAAGGACTGATGGGCCTGGCCTATTGAAGTCTTTAGAAAATGAGTGATTCATAAGTTAGGGATTAGTCTCAAATATGGAAGATAGAGCCCAAGAAAGAAAGGAGTTTATTAAATCCCATGATTTAAGGGATTGATATACTTGGGTAAATGGGTCTGACCCATCTACCGAATTATGTATAAATACATGGCCAAAGGATGAATAAAGGGATTCGATTTTAACCTAATTCGTTGTGTATTTTTCTGCATCTACACAATTGGCTCCGTCTGTGGGAAGCATCCTTGAAATATTTTTAAATAGCATCCCACTCTCTACTTGGAGCTTAGATTGACATCATCCATAATGGTTATCACCCGGTCACAACAGTTCGAATTACCTCCAAATGGAGGTCAACCTTCTCAAACTGAAGATCCGATCAGGCAGGCCTTGGAGGATAGGACTGCTGAGATGGAGAAGCAGAATGCCGAGTTGGTGGCAAAACTGGCCCTGCTGTAAAACCCTCGAGAAGCCTAGAATGGCGAACAATCCAACCGACATGAGCGATCCGCGGGCCACTAATCGGAAGGGGACTACCACCATGCAATGATGGAGAGGAGCACGCAGAGTCATCCCTATAGGTGCTCGGGATGCATAATCCAGAGGAAACCCTAATCATGAAAAAATTGGAGGAAATTATGATCAGATTCCAAAGGGAGGTGCTCAAGGATCTGAAGATTCAGACCCCTAATGATCTGGCCTCTTAGGCATCCATCAACGCCGTGCAGACACCATTCACACTAGCGTACCCTACCCGGAGAGATTCAGGCTACTAAAGTTTATCCTGTTTGATGGCACAAAAGATCCGACGGAACACATCTACCATGTTCATACAAAGATGAACGTCTACAATGAAAACGAAGCCTTATTTTGCAAAGTCTTTCCCACAAGCCTGACCAAAGCAGCCCTGCTATGGTTCAGGAAGCAACCACCCCGATCTATTGGAAGTTGGCTCAAACTCTGTGAGTTGTTCATTACCTAGTACTTCGGTAATAAAAGACAGAAAAGACCATCTCCAGTCTATTTACCATGATCCAGGAAAAAGATGAATCCCTGAAAAGCTTTGTCTCGTGATTCAATGTCAAGATGTCCTCGATTGACAATTGTGATCAACACTCAGCACTCATCCATCAATCTGGGCTCATCAATTACAGACACAGAGTAGGACATAATCAATATAAAGACTAAGTAAATATATAAAGGCCAAGTACCTAAAGATTAGAACAAAGAGATTAAACAAGAAAGATATATAAGAGAATATACAAGCTTTTCGATGATCCATACAATACTGCAAGTCCTCCTTTTATAGAGGAAGGAGAGACTATGAAAATATAAACATACCCTTCTAACAGAGGTCAGCCATGACATCAGACTAACAAAAGACTGAAATACCCTTCCCAATAGATAGAATGGCACAACATACAACTGGAAAGACTGAAATACCCTTGCCGACAGACATAATGGCACAAAATACAACTGAAATGACAAACATACCCTTGCCGACAATAAAAATTACATAAAACTTTATTTTAATACATTAAGACCTATATATTTCGCAGAAATCACCAATCAGGGCTTTGTGAGAAGTACTCATCATCATTATCGGAATTAAAATGAGGAGGAGAACTTGGAACATGATAGTGTTGTTGATGAACTTTTTAAATTGGATGGTCTTTATCAAAGAGGTCCCATGAATACTGGGCTTCATGTTCAAAAAGGAGAGTGATGATTCCCTATTTCCAGTCGATGGGATAAAAGTCTGAATGACACCAATGAGAGGTATCACTGTGAAACAGATATGGAGATATATCTTGAAAAGGAATGCCATTGTGATACATTGAATATTAAAAAATGTAGGCATGTCATACATGATGGTATTCTCATGACCAGTGAAGAAGGAAACATGGTAGGATTTATCAATATGAACACCAGAATTAGGGGTAGGATAAAATTGCTTTCGGGACCAAAACATGAACATAGGAGACTGAAATGGACATTGGCGAAACTTTTGTTGGCAAAATGGAATATCTCCAAAGAGGGTAAGCCATCTACAAAACCGTAACTTAGAGGCAGGAAGGGAATTTAGTAAACACCGAGCAAGATATTGCAACATTTGGGATTTATCAAAAATAACACCTATGTGATAAAGATCTACAGGGTACCAAAGAAGAAATAACGCTTCACGAGGAAAACTAAAATAAAACACTGGATTAATTTCAAAGTAGGTGAGAAAAGGATAAATAGGGTGGAATGGCAAATTCCTAAGAGGACTATATTCAAGCCCATACCGATGGACATAGAGAAACTTAGGAGATTTCGTCCTCGAAATCAAGACGTACCTATAATCGAAAATAAGTCCAGGTATTTTTTACGAACTTCACGCTCAAGCTCCCAAGTGGCCTCCTCGACTTCGCGATGGTGCCATAAGACCTTAACTAACAGGATATTTATGTCCCGCAAAACTTGCTCTCGTGCATCCAAGGTCCTCACGAGTTGCTTCTTGTAGGACACGTACTCGGCAACATCGACATTCACGTTTCTCAAGACATGAGATTGATCTGGCTTGTACTTGCAAAGCATGAAGACATGAAAAAAATTATGAACCCATGGTAAATCTGGTGGCAATGCTAAATGATACGCCACCTCGTTGACAAGATCCAAAATCTTAAAAGGTCCAATAAAATGTTGGGAAAGCTTGCCGCTCTTCCCAAATCACATCAAGCCAATCTGAGGTGAGACCTTTAAAAACACATGATTACCAACCTCAAAGAACAAAAGATACCTACGTCGATCTGCATAGCTCTTCTGTCGGCTCTGTGCCGTAAAAAAATGTTGTCGAGAAATTCTAATCTTCTCAGTTGCCTCATGAACCATATCGGGTCCTAAAAGCGCAACATCACCAACCTCTGCCCAATAAGTCGGTGAATGACACGGTCTACTGTACAATGCCTCAAAAGGTGCCATCTGAATACTAGACTGATAACTGTTGTTGTACGCGAACTCCGCTAAATGAAAATGATCTTCCCAACTGCCCATGAAATCAATAGCACAAGCACGAAGCATATCCTCAAGGATTTGATTGGTACGCTCTGACTGACCGTCTATCTGAGGATCGAAAGTGGTATTAAACCATAGTTGCGTATCCAAGACTTGCTGAAAATCTTGCCAAAATCGTGACGTAAATTAGGGATCTCAATTCGAAACAATAGTAACCGAAACCCAGTGAAGTTTAACAATCTTCTTCACGTACAACCTACTAAGAACCTCTACATTATCCATCTCACGGATAGGTAGAAAATGTGCAGTCTTCGTTAATCGATCAACGATCACCCACACTGCATCTTTCTGATTCTTCATCTTTGGTTACCTTGTCACGAAGTCCATACAAATATGCTCCCATTTCCACTCAGGAATAGGTAACGAATTCAACAACCTGGCAGGTCCTCGGTGCTCAATCTTAACCTATTGACAAGTAAGACAAAAACTCACAAACTCCGACACTGATTTTTCATCCCTTGCCACCAATAATGACGCCGAAGATTATGATACATCTTCGTGCCACCCGGGTGAACTGCAAGTCTGGAACTATGAAACTCTCGCAAAACCTCCTCACGGTAAGTCTGAGGTATATATAGTAAACCCCTAAAAGGATAACCTTCATCGGAGTGAAAAAACCATGTCATCCACAACCTTGCCACTAGCAATATAAGTGCGAACCGAAGTAGTGTTGTCATCCTATCCCTGAGCCTCAATCAATCGAATCACAAGTGAAGGTTGTGCCACCATGCTAAATAAAGTCAGAGTGACTCCCCACTATCACGGAACCGAAGACCCCACTTTGCGATGTCCTCCATCATCCGCCACTCATGAACAAAGATGCTAGACAATATTACCTGTGACTTACGACTCAATGCATCCGCCACTACATTATCTTTCCCGGGGTGATACTGGAGTGCAAAATTATAGTCCTCCATGTACTCGACCCATCAACACTGTCGAATTTGTAAATTCGAATTCCACTGCGTAAAGATATAATGCAAACTTTTGTGATCGGAAAAAACATCAAATCTCTCACCATACAAGTAATGCCACCATCTCTTAAGTGCAAAAAGAACCGCTGCAAGCTCTAAGTCATGCGTAGGATAATTCTGCTCGTGAGTCTTCAACTGTCGAGACCCATATGCCACAACTCCCTCGGACTGCATCAGTATACATCATAGTCCCTCGTGAAAAGCATCACAATAGATCACATAGCCTATGCCATGCTCGGGAATAATCAATACCGGAGTCATAGTTAACCGTGTCTTCAACTCAACGAATGCCTCTTCACACTTGTCATCCCACATAAACTTGATACCCTTTCACGTGAGGTGAGTCATAGGAACCACCAAATGACAAAAGTCCTTCACAAATCCCCGATAGTGATCCACTAAGCCAAGGAAACTACGAACCTCAAAAATGTTACTCGACCTCTTCCAACTCATCACCACCTCTATTTTTGAAGGATCAACTGAAATGCCCACTCCATAAATAACATGCCCCAAAAATCTAACTCTTAAAGCCAAAACTCACATTTACTATACTTAGCATACAATCAGTGCTCTCTTAGGATTTGAAAAATGGTCCTAAGATAAACCCCGTGCTCACTTTCCGTAGTAGAGTAAACTAGAATGTCATCAATGAAAACTACTATAAATCTATCCAAGAACTCGTGAAAGATATGATTCATGAGACCCATGAATACTTTCGGTGCATTAGTCAAACCGAAAGGCATCACAAGAAACTCAAAGTGCCCATAACAAGTGCGAAACACGGTTTTCGGAATATCAATATCCTTAACCCATAATTGATGATAACCAGACCTTAAGTCAATCTTGGAGAAGAACTTAGATCCCTTTAGTTGGTCGAACAAGTCATCAATCCGAGGCAATGGATATTTGTTCTTGATCGTCACCCGATTCAACCTACGATAATCGATGCATAACTGTAGTGAACCATTATTTTTCTCAGCAAAAGGTACTAGAGCACCCCAATAGGAAACACTAGACCAAATAAAACCCTTCCCCTTGAGATCATCAATTTGCTCATTCAATTCCTTTAACTCCACTAGTGCCATTCGGTACAGTGCCATGGAAATATCATCGGTCCCCGGTACAAGATCAATAGTAAACTCCACTTCACGAATTGAAAGTAAAAGAAATCAATTCATCGGGAAAAACATCCCAATACTTGCCCATGACATAAGGTACCTCAACGTGACCATAACCCACATCGTCGGATAATAGACTTGCCAAAATAAAATTGGACACATCACAACCCCATATACAATATGAAGAAGTAGAGGAGTCGTTGCGATCACCAAAGAAGTGGAGACGCTCGCCTTTAGGCGTGCACACAGACACCCAACCTCTAAAGCAGTCAATCTGTGCACGAAAGGTAGATAACCGATCCATGCCCAAGATGACATCAAAGCTTGTCATGTCCAGAAGAATGAAGTCGAACCATAACGATCTCCCAATAATCACAATCTTGCATCCACAACACACTCTAGATAGATACACGCTACCACCAACTAGTATGTCAACATGTAAAGGTACACGAAGATATGAAACACGTATACCCAAAGTAGATGCATAAGCAGAAGCAAAAAAAGAATGCGAAGCTCCAGAATCAATAAGGACATGAGCCCAACAACCACACACAGGAAATGTACCTCTCACTATAGAAGGTCCTACTACACTATCTACTACTTTGACCGCATGAGCACGACATTGAGAATGTGGAGCCTATTGGATAGTAGATGCCAAAATCATGGCCTGAGAACTCAGAGTTGCTGGTGTAGGCTGCTGCGATGCTCTATACCCAGACTGGCCTGCTGGCTGGGTGGCCTTAGAATACTGCCCAGTCCCGTTCACAGGAGTACCACCACTTTGTCCCCGATGATAGTTCCTGGCGATATGACCTTGTTGTCCACTTGTTATGCACTGAAACCACTACTCTGTCCCTGCTGATTAGATGGACATTGTGGCTTTGTGTGCCCTAACTATTGGCAATAAAAACAAACAATCTCTCGGCGAGTGAAACCCAAAGATGCTCTAGATTAATGTGTAGACTGTCCCCGACGCTGCTGTTGTGGCTGCTACTATTGTGCAACCAGAGTTGAAGTACTATTTCGTTGTCTCTTCTTTTTCCCAAAGCCCAAAGATGAAGAACCTACGAAGCTCTTGTCCCTAGCCTCATGAACTAGTCGGCCCTCTCTTGTATCCTCCTCAGCAAGCAATGCCTTTGTAACGACCTCGTGGTACGTCGGCATAGTAAGCATAGAAATCATTGACTGATGATTGCCCCTCAAGCCCTTCAAAAAATGTCGTCCTCTCACCTCATCATCCACCACATCTTAGGCGCGAACCTAGATAAAATGGTGTACTGAAACTCATACTCGGTCATTGACAAGTCACCCTAAACCAACTCATTGAACCGGTCCCTCATTCTCATCCTATCAAGTGTGGGAAGTATCTATCCAAGAACAACGTGCGAAATTCGAACCATGTGATAGCCCTGATGTCCCTCGTGTTTGTGACAAACTTCCACCAACCCTTAGCATCACCAGTAAGTCAAAATGACGCAATCATCACCCGTACATCATCATCAACCACCTTGAGAATATCAAACCCGTTGGTAATCTACTCCAACCAATTATTGGTTACAAGTGTATCCGGACCACCCACAAAGGTACGTATGTCCAATCGTACGAAATCCCAGAGAGCTTTTTAAGTACGCTAGCCCTCGTCCTCAACATGATGCCTCTAAGGAACCTGTGTCGTAGCTACTGCTAAAGGACGCACAAACTGATCACCATCCATGAAAGGAGCCGTCGGCACACACTCTCCAACATCGGGAGGTAATGGCACATTCTCGTCCACAAACTGAGGTACTTGACTCAGAGCATCACCCTCTTTAACGATACGCGGTCAACCTCTATGTAGAAGCATGCTCTCTACATGACAACAACTAAACATGTAAGTCACAAGTACAATCATAGTACGCCAAACAAAACCACAAAGCCATGTCAACACACGTATAAGTCAACGGCGCACCGAAGACGAGAACGAACACTGAAACAAATATCAAGTAAGAAAACAATAAGCAAAACATGATAACGACCCTCTCTCATCATCACATGCAGAAAGAACACGCTCTGATACCAAGTTGTCATGCCCCTAATTTCCTAGGACTCCAAAACCCAAGCTAAGAGCTAAGGGAGTGAATGCGAAAATAATGGAAACGAAATAAAATCCTTTCTAAGTCGTCAAATACCCATACTAGGGTTAAGTAGACATACAACATCTCAAAGATTCCATAAAGATCACACGGGATAAAAAAAAGGTAAATTGAAACACTCGGTACCTTGAACGAATCATTCCAACCCCCCTGTTCACCCAAGGGTAAAATGGTCAACTTAGGGGTAAAATAGTTATTTCCAACCACAACTAAAAATTTTGGACATAGCAAAAGCCATACAAAGAAACGAAACCTAATTTGAAGCCACAAGGAAACATATATGAATTTTTTAAAATGGTGTCGGACAACACCGACCCAAAACAAAAGTTAAAGTACCCCTCTTTCACCAAGGGTAAAATAGTAATTTCAGGGTTAAAATGGTCATTTCAAATTTTATCTCAATAAATTTGACGTAGAAAAACCCATAGAAACAAACGGGGGTCCATTCCGACCTGCGAGGAGAAAAATACGAATTTTCGAACATTGGACGTTACATGCCGCTGTAGCGGGGCATGACATGCCATGCTGCGCGCTACAGTGCACCGCGTGCGCGCACAACAGCCATGTGTGGCCTGCTGCTGGCTGACATGCTCAAACTCACACAAAAATGAAATTTTTGGAAAACTGAAATTGTTTTCCAAATGTTGGAAGCATCAGCCATTGACAAAACGTGTAAAATCTCATATTTTACGATATGGCTTTGTTTTTCGCGTTGTCGGTCCCGAAAAATCATAAATATCATAAAAGTGAGTTTTTTCTTGGCAGAACCCAGAAATAGTCGCCAAGACCTCAGGAAACGCATAAAACATAAACTTAGCATAAAAATGATTTTTGTTAAGTTTTCGTAAAATCTTCCGTCTTGGCCCCGGTCTTCGTTTTAACTACCGTCGGTTTCTAAAAATTGAAATCTCTAAGAAAACAAATTTGTTTAAAGTCATTTCTAAAACAAGGAAGTTTACCGAGGTTACGGGGGTAGGCAAAAATGGATTTTACCGTTCAAAATGAAAGGGTTTGTTTGAAAACCTAGAAAAATGTCGTTTTTGGCTGGACACCTAATAACCACATTCAATAACTATTATTCACATCGCACTCAAGATAAAATAATTTATACATTTAATAGTTAAACCACACCAAGGAAAAATATAACATAGTTTTCATAATACGAATTAGTCGTACATTTCTGGCATCGAAGTGTACCAAACTAATATAATACCCTCGTATCGCACTCCAAGGGATGTACATCATACAAGCTACTCGACTAACACGCTAGCTGGCAAAACATAAGTATCTAGCATTTGTTTACAAGTTTTACAACAAGAGTAACATATTTATACATGTGGATTACATTACTACTCTACAAAATAGGTACTTCGCCTTCTTATGCACAAAACGGCGAAATCCACACTGTATCTTTACCGAAAGACTACTAACCTCCCGGAAAGGGATCACCAGCTAAAAAATATATATCATGGGGTGAGCTCACAAGACCAGTAGAGGAGGCGTCATCGTCTCAATCTCGGTAGTCCGAGTGGTACAACCCACCCATGGTACATGCAACTAATCCTAGGTTAATCTTTTGTACCTCATGGCTCTCACACCAGTCCGGAACCCCTTCAAACCCAACAAGCAATTTTCCCCAACATGCTCACATTTTAGTCATTCAAACATAGCATGCTTCAAAACCGAAATCATAATCACACATATGATAGTCTAAATGCACCATGATAGAACACACCCAATGATACACACGGCGCCTAACTTAGATTAACAGATACATACTGTGTCCACTTACTTTTGAGGATACAAGCTCATCAAGTAATGTAGAGTACCACACCGACTCTTCCCAAATAAGTTTTCTCTGTATCACTTCAACAAGGAAGACGGTTGCACGAGAGCCCAGATTGCAACTCCATGCGCCATGACCACAAAAGTCAAGAATATGAGCCTCTCTTACGACTCTTAAATTGTTTCACTATTCGGACTTACTAGTTCCGTAGGGGTGAACCCCTTCTGGCCAGTTATTGCTACGATCCGAAACCAAAGTACCCACACTTGATTACACCACACGCATATACCAACACCATGATTTTGACACTACATGATGTACTCAATATGCATGAATGATTTCATATCAACCATACTCCATCACAATACATGTTTTTCTCATTTGCAATATATTGTACAACATATAACCCGGGTCCATCATAATACATGCTTTTTCTCTTTATGCAAGTTATTATGCCAAAATTATCCACATGCTCATAATATCACATTTATAAGCAATAAACCACAACAAGTATTTATACCACATAATCATGTTTTCAAGGGCCTAATTCATCGTCTAGGTTCTCAAGATTCAAATCACATATATATATATATATATATATATATATATATACGACATAGACACACACCCCCTCTTACAAAGATGAAAATAAATCATTTTTACGCTACCTCAATTCCAAGTCAAGTTCAAGGAACGCAACAATTGAGTCCAACGATGTCAACCAACCAACCGGGCAAGAAAATGAATAATGGCTTCAAAGAGGATTTTTCTGGAAATTTGTAAAAGGTTCTCCAAGCCTTTATAAGTTCAACAAAATAATAATAATATCAATTTAGAGTGTTTTCAATACATTGAACCCCAATGGAGGCAATAATTTCGAGATTAACGCAAAATCCTAAATTAAAGTGAGCTAGGGTTCCAACCAAAAATAAAATGAATCAAGGTAAAACACTTACCACTAACTCATTCACAACATGATTCCAAGAGAGAACTAAGAGAGTATCAACCAAGCTTGAATTGTCACGCCCCGTTATTCCTGAGACTCCAATCTGGATAATCAGCGAATACCGAGGTATGACGTCATCGAAAAATACAATCAAGATTAACAACAACACCGAAATACATGGAATACGAATGAAAATGAAGTATTCCATGTCACCTGAGTGATAAAAACTCAATAAAGAAATTCTAGCGAAAATCCGACAGAGTTCCATTTGTAATTGGAACATCCGGACAACTCAAATTCAACACAATAGCACAACCTGCCCAGAATAAAAGCAACAACACGTAGCCCAACATTCCAGAAACCTACTAGGGCCGAGGTAGTGGAAAAGAACACCAATACCTCTCCGAAACCCTTCTAGAAATCAATAGAGCCCCAAATGCTCAAATAAAAATAGAAAGAAAATCAAATGGCGATGCCGAAAAGGTATAAAGGCACCCCAAACAACAACAAACACCCACTGAGCCACCAAGCTCAAATAAGAATACAGAGAATCACACGGTAGTGCCGAAATGATACAAAGGCATCCCGAAAATAATAAATACTCATAATAGAGATACAATACAAGGGAATCTGCCACAACCTGGCTCCCAACAGAATAAAAGAATATACAAACGTATCTACGGAAAGAGTAGCAAAACTACCGTCCCAAATCACCCGTGTCGTCGCTGCCGAGCATAAGCCTTGCTGCGTCCATCTGTAAACCTGCAACCTGTTGTGGGGGTGAGCACAACCTCGGGGGCTCACCATAATATCAAAACATCACACTCATAGCCGTCTAGAAAATACTAACCATCCCGTGTGCATGCATCTACCCTAGGTCAGTCAATTGTCTCATATGGCACCCCGCCAATCCGAGACCCCGTCAATAACCTCATCACTAATCCTCGAGTAACTACGAAACTCATACGAACTACATACCAACGAAGATATAAACACAAAATATATCTACGTACATATATATATATAACGTCCTGAACGTAACCAAGCCTGTCGCCTAGGCCTATAGACAAACAATCTGAACTCCGCTCTCATCTAGAGATACAACAAGACTAGTTATCCGCCATACCGTGCACCAAGCACAATACTCAAGGTTCCTAAGAGGTAAATAGGTCACTCCTTAGGACTACCGAAAGGGAATAACCCTTCATCTACGTACAACAACCAGTGAACCAACCCGTTCACTCGAAGAAACACCAAAAAGGGAAAGTACTATCTCCACACTGCCTATCGAGGCACTAAAAAGGGTACAGATCAACAAGGTCACCTCTAACTCATACCGCCTATCGAGGCGCAAGAAAGGGTTACTGGAGTCATTTAGTTCCAAACAGATGCCATGGCCCTCGGGTTTTTAAAGAAAAATGTTAAACCCCGAAGGATTCAACCGGTTTTTAAGAAAAAGTTAAGGCCCGGTCAAATCATATTTGGTTCCAATGCCTCCTAACCCAACCAAACACTAGGAATCGCACTATGTGTGCTTAACTTAAACTCACTTCTCTTACCCGAGAAGATCCACAGACAAACACGAATGATCATAATTCTTACTTTAAGGAATGATACCGTAGAAGTACATGTTCGGGTTAAAACCCAAGAAACAATAACACGGGGGAAAAAGAATTACTAGAGTTCCACCGAATATCACCTCAAGTCACATTCACACTTAGTTCGAAACAGGTTCTAAGACCTTTAACTTAATATAGGCACGTATAAACAAGCCCTCAAAGGTTACCAAACCAACACCGGGATTCAAGTGTTCCTCGGAACAACTAGGAGGAATCTGCAACAATCCAAATCTAAAAACATCTCTAGATCTCAGAACTGACCTCGAGTCTCAATAGCGGGACAAACCATGTCCAGAGTTCACTTACTTTACCAGAACATGTAGGAAAGGAGATTTCCAAGACACACGACTAAAAACCATTTACTACTCGAAACACTTTTAAAGTGGAAGGGTGAGCGACAAGCTCAACATACACAAGCTAAGAGAAACAGAGAAACAGGGTCAGACTACGAGTCTTACCCGACCTTTAACCTGAACAACTCTCCCCACTACCGAAGTGGTCTAATAATCATCGAGTGATAACATTAATCACCAATCACAAAGGCCTATGTGGCCAAAGGCACAACCACAACCAAGTCTCAATATACGTCTAGCCAACTCAACTCAACTCCAACTCAAGGGGAAAACAATTAATTATCAAAACCTTTTCATACATATATATCCACGTAACCACCTGGAACACATGCCAATCGTGGCTCCACTAATCCAGGTTTTTATTATCGTCAAACTTTCTTTCTTTCTTTACAATTTTAAATCTTTAAATATTCATTATATTTTAACCACAGTTAAAATATTAATTACAAACACCGTGCCTTAGCGCCAAAGAGAATAATACAGATATTTAATTACTACTCCAACATCACATACTCAATATCGATAATCAATAATAACAGACAAACACATATCCAATAAATGTCCAATATGGATGTAAATGCCATGACAATGCAACTCTAATGCAGCCCTAGCCACTAATATCCAGGAATCCCAAACCGTTCACTGCTGGGGCAACAAACCCACAACATGAAGGGTGGGCGTCGCCCAAGAAAGTGCGGATACCACGACCGCGTGGAAAACCGGCAAGTGAGGCCCAGGCCCAAGCCCTCACCCCCAAATGTCTAGAGAGTTGAGAGTTACTAGCTCCCTGGTGCTAGACCACCCCTGGCCAGTTGTTGCGACATTCCAAACGATCCAGACATGCACGTGATATAAATGAGGCATGCAACATGCACCGAAACAATATATATAACATGGTGCCATATAAATGTAAAATGCCTCCATATGAATTAAATATGCTCCATAACACGGCATCAAAGTCAATCAATCTCATATCAATCATGTTTCACAATTTAAATCAGACAATAATTAAATTTCCATTTTTCCACAAAAATACTCGGGTCCTCAATTACCCCATCTTTAAAGAATTTATATTCCAGCATGCTTTTAATTTAAGTCCCAATAATCATCGGCTAATAAAGCCCACCTCAGGGGAAATTAAACAATTTAATTCACAATTTAATTTCTTTATAATTTACGAGAAATACAAATAAAAGGAAACTAGACCCGTGTCTAAGTTTCAACGTTCCACGTTCTCGTAAATCCTCTAACATATTTTTAATTTCAATAAAACATAAATAATGGAGGAAATATTTATTAATCGACCCTACGTCCCTCAATATCAAATCTGCCCCGCTCCCACTGTACTTTAATTTCAGTTACATATAATTCCGGGGGCTAACTACAAGTTCTAATTTCACACAAAATTCTACAAAATCCTACTTTAAGTCCAGGGGTACTAAACCACCTAATTTAATCAAATTTTAGTAGGATTTAATTTCTTAAAAATTCTCAGGGAATTAATTTATTTAATTTCCCAGGGAATTTCTATTCCCGACCTCATTTATTCGATTATGAGTCTTTTCGTGAATTTTATAAAATTCTTAAATTTCATTTATCGCTTAGGAATTTCATTTCATGCATTTATTATCCATAAACATAGAACGTGACTACTTAGCATCTTCTACGCACTATTAGTGAGTGCTAGATAAATATATATATATATAAAATTCCCACCTAATTTAAACGCTTACAGACAGTCCCGCCGTGGACAGTACCGGCCGTGAATAGTGCTCGCCGCCCAAAGTCGTCCGAAAATTATTTTTAATATGTCGAAACGACCGCCTTAACGCCCTATTCAATATAATTAAAATTCATTAGCAATCAATAATTAATTCGGAACAAATCTACAGAAAACGAAACTGAAATTCATACCGAAAATCTGAAATTCCTGGAGAACCGTTCAACGGTTTTGCTCCAATTTCGGATATATCGTACACGGTACCAAAGTCGAACTATCCTCCGAAAATCAACCCAAACCAAGCCCGACTCGCCACTGAGTCAACCCGACTCGGTCGGGCCAAAACCAAAACTGGCGCACCATCACAGGCGCGAACTGCGCCACTGTCCACCACCAAGTCGTCGCGCGACCACCACCATCCAATTCAGCCATGGCCGCCTCGAAACTCCGGTGAACTCACCTCTGGCCGTAACCCTAGGTTGAGCTTAAATCCATCAGGTTCTCTCTCTCTATCACCATGGATTCCGGCGACCACCACTGCCAACCTTCCTGCTCACGACTGCACCGCCAATCATGGCCACCACTGCGAACCGTCACCTGGACGCCAATCCTCGCCGGCGACACCCAGCACCGTCAAATCACGATTTAAGCTGCGACCCAGCTATCCAACTTCAATTCTCTC
Organism: Cornus suecica; assembly: GCA_963922005.1. Classification (NCBI taxonomy): domain Eukaryota; kingdom Viridiplantae; phylum Streptophyta; class Magnoliopsida; order Cornales; family Cornaceae; genus Cornus; species Cornus suecica. The sequence goes on from OY998243.1 coordinate 24,437,431, forward strand.
TCTCTTCGACAACCCATCTCTCTCTCTCTCTCTCTTTTGTAAGACGGAAATGATGAAGATGGGGGTAGAGGAAAACGAGTGCCAAATGAAGAGGAGAGAAGATAAATATGGTCGGTCGCAAAAGAAGGATCGAGAAGACGCTGGGTTTCTCTCTGCCACACGCCATTCACCAGATATATATATATATATATATATGTAGATTGCAAAACCAACTCTCATACTTAGCATAATTACACAAGTGACTACCTCATTTTTCATAATTGCTAAAATAACTTTCTAATTCTCCATAAATGCACTAGTGACTCTCATGTCTTGTCAATTCACACTTAAATCCCCAAGACATATATTATTTATATATATATCCATTTTCCATTAATATATATATATATATAATTGCCCACTTTGATTAATAACAAATAAATAATTACTATTGCATATTTTAATTACTAGGCAATAATAATTCAACATTTCTCACCATTCATATATATATATTCCCAATAAATACTCACGTATATATATATAATTTTACTTATAATATATACGTGTACAATAAACCCCGAAAATATACCGAAACTCCCAAATAATACCACGTGAATCCATAAAATTCACGAGCCACCAAATAATAATACGAGCTTAAACAAGTACTCCGGGTACGAAACTCTTCCACCAATTAAATCACCAAAAGCCCCACGGTACTCCGAATAACTAATAAAGTCTGAAATAAATAATTCGGCTATATAGTCGGATATAAAATAAAATAAATCCCAAATCGACTCGCAACGTATCTCACGCGAACTCAAAAAATAAACGGGATACCCGATAATCCCAAAATATATCGGGAGCCTCCAATTAATAACACGTGAACCTGTAAGTCCACAAGACGCCAACTAAATAATATAAGCCCGAATAAATATTCCGGGTTACGAAACCAATCACCGAAACCCCGAATAAAATCTGAACTCACCGAGACTCCTAAAATCACTGGTCGTAGCCCAGTCAAAGCACTAAACTCAATCGTTGGAAACTAAACCGCGTAGCCCCTAACAATAAAGCCCACGAACCAAACGCGTCCTTAACAACTCCGATTCAAATCGCAACGCCGAATAAATAAAGTAAACTAAAATAAATGGTCCAAGGTGTGAAACCTAACCACCGGAACATTGGGTACGCATAAGATCCATCGAATAACTACAAATAACTAGGGCGCGAAAAGAATTCAAAATAATAATCAAATACAGCTACATCAACACGTAGAAGCACTTAGAAACACGAAGAAATAATCACATAAAACAAACAAAACACGTAAGTACAAATACATAGCACGTCAGCTAAACAAGGCACGTAATAACCCCATAACTAGGGGAAACAAAAAGGTCAAACCCCTAAAGCACTAACTACCGAACTCAAATCACTGAGTCGAAGCCCTAAGCGTCAAGCGTCGAAGCAAATCCATTTAGTCGACAACACTAGCTGTCAATCGTCACAACTCAATCACGTAGTCGATAATAAGAACACACGTAAACGTTTCACCAAGTCTGAATATACTAAACGTTACTGTCCAGTCCCATAGTCATCATCGATACTCCACAAAGTCGTTAAGGTAATGATCGCCAAGTCACACAATCGAATCCAAGAGTAAACGCGAAAAATTTACTTGTAAAATACACAGAGTAACCATGACGTCATGAACAAGTGACGTCATCACCGAAAATAAATCGAAAATAATTCAGAAATAAGGGAAAATGAAACGGGGTGTTACATGAACCATCATCTTTCCCCAATTTATGTTTTCATGTCTCCCCAACTAGCAACAATAATTCATGGAGAGAAGAATTACTAAATGGTCTAACAACACTTCAACCATGGAAAGAACAAGAATCCATGAGTGTAGTAGAAAGCTTCAACAACAATGGAAGCTAGAACTTGAATTTAGAGATAAATCAAGATAAGTGAAAGTAAGCTAACCAAATAAGAGTAGATGAAGATCAAGACACCAACCCATCCAACTCTATTCAAAAGCTCATCAATATCCAAGCATGGAGGAAGGACAAAAGGGGCTTGTATCCAAGAACAAGAGAGAGAGCTTGTGTAGCCCGTTCCAAGGAGAAAAAGGAAATGTGTACGTGAGTTTGCAAGAGTGTTTTCTTTGAGAATGAAAGTCTTATCTAACATATATGTATATATGTATGGGACTCATTTATGTATTTAGAATCCAATGGGTAGGATTAAAGCTATAAAAGAAAAGTTTAATCCAAGAGCTAACATGAAATCTTACCAAGTGAAAGATAATGAATAATGCATTATTGCATTTAAGTGTCAACCAAACAAGGCCCTATGATCCAAGGGTTGAGAACAAAGATGGTAGAAGGAGATCAATGGCTAGAATTTAGACACCACTTGTAACTGTAAAATGATAATTTTCATCCCAACTTAGGATTAATTACAAGACTGTCATCAAACCTCTTAATTACCTTTCCACCCCTTATCATCCTCTCAAATTATCAACATGCTACACATGTCCCAACACTTAGCCAAAATCTCTACACTTTCCACTAAATGCTCAAAATATGAAATTATTCATTTACCCTTCGGTTATTTCTTTCCCGACATCGTTTTCAATAATTTTCATTATTCTCAAAATAAAAATATATCATGCAACTTACAATTTTTAATATCACATAAAATATGTAAGTCATGTTAAGTAAATAAACACATTAACATGACTTACATATTATAGTGCCTTTAAACACTTTTTTGCCGAAAATGAAAGTCTGTGTTATTTAGTGCCTATTAACCAAATTATAGGGGTTTTTTTATGCCCTTTACCCTAGCCCTAATTAATTACTTACTCCATTCAAAAAAAATATTAAACAAATTTTTTACTTCAGTCACTTGTCCGTTGTAACAGTAAATTTGAAATTCAAATATTTTTTCCTTTACCGTTGCAATATTACCGTTGTGGGGTTAAACTTGAAGTGACCGTTAATCTACATTCCCCACATACATCTATCTATATATTCATATATCTTGCCATACGTTTATGTCTCAGCAGTAGCAAACCCTCAACCCCTCAAATATAAAAGAACCAAGCATTCCCACCAAGAAGAATAACAGAGTATCCTTCTCGTAATGTCATCCTCAAGTACGAGCAGGCATACACTAACCGATTACCGTCGAAACAGCCACTTCCGCGCATTAACATGCGACTGTGGAGAGTTAATAACAGTGTATAAATTGCAGACACTCCAAAACCCTGTTAAGTACTTTCACAAATGCGCCAAAAGGATCTGTGGGTTCTGGCGGTGGGATGATGATACCGAAGGTAGCAACCAGGGGGAGTGGTTATCAGAAAATGTGAACCCCTTTCGTATTTTCCGTAATGACGGATTCGTTTGACGTGATCCTTTGCTATCAGAGTCGTACCTTAGTATATCACAAGCATTCACCCCACTGTTTATGACAATTGATTTAATCTTTTTCATTGTTTTGTTGCTCATAATCTACCACATAACCCATATCCCGTATAAATTTTAACAGTGCACCTTATGTTGCTTGTGTTTTGAATGTGACGGGCTTATCATGCATGTACGATGATAGGATTTCATTGTTTTTGTTATGCTATTTGAAATAAAAATCATAAGCGTCAAACATGCTTCCAAACATCATGGTGAAGAAATTTTTGTGGCCATAAATGTATGCATGTTTTTGATTTGTCATTCACATATGTAATACTCACAATTTGTTCAAGCAAAAAAAAAAAAAAATTCTGACACAATATGCATCAGCAGTAGTGGTGAAGATGCATAATATATTAACTACGAATGCACTGAGTTCACAATTTTATGAGTTACATATTAGTTGTCAATATATATACAGTAGTGGTATATAAATGTAGATATGTATTTGATTTGCCGTTCACATATGTAATACTCGCAATTTGTTCAAGCAATAGGAAAAAAAAATTCCGAACCAATATGCAGCATCAGTAGTGGTGAAGAAGCGCAATATATATAACTACGAATGCACTGAGTTCAAAACTTTCTAAGTTACATATCAGTTGTCAATATATATATACATTAATGTTCAATTGAAACCCACTCACTCTATATCTAATTTTCAAATATAATTTCCTTAATACCACTCATACAAATTCTAAATAAATTATTCCTTAAAGAAATAGTAAAGCAAAAAAAAAATTAATGTACTCCTGTGTTGAAAATAATTTTTTTTTTGGGGGGGGGGGGGGGGGGGGGACAATATACAACACATTTCCTATATATGACTCGGAAATTTGAAATAATTAAATAATTTACAAACCTTTTACTCAAGCATTTCCAGTGATAAGACATAAAAAATTTCAAACTAACAATACAATAATGGAGGGAAAATTATAGAAAGGGGATCATTCATATACTTATTTCGTGAATTGGGATGACAATTTTTGGAAATGGTGAGAAGGGACCTTTTTATTATAATGACGAAAAAAACAATTTTGGAATTAATATATAATACACAGTTGGCTTTGAAATTTACTTTCGGCAAACAATTCCAAAATTGATGATAACAAACCATTGAAGAGTGTTTGATACTAATGAATTATCAAGTTTATATTTCAGCAAAAGACAGGTGAACGACATAGAAATCGAACTCGGAAAGGAAACGACTCGAAAAGCAAGCTCGGAAAGAAAGCTTGATTTAAAGCGAAAAGCTGTGAAAGAAATTGAAGCGCAAATGGAAAATCAATTAATTCAACGGCAAAGGCGAAAGTCGAAGACTCAAGACTCGGGGTAGATAGGTCGGGGAGCGATCATTGTAACAAGGTAATTTTATGCGTCGATATTATCGTATAAGCTCAAGTATAAAATGAACCGAACTCAAATGGAATGAAAAACGCTTTACCGAACTTAAACGGAAAGAAAAATATTTTTATTAAATGTTTTTCAAGTTGTAGTCGACTAGAAAAATCCTTTGTATTTTCTAGTAGTCGACTAAAACAATCAGAAGCTACATGTTTTTCATCCACATCAAAGTAGTTGACTAAAAGAATTTTGAGTCGACTAGACTACAAGAAGTAGTCAACTAGAACTCATTCTAGTCGACTAGATGAATCAATGTAGTCGACTAGGACTCAATCTAGTCCACTAGATGAAGCATTGTAGTCGACTAAAAGAAAGAAGTAGTCGACTAGTTGCACCTTAAAACCTGCAGTATTATCAGAAAACATTTTCCATGTTTTAAAGATCGTGCTTAATGGTTTTCAAACGGCTCTTGACTCTAATAATTCAATACTCACTGTCTTAACCCTAATGCAATGCTATATATAGAATAAGATGTGTATATTCAATGTTAAGAGATTTGAATCAAATATAGAAAGAAGTCTTCATCTTCTATAGAAATATTTCTGCAAAATCCATTGAAGGCAAGAAGCAAAAATCTGATTTTCTCCAAAATCTTTGAAAATAAAAAACTCTAGTTTCTCTTCTTATTCTCCAAATATTATTCATTGATATATCCTTTGAGAATATATTTCTAGAGCTATTCAAAAATCACCAAAAACACTTGAACTTATATTGATTTATCTTCCATAAAAAGCTTTGGGTTTTGAGTGTTTTTGTTCTTGAGTGATTTTATTGATTACATACGAATTTGTATTGATTACATACGAGGAGTACGAGTTACCAAATCTCAAAAAATCACGGTGTCAATCTCTCTCTCTTTATTTCATTAATTTGCATGGTATATTTAATTGAATATCTTGTATGCTAATTAGTCTTGTGATTAGTTGGTAGATAAATTGAATTGAATTTATTCACTTGACTATTGAAGAAATTGAGTATTGAATATTTATATATATTTATATTGTTCCAATTTCGAAAAGGAGTAGAATTATTTTTGAACACCCTATTCACCCCCCTCTAGGGTTAATTAGTGACTAACAATTGGTATCAGAGTCTAATCGCTGTTAATCGTAGACTTAACCGTCTTAGAGAACGATCATGTCATCTAACTTAGTCACTCATGTTGAAGGACAATCGAATAATAGGCCCCCATGGTTTGATGGATCAAACTATAGCTATTGGAAAACTAGGATGATAGATTTTCTTCAAGCTATTGACTACCAAATATGACAAGTAGTTCTTGAAGGACCATTTGTACTAACTAAAATTGTTGATGGAAAAACCGTCCCCAAATTACCTAATGAGTGGGATAATGATGACCATAAACTCATGTCGTACAATGCTAAAGCCAAAGTAAATTTAAATTGTGCTTTAAGTCCAAATGAATTTAATCGTGTATCTACTTGTTCAACGGCAAAAGAAATGTGGGATAAATTTGAGGTAACCTATGAAGGAACATCTCAAGTACGAGAATCTAAAATTGACATACTCATGCATAAATATGAATTATTTGCTATGAAAGATGATGAAAATGTAAATTCTATGATGTCTCCCTTTACAAATATTTTAGCATCTTGGTAGAATTGTTCAAAGATTCGATGCGTCACGAAAAGTGCTTAGAAGTCTCCTGGCAAAATGGGATGCTAAAGTAACGGCTTTCAAAGAAGCTCATGACCTCAACACCATGAGTCTCGATGAAATCTTCGGCTCTCTACTCACTTGGGAAATAACGTTAAAAGCTCATGAAGACGACATCAAGGCAAGAAAGGGAATAGCCTTGCAAGACTTCACCAAAAATGAAATCAATGAGCGAAGTGAAGAAGAAGAGGATCAGGACAATGCTCTTCTCACCCAAAAATTCAAGAGACACCTTCAAAGAAAGAAAGCCAATGGTGGAAGATTTGTGAAGAGAATCGAATCAAAAGGCGAGATTAGCAAAAGGGAACCCCCAACGTGTTTCAATCGCGGAAAGCGGGGACACTATAAAAGTGATTGCTTCAAGCTCAAAAAGGAAAATGACAAAAGACCTAGCAAGATGGCCATGAATGTCACATGGGAGGACTATGACTCATGCGACTCGGATGAGGAGAAAAGTAGCGAGGAAACGGCAAACATTTGCCTCATGGCAAATGAAGAAGAGGTACATTTAAATTTACATGATCTAGATAAACTATCATATGATGAAATTCTTCTTGATTATAACGAATTGCAATATGTGTTTGAAGAATTACATGATGAGTTTGAAAAATTAGCTAGAAAATATATCCTTCTTAAGAAAGCGAAATCTTCAAGTAGTCTCATTAGTTCAAGCTTAGAAGTCTCTTGCAATGACAAAAGCATGGAGCTAGAAAAGGAAAATATTCGGTTGAAAAATACTATTGATGATCAAATAAATATTTTAGCTAAATTCACAAAAGAAAAAGAGAACCTTAGTATCATGCTAGGAAGACAAAGAGGATCATTTGATAAATGTGGTCTAGGGTATGATGCTTTTGACAAAGATGCTCTTATATTGAAAAAGAGAAAATCACTTAGCTCTACATTTGTTCGAAAATCATCTCATGCATCTTCAAATGATTATAAACATATTACGTGTTACTATTGCAATAGAAAAGGACACAAAATAAATGTATGCTTTCATAGAAAGAAGAAAATTATGTCAAGAAGTGATAGAGGTAGGGAGTTTGAAAATCAAGACTTAGAGAAATTATGTGATGACCTCGGTGTTTCTCATCATCTCTCGGCCCCTAGAACCCCTCAACAAAACGGTGTAGTTGAAAGAAAGAATCGATCTCTACAAGAGATGGCTAAAGCCATGTTAAATGAGCACAACCTTCCCCGAAGCCTTTGGGCGGAAGCGGTAAATACCGCTTGCCATATAATTAATCATGTTATTATTCGGATGAAGTTGGGGAAGACGCCTTATGAGTTGTGAAATGGTCAAAAGCCCAATATTGGGTATTTCAAAGTTTTCGGGTGCAAATGTTTTGTGTTAAATGATAAAGATAACCTTGGAAAATTCGATTCCAAATCGGATGAAGCAATTTTTCTAGGATATTCTACAAGGACTAAAGCCTTTCGTGTTTTTAATAAACGGACTTTAACTATGGTTGAGTCTATTCATGTTGTCTTTGATGAATCACCCTCATTGTAACGTCCGGTATTTTACGGGTTAATTTAAATTTTTTATTTAAACAATTAAGTGCTTATGTGTTTAATGTGTTTAATTGTTTTAGCATGCTTTACATGTTTTACGTGTTATAAAAAAAATTGTACGTAGCATGTTGTATTTCCATTTTGAAATTTATGAAAATTATTGAGAACGATTTCGGGAAAGAAATGACTGAGGGGTAAATGGGTAATTTCACATTTGGAGCACTTAGTAGAAAGTGTAGAGATTTTGGGTAAGAATTAGGGCATGAGTGGCATTTTGGTAATTAGAGAGGATGACAAGGGGTAAAAGGGTATTTAAGAGTCTTGATGGCACTCTTATAATTAACCCCAACTTTGGATGAATTTGGTCATTTCCACCTTTCATGTGTTGTCTCATTCCTAGCCTTTGATCTCATTCTCCCATCTTTGTTTTAGACCCTTGGATCATAAGGCCTTGTTTGGTTGACACTTAAATGGAATAATCCATTATTGTTGGTCATCCACTTGGCAAGACTTTTTCTCAACCATTGGATGATTATTTGATTTCCATCTTTTTTCTAAGCCCTTGGATGATAAGGCCTTGTTTGGCAAAATAATGAGTTTTGTGATTTGTGTAATAAGTCTTCCACTTGGCAAGACTTATTCCTAGCCCTTGGATTCATTTCCTTTCCCCCCATATTCATTTTGAACCCTTGGATGGTGAGAAGAGTTAGTGGAGAATCTCTACACTTATGAGTTTCTCTCATTTGCAAGATTTCATCTCTTTATCTCTATTTCCTTCATAAGTTTCCTCTCTTGCTCTCTCATTCCATCATTGCTTGGTGTGGTCTAGAGTGGTGCTCTTGAGCTATTTTGGTAAGTTTCTCTCCTACTCTAGGGTTTTGTTCACAAGAACCCTAGCTTCCAAGTTCATGAATTCTGTTGTGTTAGTATTGATTTTACTCTTCCTTTTTATTCATGTTTATGAAAGGTTGAGTTCCTTTTCCAACTACCAAGTGAGTTCCAATTATGGTAGCTTGTGACTTCGTCTTGTGAAGAAGCTATAGTTGGAAGGTAATCTATTGAGCCTTTGGAGGAATAGCTTGAGTTAGACCTCTTTGGGGCATCCTTGAAATAGCTTGCTTGGAATTGAGGTAGGGGAAAATGATTTGTCTTTGTCTTTGTAAGAGGGTGTGTGCGTCTAAGTGTATATATGCCGTATATATATATACGAGTTGGTTTTGGCAACTTAGACTATGATTTAGGCCCTTGAGAATATGATTATCTGATATAAATTTATGTTGTTATTTATTGCTCATAAATGTGATATGAATTAATGTTGTGGTTTGTTGATCATAAATGTAATATTATGAGCATGTGGAAATTTTGACATGATATATTGCGTAGAGAGAAAAAGCATATATTATGATTAGTATGGTTGATGAAAAATCATACGTCCATATTGAGTACGTCATGTAGTGTCAAATTCATGGTGTTGGAATATGTGGGTGGTGTAGCGATGTGTTGGTAGTCGGGTTCGGATCAAAGCAACAACTGACCAGGAGGTATAACGCTTACGGAACTAAAAAGCCGGCAAATATGAGTTAGGAGTCCGGGTAGAGGCTCATGTTCCTGACTTTTGTAGTCATGGTGTATAGAGTTGCAAGTTGGGCTCTCGTACAACCGTCTTCCTTGTTGAAGTGATAGAGAGAAAAATCACTTGGGAAGAGTCGGTGTGGTACTCTACATTACTTTTTAAGGTTGTAACCTCAAAAGTAATTGGACAGAGTATGTATCCGTTAACCTGAGTTGGGCACCGTGTGTCTTGTGGGGTGTGTTGAGTCCTGGTGTATTTAGACCATCATATATGTGATTTTGATATTAATATGGAAACATGCTATAAATTATGGAAAATTGTGTTGTGAGCATGTTGGGGAGACTTATTTGTAGGGTTCGAAGGGGTTCCGGATTGGCGTGAGAGCCATGTGGAACAAAAGACTGACCTAGGAGTAGTTGCATGTACTATGGGTGGGTTGTACTACTCGGACTACTGAGATTGAGGCAATAACGCTTCCTCTACTGGGCTAGTGAGCTCACCCCATGCCTTATATATTTTTCAGGTGATGATCCCATTGGGAGAGTTCCGTAGTCTCTACGTGGGCGTGTGAATGTATGTCCGCCCTTTTGTGCATGGGAGGCGGACCACACTTTTATTTTGGTGGGCACTAGGTTGATAAATATGTCCCTTTTGAACATGTAAACCAAACTTGTAGAAATATATTATTTTGATCCGGCTAGCATGTTAGCCGAGGTGGTATGGTCTATGTATATCCCTTGGAGCGCTAGGCGCGGGGATTGTATTCTTTTGGTGCACTTCGGTGCCGGATTGTGTATTTTGAACAAATTCTAGCATGTTTCGCCTTAGAGAGCTTTAATATCATTATGGAATATTTTCTCTTGGAGTTATGAATGTGAATTGGATGAATTGCCATGAATTGCGAGTATTAGGTGTTTGGCCGAAAACGACGTTTTTCTAGGTTTTCAAACTAACCCTTTTCGATTCGAATGGAAAAAGCCGTTTTCGCCTACCCCCGTAGCCCCAGTAAAGTTCCTTGCTTTTAGAAACGGATTTAATTAAATTCGTTTTCTTAGATATTTTAAACTTTAGAAACCGGCGGTAGTTAAAACGGATACCGGGGGCAAGACGGAAGATTTTATGAAAACTAACGAAAAATCGTTTTTTTTGCTAAGTTTACATTTTTCGCGTTTCCCGAGGTCTCGGAAACTATTTTTGGGTTCCGCCAAGGAAAAACTCACTTTTCCAATATTTATGATTTTTCGGGACCGACGGCGCGAAAAACAAAGCCATATCGCAAAATCTCGCGTTTTTGCATATTCAAACTTTAATGAAAGTGCAGATTTGGGCAGTGGCTTAACTCTCCTATACTTAGAAAAAATTCAGCATTTTCGAAATTTGAAGTGCAGGCCTGCTGCAGTGGCTTACGACGTCCGATGTTTGAAAATTCGTATTTTCCACCTCGAACGTCGGAATGGACCCCCGTTTGTTTCTATGGGTTGTCCTACGTCCAAATTATCGAGATAAAATTTTAAATGATCAGTTTGGCCCTGAAATTACTATTTTACCCTTGGTGAAAGAGGGGTACCTCAACTTTAGTTTTAGATCGGTGTTGTCTGACGCCACTTTTCAAAATTCATATCTCCTTCCTCGTGGCTTCAAATTAGGTCCCGTTTGTTCGTATTGCTAGTGTTAGGTCAAACGTTTGTAGTTGTAGTTGAAAATTATTATTTTACCCCTGATTTGACCATTTTACCCTTGGGTGAACATGGTGGATTGGAATGATTCGTTCAAGGTACCGAGTGTTTCGGTTTACCTCCTTTTCGATCCCGTGTGATCTTTTTGGACGTCTTTGAGATGTTTTATGTCAATTTTACCCTTGTACGGATATTTTATGACTCAAATGGATTTTATTTTCATTTTTATTTCTTCCGCATTCACTCCCTTAGCTCTTGGGCTTGGGTTTTGGAGTCCTAGGAAATTAGGGGCGTGACACTCATCACCATCACCTAGAATTGACCTAGAAGACGATGAGGTTGGTGGGATTGAGGATAATTTAAATACTCTCAATATCTCCAATTCATCAAGTTGCCAAAAGGAAATGAGGGAAGTTGAGCATCAATCCAATGATGACTTGACTAACTCAATGCCTAAAGCATGGAGGATTGTTCACAATCATCTTCTTGATCAAGTCATAGGTAATCCATCAAAAGGGGTTAGTACTAGATCTCAACTTAAAGATTTTTGCAACCACATGGCTTTTGTATCGCAAATCGAACCCAAGAACATCCACGAAGCTCAATGTGATGATTCTTGGATCGTAGCAATGTAAGAGGAACTAAATCAATTTGAACGCAATCAAGTTTGGCGTTTAGTTCTTAGACCCGAAAATCAAACTATAATTGGCACAAAATGGGTTTTTCGAAACAAAAAAGATGAGAATGGAGTAATTATTCGAAATAAAGCAAGATTGGTAGCTCAAGGACATAATCAATAGGAAGGCATCAACTACGATGAGACCTTTGCACCGGTAGCTAGGTTAGAAGCAATTAGAATGCTTCTTGCATTTGCATCATATAGAAAATTTACTCTTTATCAAATGGATGTCAAAAGTCCTTTCTTAAATGGCGTCATAGAAGAAGAAGTCTTTGTGAAGCAACCACCCGGTTTTGAAAATAATCTTTTTCCAAATCATGTTTTCAAATTAGCTAAAGCTCTATATGGTTTAAAGCAAGCTCCTTGAGCTTGGTATGAGAGACTTAGCGGATTTTTGATTCAAAATGGTTTTACAAGAGGAAGAGTTGACAACACACTTTTTACAAAAAAACATTAAGAATAATTTTTTGATTGTCCAAATTTATGTTGATGACATTATATTCGGCTCAACAAATAATTCTTTAAGTAGGGAATTTGCTACAAGCATGCAAAATGAATTTGAAATGAGCATGATGGGTGAGTTGAATTTCTTCTTAGGGTTACAAATCAAGTAAAGCTCAGATGGCTTATTCATTAGCCAATCCAAGTACACTAAAGATTTGCTAAAGCGATTTGGTATGGAGGCTACCAAACATGCCATACCTCCTATGAGTTCCTCTATTAAAATTGATAAAGATGAAAATGGTAAATGTGTTGATATTACAAATTATACAGGAATGATCGGTACTTTGCTTTATTTAACCGCTAGTAGACCGGATTTAATGTTTAGTGTATGCCTATGTGCCCGGTTTCAATCATGTCCTAGGGAATCTCATTTGCTTGCGGTAAAATGCATTTTTTGCTACCTAAGTGGTACAATAAACTTAGGGCTTTGGTATCCACGTGAAACATCAATTGATCTTATTAGTTATTCGAATGCCGATTTTGCGGGATGTAGAATTGATCAAAAAAGCACAAGCGGCACTTGTCATTTTCTAGGACACTCACTAGTATCTTGGTCAAGAAAAAAACAAAATTCCATTGCATTATCTACGGCCGAAGCCGATTATGTGGCAGCCGGTAGTAGTTGCGCTCAAACTCTTTATATTAAGCAACAACTACTTGATTTCGGTATTACTTTCTCTCACGTGCCTATTAAATGCGATAATACGAGTGCGATTTGTATTTCAAAGAATCCTATTCATCACTCACGCACCAAGCATATAGAGATTAGGCATCATTTTTTACGTGATCATGTTGCTAAGGGTGACGTTGAATTGGTTTTTATCGACAGTAAAAATCAATTGGCGGATATTTTTACAAAACCACTTGCGGACGAATCATTTTCTAAAATTCGTCGAGAAATTGGAATGGCCATGGATTTTGATGTTTTATCTTAATTTCTGTCATAATCTTTATTTTTCATATTTTTTCTATTTTTGTGTATTTATTTCTTGATTTTTTATCTATTTTTATCATTTTCTTAATTTTCCTTTGATTTAGTCAACTCATCCTGTGTAGTACAATCCATTCTAGTCGACTACTTTGGTCAGTAGCTTCACCATTGAATATTCTTCACCTTCTAGTCGTCTAATTTGCCCCATTAGTCGACTCAATGCTCTTCTAGTCGACTCAAACCAAACCTAGTCGACTCAAACCCCATTCTAACCGACTCAACCCTAGCCCTAGTCAACTCAACCCCTATAAAACCTAACCCTCATCTCATCTTCTCCATCCGCCTCCCTCCATCTTCACCCACCTTCACTTCATCTCCTCCCATTACCTCTCATACTCCCATTTCTACCTTCAAATCTTCACAAATCTTTCATTTATTTTGCATTTCTACTATCATTCACCCATTTCCTTCAATTAATTTCTTCATCTTCATCATCTTTCTCACAATCATATATACACCATCATATATCTATATATACACCATCTTCTTTACATATTTGTGCATTATCATCTACAATGCCACCAAAGACTCGAGGTCTATTTTGGAAACGTTCCCGCATTGATGGAGGTCAAAGCTCCACCAATCCAAGCTTTCCTACGACTGTTGACGAAGAGGATTCGAATGAACCTCTGTTTCTCGAGGTGCTTCTTCTTGATGATGATGATAGAAATAAATTCATCACTGTTTTTGATCATCGTGCTCTTACACCTTGCCGTATTGGCACATAAGCTTTGTGCACTGAAATTAGGGCTCGAACATTCGAGTTGTTCCGAGCAATTGGTTGGGATTGTTTCATTTCTTTTGATATTCCGGTGCTTCCGCGAATTGTCAAAGCTTTCTATGCTTCTCTTGATAATCACAAGGAGAAATTCCTCTCTTATCTTAATTTCAATTTTCTCATTTCCGACTGATGGTATCCGCCATTTCTCTAAGGATTGGTATAGGGCTGATGGGTTCGACTGTATTGAAGCAGTTTGAACTATTTGCGTCGGCAAGGAAATTTCATAGGACGCCGGTATTCTCTCTTCTATGCTACTACCCGAGGGTAGATTAATTCATAATGTCATTACTTACTCTATTTTGCCTAAAACTGGTAGTCGTAGTAATGTATCTCGTATGGAGGCATTTTTAGTTTACTGCGTCATGACAGGAACCCGAGTTGATTTAGCTTATATTTTCCGTTCCGTCATACTTACCTGTTAGCGCAAGCCATCCGGCCCGCTTTTCTTTCCCGCGCACATTACATATCTACTATAGCGGAAAGGTTTTTCATTTCCGAATGAAGTGTCTGAGCATCACCCTATTTTTCTTGACGCCACTCACGTCAAGCATATGCACATTTCTTCTGATGCAGAAGGGAATTTCATTTCTGAAAGTGCACCTACTCCTCGTTCTCGCCCAGCTCCTAGCGGTTCTGCACCGCGCCAGGAAACCTCTTCCTCGACTCCTCAGTTGGACAGTGCGTCTGTTCCTCAAACTGCTCTTCTCACCCAAATTCTTGGGGTTGTTCAGAATAATGCGGAGACTTTTTAGCGCCTTGATGCAACCGTGAACAAAAATACGGAAGCAATTCGACTGATCAACGAGCGACTTGTTCTTTTTGATGAGGAAATGTCTGGCCGTATAAATGGTCTTGCCGGGTCAATTGACGATCTTACTCTTGGACTCATGCACCCCTCGACGCTGTCAAAAAGGGGGAGAAATTATGCTATCGTATTGTCATGTATTTCATTATCTAACAATAGCAATTTCTGTTTTTGTGTGGCTTGTTATGATTATCTGCGACTTGTTTGTTATTTCCATGAACGGCTTGTACTAAATTGAAACATCTATGATATGCTCTTTATTTTTGTTATCTCAAATGTGAGCCTATTTATATATTGTATCAAAATGCTTATTAAATTGCAAATTTCATTTACTAAGGGGGAGCATTTGAACAAAATATTATGCACATGTTGAGGGGAAGCATCACTTGATGTTTCACCAATTACCAAGCAAACACAAAATGTTTTGTCATCATCAAGGGGGAGATTGTTGGCTTTGAAATTTACTTTCGGCAAACAATTCCAAAATTAATAATAACAAACCATTGAAGAGTGTTTGATACTAATGAATTATCAAGTTTATATTTTCAGCAAAAGACAGGTGAACGACTCAGAAATCATACTCGGAAAGGAAACAACTCAAAAAGCAAGCTCGGAAAAAAAGTTTGATTCAAAGCAAAAACTTGTGAAAGAAATTGAAGCGCAAATGGAAAATCAATTAATTCAATGGCAAAGGCGAAAGTCGAAGACTCAAGACTCGGGGTAGATAGGTCGGGGATCGATCATTGTAACAAGGTAATTTTATGCGTCGATATTATCGTATAAGCTCAAGTATAAAATGAATCGAACTCAAATGGAATAAAAAACGCTTTACCGAACTTAAACGGAAAGAAAAATATTTTTATTAAATCATTTTCAAGTTGTAGTCGACTAGAAAAATCCTTTGTATTTTCTAGTAGTCGACTAAAACAATCATAAGCTACATGTTTTTCATCCACATCAAAGTAGTCGACTAAAAGAACTTTGAGTCGACTAGACTACAATAAGTAGTCGATTAGAATGAGTTCTAGTCGACTAGATGAATCAATGTAATCGACTAGAACTCAATCTAGTCGACTAGATGAAGCATTGTAGTCGACTAGTTGCACCTTAAAACCTGCAGTTTTATCAGAATACATTTTCCATGTTTTGAGGATCGTGCTTAATGGTTTTCAAACGGCTCTTGACTCTAATAATTCAATACTCATTGTCTTAACCCTAATGCAATGCTATATATAGAATAAGATGTGTATATTGAATGTTAAGAGAGTTGAATTAAATAGAGAAAGAAGTCTTCATCTTGTATAAAAAAATTTCTGCAAAATCCATTGAAGGTAAGAAGCAAAAATATGATTTTTTGCAAAATCTTTGAAAATCAAAAACTCTAGTTTTTCTTATTATTCTCCAAATATTATTCATTGATATATCATTTGAGAATATATTTCTAGAGCTATTCAAAAATCACAAAAAACACTTGAGCTTATATTGATTTATCTTCCATAAAAAGCTTTGGGTTTTGAGTGTTTTTGTTCTTGAGTGATTTTATTGATTACATACGAATTTGTCATCTCGGACAAGTGAAGTCCACCGTTTGTTCAAGAGAGGATTGTTCTCTTGATTGAGAGACAAGCTCGAGAGGCTTGTGATTGTAAAGGTTTTCCATTCCACCTGTGAAGGAAGGGCCATAGTGAAAGGATCGGGAAAAGTCTCAAGAAGGGGTTCTTGAGCTGAGGAGTACGAGTTACCGAACCTCGAAAAATCACGGTGTCAATCTCTCTATCTCTCTTTCTTTATTTCATTAATTTGCATGCTATATTTAATTGAATATCTTGTATGCTAATTAGTCTTGTGATTAGTTGTTAGATAAATTGAATTGAATTTATTCACTTGACTTTTGAAGAAATTGAGTATTGAATATATATATATATATATATTGTTCCAATTTCGAAAAGGAGTAGAATTATTTTTGAACACCCTATTCACCCCCCCCCCCCCCCCCCCCCCTCTAGGGTTAATTAGTGACTAACATATACTAATATAAAGCTTCATACGAAAATATTAGTCTTTGATATGGGTTTTTGCGTCCCTATTCATCAAATAAGTTTAGGAATAGTCCCCTTTCTATAATTTTTCCTTCATTGATTGCATCTTGCTTGCAAAATTATCTCCTCAGTAAAATAATATATTTATGGCATCTCAACCCATGTATATAACAATCTACCATAAATAAGTAGACATTGATATGGTTCCTGAAATTATTATGATTATTACTATTATTATTAGTATTATAATTATTATTATTGTCATATCACTTTGAAAATTTGAAATATGATATTCTTCATTGATTGCGTCCAAGATTTTCTCAACCAAATCGAATCAATTATATTACTGAAACTGCACCCTCTTTAATGATGATGATGTAGATAATGACTTACTGTTACTACCATTGACTACTAGGGGTGGACATGGATCAGATTGGAAATATTTTGGATCCAATTCACTACTCCCGGATTCACTATTTTTGGAACCAATCCAATCCATTTGTTAAACGAAACCAATCCAAACCGTACTGGTATGAGCCATATTGGTTCAGATCGGTTTCGTGGATTGAAACACAAAATTACGAAACCTATATTAAGGAAACAAATTCATAATAGAAATTGTTTTTACGGACATATTGAAATCTTAGCGGGGGGCATATGCAATATTTTGTACGGGCATCTACAATTTTGTATGAATTTATTTGCCAAATATATGTTTTTACAGATATATTAAAATCTTAGCGGGGGGCATATACAATATTTTATGATATTATCAATCTAATTTTAAATAAAAATTAAAATGAAAATTCAATAGGTGTTAATGAAAAGTGGTGTATGCGTTAATACAACTTTTTTTTTCTGTATTTTAAAAAAATAATAAAATGAAAAGTGAATAGGTTTTAATGAAAAGATGTGTATGTGTTAACTAAATAGGTGTGAATGAAAAGTAACGTTTGAAATCATCTATCTATAGTACTTATAAATGTATGAGCCTTCTTTAATATTTCCAAATAATTTTATATGTATTTTTAATAAAACATAAAACATAAAATGAAAAGTGAATATGTGTTAATGAAAAGTGTTATATGTGTTAACTAAATATGTGTGAATGAAAAGTGACGTTTCAGCTCATATATATATATACATATCCATATATACGGATCATATATCTCTCCATCTATATCCATATATATACATATCACATATGTGGCTTTTCGGTTTATGTTAATTCAATTGTTTATAAACATACGTGCCTTTTCGATTTACATGTATTTAATTGAGTTGTAACTTTCTGTCTCTAAATGCCTTTTATGAGAGACACGTCATTTCTTTATTATTGTAGCACATGAGTATATAAATATAATGGCTTTTGCGAGAGGCAAGTCATTTCCTTATTACTGTAGCAGTTGAGTATATAAATATAGATATAACATTTGTAATAGTGGTGGGACTCTTTATCCAAATCTCTGACTGTAATCTCCACACAGTCTATTCACTCACAAATTTGACAAAGACAAATAATTGGTATCTCTTTATCTGTATAATATACATACATATCTATATCTATATCTATATCTATATCGATACTATATAATTAAAATATTTTTATATATCACCAATACACATACAACTAGAATTTCTACCTCAAACATCTATCTATAATATTTAAATTTTATTTATTTATATAATGACTTAAATTTTCAAGTGCATCGCACATGCTCATTACTTGTTAAAAATATTGAGAGGGGACATGACCCCCACTCGGGTGGCACTCGGGTGTATATGGCTCCGCACCAGTGGTGGTTGGTAACAAAACTTTGAAACTTATAAATAAACGGGTGATAGTTTTTATGTCGTGATTATTTATACATTTATGTATAGGAATTAATATAATTGGAGTCGATATGATGCTTACTTATGGCTTCTGAAAGGAGCACGGATATATGATTCTAATTATGACAAGTAAGAAATAACGAATAATTAAAATAGTGCGTATATGATTATGAATCGTATTTCTCTTACAACATAAATGGGTGTGCCAGAAAATAAGTATATTTAAAGGCAGAGATTATTACTAAAGGGAGAACCCTAGTAAGAAATATAACGGCTGATGCAATATAGCTAAATTTTAGTGTGTACAAATTCTAGTGAATTTGGGCAAAAAAATATTACTGGGTACAATATTATTAAAATAGTGAATTCGTAATCAGAAAATTATGATAATGTTTAGGTCATTGTATTACTTATCTATCTATATATATATATAAATATATATACATATCAAAATATTAATATTCTGTAAACTTATATTACACGAGTCTTAGGGTTTTACATTAATCATAGCCTAAACACTACAAAGGTATAAATACATGCATGTTCAATTATAGTAATTCAGAGATGTGGAATTAATATGTCTATGTGTGCAAAAATTACTCAAAAACCTCCTCCATCATGACACTACTTCGTAAATGATGCGCGTGAAATTAATTTGATTTGGGACCCTAAACGGTTAACCAAAGCAAAGGGTCATGCCTGATGCGACGAAAAGAAAAACCATATAACATCTCTCTATATATATCCGTACAAATATTACTTATAAATATATGTAGCATTTCTCCAAAAAAAGGGGTCGTAACTTCGCTTTCCAACAAATATAATATACAAAGATGGCGTCTTCCTCATCCCAATCCCCTTCTAAACCATCTTCACAATCAACTACACTTGTTGATGGACCACCACCAAAACGGAAAAAGAAATTGTAAACACAAATTTTGTCTCCGAAATTCTAGGGAACAAAATAAGAGCAAACAATTAATTTTTTATTGATAATAAATTATGAAATAAAGTGGTACAATTCTCTGTGGTCGATTCTTAAATAAATAAGAATCTTCCTCTGATTAAATCTCCTAAAATGCCGGTGCAAGGGCTTTGTAAGCTTGATCTTGAACCGTTATTTGATTGTTGCTTGTGTCCTTCGGGATTGAAGAGATCTTGATTTGTTGAAAGTCTTTGAAGAAGAACGGCACAGGTGTGGCGCGCTTGTTGTTATTCGTCTTCAAGAATTTCAGAGATTTTTGTTGAATTGGAGTCGGCAGAGCTTTGTTGCAGTCTTCTTCTCCTTCTCTCCTTTTCCTCTTTTCCTCTTTTTTTCTTTCTGAAATGTGTTGGGTGGCCTTGTATTTATAGGCCAAAGGTGGAGTCTTAATTTTGGAAAGTACCCACCAATTATGCTTAAAATCCCATAAAATAATATATATTTATTTATTTATTATTTATGGGAATAAATCCAAATTTAATTTTGAATTAAAAGCATATAACTCCAACCTCTGAGAATTTGACACGTGTCCATTTGTGGGACCCGTAATTGTCAATGAATTTGACCGAGACTTATTGACTTAAGTTGACCGATCCAATGGTGATTAAATCATCACCAAATTTATGTGTCTACAAATTGCCCCCGCTTCAAAGCTTGGCTTCGTGCATGCTTTGTCTTGCACGAGTAGACAAGTTTTGAAATGTCAATGAATTGTCAATGATTTTTTTTTTTTTTTTTTTTTTTTTTTTTTTTTTTTTTTTTTTTTGCCATCACCACTCAATCAGACAATTTAAGACTTAAGTGAATTTTCTTTAGGCCCAAGTCAGTCTAATTCCAATATCACTAGGAAAGGATTTATGTCCATACGGGTAAGGATTTATGTCCATATGGGTAAGGATTTATGTCCATATAGGTATGGTAATCACTCTATATATACATTGTCATCCACCCTAGGTTTTCACAATCGACTTCACTCCTTTCTCATCAGTCGGGCTTCAACCCCATTGCAGCCGCACCACTAGTGAGTTTTTTTATTTTTTATTTTATTTTATTTTATTTTATTTATGTGCGTGTGTGAGTACTGGTGTGTATACATGTATGCAATATATATATATGTTCGTGCGTGAGGGTGAGGGTGAGGGTGTGGTACGGCATGTAATGCGGTGGTGGAATCTGCATCGCCTCCCACTTTTTTTTTAATAAGACAAAAAAAGTGGTTATGGAGAAAGTTGTTATTGGTGGGCTACCGTTTTTAAAAAGTTGTACATTTTTTTTTTCTCAATCAATCAATGAATCAGATTACTAATAAAAAATATATATATATTTATATATATATATATATATATTTCTACTTTCCTGAAATTAGATTACTAATAATTTTTTTTTTTTTTAGGTTATCACTTCATCTTTTGTAAAGATTTAAGGAGGACTTTTGAAAATTACCAACTTTCTACAACGGTGAGTTTTTTTTTTTCTTTTTTATTTTTTTTATTTTTTATTTTTTTATTATTGTCACCATGCCCTCGGAATAATGCATTCCTTATAACAAATTATTTGGCCCTTCAGGGTCCTAATGATTTATCAGTCCCTTTTAGGGTCACAATATTTTTCAGTCCCTTCGGGGTCCCAATGATTTATCAGTCCCTTCGGGCTCACAATATTTCTCAGTCCCTTCGAGGTCACAATATTTTTTCAGTATTTTTTCAGTCCCTTCGGGGTCACAATATTTTTTCAGTCCCTTCGGGGTCACAATATTTTTCAGTCCCTTCGAGGTCACAATATTTTATCAGTCCCTTCGGGGTCACAATATTCATTAGTCCTTTCGGGGTCACAATACGTTATAAGTCCCTTCGAGGTCACAATATTAATCAGTCCCTTCGGGGTCACGATTTTTATCAGTCCCTTCGGGGTCACAATATTTTTTCAGTCCCTTCGGGGTCACAATATTTTATCAGTCCCTTCGGGGTCACAATATTTATCAGTCCCTTCGGGGTCACAATATGGTAGTCAGTCCCTTCGGGGTTACAATATTTTTCAGTCCCTTCGGGGTCACAATATTTTTCAGTCCCTTCGGGGTCACAATATTTTTCAGTCCCTTCGGGGTCACTATTTTTATCAGTCCCTTCGGGGTCCCAATATTCTAGACTAAATTTTGGAGCGGCATAATGATTCTGCTGAGAGAGGCACTACTTTGGAGGTTGGGACACCCCTTATGGGTCGCTTTGCTTTACATGTGTCTCGCTCCGATTCTTTGTCATATCCTTACTTGTCAGATTGGTCGTACGAGATTACTTGTGGGCTCACAAATCTTGGGTACAACCAGAAGAAGGATAAAGGCTTAGTTGCTCATGCTTTGACGTTACGATCTGTTTTGCACGAGATTGAGGCCGAGACCGCTCCATTTTCACTTTTGGGGCATAAAGTGGCTGCTAGAGAATTTATATGGAAGACTCCTCTGCAGATCTTTTCCATCTTTCCATACACTGAAGGATATTGGGAGTGGGCAGAAGACATCTTAGGCCGCCAAGAACAGTTTCTGAAAGAGAAGAATTTATATGATGCAATATATGCTTCACTATTTTCATACTCTCAGCATGAGAACATACTCCGAGCTTTTCTCGAGTTATGGTGCCCTTCCACTAACTCCCTCCATTGTGCTGCGGGCGAGGTTTCTATTTCCCTTCATGATTTACGCGTCATAGGAGGTCTTCCTTTCAGCGGCAAACAGTATGAGGAAGTCATTCCCTCTGCTAGGGAATTATCTGAGCTCGACCGAGAAGGGAATTCTTTTCTTCCCCTTACTTGTGGATATCTCTTTTTGGCCTTTCATCGCCTTCGTAAGAAACAGAGGAAAGAGAAAATGGTGGGAATCGTTGATTGGGTGGCTTTTTGGTTTAGAGATGCCAGGCGATATCGGGATGCTTCGAAAAAGGTACAAAGAAACCCAAAACGAAATCACAACCAAAGTCTCATTCATCCTTCCGGCGTGATCCCTCCTATGCGAGATTGGTCTCATCAAGCAGACAAGATGTTTACTAGTCTTGGAGTGGCACACGAAATGAAGAAGAAAACTTATTTGGCCGCCTTTTTAGCATGTTGGTTATGCAAATATGTCCTACCGTCGAATCCTGATGGCGCCATTCGACCTGGTGTATTCAAGGTTGCAAGCATGATCGCAGATGGCATCAGATTTTGTCTCTCTGTCCCTGTTTTGGCAAGTATCTACAGAGGTTTGAATGACATTGTTTCCTCACCTGACCCAGGGAGTTCTAGTGCTTTATTTCCTGCACATTATGTGTATGGATGGATAGCTGACTATTTCAGAACCCAGTCTCCTGCTTTGGAAAACCAATCTCTTCCTCGAATGATTTTATATGCGAGTACTGAGTTTGCCCAACATGTTGATGAAGTCGTAGCTCGAAACATGTTTCGATCATGTAAAAGTGTTCCACTTCCTTATCATTCTCGGACATCTTCGATGCGGGAAGTACTAAAAGATGATGGTCGATTATCCATTTCCACTCATGAGTACTTTTCTGGCCTCCGATCAGGTTACTTGACATTGCGCCAAAATGATTTTATCATTGTCGAGCCATATAGTCCGCACAGATTTTGTAGACAATTCTTTTATCATCAGGATGTTCCTGGTAAATTGAAAGATGATATTCGCACTGGTAGTTTGGAAGAGATCTCAAAAATGTGGAGGCTTGTGACAAGTTTCAAGACTGGGAGTAAGGTACAACTTCCTTCGAGTTCCAATTTTAATAAGTTCCCCGTGACACAAGCTTATGTTGAATGGTGGTCAAAAGTCTATGTCGACCCTTCTACAGTCACATAACTTATTGTGCCACAAGATGATTGTCCTTCTGTACCTAAAGGTAGGAAAATCATTCTCAGGAGAAACAAGTTGAGCATCCCCTCTAATCCATTGCTAGCCATTCCACCTAATGATCATGGCGTTGCCAAGAGTTCTGGGAGCCATGTTGCATTAGCTAACTATGTTCCGCCACTCATTCGCAAGCGCCAACGTTCTCCAGTAACAGATGATTCGGATGGGGAACTCGGTGCCAATGATTGTGATCGCAATTGGAAGCATATTGGTGATAAGCAGAACCATGTTGTTACTCCAAGGCAGGAAAACATTTCTCAAGGTTTAAATGAATTTTTTCAAGGAGTACCAAGCAGTTCACAACCCATGCAGGTTATTTATTTTTATTTATTCACATATATATATATATATATATTTTTTTTTTGTGTACACAATGCATCCTCATTTTATTTATTTATAGATAAATGAAAATGAGGGTTTTCTTGGAGGTTTGTTGGAACTTGATGATCTTCCAGCGGCTAGTGAAGGTTCCATTTTTGGCCCTGATATGATGACTTTAGCGGACGAGATAGGAGATGAAGCTACTCAGCTCTTGCAAGATGTCAATAAGCAGAATTTGGAATTAATGGCACAAAATGAAGTACCTCCTATGTCTACTTTGAATGTACTTACAAGGGATGGACCTTGTAATGCCATTCCACCTCTTCCGCCAGCAATTGCCCCCGAGGTATCTGTTTTTAATGTGGGGAACATGGTTCTCGATGCGCAGCGCAAGACTGCTTTAGCGGTAGCTGACGCCATAAGAACAATGGTGTTTAACACAGAAGTCCATGAATTGTCTTCGATAGTCCACAAGCTCTCACCACTTTTCAAGGCACTTTCACAATTTCCAGGGGATTTTTGTGGTTTGAAGAAAAGGATTGATACATATATGCATAGTGCTGCTACATATGTTGACACCAAATCTTCTTTTACTTGCAAGGTGCCATCAATCACACAGTCACAACAATTGGCTTCTGTTGACTCACAACTTGTTGATGCCACTGTTCTGGAAGGTGACATTATTAAGTATGCGGACTCACTTCGGGCCAACTTGCATGAAGTCAAAGATACAGAGGCCAAGTTAGCGAGGGAGCTGCAAATTGCACAAGAAGAGATCAAGCAGATCGAGACTTCTTTGTCAGAGGCTGATGCTAAGTTGTCTCATGAGAGAGAAAAGATTACTAAGCTCAAGGAAGACCGCAAGGTGATTGAGGAAGCTCAAATTCTTACTGCTCAAGAAGTTCAAATAATGAAGACTCTCGAAGACAGGTTGCAAAGGGAACGCGAGGAGCTTTCAGATTTGCCGCTTTAGTTTAGTTGATCATTGTCATCTATTATTTTAGATTTCTCATTCTAGTCTTGACCATTGTTTTCATTTATCATTCATTATTATTTCTTGGAGCAGATTGTTTATTTTGGTAATAAAAGAGCTATTTGATTTCTTTTATTTCAGTATGAAGGAACATTTTTTTTTTTTTTTTCATGATGACGACTGAACTTGGAACAAACCTCCAAGTTGCCTACGTACCCTTAACAGGGATCAAGCCAATCGCGTAGTTCAATGATGATTTTTTTTATTTTTTTGATGACTGAACTCGGAACAGACCTCCAAGTTGCCTACGTACCCTTAACAGGGATCAAGTCAATCGCGTAGTTCAATGATGAATTTTTTTTTTTTTTTTTTTTATGCAGGTGGCATTCACAGTTTTAACTCATGTGAGCTAGGAGCATCATGCAGTTTAGACTCGTGCGATTAGGAGTGTACAATCTTTGTTTAGGGATAATATCGTTTCAAAAACTTAGCATTGATGGGTCCAACTCTAACTCCATCTTCATCAACAATCTTGTAGGCGCCATTGGTGTAAACTTCTTGTACCACATAGGGCCCATCCCATTTTGAGGTGAACTTGTTTCCCATTCGACGACTCATGATAATGGGTCTTCGTACGGCCAGTACCAAATCGCCAACTTGAAAAGATCGAGGACGAACCTTTTTGTTAAAAGCACTTGAGAGCCGAGCTTGATAACACTCTAGCCGTTGTTGAGCTTCAAGCCTTCTTTCATCTAACGCCTCCAACTCTTGAAGACGCAATCGAACATTCTCCTCGTTTGTCAAACCTTCTTGCAAGGCGATTCTCAATGAAGGGATTTGTTGCTCTAGTGGAAGGACCGCTTCTACACCATAAACAAGAGAGTACGGTGTTGACTGAGTAGGAGTACGAAATGTTGTTCGATATGCCCACAGAGCCTCCTCAACTCGTTCATGCCAATCCTTTTTTGATTTTGAGACCACCTTCTTTAGTAAATTGCACAGAGTCTTGTTGAAGGCTTCTGCTTGTCCATTTGCGGGTAGGTTTGTACATTGAAGACTTATATTGTTTGAATCCAACTTTTTCGCATAAATTAGTCATCAAATGATTATCAAAACATAACCCATTGTCAGTGATGATGTGATGAGGAACCCTGTATCGCAAAATGATGTTGGTCTTAATAAAATCAACGACAGTTTCCTTTTTTACTGCTTTGGCAGGTATTGCCTCTGCCCACTTTGAAAAGTAGTCAGTTGCTGCGAGAATGTAAAAGTGGCCTTTAGAAGACTTTATGAAAGGTCCCACTACATCTAGACCCCATGCATCGAATGGCCATGATGAAATTGTAGGGTGTAATGGTTCAGGCGGTTGGTGCATGAAGTTGGCATGAAATTGACAAGCTTTACACCTTTTGGCATAATCCATGCAATCCTTAACCATGGTTGGCCAATAGTATCCCATTATTTTCACTCGAAAGTGCAGCTTAGGACCTGACTGATGAGCCCCACAAACTCCAGAATGTGCTTCTTCCATTGCATGGGTTGCTTCATCTTCTTCAAGACAACGAAAGAACAATCCTTCATAAGATCTTTGAAATAATGTATCTTTGTAAAAGATAAATCGAGATGCCCTACGACGTATCTCAGTTTTGTGTCGAGGATCCTCAGGTAGCTTCCCATGTTCCAAATAATCAATTATGGGTCGTCTCCAATCATCGGTCTCAGCAATCGTGACGGAGATCGCATTTGTTTCGTCCATTGGAGCTTCAAGTAATTGTGGCAGTACCCAGCGTTGGCAAACCGGCACAGTGAATGCTTCGTCTTCTCCTAATGCCATGGTTGTGGCCAAGTTGTCTAAGGCATCTGCTAAACGATTTTCTTCTCTTGGGACATGTTCCAACATAACACTTTCAAACCTAGCTAGTAGATTAGAAGCATATTGAGAATATGGAATCAAGTCTTCTTTCTTGACCTCATATTCCTTGAGAAGTTGGTTGATCACCAACTTGGAATCACCGTAAACTTCAATGTTTGAAATTTTCATCTCATGTGCCATTTTAAGGCCAATTATCAGAGCCTGATATTCAGCGACATTGTTTGAACATTTCTCAGGAAAAGCAAATGCATATGGTAAAATTTGTCTTTGTGGGGAGACGAAAGTGACACCGGCTCCGGCTCCTTCAGAACGTGCTGCACCATCAAAGAACATCATCCATGGGGAAAGGATGTCAACCATAAATACTTCTTCATCAGGAAAATCATCAGAAATCTCCCAGTCAGCTGGTATCGGATGATCGGCTAGAAAGTCAGCAAGTGCTTGTCCTTTGACTGCCTTTCGTGGAATGTATACAATTTCGAACTCATTGAATAAGATCGCCCATCTTGCAAGTCATCCTGACAGAACAGGCCTTGACATGACATATTTTAAGGGGTCTGCCTTTGCAACCACATGCACTGTGTGAGCCAAGAAATAATGTCTCAATTTTTGAGACGCGAAAACTAGCGCAAGACATGTTTTCTCAATTGAAGGATATTTAATTTCTGTTGTGTTCAGCCTTCGACTCAAGTAATAAAGAGCATTTTCCTTATTCTCCTCATTATTTTGTGCTAGAAGAGCGCCTAACGATTCTTCTTCAACAACAATGTACATAATGAGTGGTTTTCCAGGCACAGAAGCACCTAACACCGGTGGATTGAGCAAATATTGCTTGATGTCTTCCAAAGCATTCTGACAAGCTTGGTCCCATACAAATGGAACATTTTTTTTCGTGAGTCGACTAAATGGTTGACACCTTCCAGCCAAGTTGGAGATGAACCGACGAATGAAAGCTAGTCGCCCTTGAAGACTTCGCAATTCGCGTAAATTTTTGGGTGGTGGCATTTTTTGGATGGCCTCGATTTTAGAAGGATCGACTTCAATGCCGCGATGTCGGACAATATATCCAAGAAATTTTCCAGAGGAGACACCGAATGCACATTTTAGAGGGTTAATCTTGAGTTGAAACTTCCTCAGTCGATCAAAAACTTTGCGAAGATCTTGGAGATGGTCATTTCTTTTCTTGGTTTTTACAACCAAGTCATCAACATAGCATTCTACGACTTTGTGCAACATATCATCGAAAATCTTTTGCATGGCACGCTGATAAGTTGCGCCGGCATTCTTAAGTCCAAAAGGCATCACCTTGTAACAGTAGATCCCCTTCGGCGTGCGGAAAGCAGTCAACTCCTCATCTTTTGGAGACATTCTTATTTGATTATAACCATAAAAACAATCCATGAATGACAGAGCCTCGTGCCCTGTTGTTGCATCCACTGTAAGTTCTGCCACAGGTAGAGGAAAATCATCTTTCGAACATGCAGCATTTAAATCACGAAAGTCGACACAAATTCGAATTTTCCCATTCTTCTTCTTTACGGGGACTATACTAGAAATCCATGTTGGATATTTTACTTCCCGAACGAAGCCCGCCTCAATGAGTTTATTGACTTCATCTTTAATCTTTGGGATAAGGTCAGGCCTGAAAAAGCGTTGAGATTGCTTAATTGGACGTGTCCCATGTCTTATTGCCCGGTTAAGGACTGCGACTTTTGGTTCGAGTCCCGGCATTTATTTGTAAGTCCAAGCAAAAATGTCCTTGTATTTAGCTAGTAGGTCTGTATACTCTTTTTCTTCCACAGGACTCATGAGTGCGCTAACGAACACCGGTCTAGGTTCTTCAATTGATCCCAAGTTAATTTCTTTAAGTTGATCAATAGTTGCTTGCCCCCCGTCTTCAAGTGTTGGAGGCGCTTCCTTGGGTTCATCATCTTGAGACTCTTCATCCATGTTATCTTCCTCAATTGTAATATGGTAAGATGTGACATGAGCATTTTTCTCTTCATCATCTTCTGAATTTTCTTGTGCAAGAGACTTTGTGAAGATGATGGTTCGTCTCTTGGCCTTCAAAATTTCATCAACACTGACTTCCACTTCTACTTTGCGTTTCATACGGGATGGAATTAAGCTTTTCACGTCGTTATCCTTTTCAGGCTTAAGCTCGTGACTCAGCCATCCTACTTTCTCGCATTCTTCTCTAGGTGTGATATTGCTGCTTCCAAGTCTAGAGAATACCGATTTTCGGGACTGAGGATTTATGGTTTCTCTACTATCAACATGGACATGTTTATTGAATGCAGAAACTCGGGAAGTGTGATTCTCATGAGGTAGTTCGTCAGTTCTATTTGTTACACTTAGCCTTTGGAACACAGAAACACGATGCGGAGGAGCTTCAATCCGATCAAACACCGATGTTCGTTGAACAGGGTATTGCTCTTCAATTTTTTCAGCCTCTGATACACTAATGTATTGTGTGTTTTCTCTTCTTTGTCTTATTTTTATAAGGATTCGAATTGGTTCGCTAGGCTTGAACCCCAAACCGGTCTTGGGTGCATTGATTGCATGCCCTTCTTGTCGCAACTTCATTTGAGTCTCATTGAGGCCATGAATCTTTTCGCCGGTGACATCGGGATGAAGTTGCCCAAGTTCTGATGGATTTGAGAAGTCATACCCTGCGTTAGCCATAAGTTTGTATGCCTTAGGGTCAAAACCCTCCCTTATTCTTTGATGTGGAAGTGCCTTCTGCTTCATCGTGTCTTGTGTGCCAAAGACAAAACCTGTCAGTGGTGGCTTGGTAATTGAAGACTTCTCAACTTTTACAAGAGGAATCATTAGGTTATCTTTGAGAACTTGTTTATCCTCACTTGTTGAGGCAGGAATGGGTTTTGTCTTCATTTTTATTGCTTCTGACAACTCAACAAAGGGCGATTGTCCTTCACTTCTCTTGGATTTTGGAACATACTTGAAGACAATCTTACCTTTAGGAATTTCATGGGACAGTTCAGACTTATGTGTTGCAGGTATGACTTTCTTGTCATCGTGTGCAATGTTTTCCGCAGAGGGCGACTCAACTTTTTTTCCTTTTTCCGTATCTACTTTTCTTGTGAAGAAACTGTTAGACGGGAGAATTTCAGCTAGTGTATCAGCATTTAAGTAAAACTTGGCATCCGCAAAGTGAGACTCTACCTCAGAAAATGGTTTTTCGTCTCCAAACACAGTTTTTGTACCATTATTGAAGAACTTAAAACATTGGTGTAATGTAGAAGGGACTACACCATTTCCATGGACCCATGGTCGACCTAGCAGTAAATTGTAAGAGGTCTTTGCATCGATGACATGGAACAAAGTCTCAGCGTTCAATTCACCAATGGTGAGGTGAACTCTTATCATGCCAATTGCTCGTTGTCCTCCTTGATTAAATCCTTGAATGACTAGCCGGCTTCGAGCCAACTCATCGATTGTAATGCCAAGGTTTCTCATTGTGGATTTTGGCATGATGTTCACTGCGGAGCCCCCATCAATAAGAATACGAGTGACCTTTTGTTCCCGAATGTACCCAGAGACAAATAATGGTCGATTGTGAGGTTTTGACCCAAGTTGGAGATCTTCGTCGGTGAAAAGAATCGATGCACAACACGAGGCACACATCTTTTTAGGGGTTTTCTCTTCCGTA
Organism: Cornus suecica; assembly: GCA_963922005.1. NCBI lineage: Eukaryota > Viridiplantae > Streptophyta > Magnoliopsida > Cornales > Cornaceae > Cornus > Cornus suecica. Next base: position 24,468,077 of record OY998243.1, read on the forward strand.
CCTTTAACGGTGCGATTTTCTACTTTGTCAAAATCTTGACTATCTACTTCGAATGTTTCTTGTTCACCTTTCTCGTCAACTTCTGTGGCTGATACCATGTAAACGGTTAGACTTTGATCATCAGTAAGATATCCAATAGGAAAGAATTCTCCCAAAGTAACACCTCGGTGAGTATCTTTATTTGAGAGCTCAACTGCTTGACGTTCCGTCATGGTTTTGTGCTTCTTCTGTGGGCCTTGCTGAATTTTTTCCTTTTTCTGCCCCCAGTTTGGGCTGGTATGTGGTGCAGTAATAGTTCTTTGTTTGCAAGATCTTCTTCTTGTTACAAGAGTCCATATTTCCTCTACTTGTTCAGACAAAATTGCATTCGGCAGAGGAATGATAATTGGATTTAATGAACCAAATTGGATGGTCTTCAGGCTCTCCGGTTGTTTTCCATGAAAACTTTGCACATCAGATTTTGTTTTGGTTGGGCTAGCTAAAACAGAGGCAATGGTAGCATGATTTGCTTCAGCTATTTCCTCCCCATCCAAAAGGATCTTGCCTTGCTTTGCCAAACTCATGACCAATTCTTTGAATATAAAACATCTTTCAATTGGATGGCTAACGATGCGATGATAAATGCAATACTTAGGGTCCTTCACTCGTCCCATCTCTGCGGGGCGTTTACATTTTGGCAGGTCGATTACTTTTTTCTCAAGTAAGAATTCTAGTATGCCGGCCACATCAGAGTCTGGGAATGGGTATGTCTTGTTCTCTAACTCTTTGAGTGTTGGACGAGGCCTTTCAGTATCTTGAGTTTTAGTTTGCTTGCTAACTTCCTTATTTTTATCTTTCATGGTAATTTTCAATGGCACTGTAGTGATGGCCATGGTTTCTTTATGGTTTTTCTTTGTTTGTCTTTCATCTTTCTTTCCATCTCTTTTATCATTTCTTTATTCTAAGACAGAGACATCCTTGCCACCATGAGCATTGATGCTAATCTCCATGTCATGTGCCCGTGTGGCCAACTCCTCAAAAGTTCGGGGTTTAATGCCTTGAAGGATATAGAGAAGTCCCCAATGCATACCTTGCATGCACATCTCAACGGCAGAGGTTTCTAAGAGTCGATCTTTGCAATCCAAGCTTAGTGCCCTCCACCTATTAATATAGTCCACGACCGGTTCCTCTTTCCATTGCCTATTGTTGGTAAGTTCTATCATGCTTACTGTACGTCGGGTGCTATAGAAGCGATTCAGGAACTCTCGCTCCATTTGGTCCCAACTGTCAATTGATTCAGCTTCCAAGTCGGTATACCAATCAAAGGCATTTCCCTTTAGGGAACGAACAAATTTTTTCACCAAAAAGTCACCCCCCGTCCCTGCATTATTACAAGTCTCCACAAAATGGGCAATGTGTTGCTTGGGATTACCCTTCCCGTCAAATTGTTGTAACTTAGGCGGTTGGTATCCAATTGGCATCCTCATATCATCAATTCGTTTAGTGTATGGTTTTGAATACATGAGAGTGCTCCGGTTTACTCCACCGTATTGTGATCTGATTGTATTGGAGATCATGTCTTGCAGTTGTTGGACAGATAGAGAGCCCACTGAATGAGCGAAATAGGTTTGGTTTGCCCCCTGCTCAGATGTGGCTATATGTTGATCCTTGTCTTTCATGGTCACTTGCGGTGTAAAACCAGGAGGGTGAGTAGGTCCTTGACTTGACTCGCCTGACTTTTGGGCTTCAAGCTTGTTCATGAGTGTTGCTATTTGTAGATCTTTCTCTTCAACGGTTTTGGTGAGCTTTTCGATGGCTCGACTCATAGTAGCCATTTGTTCTTCTATTGATGTTGTATCAGTCATCATGACTTGCATATTGGTTGTGTGTGAATGACTTTGGTAGTCTGAGTACTCTGGACCCAAACCTTTTGGAGTCCCTGGAGTAGATCCTGATTGTGATCCGGTGCTTGAGTTGCAATCAGAAATGGAGTGCGACGCTCTACTTTTGGGAGAACATTATTCGAAAATAGGGAAATCTTCTTGAGACTTCATCGTATTGATCTTCCCTGTTCTCATAGACTCAAGAGTGATGAATGGTTGTCTTTTTGTGCTTTCAAGTGGTATTGGATCGACCACCCTTCTTTTCTCACTTTGTGCCAATGAAGCGAGTGCCTTTGCCTTCTGACGGGTTACTGCGCCTGTGGAGGTGCTACTATCAGTTGATGAAGCAACAACATTCTTGACAGCAACTGAGGTTGGGGCTTTGCGAGTTGTGGAAGTGACGGCGTTCTTGCCACCATTCTTTGACCCTTGTTCAAGCTGAGCATTCTTGGGAGCCATTGATGCTAGAAAGGTAGAGATTTGATGAATGGTTAAGGAGATGAAGATGAGAGGCAGAGAGGTCCCACCGGGCGTGACAGAAATTTGTAAACACAAATTTTGTCTCCGAAATTCTAGGGAACAAAATAAGAGCAAACAATTAATTTTTTATTGATACTAAATTATGAAATAAAGTGGTACAATTCTCTGTGGTCGATTCTTAAATAAATAAGAATCTTCCTCTGATTAAATCTCCTAAGATGCCGGTGCAAGGGCTTTGTAAGCTTGATCTTGAACCGTTATTTGATTGTTGCTTGTGTTCTTCGGGATTGAAGAGATCTTGATTTGTTGAAAGTCTTTGAAGAAGAACGGCACAGGTGTGGCGCGCTTGTTGTTCTTCGTCTTCAAGAATTTCAGAGATTTTTGTTGAATTGGAGTCGGCAGAGCTTTGTTGCAGTCTTCTTCTCCTTCTCTCCTTTTCCTCTTTTCCTCTTTTTTTCTTTCTGAAATGTGTTGGGTGGCCTTGTATTTATAGGCCAAAGGTGGAGTCTTAATTTTGGAAAGTACCCACCAATTATGCTTAAAATCCCATAAAATAATATATATTTATATATTTATTATTTATGGGAATAAATCCAAATTTAATTTTGAATTAAAAGCATATAACTCCAACCTCTGAGAATTTGACACGTGTCCATTTGTGGGACCCGTAATTGTCAATGAATTTGACCGAGACTTATTGACTTTAGTTGACCGATCCAATGGTGATTAAATCATCACCAAATTTATGTGTCTACAGAAATTAAGTGGAGAACTCGAAAGAAAGCTGAAAGAATTTGAGGATGACCAATCCAGTATGCGAACAACATTGGATGGACATGAAGAGGAACAACAAACATATTAGGCGGAAGTGGGCAGAAGGCTGCAGGAAGTCGAAGGGGATATGAAATTGGCACATGAAAGGATAGACGCAGTAATTAGGAATTAAAAAGGTCCAAGGAAAAGTGTTCAATCCGCAGGGGGAGGTATCGTATAGCACAGAGGTGTCAACGAAAAGTGAAACCAATACAGGGAGCGAAAAGGGTGATATGGAATCTAACACAGGTAATTTAGATTTCAATGATGACGAAAGTGAGTCCAAGAGTGGAGATAACAACTTCTCCTATGGGAGCAATCCAAGGAAATTGGATATGAGAATTTCATTGGATTGATAGCCATAAATACCACCTCTCTTTAATTTAAAAATAACCGTTCAACACAGTGTGATGTGAATTTTTTCGATGTCATGGTATTTTGTTTATTGTCATATTATTATTCACTCATTCTCATATTATTATGCCCTAGATATCATGTTAACATTTGAAATATTTTGGCCATGCGCTTGCATTCAAATTTGATATAATCATATGCAATTTACAGTGAAATGAAAAGTGCCAAAATCATTAAAGCACGGTGTATAGTGTCCTTATGTTTGCGTTAGTAGATAGCATGTGATAGTACAACTTAGGTCAACAACTTTCTGTGTATAGTTGAACAAAAGGATTTTGAATGCAACAACATGGATACCAAATGATCAGAAGAAAGAATATCCAAATAAATTTGGAGTGATGTTTTCTGATAATTTCATCACTTGATTGTAATATGAATATTGTAAGGCTAAAAAGATAAACACCTAAATTTTAGTACATAGATTAACAATTGTCTTCGAATACATTGATGATAAACAAAATTTCATACATAACGAAACGGTTAAAGTACCCGCACAAAGGTAATGAAATTGGTCTAACTCAACAATCAGAAAGCATATTCATGGAGATATGAATGGAAATATTGGTGGTGAAACATTGACGGGTCACTTATCATGAGTTAGGAATATAACATACACTAAACCATAAAAAATGATGATAGACAACTAATTAGTATACCCACACAAAGATAGTGAAAATTGTCCCGTTGGTTTGAATTAGAAAGAATAATTTTACATGAAGATTGCTTATGTTGGTGGTGACAAATTGAGGTATCAGTTATCATCTTCTCTTTTGGTCATGACCATACTTACTAATTTGGAGCTGGAGTGCAGGAAGATAGTTCAGAGAGTGGGAGCCTGTATGTAACACGAAAAAAAGGAAAATATCACATGGGGAGATAATATATCATATATGTAGACCAACATCAATATGTAGAGTTGAATAAAACCATTGCCACTTACATTATTGAAGGTTGAGGAGCCCTCGAATGAAGACTGAATACTTAGACGACTCAAGCCTAAAGAGATTGTGGAAGGCACATGTTTCCCTTGTGGAACAAAAAAATTTCAAATGCAAAACAAATTTATTGAAAACACCATTCAAAATCAAATCATAGAATAAGTGGAAACAATTTTTCACTTTCAAATTAAACTACAGGAGACTACTTATTACCGTAAAGAAGACATATCATAACTTGGCAAAATATAACCAACATTTGGAATTAAATCATGTGACTGAAAACTATGCAATCGTTGTAAAATGGAATGTTTGTTGTACCTCTTATCGGCTGTTGACAGCTAATGACTCATCTGTAAAATGCGGTGGAATGATTATAGCCTTCGACGCAAGGGTTGGAATGGTAGTAAAGAAATTGGATTGTTCAGTGATTCAATTGGAACGAGTTTAGGAGACCTGGAACAACGAAATTGGTAAGCTTATAACGTCCGACACAACATACTTCTGAGATTGGCCCACCAACGATACATGCATCTCCATTAAAGGATATAACCATCATAAAAGCATAAGGACATATTACCTCTTCTACCACATTTATGCCAGCTGATTAATCTGATAGCGGCTGACCGAAGAGTGATCTACGAAAAGAACTCGGGGAAGCATCACCGTACAAATTTATTCCATGTCGTTTACTGAACTAACATGATTTTCGTAGGCCTGAAAAGAATCGTGTCAAAAAGGAATGAATCAATAACCACAAAACATATCATCTTAATGTACCACCATGCAATACATATCACATATTAAACCTTGAAACCAACCGATTCGTCATCATAAGGCGCTGGACGGTATACTACAGGAAATGGACGAGGGGGTAGTCGATGGGCAAAAAGTTTTTGAATAGAGTCACACGAGTAGTCTGGATTCTATATGACCTATAACATGCAGTAAGTTCATAAATATGGAACTAGTTTGACAATCCCATAAATTGAAAAGAACATCTCTAAAAGGATAATATTGACATTAATAGATAGAAGGAAATGTGGTAGCCTAATATATACAATTACATTGGTAAGGTCTATATAGTCAGATGATGGTGGGTGGAAGCTGGGTAAGCAATCTGAAGTGGAAGTTGCATTGTTGGATCTTGATATCTGATAAACCAAGGTTGTATTTCAAAAAATAATGGAAGCAATAAATAGGATAAATAAGATATTGGCTGGTAAAATGAGGCAAAGCAAATAATTTTAAATATTCTAGATATTTTGTACTATACCTTTTTTGCAATGGTTTTTTTCTTCACCTTAATAACCTTCTCAATGGTAGGCACGAGCCTCTTTATTTAACCTTTGGTTCGGTTTTTCGAAGCCATACCCTTCGGTTTGTGAGCACTAATGCTCTGTACAAGGGAATTTCTGTCTGGCTGGTTGACTTTTTTATCACAATATTACTGGGTTGTATGGCTAAAGACAAAGGAGCTTTATGTTGTCGTACAAGACATTCCTAAGTGATGGTTTTCATCTTAAAGACCTGTGCCAAAATAGTTTTAAACCCGTCGGAAGACAAAGAGGCAATGTTTGCTGCTTCAACCATCGAACGACACAGGATTTTAAACTTTCTTTGTTGTTCCAGTGTTTCATCAGAAAACTTTAAGTTCCAAGTATTTCATGGAGATTCTTGTCCTTCGCATTTCTGGTCCACCACTTTAATATGTAACAATGTGAGATTACCTTTACTCTCATGATATCTTTGAGAACTTTGAAGGTATGGCTACACAATATGCCCTCGGATTCAAATCTCATGCAAGAGCATGTAAGTTTATCATCTGACAGATTTCTTGTAACCTGCCGACTTGTTGCACGATAACATAAACCAATTTCATAAATGCATACACCTATTTCATCATCACGGAATGAATTCAGAATGACATCATTTACACATGTCTTCATGTATTGGGATTGGACTTTGTCATACATTATCTTGGTATACACCTTGGCAGCTTCAATTAGTGTATTGTATAGCTGCTGGATCAGCGGAATCTTTTATAAAAGGCCATACTCTGCTTCAAGCTTTTTGTAGCGTTTGTCATGCAGGAGTGTGTCAAAATGTGCAAAAAATTCAGGGAGTGCATACTACTGTGCAAGGTACTGTTTTAGATCGTTGTTTAAACTCTCACCAATTTAAGTACTATGAATACCAACACACCATACCCCCTTCACATACGACTTGGCCCAAACATGTTTCAAACTCAATAAGTTTGTTATCCATCTATTGTTCTGCAATCCAAATGTTTTCATCATCACATCCCACTTCACATGGAATTCCATTGTATCTTCGACACCAAACATTAAATGGAAAATTCTCCCCTTAACCGTAAAATTATCCACCTGCTTCGAACGCGCATGTTTGTGTACATTTTGTATCAGATGCCAGCAACAGAGAAGGTGTGTCATGACAAACATTACATGACTGAGGGCCTTGGTCATTGCTGCATCTTGGTTCATAAAAATGTTTTTTGGTTCTTTATTGCACATGGTGCTTAAGAATGTACTGAAAAGCCATGCAAACGAATTTGCCGTCTCATCGTACATCAATGCAACACCGAAAATAGCTGATTGGCGGTGATGATTCAAACCAAGAAACATAGAAAAAGGTCTATTACATTGCACAATCTTGTAAGTCGTATCAAAGGATAAAACATCTCCAAAGGCAGCATAGTCGGATATCATTTTGGAATTTGCCTAGAAAATATTCGTTATCATGTCCTCATTATCCAGCTATACAACATGCACAAAAGTAGGGTCAAGAACAGATTATTTGTCAAAATACTTGAGAAGCCAGGCGAGTTCACCATTTCCAACATCTTTCTGTCTCATTATCCTTAAATGGTTTTAGATGTCAGACTTGCAAAATCCAACAGCTTCTCTATAGCTAGATTCCCTATATGACAACTCAAATGATTGACGTAAGGGCACCACATACTTGTCTGATTCAGGATTTAATCGTATAGTCATACGTGCCTTGCAATTCATTCGTGTATCAGCTCTAAGACTCTTGACGCATGGCTTTTTGGAACTTCTTACACCCTCTTTGGAACAAACAAACATCCTAGATGTCAGTTTATCTGGTAAATTAAGTTGGGGATCTTCATCAACTGGCATCTTCCTGCTTTTATTGCGCCACTCACAGTGAATACTAAATCCTATATTACCTCCATAAGCATTGTAGAAGTCATAGGCCTGCTGTTCGGAATCAAATACCATTCCTATGCATGGTTTATTCTCCAGGACTTCACCGTCATTAATATGTTCATGATCATCTGCCCTGCTGTTACTTTCATAATCCATTATAGAACTCTCGTACCCCACAACACAATCATAAACCAACGCTTAATTTGGAAAAAAATAATAACCATATTAGTTAATTACAAAAATTACAATACGATTGACTGAGATATTTAATATAGCCAATATTTGTGTTGATGCTGCTGATTAATTTATCAATTACTGCATTTTATCTTCGTCTTTATGTATATTTTAACAAATTTTATAACAGCACCATAAGTTCAATACAAACAGTGCTTAATTTCTTATGTGAAATATTATGGACAACTAATGATGAATACATATACCAAACATTGTAAATTCATAAGTATCCTAATACATGAACAACCACATGCATTTATTTAATTTTGCCAATGGGGTGAATATATGAGAATATGTAACATGAATTTTCTGCAATGAAGTCATGCGTCCATCATAATGGTATAGGATCAGTCAGGGGTAGACAGAGTGAACATAACAGTTTACAAACATCATTGTTTTTATTTGTTTCAATTGAGAAATAAATAGTGAACAGTTAAATCATATGTTGGGCAACATATATTTTGCTGAAAAGATTACCCATACCATAGCAGAGTTTCAATGATTGAATATAATCACAAAAGGAAAAAACCCATATGTCCTAAACCAACACAAAAAAACTAGAATCAAGAATACATACAGAAAGACAGACACAAACTATCATGAATAATATTATTACAAGTTATATTGAATATTGTGCAGTCATATCATTGTTGATTTAGCAGACAAAAACACTGATACTATAGTTTCAATGATTCTATAATCTGAAATTCCAAAATAATATTACATATTATCATAAATAATATTATTACAAGTTATATTAAATATTGTGCTATCATATCATGCATCCATTATAATGGTAAATGCTCAGCCAGAGGCAGACAGTGAACATATAATTTTGCACAGGCCATTATTTCCATTTGTGTAATATGGTAAATAAATAATGAACAAAAGTTGCATGAAATGTTGTGCATCGTTGATTTAGAAGACAAAAAAACTAATAGCATAGTTTCAATGATTCTATATTCTCAAATTCCAAAACAGCATTACAATCATACACCTCAATATCAACAATGATACATTCTAATGGTACATGCTCAGTTAGAGGCAAACAACTTGAACATAAGATTTTGCACAAAGCATTATTTTCATTTCTGTAATATGGTGAATAAATAATGAACAACGCTTATATAAAATTTTGTGCAATGTTCATTACCAGAGAAAAAAACTATAGCATAGTTTCAATGATTCTAAATTCTCAAATTTCAAAACAACATTACAATCCAACACCTCAACATCAAAACATCAAAACACACCATATTCATCAACAAAACAACAAAATTTGTGTAAAATAATATTATTAGAAGGGAATAAAATTACCAATTTACTGTCCAAAAGTAAATCTGAAAGTTTCAATGTCACCAACCTCTCATCCTCCTTCCATACATAATTCAATTCATTGCACCTCAAACTGGAATCAGATGACACAATATAAATACATGGCACAATAATTAAACAAATTTGGGTAAAGGGACAATATCACGCCCCAAATTTCCAAAGACTCCCGAACCGGGACATCCGAGGAATCCGGGTCGTTATCCATAAAATAAGCGACCAATTAAGATCCTAAACAACCATAAACCGAATGGAATTTTATTAACAATAATAATTCCATACACAATAAAGCGGAAGCTAAACCAAATGATACATAAGGCACGTCTAGGTGCCGAAATAATACATCTCTATAATGATGCAACAATACCAAATACAAGGAAGAGATAGGCCAATAGACTGGTTCCCAAGAGATACAACATCTACGGTCCCAATATAGGGAAATAGAAAATGAAACAAAATGACCAACTCTACATTTTTTTTTGAATGGTAAGATGAATTTTTTAAAAGAATCAAGGCCTAAGCCATACAACTTCTAAGGGGAATACCCCCGAGATTTACATGGAAACCGAATTTCCACCACATGACATAACATAGTAAACAACTCCTGAGCTTGAAAGAAAGATAAGGAAAAACAACACCATGACAGTATCCACTACATTTATGAATCCAACTATTTGTCACTAAGCAAGAAACCTTCTTTATATTGGAATGTGAACCATCATTGCACAGCTTGTGAGAAGAATGCCTGAGCAGCAACAACCTCCAGTCGTGCAGTAAAAATAAATGAGACATGTAAACTGCAAAGCAGCAACTATTCTGCAGGTTGTGAGAGGAATACGTGAGAGCCAACAACAAACTCCAGCCATGCAGAATGAAGATATGAGACATAACCACAAAGCAACAAAGAAAATCACGAGCAAACTGGTTGAAGAACATTATAGCATCAGAGATGAAGGCAAACACCAAGCAGCTAACAATTGTTGGTTCACCATTGAGTTTTGGTAGCCAGATGTATTGTGGATTGTGTTTGTCACACACTTTTCCCCTTAACTGGCTACCAAAACTCAATGGTGAACCAACAATTGTTAGCTGCTTGGTGCTTGCCTTCATCTCTGATGCTATAATGCTCTTCAACCAGTTTGCTCGTCAACCAACTGTACATATTAATGTCCCAAATCCTGCAACAGCATCACTGCCATGAGCCATCCTACACTCCAAGGTGTCCATAGTCGAAACATTTCCTGCAAACTGGTGGTGTAAACCACCAGGCATACCACTACTGTGGTGATTTCATTGAGCCCCGTAGGAGAAATAAATCGTAATTGTCACATCTTACAACAGTTCAAGTCGAGTGCAAACCAACCCGTGTACATGCATCTATCCTAGGTCAGTCAAATGTCCCATATGGCAATCACGCCAATACGAGACCCCGGAAACACATTCCACTAGTCCCCTACCATGCATTAACAATTAGGGCATGTATATATATGCATGTATATATATGTATAGAGATATATAAAACAATACAAGTCACGTAGTATAGACTACTACATAGATCACTACGACTCGTACCCGCCAGTCCCACACTGACAATCAACACAACATCTATCACCAAAACACGGGAGCAACACTCCAATTCATAAAACCCCAAGAAGGATAACACTCACACTTCCTAGGCCACAAGCATACCAAGCTCCAAAATCTTAAATCAGTATAAACTCATACTATCAATCACCTCACATGTCACTATTGACATACGTAAACCCTACATAGGGGTAAAACACTAACTCCAACCTAAAGGAAGTCACAAAGGTTTCCGAACAACAAAAGGAAGTGAAATGGATTGAATAACCCATCACGCTGACCACTCAAAGGTCACATGTTCGCCCAAGGGAAAAATTGACATTTCAAGGGTAAAAATGTACTTTAAAAGGTTACCCCACCTATTTGGACATAGGTTAAACCATAGAAATAAATGGAACCGAATTCAAAGCTCTGACGAGAGATATGAATTTTTGAAAATGACATCGGACAACTTCGACCCAAACAGCTAATTGAAGTACCCATTTTCCATCAAGGGTAAAATAGTCATTTCAAATGCAAATAAATGATTTTAAATTTTATATCAAATATTTGGACATAGGTAAGGCCCTAGAAACAAGCAGGATCTCAATCAAAGCCACGAGGCGAGAGATATACATTTTTGAAAAGGGTATCGGACAACACCGATAAAAACTGAAAGTTGAAGTACCCCTCTTTCATCAAGGGTAAAATAGTAATTTAAAGTGAAAATAAATTATTTTAAATTTTATTTACAAATTTTGTACCTAGAACAAGCCATAGGAACAAACGGAACCTCAATCCGAGTTACGAGGTGAGAGAAATGAATTTTCAAAAACTGGTCGAAACATGATGAATTTCCGAGAGTCGACTACACCAGGCCTATAGTCGACTACACAAGGACGAATATTGCCAAAATGTTCCGGAAATGAAGATTTAAAGGCTCAGTCAACTATAGGAAGGCCTTAGTCGACTACATGAATCCTAAAAGTTGAAAAACTGAGCCGGAATCATTTTAAACCCGTATGAAACACTAAGGATAGCCTCAAAACTATTAGGGAAAATTTAGAATGTTAGAAATATCATTTATCTCAATTTAGTTTTATCAAAGAAATTTTCTTGAAAATCCGTTAAACTAACCATCTTGTCCCCGGTTTCCGTTTTGGACACCACCGACCTCCAACGGCCAAAATCTTTTATTTCATGACTTTAATAGCATTTCAAAACTCAAAGTTTTTTTTGGCATAACGGGGTTAGGCGAAAACGAGTTTTTCACTTAAAGACCGAATGCACTCAAATACAAGTCTTATGAAAAATCCGTTTTCGGTAAAATAAACCGAAACCAACGGAAAAACCAAAGAGTATTTGTAGATGCTCAAATGGACAAATGAATGAAGAACCGAATTTCAAAAGCGACTCAAATGAAAGGGCAAGTGACTATACACAAGGAACTAGCTCTAACCCAACCATAGTTCGCTCCACATTCAAACTCACAAATACTATAACGACTTAACCGAGAATAACCACAACTCCGATGAGATTCCATTCCTTAAAACCGCTAAAGGGAACCTAGAGGCAGTTGCCACGGAACCAACTAGTTTCAAATCAAGAACCCCTTTCGATTCTTTCAAACCTTAATTTCACATTCGAAACCACATCACCTAAGTTTCTAACAAAATCCATTGACCATCAATACACAATTGACTCAGTTTATTCATAACCTCATCTTTCACAACCAAAACATCAATATCACGATTTACGCCACGTTGCTACACTAACGCTAACTATACCACAAGACTATCAACCGCCTTCTCAAGGCTTCAACCCACATTCAACTCAATAGCCACAACCAACTTTACTTATCACAAGAAAGTCCTTAAACCAACTTATATCACCCCCCTAAAGTATATAAGCATATAACAACAAGTATAATCATTTATCTCACATTATACTTTAAACAAGGTATGCAAAGCATATTTTCACATCATTTCATTTCAGTTGAGCATTTTAACAACATATGAATTATATACATCAAAAGTCACATTAAACATGTTCGCATCATAAATATTCACAATTATAGCATGTTTCAGTATCAATATCATAATTACACATATATGATAGTTTAAGTGCAATATGACTCAACACCCCTCATATTACACACTTTGCCCCAATACAGGTTAACGAATACGTACCCTACTCATTCAAAATGAGAAAAAGAGTACTGCACCAATTCTTCCCAAGTGATTTTGACACTTCTCACTTTCAACAAGGGAGGTGGTTGCACGAGAGCCGTGCTTGCAACTCCCATGCCCTAAAGATCTGAGAGTGACACTTTCCACCATGATGGAGAAACAAACAACCCTATATCCCCATTTTCCGACTTATTAGTCTGTAGGTGGGAGTTACCTCTTCCTGGCCAATTATTGTGATGATTCGACACAAAACTACTCATCCATGGTTACACAACTGGGGGTAACCCACCACCAATTGAGTTCTCAATACAAAAGGTGAACTCATGCACTATGTCCTCAATGACCCATACATCATATAAATATGTATCACATCATATTTATAACAACATTCCCAAAATGTTCACATGGATATTTTTTACCATTCAACATGCTTTTAAATTTTATTTAAAGCAACTATCAACAAAGGTACTTTTTCATGCACCACTCATGATCCCAAATCATCAAATTATCTTTTAATACACAAAAATAACTTTACCTTCCATTTAACATGTTTTTATTCTCATTAAAGTAATTTAATCAACACATTAACTCATTTTCATACATAAGTTTAATGTTCAATATAAAAATCTCCAAATTCACAAGAATGGGAAAAACTAGAATAACGCATTAAGTTCCACATTCCAACTCCATCAACAAAGTAGCTAACCTATATACGTTATCAAGGCTACATTACGTATACTCAAAATCCTACATGTATACTTACTCTTATACATATATACATCAATAACATATATATACATATAGTAATACAAACATACTTCCATCTCCAAAACTCATAACCCATCTAGCATACATCATATCTATCTCAAGTACAACATAATATAGATTATAGCACAATAATACATAAAACCCCAAATTCATATTTTTCAAGTATACACTTAGCAAAAATATATCTAGGTTTAAGAATCCTAGAATCAAGTTCATACTCACACAATCATAAGATGACTAGTTAGGAAGTTTTTCCCTACCTCTTGAAGAGCAAAGCACAACAACTACCAAGCAAGGCTCATGAAACCCTAGCTCTTCCCCAACCAAAATCCAAGGAGCAAACCAGTGGAAAGCTTCACCATGGCCTCCTAACCATGAATCCAACTCCAATACAAGAGGGAAACAAGATTCATTAAATTGTCGAACAAGAAATCCTAAACTAGGATTTGAATGGAAAATACACAAGGACGGTAGAACATTTACCACTTCTTGGCTCAAACTAAAAAGAAGGATACCATGAACATCTTCTATGTTGATGGCCACACCAAACTCTCAACTTAGGGTATGAATTCCACCCATAAGTGGAGAAGAACAAAGAGAGAAAGGATGAAAGTCTTTCAAATGAAATACAACTACACCCACACAAGTGCAGAGATTTCCCACTCACCCCTCTCACCATCCAATGGTCCAAAACAAAGATGGGGAAAAAGAAAATGAATCCAAGAGCTAGAAATAAGTCTTGTAATGGAAGACTAAACACAGAACTCAGAAAACCCACTAATTTTCCAAACAAAGCCTTATCATCCAAGGGCTTAAAATAAAGATGGAAATCAATTAACCATCCCATTGTTGATAAAAAGTCTTGCCAAGGGAAAAACCAACAATAATGGATTATTGCATTTAAGTGCCAACCAAACAAGGCCTTATGATCCAAGGGTTAAGAACAAAGATGGGAGAATGAGATCAATGACTAGAAATGAGACACCAGTTGAAATGGGGAAATGACCAAATTATTCTCAACTTAGGGTTAATTACAAGAGTGCCATCAAGCCTCTTAATTACCCTTATATCCATTGTCATCCTCTCTAATTAGAAACATGTCATTCATACCCCAATACTTAGCCAAATCTCTACACTTTTCACTAAGTACTCAAAATATGAAAATACTCATTTACCCCTCGGTCATTTCTTTCCCGAAATCGTTTCTAACTATTCTCATTACTTACACCATGAAAATATAACAAGAAATTCATATAAGGCTACACCGAACATCTACACTAAAGTAGGTTAACACTTTCAGGAACGCAACATGATTACCGAAGCTCCAATGGGAAAATGTTGCACGAACCTATGTAGTCGTTAGCGACACTCAAATCTATGAAGCTAGAAACAAAATACTACAAATTCGTCCCGCTAAGTTCAAAAATTAAACGCGAAAAATTTACACGTACCGAGAATACACAAGACGTTATGAATAAGTGACGTCACAAAACGTTAACACTTGGAAAAGAATTTCAGAAAAGAGAAAGAAAAATGCGGGGCGTTACAGACAAAACTCAAATAGCAGATAATATAGAGAAATGTAAATAGGGGCGAACAATGCATTGAATAACCCAAAAATAAATTTTCAAGCTAAAAAATAAATTACAAATATATAAAAACTACACACGTCGAAGAAACAAAACCCACCAAAATTCCCAATTCCAACGAACTTCTTTCTGTCTCAAAAATCCACAAACGATTCTCAAAACCCTAAAAAACCAATTGAAGGTATTGGATAGCAAAGAGAAGGGTCTTAGAGGATTTAATGACAGCAGATAAGAAGGGATGAGAGAAACCAACCACAAATCGGCATTAAATCTATGTCACGCCCCGAATTTCCTAGAACTCCAAAACCCGAGCCTAAGAGCTAAGAGAGTGAATGCGGAAGAAATAGAAATCAAATAAAATCCCTTTAAGTCATCAAATACCCGTACAAAGGTAAAAGAGACTCGAAACACCTCAAAGATGTTAAATAGATCATACGGGATCGGAAGGAAGGTAAACCGAAACAATCGGTACCTTAACCGAAACATCGGAACACCCTATGTTCAACCAAGGGTAAAATGGTCATTTGGAGGGTGAAATGGTAAGTTCCAATTACAAACACAAATTTTGGACCTAGCACAAGCCATAGGAACAAACGGGACCTAACTTGAAGACACGAGGAAGGAGGTATGAATTTTCAAAAATGGTGTCAGACAACACCGACCCAAAAACTAAAGTTGAAGTACCACTCTTTCACTAAGGGTAAAACAGTCAATTCAGGGTTAAACTGGTCATTCAAATTTTTATCCCGATAATTTGGACGTAGGACAACCCATGGAAACAAACGGGGGTCCATTCCGACGTTCAAGGAGGAAAATACGGATTTTCAAACATCGGACGTCGTAAGCCGCTGCAGCAGGTCTGCACTTCAAATTCCGAAAATCTACCGTCAACTTCAGTCGACCATTTCTCACTGACAAATGACTCAAATGAGGCGATTCAAAATCCTAAACGCAATATCTTGAAGTCAGCTTTCTAAAAAGCTAAAGAAATCCTTCATCCGACAACTGTAGCTCGAGATATGACCGAATTACTGAACGGTGATCGAAGTGTGCGCGAGCTGTAGTCCACTGAAGGAACCTTTAGTCGACTAGAAGGAGCATTTAGTCGACTGAAACAGCCCTTAGTCGACTACAAGGTGCATTTAGTCGACTGAAACAACCATTAGTCGATTCAAAGGAGTATCTAGTCGACTGAAACAAGAATATAGTCGACTAAAACAGTCAGGAGCTTGCGGAAATGAAGGTTTGAGGATTTAGTCGACTACCCAAAACTCTAGTCGACTATAAGGAGGGTTCTAGTCGACTAAACCAAGCAAGAAGTCGACTAAAACAGTCAGAGGCTTGCGTAAATGGAGGTGAAGACTTAGGCTGCTACCTTAAAACTCAACTCAAGTCTGCAGAGGGAAAAATTTATCTCTACACCATCATGAACACTTATAGGATAAAGGAATTAGCCTCAACACTAATAGGATGCTACAAAAACAATTTCCGAAACTCAAGAACTAGAAAGAAACAATTATTTTCCTCGAAATCTTTTACTTGAATTTTCGTAAAAATCATCTGTCTTGCCCCCGGTCTCCGTTTTGAATAAACCACCGACTCTAAATTCTAAAATTTCTTTCAAACAACTTCAAATCAGTTTAAAACATAAAGTTTTAGTCGGGTTTACGGGGGTAGGCGAAAACGGATTTTTCCATCCAAAACGAAAGGATTGGTTTGAAAACTTAGAAAAACGCCGTTTTCGGCCGAATACCTTATAATCACATTTCAAGACAATTAATTCATTTCACACTCAAAATTCCAAATAAAAGAGTTCCATATTTTCATTATAGCGCCCTAAGGCGAAACATGATAGAGTTTGTTCAAAATTACATATTTCCACGTCTCGGCACTGAAATGCCCCAAAAGAATATATTCCCCGCGCATAGCGCTCCAAGGGATATACATTGAGAATAACACCTCAGCTACATGCTAGCCGGGTTAAAATAAAATAGTTTTTCAAATTCAACTTACATGAAGAAAAAGAACATTTAAATACATGTTTATCAACTAAATGTCCCACAAAATAAGTATGGTCCGTCTCATGCACAAAAGGGCGGACATACAGCCACACGTCCACGGAGAGACTACGGAACTCTCCCAACCGGATCATCACCTGAAAAATATATAAGGCGTGGGGTGAGGTCACTAGCCCAGTAGAGGAAGCGTCATTGCCTCCATCTCGGTAGTCCGAGTGGTTCAACCCAACCAAGGTTCATGCCACTAACCCTAGGTCGGTCTCTTGTCCCACATGGCTCTCACGCCAATCCGGAACCCCATCAAACCCAACAAATGAGTTTCCCCAACATGCTCACAACATAATTTACCACAATTATAGCATGCTTCAACATCAATAACATAATCATACTTATGGGATAGTTCAAGTATAAATATAACTCAACACACCCCATAATATGCGCTTGCCCCAATTCGGGGTTAACGAATACGCACTCACTCATACTATGAGTAACGAGTACCGCATCGATTCTCCCCAAGTGATTTTGAAACTTCTCACTTCAACAAGGAAGACGGTCGCATGAGAGCCCCACTAGCAACTCCCATACTACGAAGATCCGAGAGTGGCGCCTACCACCACGATGGGGCAGCAACCAACCCTATATCCTAAATTCCCAGATTACTAGTCCGGAGGTGGGAGACAGCTATACCTGGCCAGTTGTTGCGACGATTCGACACAAGAGTACGTACATAGGTTTACACATCTCGTACAACCCAACACCCACGTTTTGACACTAAATAGTGTAACCAAATTGCATAAAGGTTTTCGATCTCAACCCTATGTCATCACAATACATGCTTACAATTCATATATTATAAGCCATAAAACACAACATGGATATATATCACAATATCATGTTCTTAAATGCCTAAATCATAGGCTAAGCTATCAAGACCAACTCGCATACATATATACGACATATATACACATAGACGCACACACCCTTGTACAAAAACAAAGACAAGTCATTTTTCCCCTACCTCAAATCCAAGCAAGAACACCAAGAACAAGTAAGGCTTCCAAGAGTTAGCCGAATCAACCCAACCTCCTCCAAGGCCAACAATAAGTTCTATTCAACCGGTAGCTAAGCTTCAATAGAGTTCTAAGCAAGAGCTATAGATAGACAACTCCATAATCAAATTTTTAATACAAGAATCCAATAATAGAAGCTAGGGTTTGAAACTAGAAATTCTAAAGGAGAAGAAATCACTTACCAAGCTTTAGCTCAAAAGGAAGCTTGGAGCACCAATCAACTTTCATGCACAAACCTCCTTCAAATTCTCATCATAAGGAAGAGAGAATTCTACAACTTGAAGAAGATGAGTGAAATAAGGGAGAGCAAGAGAAAGAACCGTATGAGAGAAGCTAGAGATTTTTGTGGTGAATGAGAGAAATCTTGCAAATGAGAGAAACTCATAAGTGTAGAGATTTCCCACTCACCCTTCTCACCATCCTAGGGCTGATAATAAAGATGGGGAAAAATGAATGAATCCAATGGCTAGAAATAAGTCTTTCCAAGTGGAAGACTTATTGCACAACTCACAAAACCCATTATTTTGCCAAACAAGGCCTTGTCATCCAAGGGCTTAGAAAAAAGATGGAAATCAACAAACCATCCAATGGTTGAGAAAAAGTCTTGCCAAGTGGATGACCAACAATAATGGATTATTCCATTTAAGTGCCAACCAAACAAGGCCTTATGATCCAAGGGTCTAAAACAAAGATGGGAGAATGAGATCAAGGGCTAGGAATGAGACACCACATGAAAGGTGAAAATGACTAAATTCTTCCAAAGTTAGGGTTAATTACAAGAGTGCCATCAAGACTCTTTATTACCCTTTTACCCCTTGTCATCCTCCCTAATTACTAAAACGCCATTCATGCCCTAATTTCTACATTTTCCACTAATTGCTCAAAATGTGAAATTACTCATTTACCCCTCGGTCATTTATTTCCCGAAATCGTTTTCAATAATTTTCATTAATTTTGAAATGAAAATTCAACATGCTACGTACAATTTTTATAACACGTAAAACATGTAAGACATGCTAAAACAATTAAACACATAAGCTCATAAACATTTAATTGTTTAAATAAAAATTTTAAATTAACTCGTAAAAATACCGGACGTTACAATCTGAGTCTTCAATGATGAACAAAACTAGCTCCAAAGTCCACCTGAATATTCAATGATGGACAACAAAGAGAAAGGTGTTGGAGTCATTAGTGTTAATAAATAAGAAATGAAAGAGAAACCAACAACAATCGCCATTAATGATAGGTTTTCACTGCGATTTCTTCAACAATGAACAGTACTTGGACGGAGCTCCCCCTCATTAATTCATTTTTGAAAATACATATATATTTTTTACAAGATAAGGGACTATCCTCTAGAAGACAAAAACAAATTTTAGTGCGTAATTTAAAAATAAATTTTCAAACTTGGCAAAAATATTTGGCAGTTCAAAAATGTCAAAACGAGTTACTGTGAATGTGTATCTTACTGTTCATTTTATTTGCCAATTGATTATACGTTGCATGGGCCCACTCAGTTGCTGACTAGGCGCCACATCAGAACTGGGATGTACCTTGTGAGAGAGCAACTAGATCCCCCATATATTCCCACCCCATTTATAAATGGGGCGGTCAATATATAACCATAAAAAATGGGACGATTTCGGGCGGTTCCAGGGCGGAACGGATGTTTTTGTCATTCCTAGGTAGGAGGCAAGTATTCTCCTCAAAAAATTACATGTTTTTATATATAATAAAAAATATTTTTTGTCAAAGTTTTACAATATTACGCAACTAAATGTAGTTATTAATATAACATAAAAATTTCTTTCATAGGAACAGGTCTATGTAGTCAATGCTTAATTCATATTTTTTCTTAACTCTTATTCTATGGTAGTACTGTTGAATAAATTATATTTTAGAATTTAGAAATAATTAAAAATATGAAAGTATTTGATGTATTTTAAAGTATCTTAAGAGTATTGGATGCGTGATGAAAGCATCTGAGAAGTATTAAATATATACACTTATTCTAATATAATGCTGTTGAAAACATTATATTTTAAAATTTAAAAATAGTTAAAAATATGAAAAGTATTTTATGCATGCTTAAAGTATCTTAGAAGTGTTGAATACGTGCTGAACGTATCTGAAAAGTATCGGATATATATGTGTTATAAATTAAAAACTATAATTTTATCTATCAGATAGGTTCAAAAGTATTGTATGCAATGACGGATCTAGAACTCTACACTAGTGGAGACGCATTTTAAAAAAATATTTATAATGAGGATAGATAAGAGATATTAAAACTTTTAGTAGGGGAATATGCCATAAAAAAAAAAATTCACTACAGGAATATACATAAATATAATAGATTTTAGGCTATAAAAAGTTTTTAAAAAATATATATCCCCACTGGCCTCTATATAGATCGGTCCCTGATCGTACGTGAGTATCGAGAATAATATCGGTATTCCTGCTTCCATCCATCTATTTTTTATTTTTATTTTTTTGAAATGTGAAAAAATTGCATCCATCTATTTAAAGTATTTTCCCACATATTTTCTATTGTGACTACTCATACTGCATTTGGTTCTGTAACTCATTGACACCAATTTGCATCAGGAACTGACTTGGACACTCCAATAAAAAGTGTTCCAGGAATGGAAGGTTTCCTCCGGCGTCGTGATCTGCCGGACTTCTCCCGCACCGGCGACGTCTCAAACCCTGAAATACAAGTCATCTTGTTGGAGGATCGACAACTCCCAAAAGCCAATGGACTCATACTCAACACGGTCGAAGAATTAGAAGGACCCATAATCTCTCACATTCGTTCTCTTTGTCCAAACCTCTACTGCATTGGACCACTCCATCAACTCCTCAATACCACACTCGCCGATAGAACCACGTCTCCGCCACCACCCTCCAACAGTCTCTGGGAAGAAGACGGTGGCTGCATGACGTGGCTTGACGCTCAACCGTTGAAATCA
This sequence comes from Cornus suecica, assembly GCA_963922005.1. NCBI lineage: Eukaryota > Viridiplantae > Streptophyta > Magnoliopsida > Cornales > Cornaceae > Cornus > Cornus suecica. The sequence continues at coordinate 24,489,510 of OY998243.1, forward strand.
GTGTTGTATGTTAGCTTTGGTCGTCTGGCAGTCACAAGATGTCAGGAGCTCATGAAGTTTTGGCATGGTTTGTTGAACAGTGGAAAGCGGGACTTGTGGGTCATACGGGTGAACGGAGTTACCACAGAAGAGATGGTCAGATTCCCGCGAAACTTTCAGTGGGCAGGAAGGATAGAGGGTACATTGCGAGGTGGGCCCCGTAGGAGGACGTGTTGGGTCATCCGGCTGTGGGTGGTTTTCTGGCTCACAGTGGGTGGAACTCGACTTTGGAGAGTATGGTTGCCGGAGTGCCGATGCTTTGCTGGCCGCATTTCGCTGACCAGCAAGTCAACAGTAGGTTTGTGAGTGAGGTTTGGAAGGTGGGTTTGGATATGAAGGATAGGTGTGATCGAGTGGTGATTGAGAAGATGGTCAATGATCTGATGGAGGTGAGGAGGGGTGAATTGGTGAGCTCGGCGGATCAGATTTCGAAATTGGCCAAGAAAAGTGTTACTGAAGCTGGGTCATCCTTGGCTAGTTTGAACCGTTTGGTTAAGGACATCAGGTCAATGATTGTTTGATCATGATGTTCCGAGCTTTTGCAGGGAATGGGAAATTGGGTCTTTGGTCTTGTAATCAATTAGTCCATCAGTCCCAAAAAATAATTGTTTATAGTTGTAACTTGTAAGTTTTTACTTAATAAGATTTAAAAGAGTATGTTATTGTTTTTGTTCGGTCCAAACCATGATCAAACTCAAACACACACACACACAATAGACACTAAATTTATAGTGGTTTCCCAAAAAACCGGGTACGTCCACTTTGAGAGGTTTCACTATCTTTCGATTGAAGCAAAACCGAGAATAGAGGGAGGAAGATACAAGCTTTCTCTCAACTCTACCTCACAAACACTCTCACTCAACTTCACAGACCACTATGTGGTTTTACACTCTCAATCTCTCAATCTCTCTGCTCTATATCTCTTTGTTTTACACTTATGGTTTATATTTCACATACCATACACAACCCATATATATAGACAATGGATATCATATACAGACAAAGACTTCAACTGGCATGACTTGCATGTGGGCTGCTCTTGACTTCTTCAACCCATGCGTGATCAAAAGCTGCCAAGCGTGGCCACCAATCTTGACTTCCAAACACATGCGTGATCTTGCAAGTTTGAATGCATGCGGCGGCTGTGGAGGTTTTGTTTGCATACGGCAGAGTTGATGGTGCAAGAGGGATATGGAACTTACAATTCTCCCCCTTCCATATCAATCAGAGGAGAACGTCTTCACCTGATCTCCCCCTCATTGCCAATTTGGGGTTGTTGTTAAACCAACTTCTTCTCTACAAACTTCTATCTTTTCGCTGGATAGGCTCTTGGTCATTATATCTGATCCATTATCATCTGTGTGAAACTTCTCTAGCTGTAGAAGTTTGTTTTCTAGCACGTCACGGATCCAGTGATACCTGACGTCGATGTGTTTGGACCTTAAGTGGAAGGTTGAATTTTTGCTAAGATGAATAGCACTTTGACTGTCACAGTATATGACATACTTTTCCTGCTCTTGTCCCAATTCTTGAAGAAACTTCTTCATCCACAAGATCTCTTTGCATCCTTCTGTTACTGCAATGTATTCAGCTTCTGTAGTGGATAAGGCAACACACTTTTGTAATCGGGATTGCCATGAAACTGCTCCCCCCGGAAAAGTGATTAGGTATCCAGATGTGGATTTTCTGGAGTCATTGTCACCGGCCATGTCTGTATCTGTGTAACCTTCCAATAAAGGTTTACCGCTACCAAAGCATAAACAAATATTGGTAGTTCCTCTAAGATACCTCAGAACCCATTTTACTACTGCCCAATGGTCCTTTCTAGGATTTGACAGATACCGACTAACAATTCCAACTGCATGAGCAATATCAGGCCTCGTGCATACCATAGCGTACATTAAGCTGCCAACTGCTGAAGTATAAGGCACTTTCTTCATTTCTGCTTTTTCCGTCTCACTTGAAGGACATTGCTTCATACTCAACTTGAAGTGGCTTGGAAGTGGAGCACTGACTAGTTTTGCTTTGCTCATGTTGAATCTTTTAAGAACTTTGCCGATATATCTTTCTTGAGATAACCGGAGCTTGTTTTTTGGTCTGTCGCGAGAGATTTGCATTCCCAAGATTTGTTTTGCCGGTCCCAACTCCTTCATAGGAAATGACTTGCTCAATTCCTTCTTTAACTTGTTGATCTTGCTGCTGTCATGGCCAACGATCAACATATCATCGACATCTAGCAAGAGGATGATAAAATCTCTGTCATAAAATTTCTTGACAAATACACAGTGATCTGCAGTGGTTCTGTTATACCCATTCTGGTCCATGAATGAATCGAACTTTTTATACTACTGTCTTGGTACTTGTTTGAGCCCATAGAGACTCTTCCTCAATCTGCACAAAAGATTTTCTTTTCCTCTGGTTCTGAATCCTTCAGGTTGCTCCATGTAGATTTCTTTATCCAGATCACCAGGTAGAAATGCGGTCTTTACATCCAGTTGTTTGATCTCCAGGTTTAAGCTGGCTGCCAAGCCAAGAACAACTCGGATGGAGGACATTTTCACCACAGGTGAAAATATTTCTTCAAAATCAATGCCCTTCTTCTGACCAAATCCCTTCATAACCAGTCTTGCGTTATACCTTGGTTGTGGATTATTTTCTTCAGACTTCAGTTTGAATACCCATTTATTCTTGAGAGCTTTCATTCCTTGCAGTAGCTTGACCAAGTCATATGTGTGATTCTCATGCAGCGATTTCATCTCTTCGTGCATGGCTTTCATCCACTCCGCCTTTTTACAGTCTTCAACAGCTTCCTGATAGCTCTTTGGTTCTCCCCCGTCACTAAGCATCACGTACTCTGCGTAGGAATATTTGCGATTCGGTTGTCGCTCTCTGGAAGATCTCCTTGTTTGAGGATCAACAGGATTTTCTTCTGTTTTTCAAGATCTTCAATGGTCTGATCTTCGAAAAATACCACATCTTTGCTTCTGATGACCTTTTTGTTGATAGGATCCCAGAGTCTGTAACCAAACTCTTCATGGGCATATCCCAGGAAAATGCACTGTTTGGCCTTTCCGTCAAGCTTGGATCTTTCATCTCTGGGGATGTGGACAAATGCTCTGCAGCCAAATACCTTCAAGTGTTTATAGGAAACATCTTTCCCTCTCCATACTTTCTCTAAAACATCACCGTTTAATGGAACTGAGGGAGATAGGTTGATTAAGTCAACCGCTGTTCTCATTGCTTCACCGTAGAAATGAGTTGACAACTTGGCATTAGATAACATGCACCTGATCCTTTCGCAGATGGTTTTGTTCATTCTTTCTGCAAGGCCGTTATGTTGAGGAGTTTTTGGCACTGATTTTTCAAGTCTGATGCCGAATCTTCTGCAATACTCCTCGAATGGTCCTCTGTACTCACCACCATTGTCTGCACATATACACTTCAGCGTTTTCCTAGTTTCTCTTTCAACCTTTACATGGAACTGCTTGAACACTTCCAGCACCTGGTCTTTAGTTTAAAAGGCAAAGGTCTATAATTTCCTGGAATGATCATCAATGAATGTGACAAAATAGAGGGCACCTCCATGAGTTCTGGTTTGCATGGTGCAAACATCCGTGTGTACGAGATCTAGAATATCTGGTTTTCTAGATGGAGGGGAACTGCGTAATGCAACTCTATGTTGTTTCCCTATGATGTAGTCGACACAAGTGTGTAATGGAGTACCTTTCATTCCAGGTAAGAGTTCTTTCCTTGTAAAGATCTTAAGTCCTTTCTCACTCATATGACCGAGTCTTTTGGGCCATAACTCGGTGGGGATTTCTTTCTCCATTGTATTCACCTCAACTCTGCATAGTTGCTTGAGTTGTGTAGAGAGAACTGGTCTTCTTTCCTCTGGCCACCACAAGATTGTTTTTGGTGAGCTTCCACTTACCATCACCAAAGTGACTGTTGTAGCCTTCATCATCGAGCTTGCCGATGGAGATCAGGTTGAGACGAATATCTGGCACATGTCTAACATCTTTTGAGGAATAGTTTGCATCCATTGTTGCTTTCCAAAAGAATATCACCTCTGCCAGTAATTTTGGATGCTCTTTGGTTCCCCATTTTCATAAGTCCAAAGTCACCACTGGTGTAGGATGTGAACATATCCTTCCTTGAAGTGACGTGACAGGAAGCACCTGAGTCAATAACCCAGGTAGAATCTTCGGCTGTGAAGTTGACACAATCATCATCTTGAACGATGACGAGCCCTTCTCAGGTTGTTGCTGCTGCTTTTGAGTTATTTTCTTCACCTCTAAGTCTGGTCTGTTGTCCAGACTGTTCGGATTTAAGCTTCCTGAATTCTCTGATAAAATGGCCTGGATTGCCGCAATGATGACAGGTTTTGTCTCTTCTGAAAGTAGACTTTGATCGCCCACGATGCTATGTCTGATTGCGATGGGTTCTGCTTTTGCTTCTACCGCACCATTCTTTTTTTTTCGTATTTTAGTGACAAGAGCTTCTGACTCCGGATGATATCCTTTTTCCTTTCTTCTTGCTTCCTCGTTCAGCATTCTATCTTTCGCCATTTCCATATTAATTATTCCATCTGGAGCTGAGTTGCTTATAGAGATAACTTGCGTATCCCAACTTTTCAGAAGAGAGTGTAATAGGAATACTGCTTGCATCTCATCTTCTAAAACCATTTTCATAGAGTTGAATTGATCCAACAGCCCCTGGAATTCGCTCATGTGTTCTGACACACTTTTGCCGTCTTTGTATTTAAGATTTACCATACGGATCAAGAGATTTACCTTGTTCTGAGATGTCTTCCGTTCGTACATCTTCTCCAATTTTTTCCAAAGAGCATAACCATCATTGTCGTTGGCAAAATTTTGGTAAATGCTTTTGTCGATCCATTGTCTGATTTGGGCGGCACATTTTCGGTTGAGTACCGCCCACTTTCCGTCGGTCATGTCCTTCGGTTTGCCGTCAGGTGCATCGTCGGTTCTTTTGATCGGCTTCCACAGATCTTAAATATACAAAAGATCCTCCATATTTGACTTCCACAATGAATAGTTGGCTGCGGTCAATCTGATCATCGCTCCGGATCCTGAATCTTCCATCGAATCGGTTCAACTTTAAGCCCTCCAGGCTTGTTTGATATATTTGGAGAGGAATCACGTGAAATTGAGTGTACCGTTGCATCCGGAACGGTCAAAAACCTTAAGATCGCCTCTGACTGAACTCAATTCCGACTTAGGATGAGTCCGGAATTGTCAAAACAACGGCAAGGGGAAAAACTATAATTTTGTAAAGTAGGTGATGACATGGCAGTAGCTGGGAGTGACACGTGGCAAGGTGTCAGTGGTGACACATGGCGAGTGACGTGGCAGTAGCTTTGGGTGACACGTGGCACAACAGGAAGATGACATGTGGCAAAAGGGTGACGTCAGTAGTGACGTGGCACCTGGATGACGTCAGCAGTGACGTTTCAGCGCATGTGGCACATGGGTGCGCGTGGCCTTCACGCGCGCTGAAGGTTGAAGGCGCGTGAGGCGCGTGGTGCGCGTGGGGCTCACGCGCACTAGAGGTTGAAGACGCGTGGGGCGCGTGAGACCGTGTCTTCTAACGTGCCGACTGTTGGGCGGCGCGTGGAGGCGCATGTGGTGGGTTTTGAGGGTGTTTTCAACGGGAAATGATTCCTTGGTTGATGGGTCGTCCGAAACTAGGGGTGCTGTGGTGATTTAATCACTAGTATGGTTCGAAATAATGTTGCAAGAATCGACTCTGATACTACTTTGTTGGGGCCAAACCATGATCAAACTCAAACATACAGACACAATAGACACCAAATTTATAGTGGTTCCCCAAAAAACATGGTACGTCTACTTTGAGAGGTTTCACCATCTTTCGGTTGAAGCAAAACCGAGAATAGAGGGAGGAAGATACAAGCTTTCTCTCAACTCTACCTCACAAACACTCTCACTTAACTTCACAGACCACTCTGTGGTTTTACACTCTCAATCTCTCTACTCTATATCTCTCTGTTTTACACTTATGGCTTATATTTCACATACCATACACAGCCCATATATATACACAATGGATATCATATACAGACAAAGACTTTAACTGGCATGGCTTGCATGTGGGCTGCTCTTGACTTCTTCAATCCATGCGTGATCACAAGCTGCTAAGCGTGGCCACCAATCTTGACTTCCAAACACATGCGTGATCTTGCTAGTTTGAATGCATGCAGCAGCTGTGGAGGTTTTGTTTGCATACGGCAGATAGTTGATGGTGCATGAGGGATATGGAACTTACAGTTTTTGATATTAAGTAATCTTATCTTGTGAAATTAAGAAAAGAAAAAATTAGTGATATGGGTTAAATTAATGGAAGAATAGTAATCGGGAAAAATAAAAAATTTATATTCTATTAGAATTTGAAACACCTAAAGTTGAATAAGTGAACTTTTAATATGGAACGATGGAGTATTTGCAATTGTTTTTTTTTTTTTGTTTAAAAGGACTATCAAAACATGTCTGAAATTGGCTGAATTATTATGTGGTAATAAAAAACATATTGGGTAAATATCACCAAGATCTCATGAGGTTTACCCATATCCCACCTAAATCCCTTAACTTTTTCATATTCCCATGTAGAGCACTTAAGGTTTGCCTCGTTATATCTATTAGACTCCTTCCGTTTGTTGTCTGTTAGTTGACCGACGGATTACGCTGACATAGGCCTGAAAAAAGTGTTATATGGACCATTTTGTTCTTAAAATGTGTGTGATGTCAAATATGTCCCTCATTAACTAATGGTAAAGTACTAAATTACCCTTCACTTATGTTTCAAATTTTCAATAATCCCCCTCTCTTACGTATATATACATGTGTATATATATATTGAATGAAGGGTTTCCAGCCAAAAAACCCCAGTGGTTTACTACTATGTGCACGTACGATACCCCTATTTGTTTGAAAATGTGTATATATATCCACCCAATTTCAAAAATATTGCAACTTACCCCCTAAATGATCATGTGCATTGCACATGACTTAAAAATAATATAAAAATCCAAATTTTCCCTTTTGGCATTGTTGTCGTTACAAAATTTATGGTAGGATGACAGCGCGCCAGATTCCCAAAATAATTAAGTGATTGCAAAGAACAACAAATATTCTTTTTGGAAGATATAGTCAGGCAATTGTGTAAGAGAAGAAATACTAAACTCCTAACAATGTTCTTTTTATGCCTTAGTAAAAAGTACTTTTGAATGTCAAAGTTACAAAAATGGAAAAGAAATTGAGAGTGCAAGTTGACAAAAATGTATTTGAGCTAGAAGAAACACAAATGGAAGAAAGTAAATTATTATTGGAATTTAAGTCCTGAAAGAAATTAAGTAGTGCTGAATACATAGATGACATATTTGAAAGTGCACAAAGTAAATTGTATGAATTTAAAGTGCTAAAAATTGAAAAGACGCGACTTGTATTGAAATTACTGGAATTAAAATACAAAAAAATGTATAAGGATAGGAAAATGACAATTTAATGAAATTGCATTATTGAGAGTGTGTGTTGTGCCCTGTGGAGGGGATTCCAAATTAACCTAAATTTTCTATTTATAGTATCATTTGATCTCAACTTCCTTCCTAATATTATGTCATGTGTCCTCAATCCATGTCTTTGGCTTCTTCCACGTGGCCCAGCAACCACCATCTTGAAGATCGTCACCAACTGTCAAGCCCACGTTCTTCCACATAGCTTCGTCAACCGTCATCTTCCATGTCATTAGTAACTGTCAAACTTACGTTCTTCCACGTAACTTCAGCAACTGTCATCTTCCAGATCATCAGGAACCGTTTTCTTTCACTTAACATCAACAACCGTCTTCTTCAGATCATCAGGATTTTTTTCTTCCAAATAACTTTAACACCCATCTTCTTTCAGGTTATCAGAAATCGCTTTCTTTCAAGTAACTGACATGTCTAGTTATAAAAATCAAAATTTAATAATGGATTAGGATTAGGGTGAAAGCAGGGGAATTGAAGTGAAGTGTTTGGAATGATGAAATTTCAAAAGTCAATCAAATGGTTTGGTGAGTGGGTTTGTTTTTTTCTCTTGGCTTATCTATGTTTGATGATTGAAATATCTATTATTAAATTATAATTTTTATAGAGATTAACCCTATGAAAATATGCGTATTTATCTATGTGTCTGTTTGTATATATATATATGTATGTATGTATATATGGTGTGAATATTGAGGAGTTGGACAGTAGTGAAGGTCATCAGGTACTGCCAAATACTGTATGGAATCAAGCATAAAAATTGCAAGGAAACTGACAAAGCTGTATTGTTTCTATTCGAAAATTTTGACTTTTCACTAATTAAGCTTTTTAAAGTGCAGGATATGCAATAGCATCCACACACGGGCACAAATATATTTTTGATATACGAAACTGTTTTTCTCCTTTACAAACTAGTTATGGCTATTGGGCTTCACCACCAATCATTTATGGCTATTGGGCTTCACCACCAGGTCCACCAACACTTCGCCTTGTGGTCTTCCTCCGCTGCCGCGGCCTCCTCCTTCCCTATCTCTCTCTCTCTCTAAAATTTTTTTTCTTTAAATTTAGGGTTTGCTTTGGTAGAGTTAAATTACTTGTCCTCTATTATAATTTCACAATCTATAATTTTATATTATTTTTTTTAAAAAACTTATACTAAAGGTATTTCAGATAATTTACTTCTATGAAATGAAAAATAGGTGCAATTGTTTGCACAAATTTCTTTAAATTCGTAGATGTGTGAGCGTGCCAGACTCGAAAGAGTCAAATGATTTCAAAATAATGAAGAAAATATTCTTTTGGAAGGTGGAGAATATGAAACGATTGTGAGAGTTCTTTTAGCCTTAACTAAAAGGACTTGAATGTTAAAGTTATAAATGAAAAACTTCAATTAAGTACATAAATTGAGAAGGACGGGAATTGAAATGCAACAAAGGAAATTGAATGGAATTCAAATTGCATAAAAGGAGATGGAATTGAAATGACATGAACTTGGAAAGGAAATTACAATGTAATGAAATGATATGAAGATAAATATTACAATTGAAGAAATTGCAATGTAAAGACTTATTTGTGTGTTGATGGAGAAGGGGTTGATGTTCGCTCAGGGTGGCTAAAAATATGTGTTAAGAACACACCCTTAATACGGCCTAGGTTTTACCTATCGCAAGCGCACGAGTCAATTGTAGTATAGAAACAGCCTGTGAAAGGTTATCGATCCCACAGAGAATAAGTCGTATTCTAAATTCTCGTAAAATAATATTCTCGAATTGCTAGAAAAATATAGTTCGGTGTTTGTGATTGATTAACTAATTAACTAAGAAAGCAAATAAAGATATATTAAAACAAGAACAATAGAAACAAAATTTAGGGTTTCCATACTCCACCACTAACCGCATAACATAATTCTCTCTTTGCTCAATTGCAAGGGGGCGATCCATAACTGTGAATCAGGTTGTACCATAAATTGTCGAATACAACCCCAAAAAAGGATATCGTCTACCGGATTCGCTACAACCCATCTCCGAACAGAGTATGACTAGTACATGCAAATTACTTTACTCTAATCTACTCCTACAATATGAAATTAAACTCAAGCATGTCTATCTCATCTCGCCGAAGCATGGCCTGTGTAAACCTATGATTCGAGTGTTAAACACCATTGATATATAAAACACATTATATTTATGATAACATGATTGTGTAAGAAGATATATTCATTTAATCTAAGACAAGAATTAAGAACAAATATATAATCTTGTGTCAAGAATAAAAATAGTCACACATCTATAATCAATCATCACAATATGGTCACAACTTCCCCTTGTTACAATTAAAAAAAATAAAAGAATTACATTACTTGGCTAGAGTTTTGCGAGAAAATTCTAGATACCAAATTAGTTGTTCATGGTAGAAGGAGACTGCATCGTTGATATAAAAATGCCCTCCATGGTCGTCCTCTCCGGATCTCTAGGTCTTGAATGACTTCTCCCTTTTATTGATATGAATCTGAAAATAAAGCTCTGAAAATTGGGTAGAATGAAGTCCCAAAATTATGTGGAGAAAAGTCTCCAAACTCTATAGCAAAGCTTGGTATATATAGACAAAGTTGAGGGAAACCCTAAGGTTGCCACTTTTCGTAATTTCACATCGAACCAAGAAAAACTCTACAATATGATATATAATATATCTAAAACCTGTGTTTAGCGGTGGTGGGGTCAAACTCAAAGTCATCCAGGTCAAAACGGATCAATCCGGGCCAAAATAGGATTTTGGCCTGAATATTAAATTTCTAACTTTTTCTGCAGAACACCTCTCACTCTTTTGATTATATCTGGAACTACACATATTATATGGACGTGTGTAATAACGTTTTGGAAAGATGACTTCAAGCTCCTGATGTTAGGCTTAAGAATCACCCCATTTGGACCTGTTTTGACCGAGATATGAGCTCCCAAAGATGGCTAAAAGTTTGTGCTGAAAACACTGTGCTACACGCCGCTCGTAGGTTGGGGCGTAAAAATAGCATTTTCTAACCACTTTTAGCTACTAGGTCCATAGGTGGTGCATAGAAAAATCATTAGAAATCATTTTTATTGATAATTACTCCGTTTAAACTCTCTCGACTCCTTTGTTATGATTATTGAAGTTGCGACTCCAAAAAATGACGTTTTCGACCCCCGAGAGACACTTTTCTCTTGAAAACACATCTTTAGCTCTCCTATTTGAATAGACACAAGCACTTCTATAATTAATTCACAAACGTTAGCTCATTTCCTTCATTAAGCTCTTGAAACACGCTTGAACACACAAACGGCATAAAAATACCAAATAATGGAATGTAGAAACGTAACAATAGCAAGATAGGGGCCTAAAATAGTCAATATTTGACACCTATCAGTGGCTCAGTTGTTCAAGTATTCTATTTATATCAACATTCTCCCCCTAGTACAGCTGCACTTTAATTGGCTCTTATGTTTTTGCCATGTGTCCCTATTCTTTCCTTGATTCCTTCCACGCGTCTCTAGTGTTTGTAAGTCTTTCACCTTTTTTACAACTGTCGTGCCACATTCTCACGTTGTGACTTCCATCTCTTCATGGGATTGACTAACGAAAGCTCCTTAAATGAATCTAGCCCTGATCATGACCAGGTTCTTTGCTTCTGTTTGAAATTCAATTTCCTATAATTTAGGTCACATCCCTTAACTGTAGGAAATTACCTTTCTTTGGAATTCTTTCCCAATCAATACTTTTCATTTTCTTCCAAGCAAGCCATAATTTCCTTCTTTCAAGTTTTTAACACCAAATCAGGAATTCTCTTGCCTCTTTCCAATGTCACGTGTCTCACTAACGTACTGCCACTTGGCCTGTAAGTTTTGGGTACCAAAATCCCCCCCCCCCCCCCCCCCCCCAAGTTTCCATGGCCTCGTGGACTCTTACAAACAAGGCCTTGGGAAATTGAATTTAAAATCTCCAGAATTCAAACCTGAATTGCACTCAAAATTTAAACTAAGGCCAATCCTTTCCATTTACGTGTTTATCCTTTAGTCAATGGACTCATCGTTGATGTCATCAACTTTGACTGATTCCTAAGCAATCATAGCAGTTATATCACCTATATCCTACAGTTGTTTCTTGGAACTTAAACCCTATTAATGCTCTCAATATGAACAGCTCTAAAACACTCTTCATTTCCCAAGCTTTCTCCCACTTGATCTGATCAAATCATGTATATATATGTGTCTATATATACATATATACATTCAAACCTATATATATATATATATATACACCTCTTTTCATTGTTGCAACTTCAAACCTCAATATTTCACAAATCATATTTGCCTATCTAAATTCCAGATTTCTAACCTTTTTCTTAACCTCCCAGCATGGCTCCAAAAATTAGGAAAATTAACCCTAATTGTGAACTCATCTCCCCTTCAATTTATTCTACGACGATAGGGCATTAAGTAGAAACAATTGTAGTAGAATCTCAAAGGATAATCTCCCAAACCACTTTCATTTTTGTTTCTGATTCACACAAGGCTTTAGGCCTAGCTTTCCTTGACATGCCTCCTTGTTCCCTTGATCAATTTTACCCAATGGAGGAAGAGCACCTCCTTTATTTGAGACAAATTCCTCCCGAAGCTAATGATGATCTTCCTTAATTCTACTTTAAAGCATGGCCCACTATCTTGGAAGGTTGGTCTGAATAGGTACAAAGGGTCTCCCAATCTAAATGTGACTTATGGAAACAATTAGGCATCTTTGAGGCCAAACAACTAAGTAAGGTTGCTCCAACTCCTGACAAGTCTCTGATATTCTCTTCTTTATTTTTATGGAGTCCCACCACCAACTCTTTCCATTTGAATTTTGGTATGATCTCCCCACAATAAAAGATATTTTTCATATAAATTGCTTCAAACTCTTATGTCTAGAGGTTAATTGTTTACTCCCTAAAGAAGAATTTGAGTTCCCTCTCAAGCCCTATGATTATGCCTATCGGTCTTTTCTATTTTTTTATGCATGTGAGTCAAGTCCAGTTGATGATAGGGAACACATAGCTTTTCTCATAGTTTGGCTGAACAAATTTATCTTGTGTGTTCCATCAGCCCATGTTACCAAAGAACTAATCAATGTGGCCGTTGCAGTATCCAAAGGTACCCAACTAGATATGGCCTATTTTATGCTCTCATACCTTATAGGAGTTTGATAGATATGGTACTTTCAGATGTTTTTAGGACTGGTGGTCCCTTTTGGTTGCTCTAAGTTTGACTGCAACTTTATTTTCCATAGTTAAGCCCCAAAGTCAAAATTTCATCAGGTGATCATTTGGTCACTTATAACTATCTTTTTTCCAACCCCAAAGCTCACTCCTTCAATTATTGTTTTTCCTTTTCCTATGATGATTGTCTGACCAGGACTCTAGCATAATTTCTCCCATTTTCCAATCGTCCCCAAACTCCTAAATGGTTGCTTCCTTCCAATGATACTTCAAACCAAACTTCAGAAGAATTCTCTTCCTTGATGACCATGTTTCTAACCTGTAGAGCCTTACATTATGGTGTTGGTTTCATAGCATCTCACAACAAGTGTGGTGTTGAATTTTATAATCAAGCCTAGCTTGTCAGGCAATTTGGGTTGAGACAAGTAATTCATCTTCGTCCATTCCAGTCCTACAATCATAATTTCTGTTGGCGCACGAAATTCACTAATGATGAATTAGTCCAAGATCTTAACAGGAAGTTCCATCAGTTAAAAGAAAATTTCATTCTCTAGTCCTTCATTTCCCAACATGACACTAGCAACACTTTTGATGTTTGGTGGGAGGCCTATGTCAACAAAACCAGGCAGATTGAGACAACTTACACTTTTCAAACTCAAGTTCCCTTTTATGTAATTTTTGTATCATAGAGTAAAAGAAAACATCATCCAAAGTAACTTCCCAAGCAAGAAGAAAGGCAAAAATAGCTCAACTTCCAAGATTGGTAAATGATTTTTAAGCTCTTTTATTCTTTCCATCACCTTAAACTTTGCTTTAGCATCCTCTTTTTCTTGTCTTTAAAACATTCTAACACTGGAAGATTTTACCACCATTTTCATTGGAAGAACAACATCATGTCCATATGTCAGCATGCATGGGATAACTCCAGTACTAGTATGTTTGGAATTCATGAAAGCTCAAAGTGATTCTAGAAGAAGATCATTCCAAGTTCTTGGATCATATTTTATCATATTTTCAATAATTCCAATGATTATTTTATTAGTATCTTCCATTTGACCATTCGATTGTGCATAGTAAGGAGTAGAACATAACATCTTTACTCCCAAGGATTCAATATACTCAATCATTGCACCTCCTCTAAAGCCTCCTCCATTGTTGGAAGTGATTGATTTAGGGATTCCAAAATGATGGAAGATTTTCTCCTTTACAAATTTTATGGCCGCATTCTGAGTTATTGACTCATAAGCCTCTGTTTGTACCCACTTAGTAAAATAGTCAGAGGCCACCACTATCAACTTTTGACCATCAGAATCTAGAGGTTTAACCATTCCAATCATATAAATGGCCCAACCCCTAAAGCCCCATGGTTTGATTATGAATTGCATCTTTATAGCTGGAACTCTATGAATTAGACCATGTAATTGGCAAGGCTTGCATCCCTTATCATAAGTAATGCAATCCTTTAACACTCCAAGCAAATAGTAGCCATATCTTCTAATCAGTCATCTCATCTTTCTTCCATCTTGGTGGGCTCCACACAATCCTTCATGCACATCTTCCATAATATTCATATCATGTTCTTTGGAGATGCATTGCAAAAGAAGGTCTTCTTCCTTACTTTTCTTGTACAACTCTCCATCCAGCAACACATAATTTACTGCCATCAACCTTAATCTCTTAGGGGTTGGACATATAGGATCTTCCAGAAACTTGATTATAGGACTTCTCCAATCTTCCAGACTAGTATCATGGATGTCAATAGTAAATGGTTCTGCCATCTCATTATTCCACATCTGAGTTGTTGGTAAATATCTTCTTCAAACCTTCACTAACACCTCTTCCATACCATTAGTGACTCTTATTCCAGATGTTAAATGTTCCAAATTATTTGCTTCCTTATTGAAACTCCTAGGCCGATATTCTATGCTCACTTCATCAAATTATTGGACAAGTAGAGTAGCTAAAGAATGGAACGACCTTAATTGTGAGCGCCAAGTGTGTGTAAAATATGTGGTTAAAAATGACACCTTAACGAAAGCGCACATATCAATTATAGACAGTTTTGCTTGAGTAGGGGAATATCTATCCCATAAAGATGAGGATTGTTCACTTCAATAGTATAAAAACACTAAATTATATTTTTTTGAAAAGTGTTTGGTTTTGTGAATTATCTAATACTAATGAAAATAAAACAGAAAGTAATAATGAATAATGGTTGTGATTCAGAGAAAGAGAGAACATTAGGGTTTCCTCACTACATCACTAACCGTATAATATAGTCCAAATTCTATTTCAATTACATGAGGGCAATCCATTAAATGTGAATCAGGTCACATCGCGCCTTAAATGTGAATCCATTAAATGTAATCCATTAAAAAGGATTACTCTCAACTGAATCGCGATAACCCATCTCAAGACTAAACTAATTAGTGAATGTCAACTACTAATAGAAAGTAAATGTAAAAAAGTAAATTAAAGCATGAAAATAAACTAAAGCATGTCTATATCAGTTTGTTAGGGCATGACCTGTGTCAACCTAGGATTTTGAGTTTTATGACCACTATTGTGTAGAAAATCACAAAATAAGCATCCGACTTCCAGCCCATAGTGAATAATTGTGATTGTGTAAGATAAATATATTTGAAAAGTTTAAGAGAAGAATCAATTCAAATATATAAACTTGTATCACGAATAAAAATTGTCACTCATCTAACACAATCATCACAGTATAGTCACAGTTTCCCCTCTCTACAATTGAATATAAAATTAGAACTACATTATTTGGCTAGGGTTTTACGAGAAAACCATAGATACCGAGTTAGTTGATCATGGCGGAGAGACTCTGTATTGTCGATGTAGAAACGCTCTCCATAATCTTTTTCTCCGGATGTCAAGGTCTTCAATGCTGGTTCTCTTAAATGGAAGCAAGTCTGCACTTTGAACGTGAGAACTCTATGAATGAACGTGCATGAAAATCAGAACCAAAACTCTAACTCTAAACCTAACCCTCTCATATTTATAGATAAGTGAGGGAAACCTTAATGGTTGCCCTTTTCTGTAATTTCATAATACATGAATAATATCTATAAAATATTATGTAAATATGTGTATAAGCCTATAGGTAGAGGTCTGGAATCACCGATCACTTAAAATATCGAAGTAGGGACAAAACTGGAAAATTCTTAAATAACTCAGAAATAAGTTCTGCATGTAAAGGGATCACGTCGCCACAAGGTGGGACCTATGCTCCTGACCTATGCTTAGGCGTAGGTCTAGAGTGTACGGTCCCCCTTTGGCTCACAAACCAAAGCGTCGCTCAGGTCCAGTCTGCCTCTTTTTCCCTCTAACGACGTAGGGCATGATGTATCTTTTACTGTAAAAATTAATTTTTTTCATATTTAAGCTAGACTGATCGAATTTGACTCCCGATGTTTTTGGGTGAACTAATAATGTCTGAAAATGAAATTTTTGCGCTTCGGTGAGATAACGATGTCGGGAAATGATCATTTTTCCCTCCGATAGCTCTTCTTTTCTCTGGCACACCTCTTGATTCCTTTCTCGAGATAGAAATGAACACGAACTCAGTTAATTCACTGAGATTAGCTTTGTTTATTCATTAAGCTCCTGAAACATGCTTACACACACAAACGGGATAAAAATATCAAGTAACGGAATGTAAAGACATAACAAATGCAAGATAGGGGCTAAAAATGACTAATATTGAGCACATATCACTTAACTCCTAGCTCAAACATCTAAAATCTTCTGATATTTGACTAATCACCAAATTTGAATCTCCCACAATTTACACACTTCGTACTCCCATTTCCAATAAAATCTCAAGGTCGATAATTAGGGCCTCATATTCTGTTTGGTTATTGGAGCACTTGAAATCTAGGAATAATGAAAAAAAGAGTCCTTCTTCCATTAGAAGAAAAAATCACAATGCCAGCCCCTGATCCATCAGAAGTACTTGATCCATCAAACATCAATGTCCAAGGAACTATATTTATTGTGACCGCATCAAACACTTGTGGTTTTATATCAGCTGAAGGGTGAGTGGCCAAAAATTCAGCGAAAGCTATTCTTTTCACATATTTTTGTGAAACATGTGTTAAATTAAGTTCCATCAAGGCCAAGGTTCATTTCCCAATTATACTAGTAATTAAAGGCCTTGACAACATATACTTAATCACATCGGTTTGACAAATGACATAAACTTCAACAGGGAGCATATAAACTCTTAATTTTATGGCAGAATAATACAAAGTCATACATAATGTTTCTATGGAAGAATATCTACATTCCACTATTTCTTGTGTTATCGGTGACCGGGAAATTGGTAGAACCCTTCTTAATCTAGGTGCGAGTATTAACTTGCTTCCTTATTCAGTCTATAAACAACTAGGGTTGGGAGAGCTCAGTCCCACAAATGTTGTACTGCAGTTTGATGATCAATCTGTCAAGCAAGCGAAAGGAATTTTGGAAGACGTCATAGTTCAAGTGTGCAAGTTTTACTTTCCTGTTGATTTTGTAATCCTGGAGACGGAACCCGTCCCGGACTCGAGAAAACACATCCCAGTGATCTTACGCATACCATTTTTTGCCATGGTAAATGCATGCATAAATTACAGAACTGAAGACATGGATCTGACCTTTGGAAACATAAAAGTCGGGATGAATGTGTTTGAGGGGATCCATCAATTGTCTGAGTCTATGGACAGTTTCCAAATAAATGAGTGCAACGAGCTAGATGATATTATACATGATTTTGTGACTCAAATTCTGGAGAAAGACAAGATTAAAGAATTTATGGCAAATGAAGTGCCAAATAAAGAAATTAAAGATTGGGATATGTATATGGAATGGCAGAGCAAGGAGTTTGATAGAATTGAGACTGCGTTATATGCGCAACCTTGGAAGTAAGAGCCTGTGGAACCACTCCCGATAGTCTCAAGTATTCCCCCAGTTCGATCACTTACGACTCTGCCTATTTTAGAACTTAAGGAGTTGCCAGAAAAGATGAAGTATCTTTTCTTGGGACCCGACGAAACTCTTCCTGTAATTATTTCATCAAAGTTGACAGTAGAATAGGAATCGAGTCTGATTGAGGTTTTGACCAAGAATAAAGAAGTAATTGGGTGGAATGTTGCTGATTTGAAAGGAATTGATCCATCAATTTAGAGGCATCAGATTTATTTAGAAGATGAGGCAAAATCGTCAAGAGAGATGGAACGAAGATTGAATCCGAACATGATGGAGGTCGTAAGAAACGAAGTACTGAAGTTACTAGATGCGGTAAACATCTACCCGATCTCTGATAGTAAGTGGGTAAGCCCAACTCAAGTGGCCTCGAAGAAGTCAGGAATCACAGTGGTGCCCAATGAAAAGGGTGAGCTAATTCCTCAACGCACGACTACGGAGTGGTGTGTGTGAATCGACTACAGAAAGCTCAACTCTAACACCAGGAAGGATCATTTTCCATTACCATTCATCGATTAAATCCTAGAAAGACTATTTGGACAGAGCTACTACTGTTTTTTGGATGGATATTCTGGATATAATCAAGTGGCAATTGATTCTGCAGATTAGGAGAAAACCACTTTCACTTGTCCATATGGCACATTCGCGTACTGACAGATGCCGTTTGGTTTATGTAATGTGCCAGCTACATTCCATAGGTGTATGATGTCTATTTTCTCTGATATGGTAGAAATGGTTTTAGAAGTGTTCATGGATGACTTTTGAGTTTTTGGGAAAACCTTTGAAGACTGTTTGAGGCATTTAACACTAGTACTTGAAAGGTGTATATAGACCAATTTAATTCTTATTTGGGAGAAGAGCCATTTTATGGTTCACGAGGGAATAGTACTTGGCCACAATATATCTAAGAAGGGGATTAAGGTCTATAAAGCAAAAGTTGAGCTAATTTCAAAATCACCTCCTCCCACATCTGTAAAGCAAATACGCTCTTTTCTGGGCCATGCCGGGTTTTACAAAAGGTTTATCAAAGATTTTAGCAAAATTGCCCGGCCATTGTGCAATTTACTGGCTTAGGATGTAGTCTTTATCTTTGATGAAGAATGTCTTCGTGCCTTTGAGGAATTGCATGCTAAACTCTCATATACCCTAATTATTTGTCCACCGAACTGGTCTCTACCGTTTGAGCTGATGTGTGATGCTTCAGATTATGCAATTCGAGTTGTGTTGGGGCAGAGAAAAGACAAGTTGTCATATGTGATTTACTTTGCCAGTAGAACTTTGAACGAAGCTCAGATGAACTATATAACTACCGAGAAGGAGTTGCTTGTAGTGGTGTTCGCCTGGGACAAATTCAGGTCATATTTGTTAGGAACCAAGGTGGTCGTGTACTCAGATCATGCCGCCGTAAGGCATTTGCTTACCAAGAAAGACTCCAAGCCCAGATTGATTCGATAGATTCTGTTGCTACAAGAATTTAATTTGGAGATCAAAGATAAGATGGATACGGAGAATGTTGTAGCTGATCATTTGTCAAGAATTGTCATTGAGTCCACAAAGGACGATACTCCTCTCAAGGATGAGTTCGAGTTTTGAAAATCTTGTCTAAGATGTTAGAAGTTGGGATCCATATCTCAACGAGACAAGATGCCACTGTATCCTATTTTGGTGGTAAAGTTGTTTGACCTCTGGGGCATTGACTTCATGGGACCGTTTCCAAAAGCTGGCGATAAGTAGTACATATTAGTGAGAGTTGATTACGTTTCTAAATGGGTAGAGGTTGTTACCATCTTACATGAGAATCACATTGTGGTTGAGGAGTTTGTTAAATCCAATATCTTTTCTAAACTTTGTATGCCATGAGTGTTGATGAGTGACGACAGCAGCCACTTTGACAACCAGTTTCTTCCGGTCTTGTGCAAGAAGTATGGCGTCACTCATAGAATTGGAATGCCATATAACCCATAGACGAGTGGTCAAGTGGAGGTTTTGAACAGGGAGATCAAGAACATTATTGAAAAGACGATGGATCCTAATTTGAAGAATTGGTCGAGAAGGTTAAATGATGCACTATGGGCATATAAAACCGCTTATAAGATACCGATTGGTATGTCACCATACAAATTGGTCTATGCTAACGCGTGTCATCTCCTTATGGAACTCGAGCAGAGAGCATATTGGGCGATCAAAATATTGAATTTTGATATCAAAAGATTGGGTGTTCAGACGAAACTCCAACTCGTAGAGCTTGAGGAGTTGAGGAACAACGCATATGAGAATTCTAGAATATATAAAGCCCGAACCAAAGCATTCCACGACAAACATATAAGACAAAAAAGATTTGAGTGTGGTTGTTCAATTCAAGACTCAAATTGTTTCCTAGTAAGCTCCAATAAAGATGGGACGGGTTGTGGACCTTGATGACCCTGACAAAGGAAAGTGATTTGTTGTGAATGGTCAGTGTTTGAAGCATTATATCGAAGTTGAGTCGACAGAGAGTGTTGTTGAGATAACTGATTTAATAGAATCGGCACCGGAGCCATATGATTTTGATCCTGAGTACTGAGAGGCGGCAATGTCGAGCCTACGATGTTAGATATTTGTACTAAGTGATAAAGAGTAGTTTTTTTTATCTTAGTTTGTAGTTGTAAAATTATAGTTTAATTCGTTTTTGTAAAATTTTAAGATCGAGTCTGAAATAGTCATCATCATTTGGAGGGGTATTTTCATCCACGAAGCACCAAATTTTGACGAATAGAAGTTAATCAAGTCAATAGGTGTGTATAGGGGAGGTTCGAGTGTTCGGAAATCGAGAACAAGGCAAACGATGGCCGAAGCCAAAAATTCAGCCTTGGGACCTATGCCCAAGCGTAGGTCACGGGACTGTAGAAATACAGTCTCGCGGATTTTCATTTCAAAATTTCACTTTTCTCCCTCTCCTTTCCACCAAATTGACTCTCATTCAGTCCTAAAGCCAAAAATCTATATTTATTATCATTCCCAAGCGGCAGATTATCAGATTAGTGAGCGGTGTGTACGGATTCACGTGAAGAACTCGAAAAGTCTCCGGAATCCAATTTTGGGGAATTTTCCGTTTCTCGCGATTCGGTAAGTTTTGATCCATTCTTTTGGTTTCGATTACTTAATCTAACTATTCTAAACTAGTATTGATGAACAAGACTGATCAAAATTGTGTTTTAATCTGTTCTAAAAAAGTTGGGTTTCCGACTTCAGATATGGATTGAATATCGAATTTTTGAGACGAGGTCTTGTTTAAGCACCGTATTAGAATACTTTATATATAGTTTCGAATTTGATTCGATGTCTGTACAATTTTCGCTCATTTTGGTAGCAATCCGAATTCTGTAGGCATGGCTCGCGTAAAAGGAGCAAGGATGGTTCCCGCTATTGTTTAAATGACACCTACCCTACCCTACACCTAAGCGTATGGTACCGCCCAAGCGTAGGGTAGTACATGGGTGGGCCAGAAAATTGAAAATTTTATCCATTTTTGGGATGTTTTGGCCTGGTTTGTACTTATACTTGTGTTAGGATTTGTTTAATTTCTTTTTAGGAATTTGTGTAGAGTTTTTGTAGAATTTTTACAGTAATCCTAATCTGACAAGGAGACCGGATAACAAATAAAAGTTAGATTAGTTATTGTTTCCCCTTTCCTAGCCAGTTAAGGGTTTTAAATTGTTTTTCTCTTCTAATTTTACTACATCCATTTATAAATACATCCATAGGGTAGACACAATTCACAATTCACAATTCTCAAGGAGTGACCATTAGATTGGGTATTCTTCTTCTATTGTTCTTTTATTATTTCTATTTCAATGAGGGTTAGTATGGATAATGCTAATGAAGATTATTCTGTACTAGAGGAATTCATAGAATAGACGGAACCATATGTGGCAATGAAGAACACGAATAAAGAAGCTTCAAGTCAGAAGGGAAGCCGAACCACACCAAAATCATTTTTGCAGTGTCTGTTGCAATTTGAAGAGATATTTTTTCTGGGGAGGATGAATAAAGTATTAGTTATGCCTGGAAGGAAAATCCTTAAAGAACGAGGATTGAAGAGTTTAGAAAAACCAGCGGGTGAAAAGGTATATCTCGGCTTGGTCTGAACATTCTATGAAAAATATGATAACTTCGAGATCGCCAGGATTTGAGGTGATAAAGGCTAAAGTGACTCGGTGGAGTGCTCCTGTTGTGATTGGAAGAAGAAGTATTGTCGATGCATGGAATATACCAATCAGTACTCCGACAAACTTACAAGGAATATGGAAGGAGAATCCTATAGTATGGCCACATAAGGATGAGGAAATGGTTATAGAATTGTGTGCAGTATTAGATCCGAGAGATAAGATGTGTGATTATTGGTGGTTGAAGTTGGATCTGATTTATTTGGATTGTGTTGTTGCGGCTCAACTACGGCCTAATAATCGAACTACTGCAAGAGATCACACGATGCTTAGAACTTTATATGCCCTAACTCATGGGTATGAAGTATGTGTTCCAACGTTGATTGTGGCTGAGATGTCATATGCCCGAGCAATTATGAGTAGAGAATGGGCAGGTGCCAATAAATTTGAATATTATCTTCCATATCCGTTTTTACTATCAAAGATCATTACTGAGCAGTTGGGTGATAGAATGAAAGAATTGGATGAGATACGGTGGACATTTATGAAACTATATCCGGAGGAAGATTTAGAGAAGTTGAAATCGACTGCAGACTGCCGGATATGGTTGAGGAGTGCCGTGTCAACTGATGAAGAAGAAGATGAAGATTAGGGACTAGGATTTAGGTTTAGGATTTTTAGGTTATTTTATTTGTAGGGACAGTAGACCCTTAAGGCCAAATCTTTATTTCTTTTATTTTTATTTTTATTTTTGGATTGTAGGCCCTTAAGGCCAAATAATTTATTTTTATTTTTGTCATAAAAAAAAATTCAATAAAAAAAAGAGAATATTTGATTCCTTGAAAACATGTGTCAAATTCTGAATATTTATGATGAAATTTATTTTCCATTGTTATGATTGGGAATGTGTGCTTTGTTCATGATATCTTCAGGTGATCCAATTCAAGTTTGGGGGAGAGGATTTGTGCTTTGCTTTGGAATCCAAAATTGAACTTCAAGAGTAATTGTATATGTTCTCCTATTTTATTTTTGACCATGAGAACATGGTCTGATTTAAGTTTGGGGGTGAGGGTATAGTATTACAAGGAATAAAGAGTTTCGAGAAAAAAAGGTATAGTATTACAATGAATAAAGATTTTCGAGAAAAAAAGGTATAGTATTACAAGGAATAAAGATTTTCAAGAACAAATAATTTTTTTTGAAGAAATTCTTTGTTTCTACGCATGAATGTTTGGCATTTACAATTTAATTAAGTTTGTGTTGATGATGCATAATTAATATGTGATGTGATGTTCCCTCTCATGAGAGTAATGATTAGATCGAGTTAGTGAAGTGATGTGGTTTACATGGGTGAGTGATTAGTGAAATTGAAATTAAGAAGGACGACTTTGACCTATAAACAAAAGCACACATTCACTATGAGAAATAGGTTGATTTTTTACTCTATAGTTGAAAAATAATTTTGCTGCAATAAAATGGGAGAAGGGGAGTTGTTATGTTTGAAATGGAGAAAATTGAAATTTTTGTAAGAAAATAAAATGCAAAAAACAGTTCTTTGATCTGAGTAATCTGGCTTTGGTATCACCAATATCACTGTTCGCGTTTATAGGGGAGAAGACTGATGAGCATAAATCCCATGAAAGAAGCTCGGGCCCAGTTGGATGGGACTAAAAATACTCACTGGAAAGTCTGGAGACATAGAAAGACAAAATGGGATGAAAAGTGGAAAAATGGAAGGAGTACGTTTTTACTAAAAATGACAAAGTTTGATCAATGAAGTAGGAGAAAAGAAACTGAAATATTGTAGTTGAATGTTCACAAAATCACGGAAGGTTGTCTCGATTTTAAGTAGAAAGCAGCAAAATCATTCACGTAAGTGAGGACCATTCATAACACGAAGCTTGATATAACACGGACCTTCATGAGACTTCACTCGTCCACTAGGGGTAACCTAGGGGTTTAAAAGGCTTGTTACACGTGCTAAGTGTAATCGTTGTCCCTCACGAAAACAAGGGATTAGGTTAGAGTAGATAGGTTAGAAAGAATAAGAATCGACACAAATAGTTTCTCTGAGTTTATTTCTAAGGGACTAGCAATATGTAAGCTTGGGGGTGTGATAGATGCTCAATATTTGTCATTTTCACCCCTATCTTGTGTTTGTTATGACTTTACATTCCGTTACTTGGTATTTTTATCCCGTTTGTGTGTGTAAGCATGTTTCAGGAGCTTAATGAAGAAACAAAGCTAATCTCGGTGAATTAACTGAGTTCGTGTTCGTTTCAATCACACGAAATGAATCAAAAGGTGTGTTAGAGCAAAGAAGAGCTACCAGAGAGAAAAATGGTCATTTCCCAACATCATTATCTCACTGAAAGGGCAAAAATTTCATTTTTAGACATTATTACTTCACCGAAAAACATCGGGAGTCAAAGGTGACCAATCTAGCTTAAATATGAAAAAATGAGTTTTTACAGCAAAAGATGCATAATACCTTATGTCGTCAGAGAGAAAACGAGGCAGATTGGACCTAAGCTACGCTTTGGTTTGGACCTTACGCCCAAGTGTAGGTCTACCTTGTGGCCACGTAACCCCTTTATGTGCTGAAGTTGTTTCGGAGTTGTTTCAGAATTTTCCAGTTTTGTCCCTAGTTTGATATTTTAAGTGATCAGTGATTCCAGACCTCTAGATACAGGCTTATACACATATTTACATAATTTTTTATAGATATTACTCATGTATTATGAAATTACAGAAAAGTGAAACCATTAGGGTTTCCCTCACTTGTCTATAAATATGAAACGGTTAGGTGTAGAGAGGAGGCTAGTTCTCGTTCTGATTTTCACACATGTTCATTCATAGATTTCTCACGTTCAAAGTTCAGACTTACTTCCATTGAAGACCTACAATGCAGACTCTTTTCGCCATCCGGAGAAGAAGATTTTGGATAGTGTTTCTACACCGACAATGCAGACTCTTTTCGCCATGATCAACTAACTCGATATCTAGGGTTTTCTCACAAAACCCTAGCCAAGTAATGTAGTTCAAATTTTATATTCAATTGTAGGAAGGGAAAATTGTGACTATACTATGATGATTGTGTTAGATGAGACACCATTTTTATTCGTGATTCAAGTTTATATATTTGAATTGATTCTTGTCTTAGACTTTTCGAATATATTTATCTTATACAATCACAATTATTCACTATAGGCTGGAACTCGGATGCTTAATCTATGATTTTCTACACAATGGTGGTCATAAAACTCGAAACCCTAGGTTGACACAGGCCATGCCCTGACAAACTGATATAGACATGCTTTAGTTTATTTTCATGCTTTAATTTATGTTAGTAGTTGGCATGCATTAATCAATTTAGTCTTAAGATGGGTTGTCGCGATCCGGTTAAGAGTAATCCCTTTTGGGATCAAACTGTTGGCGCGGTGCGACTTGATTCATAGTTAATGGATCGTCCTCATGCAATTGAAATAGAATTTGGACTATATTATGCGGTTAGTGGTGGAGTGAAGAAACCCTAGTGTTCTCTCTCTCTAAATCACAACCATTATTCATTATTGCTTTTTGTTTTATTTTCATTAGTATTAGATAATTCACGAAGACAAACTCTTTTTGGAAAAATATAATTCAATATTTTTAGACTATTGAAGTGAACAATCGTCATCTCTTTGGGATCGATAATCCCCTACTCAAGCAAAACTGTCTACAATTGATCTGTGCGCTTGCAGAAGGGTAAAACCTAAAGTGTCGTTAAGGTGTCATTTTTAATTACATATTTTACACACACCTGACGCCCATCAATATTGGTGATACCAAAGGCTGGTTACTCAGATCAAAGAACTTATTTTTTCATTTTATTTTCTTAAAACTATTTTTTCAATTTTCTCCATTTGAACCATAACAACTCCCATTCTCCCCTTTTATTGCGGCAAAATTATTTTTCAACTATATAGTCAAAAATCAACATATTTCTCATAGTGAATGTGTGCTTGTGTTTATAGGTCAAAGTCGTCATTCTTAATTTCAATTTCACTAATCACTCACCCATGTAAACCACATCACTTCACTAACTTGATCTAATCATTATTCTTATGAGCGGGAACATCACATCACATATTACTTATGTATCATAAACATAAACTTAATGAGCTCACTATACGAAACACTCATGTGTAAAAAAAAAAGAATTTATTCAAAATTGTCAAAAAAGTTTTTTATCACTATACCCTCACCCCCAAACTTAAATGAGACCATGTCCTCATGGTCAAAAACAAATAATGAGAACAGATACAGTTACCCTTGAAGCATAGTCCTAGATCTATGAAGTGCTCAATTCCCTCCCCAAAACTGGATTTGGATTACCTGTAAAGATTGACAACAAACACATACCAACATCATAGCAAGGGAAAAGAAACTGCAAAAAGAATATCCAGGAATTGATACACACAATTTTCATGGAAAGTTTAAACTTCCTCTTTTTGGATTTTATTGATTTTTTTTTCAAAATAAAAAATCATAAAATAAAATAAGAATAAAAAGAAATAGACGTAGCCTTAAGGGTCTACCGTCCCTACAAATAAAATAACCTAAAAATCCTAGTTCGCCTCTTCTTCTTCATCACTTGACACGACACTTTTCAACTATGTCCAGCAATCTACAGTTTCTTTCAACTTTTTTAAATCTTCGTCCAAATATATTTTCATAATTTTCCACCGTATCTCATCCAATTCCCTCATTCTATCACCCAATTTCTAAGCAATGATCTTTGATAGTAAAAACGTGTATGGAAGATAATATTCAAATTTATCGACACCCGCCCATTCTCTACTCACAATTGCTGAGACAAACGAAATCTCAACCATAATCAATGTTGGAACACATATTTCATACCCATGAGTTAGGGCATACAAAGTTCTAAACATAGTGTGATCTTTTACACTTGTTCGATTATTAGGCCGAAGTTGAGCCGCAACGACACAATCCAAATAAATTAGATCCGACTTCAACCACTAATTATCACACGTCATATATCTTGGATCTGATACTGTACACAATTCCCGAACCATCTCCTTATCCTTATATGACCATACTACATGATGCTCCTTCAATATTCCTTGTAAGTTTGCCAAATTACTGATTGGTATATTCCATGCATCGGCAATATTTCTTCTTCCAATCTCAACAGGACCACTCCACTGAGTCATTTTAGCCTTTTTCACCTCAAATCCTGGCGGTCCCAAAATTATCATATTTTCATAGAATTTTTGGACCAAGCCCGGATACACCTTTTTGCCCGTCAGTTTTTCTAAACTCTTCAATCCTCGTTCTCTAATGATTTTCCTTCCAGGCGCAACTAATAATTGATTCATCCTCTCCGGATGAAATATCTCTTCAAATTATAACCGACACTGCAAAAATGATTTTGGTGCGGTTCGGCTTCCCTTTTAACTCGTAGCTCATTTATTCGTTCTCTTTATGACCAAATACGATTCCGTCCCTTCTATAAATTCCTCCGGGTTAGAATAATCTTCATTAACATTATCCATACTAACCCTCCTCGAAATAGAAAGAATAAAAGAAGAATAGAAGAAGAATACCTAATCTAATGCTCACTCGAGAATTGTGAATTGTGTTTACCTTATGGATGTATTTATTGATGGATGTAGCAGAATTAGAAGAGAAAAATGATTTAAAATCCATAATTGACTAGGAAAGGGGAAGCAATAACTAATCCAATTTCTATTTGCAATCCGTGTCCTTGTGAGATTAAGATTACTCTAAAAATTATACACAAATTCCTAAAAATAACTTAAACAAATCCTAATACAAGTATAAGTACAAACCAATCCAAAACATCCCAAAACGAATAAAGTTTTCAATTTTTCTTGCCCACCCACGTACTACCCTATGCTTGGGCATAGGGTAGGGCTTAAAATATATATATATTTTTATTTTTATTTTTATGACACGTTTTCCAATATATTTTCACGATAAATGATGCACTCCTAAACTTAAACGCACACAAGTTCTCATAGTGCAAAAAATAAAATCACACATACTCAATGTAATAAACATAGTTGGGCACACATATCAGTAAAAGCGGTCAAAAACTGTTATTTTATACAAAAGCAAAAAATATCACAAACAGTTAGAGATGATCGTTAAAGCGGTAACGAAAGATCAAACACTGACTCTCTGCTCTACAATTGATCTATATTGTGTGACATCTAAAACGAGAAATCCTAAAAAGAAAATAAAATAAACAAAACTAAACTACAACTACATAGCATCATCCAGAGGTGGTTATGGTGGTGGAACTCTCACTCTCCTGTGTCGTATCATAATATCTCACCGATCTATCATCTCATGGTGCTCACGTTGCCAGGCATGCCTTTGCTCTGCAAATGAGCGCTCCAAGCCCTTAATACGTCCAATCAACTAGTCGTACTGAGCCTGAGTCATAATAGCACCCCAGTCGGGGCCTGTGGCGCATCACCTCCAAAAGCAGCCTCCTCAGCCTGTGGCACCTCAACCTCATAATCTCATCCGGCATAGTTGGCTCTGTATCATCCTTTTCTGTACTTGGCAGTAAAACTCCTTCGAATCTGCATCGATAAGCATATGTCATTGGACCCTTCTTGATCCATCCCTTGTTCCATGTTCCCTTTCCATACGCAATCAGCGGTGTATACTTATCCTTTGCATCCATCTGTAATCCCTGATCGAACATCAACTTCATTACAAGGCAGGAAAGAACCATCTGAAACTTGGCAGTCCCAACCTTGTTCTCCTGGTTCAAGTGAATATAATGGCAGAACAAAGTCTACCAAAAGGCGTGTCGAATGGAATACCAATGACCAAACTCGTAAGCGTAGTGCAACACCGAAAATGGCGGGTAGCACATGGTCTGACGGCTATGTGGTAACACATTGGACTGGACTATCACATCATAGAGCCAAAACATCGGATGCTAGTCGGAATTCTTGGTCCCATTATGCCTATTATCTACCCACTGCCCCTTGGTCTGCAGTCTAACCATATCATAAACTGGCAGAACTAGGTCTGGTATAAGTGGGAACCGCTCCTCTAGCTCTATAGGGCACTCGTGTGAAACACCCCACACAGCAGCAATACTCTCGGGAGTAATCTCAAACTCCCGCCCCCAACCACTGTCACTAGCCAAGTCCCTTTACTATAATGCCTCATATGAAGCCAGAACTCGCTAATCATGTTAGCGAAAATGTGTGTTGTAGATGGGGCTAGGATCGACAATAATCTTTGCTCCCTCAATACGCCTATGGTGCACTATAGAACTGGATCTATCCGCTCAAGTGGCAAAATAGAAAAAATACATTCCTGTCAGAACCCCTTCTTCAAAGCTCGGGTCATCAGCGTCTCATTGAAGATCGTGGAGTGCTTCCATTTGTAAGAAATGAGGTCACCCTTATCACCATTAACTGTCGGCTCAGGATATGGGACCTTGCGGGGCTCAGCATCCTCCAACTCATCCTCCTACTCTGCTTGTTGTTCTGCCTGTCCATCCTTACTATCACCACTCTCAGTAGTCTGCTCATCAGATGTCTTCGACTCATGTGGCGGTGGTGATGGCTTGGGTACTAGAGACTGTTCTCAAGGTCGTGATGATGCCCTTCGTGTAGCAGGTGGAACTGTCATTCAGTCATATCTCAAATCTAGCTCGATGCCCTCAGTCGGTGCACTCGCCCTCTCAGCCTCCTCCTCGAATCCGGCTGAACATACACCGGTTTCAGCTCCTGGATACTATAGCGTATAGGCCACGTACTCTCTAGGGTCGGTGACCATGATTCATCTCTATGTACTGCCGTCCCCGACGTAGATGCTCCCGCGATAGCCTTCTTTGCTCCTTTTACGCGAGCCATGCCTACAGAATTCGGATTGTTACGAAAATTAGCAAAAATTGTCTGCACACTGAATCAAACTGAAAACTATATCGAAATTATTCTAATACGACGATTAAACAAGAGCTCATCTCAAAAATTCGATATTCAACCCATATCTAAAGCCGAAAACCCAACTTTATGAGAACGGATTAAAACACGATTTTGATTGGTCTCGTTCGTCAATACTAGTTTAGAATATTTAGATTAAGTAATCGAAACCAAAAGAATGGATCAAAACTTACCAAATCGCGAGAAACGGCAAATTCCCCAAAATTGGATTCTGGAGACTTTTCGAGTTCTGTTAATCCGTACACACCGCTCACTAATATGATAATCCGCCACTTGGGAATGATAAGAAATATTGATATTCGGCTTTAGGAACAAACAGGAGTCAATTTGTTGGAGAAGAGAGGGAGAAAAGTGAAATTTTGAAATAAAAAAACGCGCGACTGTATTAATATAGTCCCGTGACCTACACTTGGGCGTATGTCCCAAGGCTAAATTTTTGGCTTTGGCCATTTTTGCCTAATTCTCAATTCTTGAACACTCGAACCTCCCCTATACACACCTATTGAATTGATTGATTTTGATTCATCGAAATTTGGCGCTTCGTGGACGAAAATACCCCTCTGAATAATGACGACTATTTCGGACTCGATCTTAACGTTTTACAAAAACCAAATTTAACTACTATTTTACAACTACAAACTAAGATCAAAAGCTACTTTTTATCACTTAGTACTAATATTTAATGTCGTTGGCTCGATGTTGCCGCCTCTTAATACTCAGGATCAAAATCATCCAGCTCCGGTGCCGGTTCTGTTAAATCAACTGTCTCAGCAACACTCTTTGTCGGTTCAACTTTGATATAATGCTTCAAATGCTGACCATTCACAACAAATCGCTTTCCTTTGTCAGGGTCATCAAGTTCCACCAATCCATGGGGGTAAACCTTAGTAATTCTGTACAGCCCGTCCCATTATGATTGGAGCTTACCGGGAAACAATTTGAGTCTCGAATTGAATAACCACACTTTCTGGCTGACCTCAAAGCTTTTATGTCTGATATATCTGTCGTTGAATGATTTGGTTCGGGCTTTATATATTCTAGAATTCTCATATACGTTGTTCCTCAACTCCTCAAGCTCTGAGAGTTGGAGTTTCCTCTGAGCACCCGATCTTTTGATATCAAAATTGAATCTTCTGATCGCCATATATGCTCTATGCTTGAGTTTCACAGGGAGATGACATGTTTTACCATAGACCAATCTATATGATGACATACGAATCAGTGTCTTATAAGCAGTCATGTATGCCCATAGTGCATCATTTAACCTTCTTGGCCAATTATTCAAGTCAAGATCCACCGTCTTATCAAAAAAATTCTTGATCTCCCTGTTGAAAACCTTCACTTAACCACTCGTCTATGGGTGATATGGCATTCCAATTCTAGGAATGACATCATACTTCTTGCACAAGGCTGGAAGAAACTAGTGGTCGAAGTGGTTGCCGCCGTCACTGATCAACACTTGTGGCATACCAAATCTAGAAAAGATATTGGATTTAACAAACTCCTCAACCACAATGTGATTCGCATGCGACGTGGAAACAACCTCTACCCATTTAGAAATGTAATAAACTCCCACTAATATGTACTGCTTATCGCCGACTTTTGGAAACGGTCCCATGAAGTCAATGCCCTAGACATCAAACAACTGAACCACCAAAATTGGATTCAGTGCCATCATGTCTCATCGAGATATGGATCCCAACTTTTGACATCTCAGACAAGATTTTCAAAACTCGAATGCATACTTGAATATGGTGGGCTAATAAAAACCGCTTTGTAGGACTTTGTGAGTTGTCTTCTGAGCCCCAAAATGCCATCCACACTCTAGCGTATGACAGAATGTAAGTATGCCTTGAACTTCATTTTCTGGAACACATTTACGAATTATCTGCTCCGAGAAATATTTGTACAGTCGCAGATTATCCTAGATATAAAATTTTACTTGGTTGAAGAAATGATCCTTCTCATCGTAAGACCATCCTGTTGGCCTTGAAATTTATTCTCGGACAATAAATCCTATTTTTATATTAATAAAACATTTAAAGCGTGTTTGATACTAATGAATTATCTAGTTCATGTTTTCTGTAAAAGACAAGTGAATGACTCGGAAAACATGCTCGGAAAGAAAGCTTGAATAAAAGCAAAAAGCCAAGAAAGAAATTGAAGCACGGAAATGGAAAATTAAATATTCAACGTAAAAGCAAAAGTCGAAGACTCAAGACTCGGGGTAGATAGGTCGGGGTGTGATCATTGTAACAAGGTAATTTATGCGTCGATAATATCTTATAAGCTCAAGTATAAAATGAGCTAAACTCAAATTAAAGGAAAAATGACTTAAACAAGTATTCTTCAAAGCCATAGTCAACTGGACCATCTCTAGTAGTCGACTAAACCAACCAGAAGTTAACAAGTTTTTCTCCATTTTATTGAGTTGACTAAACCATTCCATCTAGTCGACTAAGGCATGGCATCTAGTTGACTAAGACCTTCTCTAGTCGACTAATAGAGTTCATCTAGTCGACTAAAGACTCCAAGTAGTCGACTAAATGCTCCATATTTTCTGCAGTTTCGAGAGAAACATTTTTCCCTATTTTGAGTAACATGTTTAATGGTCTTCAAACGGCTCTTGTCTTCTCTATTACAATATTCACTCTCAAAACCTTAAAGCCTCCATATATATAGAATCAGATGTGCATTTTGTATTCAAGAGATTGAAAAAGAGAGAAAAAGAAGTCTTCATCTTCATATATATTTTTTTGAAAAAGCCATTCAAGGGCAAAAAACAAAATACTGATCTTCTGCAAAAATCTCTGAAGTTGCAAACTATAGTATTTCTGCTTATTCTCAAAATATTATTTATTGAAATATCCTTTGAGAATACATATCTAGAGCTATTGAAAAATCACCATAAACACTTGAGCTTTTCTTGATTTATCTTCCATAAAAACCTTTGGGTTTTTGAGTGTTTTTGTTCTTGAGTGATACAATTGATTACATACGAATTTGTGATCTCGAACAAGTGAAGTCCAATAATTTTTCAAGAGAGGATTGTTCTCTTGACTTAGAGACAAGCTTGAGAAGCTTGTGTTGTAAAGGTTTGTCATTCCACCTGTGAAGGAAGGGCCATAGTGAAAGGATCGAGAAAAGTCTCAAGAAGGGGTTCTTGAGCCGACGACTAGGAGTTATCGAACCTCGTAAAAATCACGGTGTCAATCTCTCTATCTCTATCTCTTTACTTCATTATTTTACATGCTATAATTTACCTCAAAATCTTGTATGCTATAATTAGACTTGTGATAATTTATTAGATAAATCGAATTAAATTTTTCACTTGACTATTGAAGTAATTGAATAATTGTTATAACTTGTTCTACTTTCTAAAAGAGTTAGAAATATTTTTGAACACCCTATTCACCCCCCCTAGGGTTAATTAGTGACTAACAATTGATATTAGAGCTTAATCTCTATCCATTTTTAGAGTTAACCGTCTTAGAGAACGATCATGGCCTCATATTTAGTCACTCATGTTGAAGGAAAATCTAATAATAGGCCCCCATGGTTTGATGGTTCAAACTATTGATTTTCAAATTTGGCAGACTTTCTTCAAGCTATTGATTATCAAATTTGGCAAGTTATTGTTGATGGACCTTTCACTATAATAAAAGTAGTAGATGGAAAAACTATCCCTAAATTGCCCAACGAATGGGATAATGATGAGCGTAGGCTTATGTCAATTAATACTAAAGCTAAGGTAAATCTAAATTGTGTCTTAAGTCCAAATGAATTTAATCGTGTCTCTACTTGCTCCACGGCCAAAGAAATGTGGGATAAACTTGAAGTAACTTATGAAGGTACTACTCAAGTTAGAGAATCTAAAATTGATATACTTATGCATGAATATGAATTATTTGCCATGAAGGAAAATGAAAATATCAATTCTATGATATCTTGTTTCACTAATATTTTGAATGGACTAAAGCATCTTGGTAGAATTGTTCCTAGATCCGATGCGGCACTCAAAGTCCTTAGAAGCCTTCCGGCAAAATGGATGTAAAAGTAACGGCAATCAAAGAAGCTTTTGTTCTGAACACTATGAGTCTTGATGAGATCTTCGGTTCTCTTCTCAATTGGGAAATCACGTTAAAATCTCATGAAGAAAACACCAAGCCAAGAAAAGGCATAGCTTTGCAAGCCTCTACCAAAAATAAAGCCAATGAGCCGAGTGAAGAAGAAGTGGATAAGGACATTGCATTGTTCACCCAACAATTCAAAAAAATTCTTCAAAGAAAGAAAGCCAACGGTAGTAGATTCATAAAGAAGAATGAGTAAAGGGGCAAGCCTAGCAAGAGGGAGCCTCCAACTTGCTTCAATTATGGAAAGCCGAGGCACTATAGAAATGATTGCTTCAAGCTCAAAAAGGAGAATGAGAAATGGCCAAACAAGATGGCTATGAATGCTACATGGGATGATCATGACTCATGTGATTTGGATGAGGAAGAAAATGGTGAGGAAATGGCAAACCCTTGTCTCATGGCAAATAAAGATGAGGTACATTTAAATTCACATACATTAGATAAAGATAAATTATCATATGATGAATGTCTCTCTTCTTATGAAGAATTACATGATGAATTTGAAAAGTTAGCTAGAAAACATATTCTTCTTAACAAAGCTAACTCTTCATGTAGCTCTATTACTTCCAACTTAGAAGTTTCATGCAATGGCAAAAGCATTGAGCTAGAAAAGAAAAATGATCGGTTGAAAAATACTAGAGATGATCAAATAAATGTCTTATCTAAATTTACAAAAGGAAAAGAGAACCTTAGCATTATGTTGGGAAGACAAAGAGGATCATTTGATAAATGTGGTCTAGGGTATGATGTTTTTGACAAATATGCTCTTATCTTGAAAAAGAGAAAATCATTAAGGCATACATTTACAAGACAATCATCTCATACATCCTCAAATGATCATAAGCATGTTACATGTTATTATTGCAAGAAAATGGGACATAAGACAAAAACATATTTACTTAGAAAGAAGAAAAAGAATAACAAAAATGATTTGGTTTCCAAAAGGAACCATTACATGCTTACATAGAAAGGAGAATGTTATACCAAAAATGATTTGGCTTCCGAAAGGAACCATTGCATCTCTCTCTAACCCTAGTGGACCCAAGATAAATTGGGTACCAATTACTTAAAATTGTTTTGTAGGTATGCTTGAAGTATACCTTAAAGGAAATGGTTTCTTGATAGCGGATGCTCAAGACATATGACGGGAGACAAATCAAAGTTCATTTATCTAAAATCTTATGAAGGAGGAAATGTAAATTTTGGAGACAACTCTAAAGGCAAAATTATAGGGATTGACTCAATTGGTATATCTTCCTCTCTTTTTATAGATAATGTGCTTTTGGTTGATGGTTTGAAGCATAACTTATTTAGCATTATAAAATTGTGTGACAATGGCTATGATGTTATTTTTAGGACCAATGCATGCTTAATTGAGAAAGACGGAAATAATTGTTCAATGCTAAAAGAAACTAAAATTTGTATACTATGTTGTTTTATGAATGTATTCATTGATTGATGAATAATCATTGTTCATGCATCACATTCTTTTGATTAACTTGAAATTGCATGAGAAGAGTGACACATTGATTTAGAGCAAAATTATTTCAAAAGGGTGACTCTTATAAAAATAGTTTTTCATTGTGCTTTCAAATGTTCAAAGAATTTCGAAATGAAAAATAAATGAATCTTCCTATGTACTATAGCTTTACAAATCTTGAAAAAGGGCATATAAGTTATTTTTGCTAATCAAGGGAAGTTATATTGGTTTTCTTGTCAATTCTTGACAATTGAACATGAATGATGTATATGGTTGTTTACTATGATTCATATATGAAATAAAGTTTCATTCTTATTATCCTATCAACTTTGATGAAATAATTACAGGAAGAGTTTCGTCGGGACCCAAGAAAACATACTTCAGCTTTTCTAGCAACTCCTTCAGATCTAGAATAGGCGGAGTCGTAAGTGATGGAACCGGGGGGAGTACTTGAGACTATCGGGAGTAGTTCCACTAGCTCTTGCTTCCAAGGTTGCACGTATATCACAATCTCAATTCTATCCAACTCCTTGTTCTATCATTCCATATACGCATCCCAATCTTTGATTTCTTCATTCAGCACTTCATTTGCCATAAATTCTTCAAGCTCGTCTTTCTCCAGAATTTGAGTTGCAAAATCATGTATAATATCATCTAGCTCGTCGCACTCATTTATCTGGAAATAGTCCATAGACTTAGGTAATTGATGTCTCCCTTTAAACACATTCATCTTGACTTTCATGTTCCCAAAGGTCAGATCCATGGCTCCGATTCGGCAATTAATGCACGCATTTGCCGTGGCCAAAAATGGTCCGCCTAAGATCACTGTGATGTGTTTTTTTGAGTCCAGGACAGGTTCCGTCCCCAGGATTACGAAATCAACCAGAAATTAAAACTTGCCCACTTGAATTATGACGTCTTCCAAAATTCCTTTTGCCTACTTGACAGATTGATCGGCAAACTATAGTACAACCTCTGTGGGACTGAGCTCTCCCAACCCTAGCTGTACCAATTTCCTAGTCACCGATAAGGAAACAAGTTAATACTTGCACCTAGAATAAGAAGGGCTCTACCAATTTCCTGGTCACCGATAACACAAGAAATAATGGGAGCACCGGAATCTTTCCTCTTTGGTGGAGTATTTCTTAACAGCAGTGAATTCACTTTCTCATTCAAAAGTATTTTCTTTGAATTCTTCACTCTGCTTTTTCTCTTCTGCGTACAGAGATCTTTGAAAAATTTAACATAAGGTGGGATTTGGGCAATCATGTCTAAGATTGGCAGATTAATCTTGACTTGTCGGAACGTATCCAACATATCATCTTCTTTCATCTTCCCATACTTAGCCGGTTCTCTAAGACGTTGAGTAAATGGCGGTGCCTCCTTGTAGTTTACCCTGTCTGGCTCCTCAAGCAATGTCTCATCGACACTCTTATCTACTTACAGTTTATCTGTATGAACTTCAGCCACTCTACTCTTAACCTTAGCCGGTCCTTGTTGGACTTTTTCTGGAGGATTCTCCATATTTGTGGACTTATAGGACATGAATGGATGATTTCTATTATTTGGAGAGTATAAGTTGAAGAATTAAACATTATTTCAGTAATTCCATGTTGCATTAACATCATCGGCTATTACATCCTCACACTTATTTTGAGAATAATCTGGTTCAACCTCATAAACTTCTCTTTTAGGGGAATGACTTATTTGGGTAAGAAGTTTTTCAAATCGCTATATCCTCTCCTCTATCAATGCCACTAGATTTTTCATATCATGATTAACCTCAAATGCTTTTTCAGATCGCCTATCCTGACCATCTCTAGACCTCAGATCAGATTCATACTAAAGGGCATTTTCACTAATATTATCAAACATCTCTAAAAGCTCTTTTGCAAGTTTCAAGCTAAATTGACCCTGTGTAAAGGCATCTATCAGATTTTTATGCTTTTCACCTAGACCCATGTAAAACATTCTAGCCACATCTTGATCAGAAAACCTATGGTGGGGACAGTTATTCAAAAACTCATTGTACCTCTCCCACGTATCATGAAATTGCTTTTCTAGCAATTGTCTGAATCGTTTAATTGCATCTTGTACTTCTGAAGTCTTTCCGTTGGGAAATTGTTTTTATAATAATTCTTTCTTAAGTGTTTCCCAGTCAAGTTTTGTTGCTTTGGTCAATTTAATATACCATATTTTTGCTTTATCTTTTAAAGACCATGGGAACAGACGCACTCTTAAATTATTTTTAGTCAAACCATCATACCTAACAGTTGATGCTACATTTAAGAATTCATTGACATGCTGGTACAGATCTTCTATCCTGAGACCAGAGAACTTTGGAAGCATGTTGATTACACTCATCTTGATCTCGAAATGATTTACACCTTTCTCTTCTGGAAATTCAGCATACAATTCATACGCATCTGGTGCGTAGAATCCTTTCAATGAGGTATCTGGTCCTCTTCGCGGATTGACTCTCTCGTAACCCATCTCGACTTCTTCTATCTGACGACGCTCTTCAATAGATTTTTGTAAATGCCTTAGAGTTTTTTCGATCTCCAGGTTGTATACAACTAACACATAATTTGAATTTAAACGCGTCGATCTATCGGACATACACTAAATTTTTTTTTTAAAATAAAGAAAATTAACTGAACTACTTCTAAATTTATCTAAACTATTAACAAAAAGTATAGCTAAAAATTAAATGCAAAAACCAAGCAAAATTAAAACTCACAAAGGGTCCTGATGCAACTTCAACACCTTTGTCTTTTCTTTTAACGCTCTTCAATTGTACCTAAAAATTACACAAACAAATTCCACTTTAGCTTTAGCCAACAATAACGCAATGAAAATAAACTACTAAAGCTATTGAACAATGTTAAGTCCCCGGCAACGGTGCCAAAAACTTGGTGAGCGTCAGGTGTGTGCAAAATATGTAGTTAAAAATGATACCTTAACGACACTTTAGGTTTTACCCTTCTACAAGGGCACAAATCAATTGTAGACAATTTTACTTGAGTAGGGGAATATCGTTCCCACAGAGATGAGGATTGTTCACTTTAATAGTCTAAAAACACTGAATTATATTTTTCCAAAAAGCGTTTGGTTTTATGAATTATCTAATACTAATGAAAATAAAACAGAAAGCAATAATGAATAATGGTTGTGATTTAGAGAGAGAGAGAGAACACTAGGGTTTCCTCACTCCACCACTAACCGCATAATATAGTCCAAATTCTATTTCAATTGCATGAGGGCGATCCATTGACTTTGAATTAGGTCGCGCTACACTAATAGTTTGACCACAAAAAGGATTACTTTCAACTGGATCACGACAACCCATCTCAAGTCTAAAGTGATTAGTGCATGCCAACTACTAACAGAAATTAAATGCAGAAAAATAAATTAAAGCATGAAAATAAACTAAAGCATGTTTATATCAATTTGTCAGGGCATGGCCTGTGTCAACCTAGGGTTTCGAGTTTTATGACCATCATTGTGTAGAAAATCACAGATTAAGTATCCGAGTTCCAGTCCATAGTAAATAATTGTTGAGAAGTCTAAGACAAAAATCAATTCAAATATATAAACTTGTATCACGAATAAAAACGGTCTCCCATCTAACACAAGCATCACAGTATAGTCACAGTTTCCCCTCTCTACAATTGAATATAAAATTAGAACTACATTACTTGGCTAGGGTTTTGCGAGAAAACCCTAGATACTGAGTTAGTTGATCATGGCAAAGAGAGTCTGTATTGTCGGTGTAAAAACGCTCTCCATAATCTTCTTCTCTAGATCTCTAGGTCTTCAATGGTGGTTCTCTTCAATGGAAGCAAGTTTGAACATTGACATGAGAACTCTATGAATGAACGTGCATGAAAATCAGAACCAAAACTCTAACTCTAAACCTAACCCTCTCATATTTATAGACAAGTGAGGGAAACCCTAATGGTTTCTCTTTTCTGTAATTTCATAATACATGAATAATGTCTATAAAATCTTATGTAAATATGTGTATAAGCCTGTATGTAGAGGTCTGGAATCACCGATCACTTAAAATATCGAAGTAGGGACAAAACTAGAAAATTCCAAAACAACTCCGAAACAACTTCTGCACGTAACAGGTTCACGTGGCCACAAGGTGGGACCTACGCTTGGGCGTAGGTCTAGAGCGTAGGGTCCCTATTTGGCTCATAAACCAAAGCGTAGCTCAGGTCCAGTCTGCCTCTTTTTCCCTCTAACGATGTAGGGTATGATGCATTTTTTGCTGTAAAAACTCATTTTTTCATATTTAAGCTAGACTGGTCGCCTTTGACTCCCGATGCTTTTGGGTGAAGTAATAATGTCTACAAATGACATTTTTTCCCTTCCTTGAGATAACGATGTCGGGAAATGACCATTGTGCCCTCCGATAGCTCTTATTTTCTTTGGCACACCTATTGATTCCTTTCTCGAGATAGAAACGAACACGAACTCAATTAATTCACCGAGATTAGCTTTGTTTATTCATGAAGCTCCTGAAACATGCTTACATACACAAACGGGATAAAAATACCAAGTAACAGAATGTAAAGACATAACAAATGCAAGATATGGGCGAAAAATGACAAATATTGAGCACCTATCACTTAACTACTAGCTCAAACATCTTAAATCTTCTGATATTTGACTAATCACCAAATTTTAATCTCCCACAATGTGCCCACTTCATACTACCATTTCCAATAAAATCTCAAGGTCGATAATTAGGGCCTCGTATTCTGTTTGGTTATTGGAGCACTTGAAATATGGGAATAATGAAAACAAAAGTCCTTCTTCCATTAGAAGACAAAATCATAATGCCAGCCCCTGATCCATCAGAAGTACTTGATCCATCAAACATCAATGTCCAAGGAACTATATTTATCATGGCCGCATCAAACACTTGTGGTTTTATATCAACTAATGGGTGGGCAGCCAAAAATTCAGCCAAAGTTCTTCTTTTCACATATTTTTGTGGAACATATGTTAAATTAAATTTCATCAAGGCCAAAGTTCATTTCCCAATTCTACCAGTAATTAAAGGCCTCGACAGCATATACTTAATCACATCGGTTTGACAAATGAGATAAACTTCAACATGGAGCATATAAAATCTTAATTTTATGGCAAAATAGTATAAAGTCATACATAATTTTTCTATGGAAGAATATCTACATTCCACTTGAGATAAAAATGTACTTAAATAATAAACAACATGCTCTCTTCCAGCCTCATTATTTTGATCCAACATACTACCAATAGATTCATGAGTGGCGATATATTA
The DNA here is from genome assembly GCA_963922005.1 of Cornus suecica. Classification (NCBI taxonomy): domain Eukaryota; kingdom Viridiplantae; phylum Streptophyta; class Magnoliopsida; order Cornales; family Cornaceae; genus Cornus; species Cornus suecica. Next base: position 24,530,392 of record OY998243.1, read on the forward strand.
AGCTTTAATGGATATTTATTCCTAGGAGGCATGATCACTGGTGGCTTTGAAAAATATTCCTCTATTTTATCAAAGGCTTTCTAATGTTGATCTTCCCATACAAAATCTTCTCATGTTTTGAGTTTTAAAAGAGCAGAGAATTTATGGAGCTTACCTATACAATTTGTAATGAACCTCCGTAGGAAACTTACTTGCCCAATAAATTACCTCAATCCTTCCTGTTATTAGGAGGTTGTGCTTCCATGATTGTTTTAGCCTTGTTCTTGTCAACTTTTATGTCTTTTTAGTTTATTAGGAATCCCAAGAAATTCCAGCCGAAACCCAAAAGCACACTTTCGAGGGTTCATCTTCAAGTTATGACTCCGCATTCTTGATAATGCCAATCTTAAATCTCTCAAGTGCTTGTTTCATGTGGAAGATTTCACCACAACATCATCAATAGAAACTTTCATGAATTTACCAATCATATCGTGGAAGATGGCATTCATGGTTCTTTGATAAGTTGTTCTAGCATTCTTCAATCCATATGGCATGACCACCCATTAAAAAAATCTAATAGACCCTGTACATCTAAAAATAGTCTTTAGGATATCTTCCTCAGCTATATAAATTTGATTATAGCCTGACTGTCCATCCATGAAAGAGAAGATTTCATGTTTTAAGGCTGCATCTACTAGTTGATATGCCACTGGAATTAGATATTCATCATTTGGAATGGCAGAATTCAAATTTCTACAATCAACACAAACCCTTATATTCTCATTCTTCTTAAAAACTGGAACCACGTTGGAAATCCACTCCACATATCTTGCTGTCCCAATAAATCCAGCTTTGGTGAGTCTTTCAATTTCTTCATTCACCTTCAAAATCACTTCTTAAGACATTCTCGTAGATGGTTGCTTGTATGGGCGAAACTCTTCCTTGATAGGTAACCTATGTTTCACCAAATCTTTGAAAAGCCCTAACATCTCCTTACAACTCCAGGAAAAACAATCCTTAAACTTTTTAAGTAAAGAGATCACACTGCCTGCAAGTTTGGTTCTAACAAATCAATTACATAAGGTTGGTCGAGGGTCTTCTTCCGTGCCCAGATTAACTTCCAATAGAGGATTTTCTCTTGGACAAATCACTAAATCTTCCAACTGTATTGCATCTAACTTCACTTGGGTATAATTTTGAACTTTGGCCAAATCGGCCGAAAATTCAACTTCTTCCCGACTCTCCAAGAAAATCCTATTCTCTAGCAAATAGGACTTCAGTTGAATGCAAGCAACCGCTAAGGCCTGCCCCGTTAAATTTTGCTCCTCTTCCTCATTCAATTATTCAATAATCATGATACATTGATTCAGCAGATAAGGTCTGAAGTTCTTCCTTCGGCCTGGTTATTTCATTGAGTAATTCTTCTGATTCTCTTCCTATAAAGCTCCTTCTCATGGTGGCAGACATTGGGTTCCCTGACTTGTCTACCTCAGTAAACCTAATGGGAACTTAATATTTCTCATACAACATAGCTTCGGCCGAACATATTTTAGCCACAAAGGGTGTATTATTAGCTTCCACAATTTTAACATCATCCCCATCCCAGAAGATCAACATTTGATGAAGTGATGAATGTGTACACATATTTTGATGAATCCAATCTCTTCTAAAAAGGAGATTGTAGGCGGAAGATGGGTCGATGATGAAAAAGGCCACATATGTTATCCTTCCTCCAATAGTTACTTCCAATGGTAGAATACCTTTTGTACTAACTTTGCCCCCACCTATACCACTAATGGATGTTTTGCTTGGGATGACATCTGACATGGACTTATCTAAGGCTTTCAGTGTTTTAGTGGGAATTATATTGAGTACAAATCTATTATTTACCAATACTCTATTCACAGGACAACCCTCTATCCACACTTTTACATACATAGGTCTCAATTGTTAGGTCATGACTAAAGGAGGTTTCTTGAACAATACCTTATCAGAATTAAAATCATTATTCGAAGAAGCTATACCTTTACTAGAAGATACACTTCCTCCTTTGATTTTTAGACTTGGAGCATCAACTTCCACCAATGCACCCTCAAAAGTCCCCATTGTTTTCTCTTCTGCCTGACTCTCAAGAGCCTTGAAAATAACTGGCAGCATAAAGGGCATGTTGCAGGCAGCCTCCGTTGGAAGAGTACCAAACTGGATCTTCCTCCTTGGTGCATGCCTAGGATTCACATCTTCCAAGTCACTCTCTTCTATACTTACCACATCTTTCTGTTTCACAGGGGTTGATTCACTTTGCCCATTCCTCATACCAGCTTCCTGATGTCCATCGGGGTGTGCTCAAAATGTGTTAAAAATGGCCTCTTATGACGGCTTAGGTTTTAGCTATCGCAAGTGAACAAATCATACTGTAGTATAGTTCAGCTTGTGAAAGGTTATCGATCCCACAGAGACTAAGTTATATTCTGAATTCCTGTAAAATAATACAGTTCAATTTCTATAAAAATATTATTTGTCGATTTTGATTTCTGAACTAATTAACTAATAAAACAAATAAAGATAGATTAAGACAAGAGAGAGAAAACTAGGGTTTTCATCGCTCCATCACTAATCGCATAATATAGTTCTATCAATGTAATAATTGCAAGAGGGAGATCCATAAACTGTAAATCAGGTCATACTGTAAATAGCTAAATACAACCCCAAAAAGGATTACCATCAATAGAATTTGCGAAAACTCATCTCATAACTAACCTATATAGTACATGTTAATTAAATTACTCTAATCTACTCCTAATGTATGAAAATAAAGTAAAACATGTGTATATTAAATCACCAAGGCATGGCCTGTGTCAACCTAGGGTTTCAAGTTTTATTACCACCATTATGTAGAAAATCATAAGTTAAGCATCCGAGTTCCAACCCATCGTAAATAACCATGATTGTGTAAGATAAATATATTCATTCAGTCTAAGACAAGAATCAGATTAAATATATAAACTTGTATCAAGAATAAAAATAATCTTCATCTAATACAATCATCACAGTATAGTCACAGTTTCTTCTCTCTACAATTGAATATAAAATCAAAACTACATTACTTGGCTAGGGCTTTGCTAGAAAACCCTAAATACCGAATTAGTTTCTCATGGTAGAAGGTGATTGCATCGTTGATCTAGAAACGCCCTCCATGGTCTTCTTCTCCGGATATCTAGTTCTTAAATGGCTCCTTCCTTTGAATGATATGAATCTGAAAATTGGGTAGAAAGAAGTCCTAAAATTATATGGAAAGAAGTCCCCAAAATTATGTAGAGAGAAGTCTCTTAGATCTATAGCAAAGCTTGGTATTTATAGACAAAGTCAAGAAAAATCCTAACATGTGGAATAGGATTACCCTTTTTCATAATTTTACACCCATCAAAGAAAAACCCTAATATCTGATGTATAATATGTGTATATTAGATATATATAGGTGTTGGGGTCGAACTTAATGTTATCCGGGTCAAAACGGATCATTCCGGGTCAAAATAGGATTTTCCTACATGACACCTCTCACTCTTTTGATCATATCTTAAACTACACATATTGGATAGAGGCGTGAAATAGCTTGTTGTAAATATGACTTCAAGCTCTTGATGATAGGTTCAAGAATCACCTCATTTGGATCTATTTTGACCGAAATATGAGCTCTCAAAGTTGGTATAAATTTTATGCTTAAAACACTGTTCACTACGTTTTAAGCGTAGGTTTAAGCATAAAAATGTGTTTTCTGACCACTTTTCACTTCTGAAAGCGTAAGCTAAAGCGTAGATTTTTCATGAAAATCACTTTTCTCCACAATTGTGCCAAAATGACCGTTTTGATTCCATGAGACTTTTTTCTTTAGGTAATGGCTTCGAAAAATGCCATTTTTACCCTCCGGGAGCTATTTTGTCTTGAAAACACCTCTTTGACTCTCCTATTAAATAGAAACGAACATGAACTTGGTTAATTCATCAAACTTAGCTCTATTTCTTCATTAAGCTCCTGAAACATGCTTGAACACACAAACGATAGAAAAATACCAAATAATGGAATGAAATGACATAACTAATGCAAGATAGGGGCTTAAAATGGACATTTTTTAGCACCCATCACTTCCCCACTTTGACTACTTCCAGTAGACATCTTCTGCCACTTAGCTCTCTTCCTCTGAAGTCTTCTTTTCTTAGATCTTGAAATCACCTCTAGTACATGCCTCTCTTCCTTTGGGAACTTTCAATGACTTAGCCTCTACAAGACATTAGGAGGAACTAGATAAGGCTTAACCATTCTCACTCTGTGGGAAGTCTCTCCCTTTTAGACCCATTCTTAATATTATAAAGGTGGCTTTCTATGGAGGATATACCTTCTCTGCAATTCAGGTGTACTTCTTCCTAGCTGCTGCTCTCTAGGACGTATTACTATGACTCCCCTCGGCCAAAAATAATTGAAACTAGGTTGAGGGTCTCTTATTCCAAGTTGGAAAGTTATCCTCTGATGTACGCTCGTCTTGGAAGATTGATAGTGATGCAAGAGTTCCATTAGCTTCTTACCTTTATCCTTAGACTCTTTGCAATTTGGACAGCAAACATGCTTGATAAGTGCAATATGGGCTTCCCTTAGCGTTGTTTCCAATCTTTCCACCATCTCCTCCGGCCTTACCTTCTTCCCCATATGATCATCTCCATCTGCCAAAGTGATCACATTCCTGCTGACTATGGCTGGAAAAGAGTTATCATCCACACCCATCACTTCCTTCTTTTTCTCTGGAAACTTCAACTTTCCCTCATCATTAGCTTTCGGCAATGTATTCCTGAATACCACACAATTATTGGTAGTGTGGTTTTAAGAATTATGATACTTACAAAATTCCTTCCATTTCATCTTATTGGCTGATGGAATGGTGTTCCTTTTTGAAAGTATAATCAACCTAGCTGCCATAAGATGGTAAAAGATCTGCTCTGTCTTAGTTGAATCAAAATTATAGGTCTTCATCCCAAACTCAACTCCACCCTTCTTGGTTGTGTTGGAAGATGCCTGAGAGCTATTATTGGAAGGTTTTGGCTTGGAGAAAGCCTCACATATATAAGGCTTTTTAATACTAATCTCTGCAAAATTTGTTTCCAACCTTTCTTCTGCATCAACTGCAAAAACATTAAAGTTTGGATCTATATAATAAGTTCCTTTGGAAGCATTTTTCCTATCCCTTTCTTCCTTCAAGATAACTTCATATCCAGTTGTACGATCGGCCAACTCAAAGAGATCTCCAAACTCCATACCTTTAAACCTCGTTTGGAGTTCAAACTCTAGACCATTAAGGGCAAGTCTGACACATCCAGACTCTGGAAGATCCACTCTGTACTTTAATCTCGATCTTTTGAATTTGGAAACAAATTCTTCCACTAATTCACTTGACAACTATGAAATCCTGGATAAATCTGCCATTGTTGCCACTAATTCAGTAGAACTGAGTGTGGAACTGTGTGTGGAAGATCTCTTCCATCTGTTGCCAATTCTGAAAAGAATTTGCTGAAAGATGTATTTATCAAGTAAAAGTTGGTCCAGTTAAAGAATTTGGAAGGAGTCTCAACTTCAACCAAGGATTTACTCTTGCTTCACCACACTTAATAATATATCTACCAACATGCTCAATAATAGATTGGTTCCCCTCTCCTCAAAGTCTGGATTTTTATATCCTCTGGGAAACTAAATTTCATCAACTACCTTAGGGTAAGGCTCCCTGTAAGAAGGCCTACTGAGTCTTTTTCTAATAAGGCCATTCTCCTGATTGGTACAATCTGCCAACTAACCGATGTCCAAGATTATTGGTTCAGCCGGTTGGTTTGCTGGAAGAGGCTTATGGTTAATATTTTGCCTCCAAGGCGCTGCTGGATGAGGCGCTTCAAGAAGAAACAAAGAGTTTAGCCGCCAATAGTGATTATTGAAGAAATTATAATGAAAAGACTTGTGTTTTGTGCTGCTGGAGAGGGGGATCATTTGTTCAAGTATTTTATTTATATCAACATTCTACTCCTAGTACAACTGTACTTCAATTGCCTCTCATGTTTTTGCCATGTGTCCCTATTATTTCCTTGATTCCTTTCACGTGTCTCTAGTGTTTGTAACTTTTTCCACCCCTTTTACAACTGTCGTGCCACGTTTTTACATTGTGACTTCCATCTCTTCATGGGATTGACTAACGAAACCTCCTTAAATGAATCTAGCCCTGATCATGGTCAGGTTCTTTCCTTCCATTTGAAATTCAATTTCCTATATTTTAGGCCACATCCCTTAACTATAGGAAATTACCTTCCTTTGGAATTCTTTCACAATCAATACTCTATCATTTTCTTGCAATCAAGCAATAATTTCCCTCTTTCGAGTTGTTAGCACCAAATTGGGAATTCTCTCGCCTCTTTCCAATGCCACGTGTCTCACTAACGTATTGCCACTTGGCCTGTAATATTTGGGTACCAACAATAATACGAACATATTTTTGAATAATATGGGTTAAAAGAACAACATGGGGTTATACGCACTATATGCATACCATAGGGGGTTAAAAGCACACGACCCTTGAATGAAACCCATTTTATACTCTTCCTTTCCACCATGCAGCCCTAAACATAGATTCTCTCATTCACCTTTCTTCCAAATATAGGATTTTGTGAGATTTGAGAACCAATTGTAAGTTGAGGATGGAATCTTCAAGCACAAGTTTTGCCAAACATTACATATAATTTTTAAAGATTCCTAAATTAATAGAAACAAATAATTTGAATTCCATATATTTAACATATTATAGGAGTCTATAATCTAAACCAAAACTTCATGTACAATATTCAACATATTATAGTGTTGGTTCCTCATCTAGTGAGAGTGAACAAGTGCATAGCATCACAAACAAAAGTTTTTACAGCTGATATGAGCTTATTGAGGAAACAATAACGTAGACCATTGTGTCCTTCCTCTATTCTCACGCTTGAATCAAATTCCTCTTTTAACTCAAACCATTAATATCACACCTAAACTGATTGATCACACAAGTGCACCAATTTATTATAAACACCTTAACAAGCACAACGACCGCCTCACACCAATTCATTATACGCCATCAAATTAATTAGCGCACCAGATCCTCTACTCTCACACTTGAATTCAAATCCCTAATGTCTCTTCTCATGCACGGTAGCCCCCACCGCCACCTCCACCATGACGACCGCCTTAATCAAAGTCGTCATCAACCTCCTCATCTTCCTCGGCAACGTCATGAGATCTCTGTCATTGTAGGACGCTATATATAATATATATATATGCATACGTATATGTGTGTATAGGTATGTATGTACATTGAGGATGAATTAGTATTTCAACATCTGTAAAAAAAGGGGGGGGGGGGGGGAGGGTTGTATTGTTAAATAATAAAGGATATATAGCAGTGACATTTCACCTTACTCCGTTAAAAAATTATAGGGTAATTTGCACTAACACCCCCTCAGGTTTTGATCAAATCCACTTAGCGGTTGACTTTCGATTTTTTTGCACTAACACCCCCTCAGCATTGATTCCTTTTCCAATGACACCCCCTGGGGCAAAAGAATGACCAAAATACCCTTGATTAAATTCGAAAATATTATATCAAATGTGAAATGACCTTTATGCCCCAACCCCAAATATATACAATTACGAAAAACATATATATAAATTCAAAAAAATATATAAAATTCGAAAATAAATATTTAAATTTTGATAAAAAATATAAAATTAGAAAGAAAAAAAAAATTCAAAAAACATATATAAATTTCAAAAAATATATATAAAATTAAAAATATATATATATAATTTGAAATATATATAATTCGAAAATATATATAAATTTTAAAAAATATTTTAATTCGAATATATATATATTTCAAAAATATATATAAAATTCAAAAAATATATATTTTCAAAAACAAAATTCAAAAAATTATATAATTTTAAAAAACATATATAAATTTCGAAAAACATATATAAATCTCAAAATATATATATAAAATTCAAAAAAAGATAAAAAAATTGAAATATATATATAATTCAAAATATATATATATTCAAAAACAAAATTCAAAAAATTATATAATTTCGAAAAACATATATAAATTTCAAAAAATATATATAAAATTCAAAACAATATATAAAATTTGAAATATATATATAATTCGAAAATATATATATATATAAAATTCGAATATAAATATCAATTTTGAAATATATATAAATTCGAAAATATATATATATATCAAAAAATATATATTTTGAAAAACAAAATTCAAAAAATTATATAATTTTAGAAAAATATATATATTGATAAAATGACATATATTTTCTAATGAAGTGAATCAAACTACTTACCACCAACATCAATTAGTGGTCTTCTTTTATATATATTTTTCCAAAATATATATTTTTTTTCTGAAATTTATATGATGTTTTTAAAATTTATATAATTTATCCGAATTTTATAAAAATAATTCAAAATTTATATATATTTGTTTCAAAATTTATATATATATTTCGAATTTTATATATTGTTTTTGAATTTTTTTTTAATTTTAAATATATTTCAAATTTATATATATAAAATGGGTAATCTTAAAAAATTCGTGGACAATTCATCTATGACAAACCGAGTTGTTGGGTAAAAATTCAAAAATTATATATATTTTGGAAAAAATTGGAAATTTTTTGGACAATTCGTGGACAATTTTTGAAAAAATATATATATTTTGGAAAAATATATATAAAAAGAGGCCACTAATTGATGTTGGTGGTAAGTAGTTTGATTCACTTCATTAGAAAGATATTACATTTTACCAATATATATATATTTTTCTAAAATCATATAATTTTTTGAATTTTGTTTTTGAAAATATATATATTTTGAATTATATATATATTTTTTGAAATATATATATTTTCGAATTTATATATTTTTCAAATTTTATATATATATTCGAATTATATATATATATATTTTCGGATTATATATATTTCAAATTTTTTATATTTTTTTGAATTTTATATATAATTTTTGAAATTTATATATGTTTTTCGAAATTATATAATTTTTTGAATTTTATTTTTGAAAATATATATTTTTTGAAATTTATATATTTTTTTGAAATATATATATATTCGAATTAAAATATTTTTCAAAATTTATATATTTTTTCGAATTATATATATATTTCAAATTTTATATATATATTTTTAATTTTATATATATATTTTGAAATTTATATATGTTTTTCGAAATATATATATATTGTTTCTAATTTTATATATATTTTTTCAAAATTTAAATATTTGTTTTCGAATTTTATATTTTTTTTTGAATTTATATATATGTTTTTCGAAATTGTATATATTTGGGGTTGGGACATAAAGGTCATTTCACATTTGATATAATATTTTCGAATTTAATCAAGGGTATTTTGTTCATTTTATTGGGTCAGGGGGTGTCATTGCAAAAGGAACCAATGCTGAGGGGGTGTTAGTGCAAAAAAATCGAAAGTCAACCGCTAAGTAGGTTTGACCGAAACCTGAGGGGGTGTTAGTGCAAATTACCCAAAATTATAGGGCCATTACTTAGAGGGGGACTACGTTAGAATATGGGAATACCTCAGGGGATCTAGTTGGGATATGGGCAAATCTAAGGGGATCTAGGTGGTATATATTTACCTAAAAATATTATGAAAAATCTTTGTCTGCACTTACATGTGTCTTTAGCCGTATAACTACGTATATGTGTTTTGAATTTTGTGATCAAAGATAAAATCCATGAAAAGGAGACAATTGTTAATTGTGATTGTGGGAGACAATGAATACAGAAGGAGATAATGTTAACTCAAGAGAGTAATTGTGGGAGACAATAAATACAGAAGGAGCTCAATGTTGAGAAATTTGAATGAAAATGAGTCATGCACACACATGAGGAGATAATGTTAACTGGGTTCTCCCATAATAAAAATTTTCACCCATAATTAAGGTTATGTCCAAGAGCTACATGGTTTTCTCTATATAAGAAAACGATGAAAATTATGAAAAGTTCGTAATGAATATATAGCGATAGTATTAGAGTCACACTTTCCATCTGTTAATTTATTTAAATTATCATTTTTGTCCTTTTTTCTTTAGAGCATCTCCATTAGGCTATCAAGTTATAGTTCTCCACTTTTAAAAAGTATGAAGTTATACATCATTAAACCAACAACCCTTATCAGTTAATCATTCGTTGATCTACATTATACAAAATTGTAAAATGTTAGCAATAGGATCAAGCAAATGTCGCACAACACAAGAGTAACTTTCGTTCATAAGAGGCACCAAAGATTGACCTAATTTATCGGACCAAATAGCACAATGGTATTTCCTTTCCTCCCAATTTGGGAGGTGTGAGATTCGAGTCTTTTAGGAGACAATGTGCATATAAGCAAAGCTTACCTTTAAACAGAAAAAATAAATAAATGATTGACCTAATTTGTTGTGCGCCTAAGATTATCTTTATAACATTTAATAGGTGCTTTAATTCATATTGAATTGATTCCGTCACATGAATTCGTCTCAACTCCATTTTTAAAAAGTTCATCTTGTGTTGTTCTCAATCTATCGCTTCTCATTTTTTTACAACCGGATATGAACATATCTATGAGGGAAACGGATCCTCTGCGCTGTTTTATCCTCTGCGCTGCCGTTCGCTGCCATATGGCGCTTTGTATGGTTGCCATGTGTCTAACCAAATTTTAAATCAAAAGCATATTTTACTTTTATATATAATGCTCATTATACCCTTAAACCCTAAACACACACCCAGCCGTCACTTTCACTTCCCTCAGTTCTCACTTTTCAAAGAAATTTTTTATCATTTATGGGACGATTAAAAAACACACATTAATATCTGTGTATATAGATATGCTCACACAGCTACATTAAAGCAACATAACAGAATGTATAAATATAACCAATATTCTTTTGTTTTAAATTCGTGTACAATAAAAGTGAGTCTCAAATTCAATATTGTCATAATCAAATAAATATAACGAATCAGAATTCTGTGAATCAGAGTTCATAACAAGAAAAGCATACATAAAACTCAAAATTTTCCCCCACAATCATGTTCTTCATATTCACCTCCTTAGTCTTGTTCAAAGGAACACCATATAGTTTCAAAGTAACCAATTTAAAACCTACAACAATGTCACCACAAAATCAAAATCAAAATCAAAATTTCATGTTAACTAATATATATACACACTCTACTACTAAAATTTAACGGAATGTATCGTATATGCACCTGATATTGGATCAAAATAACCATCAATCATATAATGTTGCCGGAAGGAAAATATCCGTCTGGATTATTGGATGTCATTCCACTAAAATTCAAATCGATAGGCTACAAAAAATAAAAAATAAATAACTTAGACAAATAAACAATTATATTATTCATATTAATAACAAACTTACCCTTCTATCACCAATTTCATAAGGTCTCACATATTCATTGTCTGCCATGACCTTAGTTGCATTGTTTACCTACTCAAGATCACAGTATAACATATAATATTATTATTTTTCATAAAAGTGTAACAAATTTATTTGACAAAAAAAAAAATGTTTGTTACCTGAGTAACAAATGGATTGCTAGAAGCTTGTGAAACTGAATGAAATTGTGAATATTGATTACCCATCCAAGCATAATTATTTGGTGTCTCACAATTCTGAAATATATATCTAGTTAATATATTTTTATGTCAAAAACATAAAATGAATTTATTAATATAACAATACTTACCCTAAATGCATGGTACGCGGATGACGACGTTGATCCACTTCCTATATTCAATCCCGGTGGGATATAAGGAGTCTCCACACTCTAAAATATAATTTATTAACAAAATTAATAGAATACTAAATTCAATTGGTTCATATATGTATTTAAAAATTTTGTAACAACTAATCAATAAAAATACCTGACGTGATCGACTTGAAGTTTTTTTATTCTTTTGTAGAGTCTTTTCAACCCATGATTTGAATCTTCTTCGTCCTCCTTTAGATACTTCCTTTTTCTTGATACCCTTAGGAATTACAGCATCCGATATAGTGAATCCATCTCCATCTTCTCTGCCAACAATGAAATGGGATCTTGGGCCCCCACCTTGACACTTTTCACCACTAAATTTTAGTTTTCGCATTTTATCAATAGCCTCTTTCATCTCGTTTGCATTCTTAACTGCCATATTGTATGTTTCATCCATTTCTGCTGCCGCGGTTGACATAGAAGTGTAAAGGTAACACAAGTTTCTAAACCTAGTTGTTACTTCTAAATTAGCATCGGCTTCTATGTCTTGTCCAAGATAATTTTGCACCAAACCATCTCTTGCATTTTTTGTCCACCTTTTTAAAATGTAAGCAGAGGGGAGTTCAACAACATTCATCACCTCTCTAAGTATCTTTATTACATGACAACACAAAACACCCATCATCTCAAATTTTCCACAACTACATGATAGAAAACCATTTGAGCTCATTTTAACTTGTCTCTCCTTAGATTGACCAAATATCAAAACGGTGTAAACACTACATCCACCTACCTCATCACACCCCTTCACTTCAGGATTCAAAGACTTTTCAAATTCTTGTTGAAACTTATTAAAAATATTTGTGGTAAAAATTTTTGCTGCATGCTTTAACATCCTTGCATCCATTTTTATTATTGGAAGCTTATGACATAGTTCATACTCAGCTTGTAGCTCCTTGTAGCGTTTGTCTTTGAGTAGCCGTTCAAAATGCTTGAAAAATGTGGGTAAATTATGGTCTGAGCTTATGTAGCGTTTTAAATAAGCATTAAAACTTTCACCAAGTTGTGTACTTCTCATGCCTCCAGACCATGCCGCTTTTACGAATGCCTTTGCCCATTTCCTTCTCAAATCAAATATGCTACGCAACCAAACATTATCTTCAACTTCATATTCGGTTAGTATAGTTCTCCAAGCATAAGTGAACTCATCCTCATCCTCATAGTAGTCCATAAATTTTCCCAAAAGTGAAGTGATCCCAATTGAACCCCTAAATACACCGCTTAAATGTTTCATAGCATTTTGCATTATATGCCAAGTACAAAGCTGATGACATGTCTCAGGCATCACAACTGAAATTGCTTTCGCCATTGCTGCATCTTGGTCAGTTAAGACTGTCTTTGGTTTTTTATTCGACATTGCCTCGAGAAATGTTTCAAACAACCAAATAAAAGAATCAGCAGTCTCATCATACATAAGGGCAGCTCCAAAAATAATGGTCTCTCGGTCTCTCGATGGTGATTAAGTCCAACAAAGACTCCAAATGGTCGATTTGCTTTATTAGATCGGTAAGTCGTATCAAAAGTCATAACATCACCAAATTGACTAAAATCCATAATCATTTTTGCATCAGCCCAAAACATATTTGTTATTTGATCTTCACTATCTAGTTGAAAATCATAAAAGAAAGAATGATTCTCCAATCTTTGTTGTTGAAAATATCCCAACACACTTCCTACCTCACCAAGTGCCAAATCTCGTTGCCGTCTGGATCGCAAATAATTTTTTTGATCTAACTTTGTAAAGCCAATTGATTCCCTCCCTCCTACTTGTCTTCCAAACAATTCATATGCAGAGCCTAGGGGTATCCCAGAATCATCAGTCAATTCTAATTCAATAGCTTGAACAGTAGAAATTCTCCTTTGTGAAGGCATCATGTGGCTGCATTCGGGTATAACAAAAGGATGGTTGTGTGTTTTTACAAACTTATTTATGTAATACTTTCCACTTTCTTTATTTAATTTAACATTCATTAAGGCATCACAACCAGTCCTTGTCTCAGCTCTAGGATTTTTTGTCCTATAATCTCGATTGTCTTTAAGTCGAAACCCCTGTTTGGAACAAGCAAATAATCTTGATACAACCTCTCCACTAATGTTTTTATTACAATGTGTCTTTCTTATACTAAATCCAACTCTACGCTCATACTCATTATAAAATTTATAAGCATCTTCTGTAGTATCAAATGTCATTCCATTATGGGGTTCCCATTCTACATCAACAGTGGTATTATCCATGAAATCCCAAAGCACTGTTCAAATATTCACATTCAAAAAACACAACTCACAATCAAACAAATAATATAGTAATTTGAGAAGATTAAAATAAAATCTATTTAAATATATGACAAATCCAACATACACTAGAAAAACATAATAAAAGACTCCAATTGGCACGTACAATGAATCCTACCCATGCTTATACATATCCTAAATCATTGTTCAAATATTTAAATAACAACATTTGTGTAATTATCTATTTATAAATATGGCCAAATTAATTTGAGAAGACTAAAATAAAATAATTTAGCCAAAAAAATAATTATATTTCTTACATGATTTAAAAGGTTGAAAGAACTTTGATCCAATGTTTAGTTCACCTGAAAAAAGAAGAAAAAGAAAATTGAGTTAGGATGAAACTCTAAATTTGTAATACATGAAAACAATTAATTTTACTAAAAATATGGAGCCCAACCGTTTCATGCAAGGATTTCTTTAAGGTATAGAATAGACTTAATATGGATTTTAGGTGAAAGTGGCGGCTGGGTGTGTGTTTAGGGTTTAAGGGTATAATGGGCATTATATATAAAAGTAAAATATGCTTTTGATTTAAAATTTGGTTAGACACATGGCAACCATACAGAGCGCCATATGGCAGCGCAGAGGATCCGTTTCCATCTATGAGTCTCCAATCCAAGTGTACAAATTACAAGGGTTTGTTAATTTAAGGAATCCAAATCCCCTCATGTTCGCCTCTCACCGGAGGAGCACCAGTGCGGGTCTCATAACGCACTCTGGTTAAAAATTAATCTTTTATCATGAGGACAAAATGGGTATGCTTATAGTCATATTACATTCTATTTATTCATAATATAGTCACCACATTATGTAAAGGAGTACGAACATAGGAGTACATAATAGGGTTAATTTCATTTACATTTTCTGATGTTTGTTCTATTTTCACTTATATTCTCAGGGTTGCATATCTTCATTTACATTTCTTACTTTTCAATATTCTCATCACTTAGACCCCCCTGAATGATGACATCAGCTGAATTTTTTTTTAAATCTCTAAACTACCCTCAATGTCTTATCCTTATTCTGGTTGGAAACAAGGATAGTACTTTTATCAATTAGACCCCCTCCCATCATTTAATAATTTAATTTGTATTAAAATTTGAAAATATATATAAAATTCGAAAAAATATATATTAAAATTTGAAAAATATTATAAATTCGAAAATAAATATAAAATTAAAAAAATATATAAATTTCGAATTTTATTTTTTCAAAAAAACATATTAAATTTTGAAAAGAAATATAAAAATCGCAAAAAACATAAAACAATTTGAAACAAATATATAAAATTAAAAATAAAACATATAAAATTCAAAAATATATATTAAATTTTGAAAAGAATTATTAAATTCAAAAATAATTATAAAATAAAATAAAAACATATAAAATCCAAAACCCCAAACACCAACCCCAAATATTCACAAACAAATATTTAAATTTTTTGAAAACTAATTTTTTTAATTTGTGAATAAAAATTAAATCATAAAACCCCTAACCCAACCCCAAATATTTAATTTTTACAAACACATTTAATATTTACAAATAAATTAATTAATCTCTCTTTCTCTTTTTTTTTTCTCTCTCACACACACACACACTGCACGCATATATACATATATATATACACACACACACACACATATATATATACTACCACCCCCTCCCACTGTCGGCGCCGCCGCCATCCCCCTGCCGGCACCGCCCCCTCCCACCACCACCCTACTCCCACTGCCGGTGTCGCGCCCCCCCCCCCTCCTATATATATATGTATATATATATACATATATACACACACACATATATATATGTCGCTGGATGATGTGGTGGTGGTAGTGGCGGCGGATGGTGGTGGTGGTGGTGGTGGTAGTGGCAACGGGTGGTGGCGGCGGTGGTGGTGGTTAGGGTTGGGTTGGGTTGGGGTGTTTGGTTGGAGGGATAAATTGATTTAAGGAGGTGTTTGGTTTAGGGGTTAAATTGATTTAAGGGGTGTAAATGAAGATATGCAAACCTGAAAGGTGTAAGTGAAGATAAGACAAACCTCAGAGAGTGTAAATAAAGTTAACCCTACATAATATATGTGATGGGAAGTAATAAATAACATAAAGTTATTGTAATATCCATTAATATATATATATATATATATATGGAGTTTAAATGCAATTGTAATACATATCAGTCATATTACATTTTACTTATTCGTAATAAAAGCCACTTATATTATACAATAGGACTAAGAACCAATTGTAATACAAATTACCAGAAAAATTGATATTTGTAATACACATGTATGTAATACAAAATATATTAACATATATATGTTTATTTTTACTTTTTTTTTTCTTTGGCGATGTGGCTTGGTTCTGACAGCTGAGCCCAACCTCCGATTTTAATCACAAATGTTAACATCATCACCTTAGGATGGCTATGGGGCCCACACGAGTACCACTCTAGTGGGAGTCAGACTGGAGAGGATTTGTTTTTTCTTCTTTAACGAGGGGAGGAAAGAAAAGTGTAAAGAAAAACAATTGTAAATCTTGTTGTTCTACAGAAAGATAAAAGAAAGGAAAAAAATGGCATGACAATTCCTATCAGTAGTCTTCCCTTGTTTTTTCTTTATTTTCATTTCCTTCTTTTAATTTCGTATCTCAACTTTGTATTCTTCTAAGTGACTATCTGACCTAATATTTATTTTCAATGCTTAAAACCAAAAATAACCCCAAACACCCCATTATACATATTGCTACTAGGGCTGGCAATTCGTGTTCACATGTAGTGTTCTTGTCGGGTTGTGAAAAAGGGTATTCTATTAAAGACCTCAACCCAACAAGACACGATTAATATACGGGTCAGAGATGTTAAATACAAACACGACCTATTATTTAAACAGGTAACACAACAAGATTCGTGTAACCTATTTAAAAATTGGATCGTGTTGGGTTGGTTGAATCACGACCTGTTTAACCCATTTAAAAAAAATCTAAGTAACTTTCAATATGTATCCAAAAAAGGCAACATGCATTCATTTAAGCGAACCCAAAATGCAAATCAGTGAGTCGACTCAGATTTGCACAATTACTAAAGCATTGATTCTGAGATGATGTCGACGAAGAACTATCACAGATGCTCGAGATCAATCTAGTGAAAAAACCTAGACGCGAATTGAGAAATTCATAGATGAGAAATTCAAAAAATCATAAAGTCTAGAGAGAGAAACTGAGTTCAGAGAGAGAAGAAAGTTAGGAATTTTGAGAGAAGAGAGAAGAAAGAAATCCCCAATCTGGTGCCTACTCCAAATCTCCAACAAACAAAACATAAACTTGTATATATATACATATAAGATCTATGAGATATATATAAGATCTATCCCACTCTCTATCCATACATACATATATATATGTATCTACGGTTTATATCTTTTAAGGGCGTGTGAACATAATATATGTGTCTTATCTCTCTAGTTGTGGGTGAGATTGGGATAGAAGATGAAAAAAGTTTGAAATTCTTCACAAAAACTAATACATAAAGATCTAGTGGTTTTAACCTAAGGTTTGCCTCAAATAACGAATTTACCCCATTCTAATATTTTAATTTACAAATTTAATTTTTAAATGTGGTAAGTAAACAAATCAACATGACTCGACACGGGTTTAACCCGAACACGTTCCGAATATTTTCGTGTCGTGTACGGATCGACCCTTTTACAACTAAAACCTGATGTCTATTGGGGTGTGCTAAAAATATGTGTTAAAAACGGCCCCTTATGGCAGCTTTAGATTTTACCCTACGCAATCGCATGTATCAATTGTAGAATAGCAAATGACTTGAGTAAGGGATATCGATCCCACATAGACTTAGATTGTTCACTTTAGCAATTCAAAAATACTGAATTATATTTTTTGAAAATGGCTTCTTTGGATGGTCAAAGACCAAATTATCTATTTTAACTAAAATTATCTAGAAAGAAAATTAAATTGGTTGTGATTCAGATGAGAGAGAAAATTAGGGTTTTCATCGCTCTACCACTAACCGCATAATATAGTTCATCACTGTATAAATTGTAAGAGGGCGATCCATAACTATGAATCAGGTGGTACCGCAAATAGCTAAATACAACTCCAAAAATGAGTACCATCAACCGGATTGCGACAACCCGTCTCATGACTGACCTAACTAGTACCTGCCAATTATACTACTCTAATCTATTCTTACTGCATGAAAATAAACTAAAGCATGTCTATATTAAATCACCAAGGCACGACTGTGTCAACCTACGGTTTCAAGTTTCATTACTACTATTATGTAGAAAATCATAATTAAGCGTTCGAGTTCTTGCTCATATTGAATAATCATAGTTGTGCAAAATAATACACTCATTCCATCTAAAACAAGAATTTAGAACAAATATATAATTTTATATTTCAAATTAGTACGGTCTCTTAATTACTACAATCATCACAGTATGATCAACAGTTTCCCCTCGTTACAATTCAAAATAATGAAAGAACTACATTAGTTGGCTAGTGTTTTGCAAGAAATCCCTAGATACCGAGTTAGTAAGCCATTGTGGAAGGTGATTGCATCCGTGATGTAGAAACGATCTCCATGGTCTTCTTCTTTGGATCTCTAGGTTTGAATATGGCTCTTCACAGCAACACGTCTGAATGAACCTTTTTGAATGAACGTGAACCTCCACAACTAAACAACCTTAATGAATGTCTCCTCCAAAATCAAACACCATTCACACTGATATATGATCGTGGTTATTTCTGTTGGCAACCAAGGGAAGGATATGGCAGTGAATGAAGATGTCAGTGTTGATAAAGATGAAGGGATTCTTGTTGAAAAAGAGAAATCTATTCTCTCTAAGAAGGAAAGAGGTGATAAGAGAGGCAAGACTGCTTTACCTCCTAATACAAGGCCTAAGAGGGGTGCTTATAAATCTTCCTCATGAATTTTGCTGCTTTAAATATAAGGGGTTTGCATCAACCTCTGAAACAAAATGAGGTGAAAAGATTGGTGAATGTTTATCATTTATCTCTCTTGTGTTTAGTGGAAACTAAAGTTAAAACAACCCAAACTATGAAGATTTTTGGGTCTATGTTGAATGATTGGGGTATTGTTACTAATGAAAATTGGTGCGATAATGGTAGAGTGTGGATATGTTGGGATAACCAAAAATTTGATGTTGGTGTTGTTGGGGGATCAGCTCAAATGTTGATTTGCTCTGTGACTGATAGAGTAACTCATAGAACATTTAAAGTTGGTGGTATATATGGTTTTAATGATGTAGTGCCTAGGAGGAAGTTGTGGTCTGACTTGAGAATGTGGTCTCATACTTATGAAAGTGAGCCTTTTATAATTATGGGGGATTTTAATGCCGTGAGATATAGGCATGAGAGGTATGGGGGTTCTTTGAACTGGGATGCAGGAATGATGGAATGTGGTACATGTTTAGATGATGCTTGTCTTCTTGATATGAGGCATTCTGGTTTGCAATTTACTTGGACAAACCATACTTATTTTAGCAAGATTGATAGAGTTTTAGTTAATAGTCGTTGGAATGACTTGTTTGGGTCTTCAGAGACTATTTTTGAGCCATGTGTAGCATCTGATCATGCTATGTGTTGGGTTAAAGTGTATCCAGAATCTATTAAGAAAGGCAAACCTTTCAGTTTCAATAATTTTCTGGTTCAACACCCTTCTTTCTTTAATATTGTTAAGAGTTGTTGGCAGCAGCATGTGATTGGGACTCCTATGTATCAAGTTGTTCAAAAATTGAAGACTATTAAGAAGGAATTGAAGTTGCTGAATTCTAAATGTTTTTCTGATCTGTCTACTCAGGTTTATGAATGTAGGGAGTGTCTGACTAAATACCAGATAATGATGGATGCTGATCCCTCGAATGAGTATGTTAGACAGCTTGAGAAGGGCTGTTTAGAGAATTATATTAGATTGGCTAATGCTGAGGAATCTATGTTCAAACAACAAGCCAGAGTTAGATGGTTGAATCTTGGAGATAAAAACTCTTCTTTTTTCCACAAGGTGGCTGTTGCTAGAAGAAAGTTCAACACTATCCACTCTTTGGTGAATAAAGATGGGATTAGTCTGGAGGATCAAGATTTGATTGCTAAGGAAGTAGAAGATTCTTTCACTGAATTATTTAAGGCAAGAGAGAATGATGATGTTCCTGAGTTACAACAGTTTGTCAACAATCCTTTGAATTATGAGGAATCTTCTTTTATGGTGAGACCAGTTACAGCTGAGGAAATTGAGGCTACTATCTTCTCTTTGAAGGATGACAAAGCGCCAGGTAGTGATGGTTTTAATTCCTATTTTTACAAACAAACTTGGCATATTATTGGTAGAGATATTATGGTGGCCATTTTAGATTTTTTTTCAGAAGGGTAGGTTGCTGAAGGAGATTAATTCTACTATAATTACCCTGGTGCCTAAGGTTGATAATCCAACTCTTATTACAGATTTCAGACCTATCTCTGTCTGTAATACTTTGTATAAGTGTATAGCAAAGATTATAGCAAATATGTTGAAGGGTATGCTGCCTAATTGTATAAGCTCTAATCAAGGAGCTTTTGTGGGAGGGGAGAGACATTTCTGATAACATTCTTCTAGCTCAAGAATTATTTAGAGGTTATCACAAGAATTCTTATCCTACTAGAATTGCTCTAAAAGTGGATTTAATGAAGGCTTATGACACTTTATCATGGAAATTCTTAATGGTTGTGCTGAAGGCTTTCAAAGTACATTCTGTGATGATTGATTGGATCATGACCTGTGTTTCCTCTCCTAGATTCTCAGTGAATATCAATGGTAGTTTGCATGGCTACTTTACAAGTGGTAGAGGAATTAGACAGGGTTATCCTATGTCACCCTATCTTTTTGTGATAGGGATGGAGATTTTAACTGGCATTCTTCTTAAATGCATTGAGTGGGGGAATTTTGCTTACCATTGGAAATGCAGTGTTCAACAGTTAAGTAGTCTAATGCTTGCTGATGATTTAATTTTATTTTCAGCAGGTAAAATAAGGGCTGTTAAATGCTTAAAGGAGGCTCTTGATACTTTTAGTGGGTTTTCAGGGCTATGTTCTAATAGTTCGAAGAGTATGATTTTCTTAGCAGGGGTTAATGAGCCAGTTGCTACTCAAATTGTGGAGTTGTTTCAATTTCAAATTGGGACCCTTCCTATGAAATACCTTGGGGTTCCTCTTATTACTTCAGGTTTGAGGAAACAAGCTTGTTCTATGTTGGTGGACAAGGTGGTTAAGAGAGTTAAGAGCTGGTCTTCAAGGTTTCTCTCCTTTGGGGGTAGACTTCAACTTATAAAATTTGTTTAATTTGTTACCCAAGTTTATTGGGCTTCTATTTTTATTCTTCCCCAAGGAGTTTTGGATGATATAACTTCAGTTTTGAGGAAATTCCTTTGGACTGGGCCAGATTTGATTAAGGGAGGGGCAAAAGTTGCTTGGCATGATATTTGTTTTCCTTTAAAAGAAGGTGGATTGGGTATTAAGGATTTGAATGAGTGGAATGAGATTGCTATGATGAAACAATTATGGAAGGTGTGTGATCCTAATTGTACTTCTGTTTGGGCTAAATGGATTAAAATTCATATGCTTAAAGATCAAAATATTTGGGAAGTGTCAGTGCCTCATGTATGCTCTTGGACTTGGAAGAAGGTGTTATCCCTTAGAGATAAATTCAAAGATCATATTAGCTATAAGGTTGGCAAAGGTGATAGTATTTCATTCTGGTTTGATAAATGGTTGCCTGATGGTCCCCTCAAATTAGGCCTAAATGATGATTTCATGGAGAATTCTGAGATTGGGAGGAATGCCAAAGTTAGATGTGTTATTCAAGGAAATACTTGGAACTTCCCATCTACTCTTAGTTGGGTACAAGATAGGATTCCTCAGAACTTATATCCTTGTTGTGCGAATATGGATAACATTGTGTGGAATCCTTCTAAGAAGAATTTCACTATTAAATCTGCTTGGGAGGTTATTAGGAGAAGAAAAGGCTTGGTCCCTTGGTTTGAGGTTGTTTGGTTCAAATACCATATTCCTAAACATAGTTTCTTACTTTGGATAGTGGCTTTGAAGAGACTTAGAACTAAATATTTTCTAATGTCTATTGGTTTGTTACAATAGGCTACTTGTTCTCTTTGTAACTATATGTTGGAAGATAGTGAACACTTATTTTTTAATTGCTGTTTTTCAAAAAGGGTTTGGCTATCTGTAAACAAGAAGGGGAACTTATGTTGGCCTATGAGGGATTGGGAGGAGTTATGGCAATGGGTGTGCTCTAATTTGCAAAGAAAGGACTTAGCCTCTCTTGTGAATAAATTGTTATTGGCAGCTGTTGTATATTACATTTGGATTGAGACAAATGTAAGAGTATTTAAGAGTGAATATCAATCTGAGGAGGAAGTTTCTGCTACCATTATTTCAACAGTTAGATATGCTCTCTTCTCAGTTCATGGCTTTGCAAACACTGCAGAAAATAGAGCTTTGGTATTGAGTCTTGAACTGCCAGCTACTGTTTTACAATGAGGAATAAGTTTGATGTTTATTATGGACTGGCTTGTGCTGCTGCTTTCAATGGAGGGATAGGGTGTGTTCGGCATCTGCAGAATTTGCACCGGAGACTGATGCATGCTGTGAATCTGCAGAATTTGCGAGTGCAATGGAGGCTGCTACAGGCTGTGAAGTCTTCGGTTGGTTTCCAGGTGTGTTGCTGGCTGTTCTTTGGTGTTGTTGTTGCTTTCGAAAATTGGTTCCCAGCTGTGTGGATGATTGGGGCAGCAAGGTTTTGGCTATGTAGTAGTGGTTGTTTACATGCTGGTAGGATTTCTGAGGAGTTTGGACACATGTTTTCCTTTGTTGAAGGTCTTTATTATAAGTCTAAACTTTACTATAGTTTTGTTCACTTTTTTATTTGGTTGGTTTTTGGTTTTCACATAAGCATATGTAATACCTAGGGTATGCCCTAGTGATTGTTGTATGACCTTTGTGCTTTTTTTTTATTTTTTATTATTATTAATATATTAATACTGACCTTTCAAAAAAAAAAAATTGATGTAAATAGGTCATTTACAGTCTTTTCATTTCCCTCATACAAACCCTAAAACTGATATATATAAATGTATATACATGTATACAGAAGTTTAGAGTCGAACCAGGGGTAGAACAAGCAGAAACCATTGAAAAATCATAAAACTTGCTCCAGATACGCTTCAAGCGTAGTTGTCTTACGCTTCAAGTGTAGGTCTAAGTGTACCTTCAAGCGTAGGCCAAGCATAGGTCCAAGCGTAGAAATGTGATTTTCAACCACTTTTTGAAACTAAAAGCATATGTATTTTATGGAAAACCACTTTTCTCCGTGAATACACCAAAATGACCGTCTTAATCCCACGATACTTTTTGTTGAAGATGACAGCTTCTAAAAATGTCATTTTTATCCTCCGGGAGCAATTGTTTTCTCGGACTGCCTTCTTGACTCTCCTATTGGATTCAAAGAATGCACTCTTCAGTTAATTCACCGAAGTTAGCTCCATTTCTTCAATAAGCTCCTGAAACATGCTTTAACATGCAAACAACATAAAAATACCAAATAATAGAATGAAAGAACATAACAATAGCGAGTTAAGGGGTCAAGATGACTAATATTTGACACATATCATACCCATTAACTTACATATTGCTAGTCCCTTAGCATTAAACTCAGGAAAATTTCTTGTGATGAATTTTAATTTATCTACTCTAACTAACCTAACCTAATCCCTTACTTTCGTGAGGGTCAACGATTACACTTAGCATGCGTAACAAACCTTTTAAACCCTTAGGTTACCCCTAGTGAATGACTGAAGTCTCGTGAAGGTTTTCAATTATGGTACCTATAAACATCTCAATTCTCTATAATCACGTAGTCATGAATTCACACACAAGTTAATTAAGCCATGATACAATACACAAGATAATAAGGATGTAAATACTCCCACTCACTACCGAATAATAACTATCTCGAGCTTCGTGTCATGAATGACTCCCACTAAAGTGAATGATTTCGCTAGTTTTGACTCCCAATCCAGACAACCTTTCGTGTTTTTGAGCATATTCTACAATGGTATTTCAATCTCTCTTATTCCTACTTTGTTGATCAAATTTTACCATTTTTCATAAAAATCAATCTTTCCATCATTCCACTTTTCATCCTTTTTTATCTTTCTAAGCTCTGGACTTTATAGCGAGGATTTTTAATCCCGACCAACTGGATCTGAGCTTCTTTCATGGGATTTATGCTCATTAGTTTTCTCTCTTTTTTACGCAAACAATAATATTGGTGATTCCAAGGCCCGATTACTCAGATCGAAGAACTACTTTTTGCGTTTTATTTTCTCAAAATAATTTTTTCAATTTTCTCCATTTCAACCAAAACATCTCCCCATCTCCCCTTTTATTATGGCCAATTTTTTATTCCACCTTCATAGTTAAAGATCAACCTATTTCCCATAGTGAATGTGTGCTTATGTTTTTAGGTCAAAGTCATCCTTCTTGATTTCAATTTCACTCATTCACTCACCCATGTAAAATCACATCACTTCACTAAATCGATTTAGCCGTTACTCTCGTGAATAGGAATATTACATTACATACCACTCATGCATCATATACACCAACTCAATCAAATTGTAATGCAAAATATTCATGCTTGAAAACAAAGATCTGCTCCCATTCCTTGTAATTCTATACCCTCACCCCCAAACATAAATCAAACCATGTCCCCATGGTCAAAAATAATATAGGAGAACATATATAGTTATCCTTGACGCTTAATTCTGGATTTCAAAGCAAAGCATGAATCCATATATAATCAACAAAACACAAATACCCAATCATAGCAAAGGAAAAGAGATTTCAAAAATATCCAGAGAGTCGCACCAATTTTTCAAGGAACTAAAATTTATTTATTTATTTTATTAAAAATACTGATAATAATAAAAACAAATGATTTGGCCTTACGGGCCTACAATCCTAAAAAAATAAAATAAAATAAAAATAAATATGTGGCCTTAAGGGTCTACCGTCCCTAAAAACAAAACAAAACATAACCAAAAATCCTAATACTAAACCGAAACCCCAATCTTAATCATCCTCTTCTTCACCATCACTAATCATGGCGCTCTTAAACCATATTCGGAAGTCTGTTATCTATTTCAATTTATCCAAGTATTCATCAGGATATATCTTCATAATTGTCCACCGCATCTCATCCAACTCCTTTATCCTATCACCTAATTACTCTCCAATGATCTTCGATAACAGAAACAAGTATGGAAGATAATTTTTAAATTTATCTACACCTGCCCACTGTCTACTCACAATTGCTCGGGTAATCGACATCTCATCCATGATCACCGTCGGAATACAAACTTTATACCAATGAGTTAGGGCATACAACGTTTTAAGCATCCTGTGATCCCTTACACTAGTCCGATTATTTGGCCAAATTTGAGCCGAAACGATACAATCCAAATAAAGCAGATCTGACTTCACAACTAATTTTCACATGTCTTATCACCTGGATCTGACACCGCACACAATTCTCTTACCATCTCATCATCCGTATGTGGCCATACCCGAGGGTGTTCCATCAGTCTTCCTTTTAAGTTTTCCAGACTACCAATTGGTATATTCCACGCATCGACAATACTTCTTTTCCCAATCACAATAGGAGCACTCCACTGAGTCACTTTAGTTGAAATGACCTCAAATTCTAGTGGTCCCGAAATCATCATATTTTCATAGAACTTTTGGACCAAGCCTGGATACACATTTTCTCTTGTCAGTTGTTCTAAACTTCGTAATCCTCGTTCTTTAAGGATTTTCCTTCCAGGTTCGATTAATACTCGATTCATCCTCTCCAAATGAAATATCTCTTCAAATTACAACCTGCACTGCAGAAACGATCTCGGGGTGGGTCTTTTTCTTTTCCAGCTCATTGCTCCATTACATGAACTTCCGGCCTCTACATACGGTTCTTCTCTTTATGAACTCCTCCGAGTCAGAAAAATTCTCATTATCACCACCCATCCTCACACTCTCGCAATAGAAAGAATAAAAGAATAAGAGAAGAATAATATCTAACTTTAATGCTTAACTCTTGAAAATTGTAAATTGTCAATTGTGTCTACTCTATGGATGTATTTATAGATGAATGTAGTAAAATCGAAAAGGAAAAGGATTTAAAACCCTTGGATGAATAGGAAAGTTGAAGCAATGAATAATCCAACTCAAACTTGTATTTCGATTCCACTTCCTTATAGAACTAGGACTTGGATTATTCTAAAATCTCTACAAAAAAATCCTAAAAATATCTTAAACGACTCCTAATACAAATACATGTACAAATCAGGCTAAAACACCCCTCAGACGGGTCAAATTTTAAACTTTTCAAAATTCACCTAGAAATACCCGACTCTTCAACCGTAGGTTGGCCTGGAAATATATATATATATTTTTCACATAGCACTCTTCTGATCAATCCAACAGATAAACCACATATACCCCCAAACTTAAACGCACAAATGTTTGCATAGTGCGATATAAAATTTCAAAATAATTCAAACTATCAGCACATGTAAAATAAGCGTAAAAATACGGGGATATATCTAACATAATACGATTGATTATAAAAACTGTTATTTTATACACTAAGAAAATAACAAAAACATTTAGAAAATAATCGTCCAAAAGGTTACATGAAGCCCTATATGAAACTATCCGTTCGACAATTTATCTCCAATGTAAAAAATATATGAAACAAAATTACAAACAAAAACCTAACTAAAACTAGACTAAGCCTCATCATCAGAGGTCGGTGGTGTGGGTGGAATCTGCATACCCATATGCTAACTTATACGATCAATCCTATGAAATAACCACCTCTTATCACGCCGATAGCGCACTGTCTCACGCTGCCGAGCCTGTCTATCCTTTGCCAATGTCTACTCTAGCGCCTGCATCTGTGTAATAAGAGCATCAAACTCTGCCTGAGACAGAGTAACAGTACCACCCGCAGGTGCCTCTGGCAACATAACCTCCTCCTCAGCAACTGGCATCTGTGACATAACAACATCATCATCAGCAACTTGGGCATCCTAAGCCACTCTCGCATCAGCCTAACCAACATCATCAGCCTACGTCTGGGCTTGTACATCTGGGGCTGGTAATAGACCAAACCCTGGTCTCCGTCTCATAATAACATCCCTATGCAACCGGGTCCAGACACCGGTCCACATACCTCTAGCATACGAGGAAACATCTCTTAATCTATCTCGCTCACCCGCATTCATCTCAATCCCGACATCTGTCATCAGCTTCATCACTAAGTATGATAATAGAATGAGGAATAAATGTTTTTGAACCTTGTTCTCCTTGCGCAAATGGATATAATGTGTATAGAGGCCCTCCCACAAAATCCGAGGAATAGAAATCCACCGCCCGAACTCGAAAGCAAAATGGAGGGCTGGAAATGGCGTATAACACATGGTAGTATGACTGTGAGGAAGAATCTGAGACCGGAATATCACATCCCAAAACCAGAGCATTGAGTGATAGTTCACCTTCTTCGTGCAGTTCCTATGCCTATCAGCCCACTACCCTGTAGTCTGAAGTACAACCAGATCGAAAATAGATAGGAGTACCTCGAGCATAGGTGAGAACTCAGTAGCTAACTCAGGTGGAAACTCGTCCAAAATACCCCATGAATCAGCAATAGTCTGGGGAGTAATCTCGATCTCAGTACCTCGGACCACTGTCAGTAGTCTCATCCCTCTACTGAAATGCAACAACTGTAGCCAGAACTCCTGAATCATATGCTCACAAATATGTGGAGTACCCGGGGCAAAAATAGGTAATAATTAGTGGGCCCATAAACGGCCTATCGTTTAGGCAGGCACTGGCTGTAATCCCTCAACTATCCTCAATAAATATGTACGCTCTTGATGCATGAAAATAAACTAAAGCATGTCTATATTAAATCGCAAAGGTCTGGCCTGTGTCAACCTAGGGTTTCAAGTTTCATTACCACCATTATATAGAAAACCATGATTAAACATCCGTGTTCCAGCCCATATTGAATAATCCCAATTGTGCAAAATAATATATTTATTCCATCTAAGACAAGAATTTAGAACAAACATATAATTTTATATTATAAATCAGTACGGTCTCTTAACTACTACAATCATCATAGTATGGTTACAGTTTCCCCTCGTTTACAGTTAAAAACAATAAAAGAACTACATTTCTTGGCTAGGGTTTTGCTAGAAAACCCAAGATAATGAGTTAGTTGGTCACGGTAGAAGGTGACTGCATCGTTGATGTAAAATCGTTCTCTATAGTCTTCTTTTTCGGATCTCTAGGTTTGAATATGGCTCTCAACAACAGCAAATCTAAATGAATGAACAGCCTCTTAAAATCCATGTCTGAACTCTCCAACTCAACAGACCTAACTTTGATGTATGGTCTTGTATATATCGGCAATGGCATAGAGAGGCCCTTTTCAGTCGTTTCAGTCTTAAAACTCATCAAAACCCTAAATATAAGTGTATATACATGTATACAGCGGTTTGGAGTCATGGGCACGTCTTCCAATTAAGCCCGGGGTCAAATAGGAAAAATTATGCAGAAATCGTCAAAGTTACTACACTTACGCTTGGGGGCTACGCTTCAAGCGTAGCTGGCCTACGCTCCAAGCGTAGGTCCCAAGCATAGATTTTGTAATTCTAGCCACTTTTTGGTACTAGAAGCGTGGGCACAAGTGTAGGATTTTTATGGAAAACCACTTTTCTCCGTGAATGCGCTAAAACGTTGGTTCCGAACCCATGATACTTTTTGCTGAAGACGATGGCTTCTGGAAATGACGTTTTTTCCCTCCGGAAGCCATTTTTGTTTTGGACTGCCTCTTTGACTTTCCTCTTGGATAGAAAGAACACACTTTTCAGTTAATTCACCGAAGTTAACTCCATTTCTCCATTAAGTTCTTGAAACATGTTTTAACACACATACAACTTAAAAATACAAAATAATGGAATGAAAGAACATAACAATAGTGAGTTAAGGGATCAAAATGACTAATAGTTGACACCTATCACACCCCTAAACTTACATATTGTTAGTCCCTTAGCAATAAACTAAGGAAAATTTTCTTGTGACGATCTTTTTACTCTAACTACTATAACTAATCTAACTACTCTAACCTAATTCATTGATTTTGTTAGGGTCGATGATTACACTTAGCACGTGTCACAAGCCTTTTAAACCCCTAGGTTACCCCTAGTCGACGAGTGAGGTCTCGTGAAGGTTTCCAGTGATGGTACCTACAAACATCTCAGTTCTCTATAGTCACACATTCATGAATGGTTCCCACTAAAGTGAATGATTTCACTACTTTCTACTTCAAATCCAGACAACCTTCCGTGATTTTGTGAACATTCAACTATAATATTTCAGTTTATTTTCTCCTAGTTCATTGATCAAACTTTTTCATTTTTTATCATAACGTAACTTTTCAACTTTCCACTTTTCATCCCTTTCTATCTTTCTAAGTCTCTAGACTTTCCAGCGAGGATTTTTAGTCCCAACCAAATGGGCCCGAGCTTCTTCCATGGAATTTATGCTCATCAGTCTTCTCCTCTTTATCAAAGTACTGTTTTTTCCATTTTATTGGTGATACCAAGGCCCAGTTACTTATATTAAAGAATTACTTTTTCCATTTTATTTTCTCAAAAAAAATTTAAATTTAATTCATTTCAACCAAAACATCTCTCCATCTCCCCTTTTATTACGGCAAAATTATTTTAAACTAAACAGTCAAAAATCAAACTATTTCTCATAGTGAATGTGTGTTTGTGCTTATAGGTCAAGGTCGTCCTTCTTAATTTCAATTTCACTTATTCACTCACCCATTTAAAACCACATCACTTCACTAACTTGATCTAATCATTATTCTGATGAATGTGAATATCACATCACATACTACTCATGCATCATATACATAAACTTAATCAAACTGTAATGTAAAACATTCATGCGTGAAAACAAAAAACTGTTCCAAAAAATATTTTTTCCCCAAGAATTTTTATTCCATG
The DNA here is from genome assembly GCA_963922005.1 of Cornus suecica. Lineage (NCBI taxonomy): Eukaryota > Viridiplantae > Streptophyta > Magnoliopsida > Cornales > Cornaceae > Cornus > Cornus suecica. The sequence continues at coordinate 24,560,760 of OY998243.1, forward strand.
TAATACTATACTCTCACCCCTAAACTTAAATCAGACCATGTACTCATGGTCAAAAATAAAATAGGAGAACAAATAAAGTTACCCTTGAAGCTCAATTCTGGATTCCAAAGCACCGCATGAATCCCTTTCCCCAAACTTGATTTAGATCACCTGTAGATATTATCAACAAAGCACAAATACACAATCATATCAAGGGAAAAGAAATTTCATCATAAATATCCAGAAATCGACACATGTTTTCAAGGAATCAATGATTCTCTTTATTAATTTATTTTGAAATAATAAAAGAAAAAGAAAAATTGATTTGGCCTTAAGGGCCTACAATCCTAAAATAAAATAAAATTAAAAGAAACAAAGATGTGGCCTTAAGGGTCTACCATCCCTACAAATAAAATAACCTAAAAATCCGAAACCTAAATCCTAGTCCGCCTTTTCCTTTCCTTTTTGCAAAGAACGTGCCATTTTTTCCATTATAATATGGCATTGCGACGTCTTTTCCAACCTATCAAAATCCGCATTTGGATACTTCATGATAAACGTCCCACACTCTTCATTCATCTGTTCTATACGATCCCCAAGCTGCATCTCCATGATTTTGGATAATAAAAAGGGATATGGATGATAATACACTATCTCTCTCCACCTTTTTAAGTTTTCGCTCACAATCTCCTGTATCTAAATCATGACATCAAATATTATAGCAGGGAATGACACCCAGTTTCCCTTTAGCATAATAAAGAGTATCTTAATCATCGACCTTCCTCACCAACTTGTCTGATTATTCTGACGTGCTTGCGCAGCAATCACACTTTCTAAGTAAAGCAAATCTGGTTTCAACCAAAAATTCTCCATACCCTTATCTCCCTTCTTAGGCACAGGCACGTCACATAATTCCTTAATCATCTCCTCTTTCGTGTATGGCCATTCTTTCGGTGTAGAAAAAATTATTCTTTCAAGTGATCCGGAAATCTCAATGGGATGTTCCAAGCTTGTGCAATCAATTTCCTAGTCACCTTTATCGGCTCACTCCATTCTGACACTTTATCCCATGCTACCTTATATCCTGGTGGTCCATCAACTGTCAATCCCTCATAAAATAGTTTAACCAACCTAGAATACACCTGTTGTCCAGCTGGGTACTGTAAACGACTCAATCCTCTTTTGCGTAGGATTGCCTTTCCAAAAATCGTTAATGGATTCATGAGCTTATTTGGACTGAAATCCAACTCATACTGTAGTTGACATAACATGAATGGCCTCAGCATGCTTCTTTTACTTTTTTGGCTCAAAACCTCCATAGATATGTATTTCTCAATTCGCTCCATCTCCCTTCCTCGATTGTCTTCAATAGCTGATTGCTCGTCATTCTCAATTAATTCCTCTGGATCAGAATAAGGTTTATACTCAATCCCCTCATGATCTCCCACAAGAGAAATAGAAGATGGCACATAATATGATGATGAACTAGACATATTTGGGGCTTTCTTACACAAACCCTAGTTCGAAAGTTTTGAGAATTTTGTGACTCAAGGGCTGTATTTATAGATGAATGATGTAGGGTAATCGAAGAGGAAAAGGATTTAAAATCCTTGGCTGAATAGGATAGTGGAATAAATGAATAATCCAACACCAACTTGTATTTGCATTCCACTTCCTCATCGAACTAGGATTACTCTAAAAATTTTTACAAAAATTCTACACAAAATCCTAAAATTAACTTAAATAAATCATAATATAATTACAAATACAGATCAGGCTAAAACACCCCAAAAACGGGTCAAAATTTTCAAATTTTCAAAATTTCCTCGTTGTAACCTATGCTTCATGCGTATGTTCAGGCCTGATTTTTTTTTTTCATATCACAATTCTCCAGTTCTCCAATTAAACCACCATAGATACACCCCCAAACTTAAACGCACAAACGTCTACATAGTGCGATAAAAGATTTTGAAAGAATTCAAGCTATTCGCAACGTACAATAAGCGTAAAATTCCAAGAATACATCAAACAATTAAATTGAATCATCAAAACTATAATATTATAAACTATGAAAATATCAAAAACATTTAGAAGATACTCATTCAAGCGGTCACATCAATCCCTATACGAAACTATCCGCTCGACAATTTATCTCTAATGTGTAAAAAAGAAATGAAATAAAAATAAAAATATAATAAATACCTAACTAAAACTACGTTAAGACTCATCATCGGCACACCCACATGCTAACAAATCTATGAAATAACCACCTCTGATCCCTCCAACGGCGTACTGTCTCTTGTTGTTGAGCCTGTATCTCCTCTGCCAAACTCTGCTCTAGCCTCTGCATCCGTGCTATAATTGCACTAAACTGAGCCTGGGACAGAGTAACAGTACCACCTCGCAGGTGCCTTTGGAATCATGACCTCCTCAGTAGCAACTAGCATTTTTGGCATCTCAACCTCATGAGCAGCCCGAGTCTCCTGAGCTATACCAGCATCAGCCTAGCCCACATTATCTGCCTAAGCCTAGGCCTATGCATTTGGTGTCGGTACTACACCGAACACTGGTCAGCATCGCATAATATCATCTGCATGCACCCTAGTCCAGACACTCGTCCACATCCCCCTGGCATACAGAGTACCATCCCTATATCTATTGCGCTCAGCAGCATCTATCTCAATCCCGACATCCATCATAATCTTCATCACCAGGCATGGGAATCGAATCTCAAATCTACGTACCTTAACGGAACGTAGTGCACGTATAGGCCTTCCCACAAAATCTGTGGAATACAAATCCACCACTCGAACTCAAATGCGTAGTGGAGAGATGGGAACAGCGCATAGCACATAGTAGTATGGCTGTGTGGCAGAATATGAGATCGAACTATCACGTCCCAGAACCATAACATAGGATGATAGTCTATCTTCTTTGAGCAGTTCCGATACTCATCGGCCCAGTTCCCGGCAGTCTAAAGTGTAAGCAGCTTAGAAATAGACAGAAGTGCCTCGGGCATAGGCGAGAACTTAGCAGCCAAATCGGGGAAACACTCGTCTAGAATGCCCCACTCCTCAGCAATAGTCTGGGGGGTAATCTTTTTCTCTGTACCTCGAACCATAGTCAGTAGTCACTTCCCTCTGCTGATAGCCAAAACTCCCGTATCATATCCTCGTAAATGTTCGGGGTAACTGGGTTTAGAATAGATAAAAGACGTCGAACCCTCAATCGGCCGATCGTCCAGGCTAACACTGGCTGTAAATCCTCGAATATCCTTATTAGGTATATCATCTCCTGCTGATAGCCCTTCCGGAGAGCCCGGTCTAACAAAACATTCAACTGATGTTGTTCGGGGTACCGGTAAAAATGTGGTCAAAACTCCGGGATCACCCTCTACTAGTGGCTCTGACACCCTCTCATCAGCCCTTTCATCATCATCGCCCTCATCGGCGTCATCCCCCTACTGAGCATGATCACCCTCTATATCCTCCATCTGCTCCGGTTTATGTGGCGGTGATGGTGCCCTTGGAACAACTAGCTCAACCACCAAGCGACCATATGGTAATAAGATGTCGTGCCCCTGTGTCAAGCTCTCCGACTCCTCTGCCTCAAATGACGAGGAAGATGAGGATGCCGAATTGACATACTGTGGCCTCCTGGCCCACATACTATAGTGGCAGATAGATGACAGTGCAAGTGAGGATGACCTCAAGCTCTGTCATACTAGTGGATATGTCGCAACGGTAGCCTGAGCCATTCATCTTGCCAAAATCTTAGTCCATGTCATGTCTACAATAGGGGATTTTTGAAAAGTAAGCAATAATGAACCGGACACCAAATCAAACTCAAAATATATCTAAATATATCCAATACGAAGATTAAAGAAGCCGTCATCCCAAAAATTCAATATTTAATCTGATTCCGAAGTAAAAAAACTCAACTTTTAGAAAATGGATCAAAACAGGATTTTAATTGGGCTCGTTCATGAATACTAGTTTAGAATAGTTAAATAAGTAATATGAAAACAAAATGATGGAATAAAACTCACCGAATCGAGAGAAATGATGGATTTCAAAAAATTAAGTTTTGATGAATTTTCGAGTTCTTCATGCAAACTCGGTTGAATCACAAAATAATTTTATAATCCGTTGGCAATGAATGATAAGGCATTTAATGGGTAAATAGTAGGATCAAACCTCTCAAATATTGGTGGAGAATTGAGAGAAAAAGTAGAGTTTGAATGGAATGATAGAGGGAACCTATTGCGGCCTGTTTATAACAGGCTTGCGCAACTACGCTAGAAGCGTAGGTCCCCAACCCAAATTTTGAATTTTGCTCCTTTTGACATCAATTTGTCCCGCATTCAACTCTATCCTTCCTAAATGAATCCTAGGCTCCATGTACACTTTATACGTAAATGATGATGGGCTCACAACTAGATTTTATTGACTCGATCTTAAATGCCGAAATAACTAAATTAGGCGTCAAAGCTACTCTTCTCTACCTAGTACCAATGTTTAACATCTTTGGTACGACATTTTCGCTTCTCAATACTCCGGATCCAGCTTATCCACATCAGGTGGTGGTTAAGTCAAATCAATCGTTTCCACCACACACTTAATTGGTCTAACCTCTAGATAATGTTTCAATCTTTGCCCATTCACGAAAAACATCTTTCTAGTGTCATGATCATTGAGCTCCACTGCTCCATGGAGGAAAATCATCGTAATCTTGTATGGCCCATCCCATCTTGACTGAAGCTTACTGGGAACAACTTGAGTCTTAAATTAAACAGCCAAACCTTTTGGCCGGGCTCAAAAATATTCTTTTTGTTGTGCTTATCATGGAATGCTTTTGTTCGAGCCTTATAAATCTGATAATTTTCAAATGCATCATTTCTCAACTCCTCAAGCTCATGCAGTTGGAGTTTCTGTTGCACACCGATTTTTTTTATATCGAAATTCAATCTTTGAACAACCCAATATGCTCGGTGTTCTAGCTCTACAGGGAGATGTCACGCTTTACCATACACAAGACGATATGACAACATACCAATTGGTGTCTTAAATGCAATTTTGTACGCCCCAAAGTGCATCATTTAGCCTTCGCGGCCAATCTTTCAATTCCGGACGCACTGTTTTCTCTAAAATATTTTTAAATCTCCCAATTAGAAACCTCCACTTGACCTTGCGATTGAGGGTGATATGGCATACCAATTATATGAGTGACACCATACTTTTCACACAGCGAAAAGAAACTGGTTGTCAAAATGGCTTCCACCATCACTGATCAAAACACATGGTTTACCAAATCGTGAGAAAATATTCGATTTTACAAATTATTCCACCACGTCATGATCAACACGTTTGGTGGTTATTTTTCTACCCATTTCAAAACATAATCAACTCCCACAAGTATATACTCCTTCTTATCTACTTTTGGAAACGGTCTCATGAAATCAATACCCCACACATCAAATAATTCTACAATCAGAATTGGGGTTAAAAGCATCATGTCTCTTCGAGATATGGATCTAAGCTTTTGATACCACAAATACGCTTTGCAAAATTTTATTGCATCCTTGAATATGGACGACCAATAAAATACACTTTGCAGCACCTTATGGGTTGTCTTTTGAGCTCCGAAATGCCCTCCACACTCCAGCGCGTGACAAAATGTAAGTATGCTTTGCACCTCACTCTCGGGACACATTTCCTGATAATCTTATCAGAGCAATACTTGTACAAATACGGATTATCCCAGATATAGAATTTGACTTGGCTGAAGAATCAGTCTTTCTCATTCTTAGACCATCCTTTTAGGATTTGACCTGTGGCTTTATAATTGACAATGTCAGCATACCACGGTATTTGTTCCACCATAACCACACTGAACAGATGTTCATCCGGGAAAGAATCCTTAAGAGGAGTAATTTCCTTTGTGGACTCGATAATAATCCTTGACAAATGATCCGCAACAACATTTTTTGAACCCTTCTTTTCATTAATTTCAATGTCGAATTCTTGCAACAACAGAATCCACAGAATCAGTCGGGGCTTAGAATCTTTCTTTGTCAGCAAATGCCTCAGAGCAGCATGATCTGAGTAGACGACAACCTTGGTACCTAATAAATATGATCGGAATTTATCCAAGGCGAAGACAACTGCTAGCAACTCCTTCTCAGTAGTTATGTAGTTCATCTAAGCTTCATTTAGAGTCCTATTGACATAGTAAATAACAAATGACAACTTTTCTTTTCTCTGACCCAATATAGCTCCTATGGCGTAATAAGATGCATCACATATGAGCTTAAATGGTAGAGACCAGTCTGGCCGACGAATAATCGGAGTTGATGATAGTTGAGCACGCAGTTCCTCAAAGGCATAAAGGTACTCTTAGCCAATAAGTTGCATAGCAGACAGACGATTTTGCTGAAATCTTTGATAAACCTTTGGTAAAACCCGACATAGCCCAAAAAAGAACGTATCTGCTTAACAGATGTGGGAGGAGGCAGTTTTTAAATTAACTCCACTTTTGCTTTATCGACCTCTATCCCTCGCTTTGATACAATATGGCCCAGTACAATCCCTTCTTGAACCATGAAATGGATCTTTCCCAACTTAGGATAATATTCGTCTCCTTGCATCTCTTAAGTACCATTTCTAGATTTATCAAATAATCTTTAAAGGTTTCCCCAAAAACTGAAAAACTATCCATGAACACTTCAAGAAATATTTCTACCATATCAGAGAATATAGACATCATACACCATTGGAATGTTGTTGACACATTACATAAACAAAACGACATCCGTCTATAAGCAAACGTGTCATACGGACAAGTAAATATGTTTTTCTCCTGATCAACAGGGTCAATTGCCACCTAATTATAGCCAGAATACCCATCCAGAAAGCAATAATAGTTCTGCCCGGCTAATCTCTCCAGGATTTTATCAATGAATGGTAATGGAAAATGATTTTTCCTGGCATTCAGATTGAGCTTTCTGTAATCAATACACACACACCATCCCGTGGTCATGCATTGTGGAATTAGCTCACCTGTTGAATTTGGCACCACTGTGATGCCCGACTTCTTCGGCACCACCTGAGTTGGACTTACCCATGTGCTATCAGAGATGGGATAAATGATACCCACATTTACCAATTTTACCACTTCTTTCCTCACCACCTCTTTCATATTGGGATTCAGCCTCCGTTGTATCTCTCTTAATAGTTTTGCATCCTCCTTAAGGTGTATGTGATGCATACAAATCAAGGGGTCTATGTCTTTCAAATCAGCAACACTCCATCCTATTGCCTCTTTGCTCTCACTCAGAACCTTGACTAGACTCGATTCATGTTTCTCACTCAGAAAACATACTTCAGCTTCTTAGGCAATTCCTTAAGTTCTAAGGCAGAAAGAGTGAGTATAGATGGAATTAGTGGAGTATTTGAAACTATTGGAAACCATTCAATCGGCTCCCGACATGGTTGAGTGTATAATGTTGTCTCCATTGCATCCAGCTCTTAATTCTGCAGCTTCCAATATACCTCCCAATCAACAACTTTCGCATTTGGCCTTTCTTCAGTCATAAATGACTCCAGCTCGTCTCCTTCAAAAATTTGAGTTACAAAATCTGATATGATATCATCCAGTTCATCTCACTCACTAATCTGAAAACATTCCCCAGATTCAGGCAAGTGGTGACTTTCTTCGAACACATTCATCCTGACCTTTATATTGCCAAATATCATATATGTGGCTCCGGTTCTGTAATTAATGCATGTATTTGCCGTAGCTAAGAATGGTCTTCCCAATATTACTGAATGTGATTCTCCGCGTCAGGGATAGGTTCTGTATCCAGGACTACAAAGTCAACCAGAAAATAAAACTTGCCCACTTGCACAATGAAATCTTTAAGCACTCATCTTGCATGTTTGACTGATCGATTAACGAATTGCAGTACAACAATGTGGGACTGAGCTCACCTAACCCTAGTTGTTAGTAGATTGAATAAGGAAGTAAGTTAATACTTACACCTCAATCAATAAGATCTCTACCAATTTCCTGGTCACCAATGACACATGGAATAGTGGGAGCACCAGGATCTTTCTTCTTAGGCAAAGTATCGCTTAAAAGCAATGAACTCACTTTCTTAGTCAATAGTATTTTCGTTGGATTCTTTCCTCTTCTTTTCTGCTTCTAGGTGCAAAGATCCTTGAAAAATTTAACATAAGGCGGTATTTGGGCAATTACATCTAAGAGCGGTAAATTGATCTTGATTTGACGGAATATATCTAACATATCAGATTCTTTCATCTTTCCGTACTTTGCCGTTGAGGAAATGGCGATGCCTCCTCATAGTGCACTCTTTTTGGATCTTCAAGTAATGTCTCAACAATATTGTCCTCCATCGATGATTGGTGTTTATACGTTATTTCAGCCACTTTCTTTGCAGCTTCCTTCCTCTGCTCTTCTTATGCTTCCTTCATCTTCTCTTATTCTGCTTCCCTTCTTCTCTGCAACCTTTCTTCATGCTCTGCCTCAACTTGATTATCCACTTCCTTCCCACTTCTCAGAGTCGTGATTGCTTGAACCGACTCATGAGGTTTATTAGCAGAAGATCCAAGCTCTAATACTTCTTGTGGCTTTGGATTAACCACTGATTGCCTAAGCAATCTTTCATCTTCAAGCCTATTCACCACATTAGCTAGTTGCCCTATTTAGGTTTCTATCTGAGCAATGTATTGGGATTTAGAGTTCATTGATTCAATAGCTGCCTAAAAATGATTAGATTGATTTTTTAACTCCTTCAAGGCGCTCATCACCTCTTCTTCAAATCTAGGTGGTCTTGGTGGTGGATTTTGAGTTGGATTTTGATGTTGGAGATAATTTTGAGGGTACACTTCATTTGGATTGAATCCCTGAGTTTGGTTTCCTTGAGGCTGATTTTGATAGTTATATGGTTGGATAACTTGATTATTATTGAATGGCTGGACAGCTTGAGAATTATTGGATGGCTGTCAGGATTGGTAATTTGACTGCGAATTTTAAGCCATGATTGTTGGTTAGGAGTTGAATGATTGTTGACTCTGTTAGAACCTTGGATGTGGATTCTCCTCATTAGTAGATCCATAGGATAGAATTAGGTGATTTCTGGCATTACAGGTGTATTAATTAGTGAAAGGAGCATTATTTGAATAGTTTCACAATGCCTTGGCATCGACAACCATTATGTCGTGACACTCAGTTTGAGACTACTCAGCTTTTACTTCTAACATCTCTCCAGGAAGGGAATGACTTTAATGAAGAAACTTGTAAATTCTCTCTAATTTTCTCGTGTCAATGGTACTAAATCTCTAACATCATCATTATTCACGCCATAAGCTTTTTCAGATCTTCTATCATGTCTACCTCTAGCCCTCAACTCATATTCCTATTGAATTGTATTCTCACTAATATTATCAAACAAATCTAAGAGTTCTTTTACTAGCTTCATGATAAATTGACCTTGTGTTGACGCATCAATCAATGTTTTATGTGCATCTCCAAGTCCCATGTAAAAATTATTAGCTACATCCTGTTCAGATAACCTATGGTAGGGACACTTATACAAGATTTCACTATATCTCTCCCAAGCATCATGAAACTTTTCACCAGGTAACTCTCTAAAACTTTTGATCATATCCTAGGCTTACGAGGTCTTTCTTATACGATAATTCTTTTCTATGAATTCTCTTTGAAGGGTTTCCCAATCAATTTTAATTGCCTTAGCTAATTTGATGTACCATCTTTTAGCTCTTTCTCTCAATGACCAATGAAATAGACACACTCGTAAATCATTCTTAGACAAATTATCATACCTAACAATCGAGGCAACCTCTAAGAAATCATTACTATACTAGTATGGGTCCTCTATCCTAAGGCCAGAAAATTTTGGAAGCATATTAATAATCCTCGTTTTGATCTCGAAGTGTTTCACGCCTTCTTCTTCTGGGAAATCAGCATAGGAATCATACGCATCCAGTGTGTAATATCCTTTCAAAGATGTAGCTAGTATCCTTGGTAGATTGGCTCTTTGGTCAGCCATCTTCTCGAAATCCAAATTTATTTATTTTTTTGATAATCACAAAGTCACGATTTTTAAGGTCCTAAACGACGTATTTTGGCCTAAAATCAACTGGGCACACTACATCATAGTGAGTTTTATTCAATGGTCCTTTTCCACTCAAAACCTTACCTCGTTTGCGAAAATCAAAGTTTCTAATAGTTTACACGAAAACTGTAGATTTTGTTTTTCCAGAAAACAAAACTAACTACTTCTAAACTCTTCTAACTATTAAAATAAATAAAACTAATATTATGTGCAAAATTAAGATAAATTAAAACTCACAAGAGGTCCAACAACGCAACTTTCACTATTCCACCAATCCCTTTATGGCTCTCAAAGTACCTCGCAGAAATAAAAAAAAATTCAACATTAAATATAATACAATAACGCGATGTAAATAAACTACTAAAGCTAATGAACAATGCTTAGTCCCCGGCAGCGGTGCCAAAAACTTCATGCAGCGTAAGGTCTGTAAAAATATGTGATTAAAAATTAATACCTTAACAACTCTAGGTTTTATTATACGCAAGCGCACGTATCAACTAAAGAATAGAAAAGCGGCTTGAGTAAGGGATATCGATCCCGCAAAGACTAAGATTGTTCACTTTAATAGTTTAAAAATACTGAATTATATTTCTGAAAATTATTTGTTTTGGTGGTCGAAAGACCAAAGTATCTATTTTAACTAATAATTATCTAGAAAGCAAGTAAATTGGTTATGATTCAGATGAGAGAGAAAACTAGGGTTTTCATCACTCCACCACTAACTGCATAATATAGTTCATTACTGTATCAACTTTAAGAGGGTGATCCATAACTGTAAATCAAGTCGTATCGCAGATAGTTAAATACGACCCCAAAAAGGAGTACCATCAACCAGATCGCGACAAACCGTCTCATGACGACCTAAATAGTACATGTCAATTATGTTACTCTAATCTACTCCTAATGCATGAAAATAAACTAAAACGTGTCTATATTAAATCGCCAAGGCATGGCCTGTGTCAACATAGGGTTTCAAGTTTCATTACCACCATTGTGTAGAAAACCATGATTAAGCATCCGAGTTTGAGCCCATATTGAATAATCATAATTGTACAAAATAATATATTTATTTAATCTAAGACAAGAATTTAGAACAAACATGTAATTTTATATTGCAAATTAGTACGGTTTCATATCTACTACAATCATCACAGTATGGTCACATTTTTCCCTCGTTTATAGTAAAAATAAAATAAAATAACTACATTATTTGGCTAGGGTTTTGTAGAAAACCCTAGATAACGAGTTAGTTGGCCATGGTAGAAGATGACTACATCGTTAATGTAGAACTGTTCTCCATAGTCTTCTTCTTCAGATCTCTAGGTTTGAATATGGCTCTCAACAGCAACAAATCTAAATGAATGAACAGCCTCCAAAAAATCACGTTTGAACTCTCCAACTCAACAGACCTAACTTTAATGTATGGTCTTGTATATATAGCCAATGGCATGGAGAGGATTTTTTCAGTCCTTTCACTCTAACAACTTATTAAAACCCTAAATATAAGGGTATATACATGTATACAGAGGTCTAAAGTCATGGGCACGTCTTCTAATTAAGCCCGGGGTGAAGTAGGAAAAATCATGCAGAAATTCTCAAAGTTGTTGCATTTACGCTTGGGGGCTACGCTTCAAGTGTAGCTGGCATACGCTTCAAGCGTAGGTCCAAGTGTAGATTTGGTACTGGAAGCGTAGGGTTTTTATGGAAAACCACTTTTCTTCGTGAATGCGCAAAAATGTTCGTCTCAAACCCACAATACTTTTTGTTGAAGATGATGGCTTCTAAACATGCCGTTTTTGCCCTCCGGGAGCCATTTTTGTCTCGGACTGCCTCTTTGACTCTCCTCTTAGATAGAAAGAACACACTCTTCAGTTAATTCACCAAAGTTAGCTCAATTTTTTCATTAAGCTCCTGTAACATGTTTTAACACACAAACAACATAAAAATACCAAATAATGGAATGAAAAAATGTAACAATAATGAGTTAAGGGGTCAAAATGACTAATATTTGACACCTATAAAAATACCAAATCAGTCTCACGGTGCGTGTACTCTGGCTATGAATAGGTGCTCGGTCGGGAGACGATGATCTCGACCTCTGCCGAGCATCATGCTCTACTGGTCTAGCCGCCTCGACCACTCGCCCTGTTGCACCCTTAACCCTTGCCATACCTATAATATTGAATTTTCAAAAAGTAAGTGATATTGTTCCGGCTACCGTATCAAACTCAAACTAATCTAAATATATCCAATACGAAGATTAAACAAGCCTTCATCCCAAAAGTTAGATATCTAAGCCGCTTTCGAAATCGAAAAACTCAACTTTTGAAAAACTGATCAAAACACGATTTTGATCAGAATCGTTCATCAATACTAGTTTAGAATAGTTAAATAAGTCATATGAAATCAAAATAATGGAACAAAGCTCACCGAATCAAGAGAAATGATGATTTTACAAAAATTGAGTTTCGGAGACTTTTTGAATCTTTTACGTGAATCTGGATCAATCACAAACTAATTTTACGATCCGCCATTAAGGGATGATGAGGAATCGGATGAATAAATGATAGAAACAAACTGAATAAATATTGATGAATAAATGAGGGAGAGAGAGGAGTTTAAATACAAATGGAGGGAATGGCCTAACGGGTCTGTTTTATAACAAGCCCGTTGCTACGCTTGAAGCGTAGCTGGGCCTATGCTTGAAGCATAGGTCCACATGGCCCAAAATGTTTTTCTTCATCTTCAAATGTCGTCTTCAACCCCTTCCAATCTCAATGCTTCCTATAGACCCCTAACTCATCTTTTTGGCTCAATTTACACTTCCTACTCAAATGATGATAGTCTCGCGACTTGATTTTACAAACTCGATCTTAAATACCGAAATGACTAAATTACCATTTACAAGTACAAACTAGAATCAAAAGCTACTATTGATCACCTAGTACCAATATTTAACGTCATTGGTGCGACGTTGCTGCCTCTCAATACTATGGATCAAGCTTATCCAGCCGGGGTGGTGGTTCAGTTAGATCAATTGTTTATACCACATACTCAGCTGGTTGAACCTCTATGTAATGCTTCAATCTTTGTCCATTCATGACAAACTTCTTTCCAATGTCAGGATCATCGAGCTCCATGGCTCCATGGGGAAAAACCTTCTTAATCTTGTATGGCCCATCCCATCTCGATTGGAGCTTACTAGAAAACAACTTGAGTCTTGAATTAAACAGCCAAACCTTCTGGCCAGGCTCAAACACTTTCATTCTAATATGCTTATCATGAAACACTTTTGTTCAAGCCTTATAAATTTAAGAGTTTTCATATGCATAATTTCTCAACTCCTCAAGCTCTTGAAGTCGGAGTTTCCACTGGGTACCGGCTTCCTTCATATCGAAATATAGTCTTCGAATCACCTAATATGCTCGGTGATCCAGCTCTACAGGAAGATGACACATTTTACCATACATAAGACGATATAGTGGTGAACCAATCGGTGTCTTAAACACAGTCTTATACACCAAAAATGCATAATTTAGCCTTGACTTGTGATTGCGGATGATATGACGTACCTGTTAGTCACTAATTAGCCCTAGAGAGGGGTGAATAGGGTGTTAAAACAATTGTTAAATTCTTTTTAACAAAATCTAGCAATATCCATAAATCTCTAAATTTGTTATACAAATGAGTTTTCAATGAAGAACTCAATTTAATTTATCAAGCTAATTATCACAAGATTAATAAGCATCCAAGATAACAAAGTAAAAAGATAGAGATAGAGAGATTGACACTATGGCTCTTCCTTCAATATGTGGAATAACAAAACCTTTACACATGAACTAACGAGCTCGTCACACAATCAAGAAAAAAATCATCCCTTTCAACAATGGGCTTCACTTACCCAAGATTACAAATTTGTGTATGCAATCAATATATCACTCAAGAAATAAAAACACTCAAAAACCCTAAGGTTTTTCTGGAACATAGATCAATATAAGCTCAAGTGTTTTTAAGTGATACTTCAAGAAATCTAGATGTATATTCTCAATGGATGAATTCAATGAGAGAATTAGAAAAGAGCTAGAGTTTAAATCTTTAAATGATTTAAGTGAAAAATCAGATTTCTTACTTCTTGCTTTTAAAGACTTTTCAAAGAGTGCTAGAGAGAAAATAAGAGATGAAGATTTATAGAAATTTCTCACACTAGAACTACTCTTTCAATACTACATCTCATTCTATATATAGTGAAACAATAGGGATTGGAGAGTGAATCTCACTCTTGGAGAGTAGGAGAGTGAGTTCTGAAAAGTGGCAAGAATAAAGACCAAGTGATGGGCAAAAATATTTCTCAGATTTACTTTTTCTCAAAAAGCTGAAGCACTCAGTCGACTGCTTCCAAGGTGTATTTAAAATATTTTTCCCAACGGCTATGGTCAATCGACTGCCTCAAGAGCCAGTCGACTGCCTCAGACAAGCAAATAAGTTCAAAACTCTCTGTTTCATCCAGTCGGATGGGACCTTGGCCAGTCAGCTGCCATTGCTAGGCCAGTCAACTAGGTGACTCAAAACTTTTGATTCTTAGTTCGTTTTTGTTCCATTTTGAGTTCGGTTATTTAATCACTTGAGCTTATAGGACTAATCAACGCATAGAATACCTTGTTATAATATTCACACACCGATCTATATACCCCGGGTCTTGAGTCTTCAACTTTCGCCTTTCGTTGACCCTTTTATCATTTTCTATTTTCGCGCTTGAATTTATTTGTCGCTTATCGCTTTTTGTGTTTGCATTCTTTCTGAATTATTTTCCTGTTCTTGATGAAACAATTAACTAAAAATTATATTAGTATCAAATACACTTAAATGTTTTGTTAGTATCAAAACAGGAATTATTGTCCGAAATAGTATTTGAAGGCCAATAATCTCCCCTTTTTTATGTTAACAAAATATTTCGTGTTTGCGCAAATTTGATGAAGTATCAATTGATACTCCCTCTTAATATGTTCACCTTTCAATTTATTTTGATGCTCCCCCTTAGAGAATAAAATTTTCAATTTAATAGTCATTGAGATAATCCATTGAAAGATAATAGAAACAACATTTTTCATTTAAGTTTTGCAAATTTCGGTACATGTTGTTTTTCAGCTGCAATGACACATCAGAAAATAAAACATATAGCAAGAACAAAAGCAACACAAAAACAAACTAAGCAGCACCTATGCCACGCAAAATATAAGCTACGGCCAAACACATAAAAAACCCAAAATTCTCCCCCTTTGGCGACATAAAAAACACCGAGGATCGCGACAAGGAGCTTCCATGGCAGTGGTGATGCGATCAAATTTCTCCTTAAGACGCTTCATGTCCTCAGTAGTATTCTTGCAGACTTCCTCATTATGCTTAACGACCTCAAGAATTCGATTGAGGGTTTTGGGATTTACACTGAACCACAAATCAGGAATGTCGAAGGAGATGCCCAGTGAAAGAAATGAAGAGGTTGGATCTTCGAGATGAGGAACAGAGCGACCGACTTGGTCCACTAGAGGAGCTTCTTTTAGAGAGACCAACATCTCATTGACATTTTTTCCAATATGCATATGTTTGAGATGGGTACGATCAAGAAAAATAGGGTTATGCTCAAAACGTTCTTCATCAAGTGGAACATTGCATCATGCAAGAAGATAATAAATATGTGCGGGAAAGATGAGAACATCATTCTTCTTCTGGCACTCATGGATGGCGGAAATAAAAATGAAGGCAAAATTTAACTTTCGACCAGTCATTACGCAAAAGACAAAGAAGACTTCCATTATCGACACAAGACTGCGGCTTCCGGACTTGGCCAATATAGAGTAGGTGATAATATTGTGCACAAGTCGAGCCTCGGGAATAAGCGAGGAAGATGGAAATTAGACAATTGTAGTAGTCTCTTTGTTAACTGAAATGGCCCGAACCACTTTGACAGGATCAAAATCATTGGAAGAGTACCAAGTAGAAGGACAGGAGTAGGAAATACTGCCTAGAGGGATCCAAAATATATCATTGATGACGGACTCAGTGAGGTTAAAGGATTTTCCAGCAACATCGGAGCAGAGAGAGGTGGTAGGGAGACTCGGTTGAGGCAGATTTCTCAGATTTGTGTAGAATGCTTTGACGACACGGGGATAATGAAGAACATTAAGAGAAGCGAAGAAATCCTAACCCATAATTTAAAAGAGATTAAAAGTATTGGCACCAAACTCTTTACATAGAGTTTGAGTGACAATGCGACATCGATAGATTTTCTGATGGATGATCTTCATCTCGAAAAGACGAATGTTGTCTTCATCATTGCCGAGAAGAGCAAAGATGGACATTAATGTAGGCTCTTAATTGGAGTCGGTTCCTTCAGAGACAACAGGGGACGCATGGAGTGGTGGAGAAGGTGTTGCAACCAAGCTTCTACCCCAATGGGCTCACTTGCGAGTGGGAGTTTTGGGCACGATCTTGGGTGCCATGAGGGAAACGAGAATCAAAAGAAATGGAAACATTTTGAGAGAGAGAAAGGGTGAATCGGTTGAGACAATAGGAGATTGGGCGTATATATATAGGTGTTTGTATATATGTATAGGTGAGAGATGAGTGAAGATGAAGAGAAAAGAAGTTATAAAACAGAGTTCGCGCAAAGATAGTCGACTGGCCAAATGGAGGCAATCGACTGAATCAAAACCTAGTCGATTGGCCAAAGGGAGGCAGTCGAATAGCTGAAGTAATTTTAAAATGCCAAAACCTTCTGGTTCACCCAGTCAACTGGCCTTCAGAAAAATTTGAATTCTTTTTTTGAAAGCCCGAAGATATGGACGAGGATGAGAAAAATCACTTATTACTTTAAAGTCCATAGCCATACCAATTTCCCTACGAATTTTCAAAAAAGGTTCGTTCGCAAGGGGTTTTGTGAAAATATCCGCTAATTGATTTTTAGTGTTAATGAAAATCAATTCAACATCGCATTTAGCTACGTGATCACGTAAGAACTGATACCTAATCTCGATGTGCTTGGTGCGTGAGTGTTCAATAGGATTCTTAGATATGCAAATATCACTAGTATTATCACATTTAATAGGCACATGATTGAAAATAAGACCGAAATCAAGTAATTATTGCTTAATATAAAGAGTTTAAGCACAACTACTATCTACTGCAACGTATTCAGCTTCGGCCGTGGACAATGCAACTGGATACCAAAGTCCTAAGTTAATCGTTCCACTTGTGCTTTTTCTATCCACTTTACATCCAGCAAAATCGGCATCCGAATAACTAATAAGATCAAGTGTAGTGCCATGTGGATACCAAAGTCCTAAGTTAATCGTTCCACTAAGATAAAAAAAAATACGTTTTACGACTAGCAAGTGAGATTCTGTAGGACAAGATTGAAAACGAGCACATAAGCATACACTAAACATTATGTCTGGTCTACTAGCGGTTAAGTAAAGAAAACTTCCAATCATGCCTCTATATTTAGTGATGTCTACACATTTTCCATTTTTGTCTTTGTCTAGCTTAATAGAGGTACTCATGGGAGTAATGGCATGTTTGGAATCCTCCGTACAAAATTTCTTTAGTAAATATTTCGTATACTTGGATTGGCTAACAAATAAGTCATCCGAGCTTTGCTTGATTTGCAATCCTAAGAAGAAGTTCAACTCACCCATTATACTCATTCCAAATTCGTTTTGCATACTTTTGGCGAATTCTTTGCAAAGAGAAACATTTGTTGATCCGAATATAATGTCGTCAACATATATTTCGACAAGTAATAAATTGTTCTTGATAGTTTTTGTAAAGAGTGTATTATCAACTTTTCCTTTTGAAAACCATTTTGAATCAAGAAATCACCAAGCCTCTCGTACCAAGCTCTAGGAGTTTGCTTCAAACCGTACAAGGCTTTAGATAATTTGAAAACATGATTTGCAGAAAGTTCATTTTCAAAACCGAGTGGTTGCTTAACAAATACTTCTTCATCTATAATTCCGTTTAGAAAAGCACTTTTGACATCCATTTGATAAAAAGTAAAATTTCTAGATTATGCAATTGCAAGAAGCATTCTAATTGCTTCTAATCTAGTTATGGGTGCAAAGGTCTCATCATAGTCAATGCCTTCCTCTTGATGAACCTTGAGCTACCAATCTTGATTTATTTCGAATAATCACTCCATTTTCATCATTTTTATTTCGAAAAATCCATTTTGTGCCTATTATAGTTTAATTTCCGGGTTGAGAAACTAAATGTCAAACTTGATTGCGTTCAAATTGATTTAGCTCTTCTTGTATAGCCACGATCCAAGAATCATCACATTGAGCTTCATCGAAGTTCTTGAGCTCGATTTGAGACACAAAAGCCATATGATTGCATAAGTCTCTAAGTTGAGATCTTGTGCTAACACCTTGTGAAGGATTACCTATGACTTGGCCAAGAGAATGGTTATGTACAATCCTCCAAGATATAGGAATTGAGGTTATCAAGTCATCATTAAATTGATTGCCAACTTCACTCTTTTCCATTTGCCTACTTGATGAGTTGGAGATATTAAGGTTATTTAAGTTATCCTCAATCCCTACAACTTCATCATCATCTAGGTCAACCCTAGGTAATCGTAGTAGTGGTGATTCATCAAAAACAACATGAATAGATTCGACCATGATTAAAGTGCTTTTGTTAAAGACTATAAAGGCTCTACTTCTTGAAGAATAACCTAAGAAAATTGCTTCATCCGATTTGGAGTCGAATTTTCCCAAATTATCTTTATCATTTAGCACAAAGCATTTACAACTAAATACCTTGAAATACCAAATATTAGGCTTTCGACCGTTCCATAACTCATAAGGTGTTTTTACCAATTTCATTCGAGTGATAAATCTATTTATGACATGACAAGCGGTGTTTACCGCTTCCACCCAAAGGCTACGGGGAAGGTTGTGTTCATTTAATATGGTTCTAGCTATTTCTTGCAAAGACCTATTCTTTCTTTCAACCATACCATTTTGTTGAGGGGTTCTTGGAGCCGAGAGATCATGAGATATACCAAGTTCATCACATAATTTCTCTAAATCTTGATTTTCAAATTCCCTACCCCTATCACTATTAATTTTCTTGATTTTCAAATCAATTTCATTTTGAATGACTCTATAAAATTTATCAAGAATAGAGTGAGTTTCATTTTTATGAGCAAGAAAGTGAACCTAAGTAAATTTAGAGTAGTCATCGACTATAACAAGTACATAGAGTTTCTCGGCTAAGCTAGTCGTTCTCTCTGGTTCAAAAAGATCCATGAGAAGTAGTTATAATAGTCTAGAAATGGTAATGTCTTTCTTTCTCTTGAAAATGGACTTTACTTGCTTGCCTACTTGACACGCACTACATACTTTATCTTTTGAAAATTTAGTCTTCGAGAGGCCTTTGACTAAATCATTTTTAGATAAGCAATGAATAAGGTCCATACTAGCATGTCCTAAGAGTCTATGCCATAACCAACTATTTTCACTAGATGTGACAAAACACTTAACATCGTGTTCATGCAATTCATAAAGCAACATAGTATACAAATTTTCGTTTCTTTTAACATTGAACAATTATTTTCCATCTTTCTCAACTATGCATACATTTGACCTAAAAATAACATCATAACCATTGTCACATAATTGACTAATGCTAAACAAGTTATGCTTCAAACCATCAACTAAAAACACATTATCTATAGATTGAGAGGAAGATATACCAATAGAGCCAATTCCAATAATTTTTCCTTTAGAGTTGTCTCGAAAAGTGCCATTCCCTCCTTCATAGGACTTTAAATACATGAACTTTAATTTGTCTTCCGTCATATGCCTTGAGCATCCACTATCAAGAAACCATTTTTCTCTTGAGGCGAACTTCAAGCATACCTACAAAACAAATTTAAGTAACGTTCATTGGTAACCAATCTATTTTGGGTCCACCAAGGTTAGAGAGAGATGCAATTGTTCCTTTTGGAATCCAAAACATTTTTGTTACAATATTTTCCTTTCTACGTAAGCATGTAATGGTTCCTTTTGGAACCCAAAACATTTTTGAGAAAACTTTCTTCTTTATTTGAAAGCATACATTTGCCTTATGACCCTTTTTCTTGGAATAATAACATGTAACATGTTTGTGATCATTTGAGGGTGTGTTAGATAGTTGTTTTGAAAATGAATGTCTTAATGATTTTCTCTTTTTCAATATGAGTGAATCTTTGTTAAAAGCATCATACCCTAAACCACTTTCATCAAATGATCTTTGTCTTCCTAGTATAATACTCAAATTTTATTTTCCTTTTGTGAAATTTTCTAAGATCTTTATTTGATCATCTATAGTCTTTTTCAAGAAAACATTTTCCTTTCCCATCTCAATACTTTTTTTGTCCGTTATACTCGAATCAACTAAGGTGGAACAAGTAGGAATACATGAAGATTTTGCTTTCTTAAGTAAAATGTGTTTACTAATTAATCTTTTAAATTCATCATGCAATTATTCAAATGCATCTTGCAACTCATTATAAAAGGAGAGGAGTTCATCATATGACAATTTTGATTTATCTAATACTTGTGAATTTAAATGTACCTCATCTTCATTTGCCATGAGGCAAATGTTTGCCATTTTCTCGCCATTCTCTTCCTCATCCGAATCACATGAGTCATAATCATTCCATACAGCATTCATAGCCATCTTCTTTAGCCTTTTCTCATTCTCCTTTTTGAGTTTGAAGCATTCGTTTCTATAGTGCCCCGGCTTTCCACAATTGAAACAAGTTGGAGGATCCCTTTTGCTAGGCTCGCCTCTTGGCTCATTTCTCCTTATGAATCTCCCACCATTGACCTTTTTTCTTTGAAGAAATCTCTTAAATCTTTGGGTGATCAAGGCAATGTCTTCATCTTCCTCCTCTTCAATTTCCTCATTGGCTTCATTTTTGGTAGAGGCTTGCAAAGCTATACCTTTTCTAGGCTTGGAATCTTCTTCATGAGATTTTAGGGTGATTTCCCAAGTAAGAAGAGACCCGAAGATCTCATCAAGGCTCATTGTGATGAGATCATGTGCTTCTTTAATTGCCGTCATTTTTGCATCCCATTTGACCGAAAAGCTTCTAAGAACTTTGCGTGATGCATCGGATTTAGGAATAATTCTACCAAGATGCTTTAGTCCATTCAAAATGTTAGTAAAATGAGACATTATAGAGTTGATATTTTCATTCTCTTTCATAGAAAATAATTCATATTCATGCATGAGTATATCAATTTTAGATTCATGAACTTGAGTGCTACCTACATAAGTTACTTCTAATTTATCCCACATTTATTTAGCCGTGGAGCAAGTAGAAACATGATTAAATACATTTGGACTTAAGGCACAATTTAGATTTACCTTAGCTTTGGCATTAAAATCCATAAGTCTACGTTCATCATTATTCCATTCGTTTGGCAATTTAGGGATTGTTTTTCCATCTACAACTTTGGTTATAGTAAAAGGTCCATCGACAATGACTTGCCAAATTTGGTAGTCAATAGCTTGAAGAAAATCTACCATTCTAGTCTTCCAATAGCTATAGTTTGAACCATCAAACCAAGGGGGCCTATTGTTAGATTGTCCTTCTACATGAGTGACTACATTTGAGGCCATGATCATTTTCTAAGATGGTTAATAGGGTGTTAAAATCATTGTTAAATTATTTTTAACAAAATCTAGCAATATCCACAAATCTCTAAATTTGTTATACAAATGAGTTTTCAATGAAAGACTCAATTTAATTTATCAATGAGAGAATAAGAAAAGAGCTAGAGTTTAAATCTTCAAATGATTTGAGTGAAAAACGAGATTTCTTGCTTCTTGCTTTCAAAGACTTTTCAAAGAGTGCTAGAGAGAAAATAAGAGATGAAGATTTGTAGAAATTTCTTGCACTAGAACTACTCTTTCAATCCTACATCTCATTCTATATATAGTAAAACATTATAGTTTGGAGAGTGAATCTTACTCTAGGAGTGTAGGAGAGTGAGTTCTGAAAAGTAGCAAGAATAAACACCAAGTGATGGGCAAAAATATTTCTCAGATTTACTTTTTCTGAAAAACCTGAAGCACCTAGCCGACTGCTTACAAGCTGTATTTAAAATATTTTTCCCAACGGCTATGGCCAGTCGACTGCCTCAAGATCCAGTCGACTGCCTTGGACAGACCAGTCGACTGACTCAGGCAATCAAATAAGTTTAAAACTTGTTGTTTCATCCAGTCGGCTAAGCCCTTGGCCAGTCGATTGGGTCACATCCAGTCGGCTGCCATTTCTTGGCCAGTCCACTGGGTCACATCCAGTCGGCTGCCATTTCTTAGCCAATCGACTGGGTGATTCAAAACTTTTGATTCTAAGTTCATTTTTGTTCCATTTTGAGTTTGGTTCTTTAATCACTTGAGCTTATAGGACCAATCAACGCATAGAATGCCTTCTTACAATATTCACACACCAACTTATCTACCCTGGGTCTTCAGTCTTCAACTTTCACCTTTCGTTGACCATTTTGTCTTTTTCCATTTTTGCGCTTGAATTTCTTTCTCGCTTATCATTTTTTGTGTTTGCATTCTTTCCGAATCATTTTCATGTTCTTGCTAAAACACTTAGCTCAAAATTATATTAGTATCAAATACACTTAAATGTTTTGTTAATATCAAACAGGAATTATTGTCTGAAATAGAATTTTAAGGCCAACAGTACCAATTCTATGAGTGACACCATACTTCTCACATAGACCAAGAAGATATTGGTTGTCAAAATGGCTTCCATCATCAGTGATCAAAACTCTTGGCGTACCAAATCGTGAGAAAATATTCGACTTTACAAATTCTTCCACCTCATCATGGTCAACACATTTGGTGGCTATAGCTTCTATCCATTTCGAAACATAATCAACCCCCACAAGTATATACTCATTCTTATCTGCTTTTGGAAATGGTCCCATGAAATCAATACCCCACACATCAAATAATTCTATAATCAAAATCGGGGTTAAAGGCATTATGTCTCTTTCTCCTCGAGATATGAATCCAAGTTTTTGATATCGCAAACATGCCTTGCAAAACTCGAAATCATCCTTAAATATGGAAGGCTAGTAAAATCCACTATGCAGCACCTTATGGGTTGTCGTCTGAGCTCCGAAATGCCCTTCACTCTCCAACATGTGAGAAAATGTCAGTATGTTTTGCACCTCACTATCGGGGATGCATTTTATGATAATCAGATCAAAATAATACTTGTACAATAGCGAATTATTCCAGATATAGAATTTTACTTGGCTGAAGAATTGGTCATTCTTATTCTTAGACCATCCTTTTGGAATTCGACAAGTGGCTTTATAATTGACAATATCAGCATACCACAGTATTTGTTCCACAACAGCCACATTGAATAGATGTTCATCCTAGAATGAATCCTTAAGAAGAGTAGTTTCCTTTGTGGACTCGACAATAATCCTTGACAAATGGTCCGCGACAACATTCTCTGAACCCTTCTTATCTTTGATTTGTAGGTTGAATTCTTGCAATAGTAAAATCCACCAGATCAGTCTAGGTTTAGGGTCCTTCTTGCTTAGCAAATGCCTCAACACGGTATGATCCGAGTAAATAACAACCTTGGTGCCCAATAGATATGATCAGAATTTATCAAAGGCAAAAACAACTGCCAACAACTCCTTCTCAATAGTTGTACAGTTCATCTGAGCTTCATTAAGTGTCCTACTACCATAGTAAATTGTATATGGCAACTTATCTTTTCTCTAACCCAACACAGCTCCTATGGCATAGTAAAAAACGTCACATATGAGCTCAAATGGTAGAGACCAATCTAACGAACGAATAATTGGGGTTGTTGAGAGTTGAGTACGCAGCTCCTCAAAGGCACGCAAACACTCTTCATCAAAGACAAAGGTGACTCTTTAGCCAATAAGTTGTATAATGGTCGGGCGATCTTGCTAAAATCTTTAATAAACCTTCAATAAAACCCGACATGGCCCAGATAAAAGCGTATCTGCTTAACAGATGTGGGAGGAGGCA
Source organism: Cornus suecica (assembly GCA_963922005.1). NCBI lineage: Eukaryota > Viridiplantae > Streptophyta > Magnoliopsida > Cornales > Cornaceae > Cornus > Cornus suecica. The sequence goes on from OY998243.1 coordinate 24,584,980, forward strand.
ATTTTAAAATTAATTCAACTTTTGCTTTATGTACCTCTACCCCTCTCTTTGATACAATATGGCCCAGTACTATCCCCTCTTGAACCATAGAATGGCTCTTTTCCCAACTTAGGATCAGATTCGTCTCCTTGCATCTCTTAAGTACTAGTTCTAGATGTTTTAAATAGTCTTCAAAGGTTTCCCCAAAAACTAAGAAGTCATCCATGAATACTTCAAGAAATTTCTCTACCATGTCACAAAAGATAGACATCATATGTAACACCCCGTGTTATTTTCCAAATTTCCTAGAATTTATTTCCGATTTATTTTCGGTTGTGACGTCACTTGTTCATGATGTCATAGTTATTCTTGGTACGTGAAAATGTTTCACGCTTACGTTGAAAGTCAACTGGAAAACTTTACAATTTCTTCTTGACGGTTTCATGGAATTTCTATTGTCGACTATGTGGTTTCATTTCGACGTTTAGCATTTAGTGTTTCGACTGAGCGGTAACACATTTTATTTGTTCGACGTTTAAGGATTCCGATGTTTGGTTCATACACTGGTGTATTTATTTCAGACTATTTTAAGTTATTTGTAATTCCATGGAGTTTTGGGGTTATTATGTAATTTATGGATAGTATGAGGGTTACTTTTACAATTTAGTTATATATGTATATACACATGTATATCTATATATGTTGAACGAAGGATCCACCGATAGTCTTCACCTCCTTCACGCGTCTCAGCCTCTATCTTCTCCTTTTCTCCAGCAAGCCAACCACCATCTTCTTCACCATCATTACCGACGAGAGATCGAGAGAAAGAGCAGTCGGGGAGAGAGAGGTGAGGTCGCGCAGTCGTGACCTAGGCTGGTGGTCGCCGAGTTGGAGCAGCGGCGCCGACTGAGCTGGGTGGCAGCGGCGACGTGCAGGGGAGGTGGTGTGACGGTGGGCGTTGTGAGCTGCAGGTGGTGGCGCGACTAGTGTAGTTTTGTGGTGCACGATAAAACCAGTTCGGCCAAAACTTCAGTCAATTCTTTCGGCGACTTCCCAAGCTTCGTTTGAGCTGATTTTTGGAGGGTAGCTTCGTATCGACACTAGGTATTATATACTAAAATTTTAGATTTTGTGTTTGAGGGATTTGTCATGAAATCGCGTTTATAGGTTAGAATTTTAGTTTGGGTTATTTTAGATTTGCCCAAATTGATTAACCTATTATTGATGGGCTTTGTATATATCGTATAGATCGTCGAGGCAGACGTTTCAATATATTCAAAATCATTTTCGGGCGACTTTAGTCGGCGGCCTCCATATTCGGACGTCGGCAATGTTCACGGTGGGCCGTTTCGGGACTATTTTAAGCGTATATTAAGGTGAGAAATTTTATTCTCACTTCCGTATCATTGATATGGTTTGGGTGTGCAAACCCATAATTATTTAATTTATATATATTAAACTATGAATTTAAAATATCTATAATGGGTTAGAATCGAAGCAATACTTAGAAATTAATTTGAAAAATTAATTAAATTATTTTCCTGCGAAATTAAATTAATTCCTATTTGAATTGAAAGAGAATAGGTGGCCTAGTAACCCCTTGAGAATTAAAATGGGTTAGAAAGATTTGTAAAAGTTGGACGTGAACTTAGAACGCGATATTAGTTCCCCTTTTGACTGTGTTAGGGGATATGTGAATGGGAGGGACGTGAAAACTTAGACGTGATGCTAGTTTCCCCTTATGATATGTGGATTTTTTATTTAAGTGAATTAAAAAACATGTTTAAAGGAATGAACTTATTTCCTTGTAATTTAAATGCATTAATTGAAATAAAATCATGTTAAAAGAAACAAAAATTAATATTCTCGTGATTTATTGCTTTAGTGATGTAAAATCATGTGAGAGAATATTGTTCATAAATATGATGCATTACATATTTATGTTGAAGCGTGGTTTTTATGAAGGCCCTGTATGTATATTGGGTACATCGTGTCATGTGAGTACATGGGTGTTGGTCTATGCGGGTTGTGTAACCATGTGTGAGTTGACTTGTGTCGGATTTTGATAAACAACTGGCCAAGGGGTGCTTCTCGCTTCCCGTGGAACTAATATTCTGAAAAACTGAGAAATGAGGGAGGACATGGTCCAAACTCCGTTTTCACGAACCGTGTTTCGTGTATCGATACTCCTTGTTGAGTATATGTTTATCTCTCAGGTGAATGATCGTTGCGGCCTCTACCTTACTTCGTGAGCCTGTATCCTCAGAGTAAATGGTAGAGTGTGTATCTGTTGACCCTTAAAGATAGGGTGTGTATTCGTGTGTATACCACAGGTGATGTTGCATTCATGTGATTCTATTACATGTGAATTTTGGAGCATGTTGATTATGAATATTGCGAAATAAATTTATATTTTTATAAAATACTCAACTGAAAAGTGAATAATGTGAAAAACATGAATTAAATGCAGTAATTGAAAAAGTATAATGAGTTATATTCATATACTTATGATTATGTACTTTTGTGCCCTTGGAGGGTTAAGTATATTGGTGTAGTGACCTCTTTGGATAGTTGAGGTTAATGATGGACTATAGAGTCGATTTTATGTTGAGGCCTTAGAGAAGGCGGGTAATAGTTTTGTGATCGTGGTTAGTTATGTGACCACTTTACAGATTTGAGGTCAGAGATTGATTCTAGTATCAATTATGATTTGAGGCCTAAGATAAGGCGGGTGATGAGATTGTGAACTTAGTGGATGTTGTTGTGAAGGCCTTTAGGTGCCTTTCACCTTTCGAGGAAAGGGGTTATCAACCGTATTTTGAGATTTTGATTGGGTTAGAAGAGGTTATGATTGAACTTATCTGGTAGTGTGCTAATAGTCTCTTGATTCCGTTAGAAATCTAGAGAGTTGTATCAAATGTGAATTTGAGGCTAGAATTAATTGGAAGAGATATTGATTGAAGCTAGTGAGTTTTGTGGTATCGACCACTAGTCTTTCCTTTTATGATCTTAAGGGGTTTGAGGTGATTTTATTAAGTACTTAGGGTAATGTAGTGTTGTAGCGTTGTTTCTTGTGCTTAGTTCATTCTATTAAGCATTCCTTGTACTGTGTTTTGAATATTAGTATGTGATCGTTGACTTATATGTTACTCCTTGAGTCGTTGGTTACGGCGTGGTGCCGAACCCCTTCCATGTGTTGTCATTTGATTTCTTGGGGTTGGAAACGGGTAGTTTTGTTCCGTGAACCCAATGTCGTACTCTTCCTTCTTTGTCCTTTTGGACATTATAGGAATCCATGGAGTTGTATTCACTCTTATTTGGTTATCTTTCGGAAATGGCGTTTTTCAAGTCTTGAAATAAACTCTTTGTATTTAAAAGAAAAAACCCGTTTTCGCCTACCCCCGTAGCCATAAAATTTTTTAGCACTTTATAAAATGATCTTAGGATCTTTAAAAATACTTTTAACTTTTAAAAGTCGGTAATGGCAATTGACGGAACCGGGGGTAAGACGGTCATTTTCACTGTGTGAATTTTTTTAAAAAAACCTATTTTATAAAAATTCTCGAGATTCTGAGATTCCGAGACTTCTTTTTCAAGATCTCGACCTGTAGAGTTTTGAAAGGTGTTTTCTTGTTCACCTTTACTTCCGATCATTTTTAAGTCTTGGGTTTGAGGCTTGTTGTTGTTCAGTGCACACATATAGTGTTGCATTTCCCTTCTTCTTGGTTATTTGATGTCACCACCTAGGTGATTTGAGTTTTGCATATATTAGGGGCATCAATGTCGAATGGATTGGTCCGAGTTTTAAAACATTTTATTAAAAACTATTGAATCCCTGGGATTCATCTTTTTATAACTTTCACTCTCGACCATTCGCTTTTGACTCCTTATTCGGGTGTTTTCCCTAAACACTTATGGTGTTCTTAACCTTGACATTGTTGCCTCGGTTATCTGTTGATTTAGCATTGGGAACTCTTTTCCTTTGCTTTATTTTGGTGACCCTTAGGTGGTCGTTCATGAGAGTAGTGTTCGTGTGCTCTCCGTGATTCGATCAGGTGGTTTTCCTCGCCTATAGTGAGAGCGTTAGTGATTTGATTGACCCTATTGATAATAGTATTATGAGGTCGATGTGATGATGTGATTTATGGTATTGATGAAGAGATATGATTGAGGTGATCTAGTCCTTCAGAGGTAGATTTCATCTAGGAATGGGATGATGTTTCATATATATGTATATTTATATAGATGACGATTGTGTTAGTACGCAAGGACGTGAGTGTTTTTCCTCCCGTGTTCTCGGGGAGTGGGATTTGAGCATTCCTTGGTACTAGTTGTGGATTTGATTCCTGTGGATATTCGAGGTGAGTGTGATTCCCTCTGTTTGGATTTTTTTATTAGCGTTGTAAGCGCTTGATGATTTGTTATATTAGACCTGAGTGTTGTATACCTAGTGTACGTTGTGAGAGTAGTGTAGACTATCAGTGTTGGTACTTGGAGTACGAGTCTTAGTCGTACCTTATAGACTCATGTTGTGTTCTTATATATGTATATATATATATTCCTGATAAATATACTTATTTACAGTAGTATATGAGTACGTGTCTTGTGTTTGCGTAGCTGGGTTATATTGTGGTCTATGTATCTTACAAGATGGTTTAACATTACTTAAACAGTTAGAGGATGTGGTAGTTAGGATATCATTTTTCTCATTGAGCTTATTTTCAATGTTGAAGAAACTTTCACCAAAACCCATATTATTTTTTTCTTTAAGAAAAAAAAATAGCACTTATTACAAATTGTAGTTGGTACAGACATCTTTATCTCTTTGTACATGGTCATCTTAGGGTGATGATGTTGTCAATTGTGATTAAGATCATCAAAATCAGAAGTAGGCCCCAATTGTCTAAACTAAGCCACGTCAACATAATAAAAAAAAAATTATCATATCTACATGTCACTATATTTTGTATTACATATATGTGTATTACTCACTTTTTTTAGTGATTTATATTACAATTAGTTCTTACTCCTATCACACGTTTATTAGGATTAAGGTCCCTTTTGATTGAATGATTTGGAAAGATTTGGGAAGAAAACAAAAGAAATGATATGATAAGTGTGTTTGGTTTGATATTATGGAGAGAAAATAAAAATTCTTTAATTACCATTCTTCAAAAAATTAGAAGATTTGGAGAGAAATGATAACACTTAAGTAATACTTTTATAATACCAAATATAATCTTAATAATATTTTTAAGAGAGACTTAACAACATTTGGTTATTAGGATATAATAGTAAATTGGTTAAAACGGTTTCTTTTCTTTTCTCCTCTATTCCTTGTCCAAACAAAAATGCTATCATTTTTTTTTTTTTTTAATTTATCCAAACATGAATTTTAGACATTGTTATCTTTTCTTTTATTTTATTTTCTCTCATAATAATGTTATCATTTCTTTTCTATTCTCTCTAGTTAATCCAAATGAAGCCTAAATGAAATGTAATATAACAATTGCATTTATATCTTTATATATATACATATTCTTTTATTTGAATTATTTTTGGATGGGTATTTGTTATTTGCATATATTAAAAATTCATTTGTTCGTACTTCTGTTACATAATCTGAACGATGTATATTATGAATAAGTGAATTGTAACATGATTACATGTATTTACCTTTTAACCAAAGTGTGTTGTAGGACCAACACTCGCACCTTTCCGGAGAAAGACAATAGAGGGGATTTGGATAGGGCTGCAAATAAACTAAGTCGTTCATGAGTAGGCTTAGGCTTGGCTTGGCTCGGGCTCGTTTGTTTAGTAAAAGAATCGAGCTCAGGCACAATTTTTAGGCTCATTTAGTAAATGAACCGAGTTTGATCATTACTAAGCTCGAGTCACCAAGCTCGTGAATAAGCTCGTTTGAGTTAAATAGTAATATTATCTCATATTGGAGAAAAGAAAGTGTTCAAATTGAATAAATTATGAAGAGTGTTATGAAAAGATTTTAGGACTTATGTGTCCATAACATAAAAATTTATACTACTGAAAATATGTTAAAAACAAACATGTAACAAATCAATCCAGACAGCTATTGGCAAGAGTAATATATCTTGCAAATGAAATACGTCATTCGTGAGCAAGCTCGCGCTCTAGTCGTTAAATCTGGAGCTCGGCTCGTGCTCGTTCGTTAAGCAAATGAGCCGAGCTTAAGCACATATTCTACACTCGTTTAGTAAATGAACCGAGCTTGAATATTCCAAAGCTCAGCTCGGTTCATTTGCATCCCTATATTTGGATCATCATAGCATGAAGTGCATTAAACCCCGCGTGAACTTTACTCTCTCTCCCAAGAAATTCCCTAGCCTTTGAAAATGACAGAAAACCCACCCAAGCGATATTAAAAATTGTAAATACCCCCTAAATTGTCGTTGTGCAATAAACCCCCTAAACTATCACAAAAGAAAAGAGAAAAAAAAAGAAAAAAAATTAAGAATTAATATAGTTTGGATGGGTTTTCAAATTATTTTATAAATGACTATAATGTCATTTCTTATTAAATTAAGTTAATACATTTTTGTTATTAACAAAGAATATGAAATAATTTATGCAAATTTAATGGCATAATCTCCATTCAAATTTTGTAAATTAACACATAATTTTTGTAATTAATTAAAAAAATAATGCTTTTAAGTTTTTATAAAAACAAATTGAGTATAAAGTTATAGAAATTTAAATAATTAATCAAGATTATTTATATACATAACATGTGAAAACAAAAAAAATTTATTAAAGTAATTTTAAAATTTATTATGAATATATATCGTATTAAAACAAGTTTTTTATTTAATGTAAAAAAAATTTAAAATTAGGATAGTAAATTTTATAATTTAAATCAATCGAATTTTAATAATAAATTATTTACAACATATTACTTTTTTTCATAGAAGACATAGTTTCTCTAATATAACCAAGGGGAATGATATATTTATCTTTTCATATTATAATATTCATAATGAATTTACAAATTACTTCAATAACAAAATATTTTTTCCTCATGTTATGTATATAAATAGTATTGAATAATTACTTAATCCTTTTAAAATTTATACTCATTTTTTTTAAAAACAAAACTTAAATAATTTAGTTTTTGATTAATCATAAAAATAAGTATTAATTTATATAAATTTGAATGAAGATTATGTCTTCAAATTTACATCAATTATTTTATAATTTGTTTTTATTTTTTTCGAACGATTAAATAAATTGAATAAAAAGAATATTACAGGAAATGTAGTTAGCCATAAAGGCTTACAATAAAAGCACTTGACAACTACCTAGGGAGGTGGGGAAAAAAACTACATAGGGCCATCATAAAGACACAAATACAATTCAATACTGTCTGTGGGGTTGTGGTTGAATTTGATAGGTATGAAAGGGGTTTTGTGAGGCTGCAGAGGAGGTGGACGAGGGAATAAGGAGAGGATGTGACCGAGGGAAGGTGAAGAAATCATTGCCCTGAGCAGCTCAAAGAAGGAATTGGGGAGATTCCACTCGTTGCCCATAGACTGTGCATGAGAGATTTAATAATAAAGAACATTTGTAATAGTTAAAAATATATGGCCCAACCGAGATGGGCCGACGGCTGATGGACCGAAGATGGATGAGCCGAATGCGGATGGGCTAAAAACAAATGGGCCTATGAAAAATTCTAGAAGATAAATGATCCACAAGTTAATGAGTAGTCCAATTATAGAATAAAGAGTCCAAAAATTGGTAGGGTTTATCAAATCCCTTGATTTTAGGGATTGATAAACTTGGGTAAATGGGTTTAACCCATCTATCATAATTTTGTATAAATACATGGCTTTGATAAATGAAAAGAGGATCCCAATTTTTACCCTAATTATAATTGTGTAGTTTTTCTGCATCTACACAATTGGCGCCGTCTGTGGAAAAAACTCGATCATTGAAATCTTTTTCAATAAGCTTCCCACTCTCTGCAAAAAGCTAAGATTTGTACCATCAATGGCAATCACACGTTCACAACAGACCGATTTACCTCCAAAAGGAGGCCAGCAACCAGAAGATCTGATCAGACGAGCCCTGGAGCAGAGGATTTCCAAGTTAAAGAGGCAGAACGCATAACTGGAGGCAAAATTGGCTCAACTACAAAACCCATAGGAGGTCCATAACGACGAGCAGTCCGACCACCGTGACCGGTCTATAGGCCGCCAGACAGACAAGGACAATCTCCCCGGTAGGTCGCACAATGATCGGGAAGAACAAGCGAGTCATCTCTACAGGTTCTCGGGGTACATAACCCCGAGGAGGTCTTGACCATGAGAAAACTAGAGGAAATCATGTCCAGATTCCAGGAGGAAGTGCTTAAGGACCTGAAGGTACAGACCCCCATTGATCTGGCATCCGAGGCATCAATCGACGCTGTCCAGACACCATTCACCATCTCGATCACCAATGTGCCCTATCCGGAGAGGTTCAGATTACCAAAGTTCACCCTGTTCGATGGTACAAAAGATCCAACATAACACATCTACCACGTTCATACCAAGATGAATGTTTACAATGAAAACGAGCCCTTACTCTGCAAAGTTTTCCCCACCAGCTTGACCGAAGCAGCCCTCTTGTGTTCAGAAAGCAACTGCCCCAATCGATTGGAAGTTGGCTCAGACTCTGTGAGTTATTTATTGCCCAGTACTTTGGCAACAAAAGACATAAGAATACTATCTCCAGTATGTTCACCATGATCCAAGAGAAAGGCGAATCTCTGAAAAGTTTTGTCTCACGATTCAATGTGGAGATGTCTTCAATTGACAACTGCGATCAGCATTCAGCTGTCGAAGCCTTCAGAATGGCCCTGATCCCTGGAACCAAGTTTCATCAGTCCCTAATCAAAAGGCCACCAGCAGACATTGGAGAGCTCAATTCCAGGGCACAAGGGCACCTCCGAAGAGAAGAGGAGTTGGCCATACGACAAAGAAGGATTGTCTTTACAACAGTAGAGGCAAGGGCATCCGAACCTTCCAGGGTAAAGGATCGGGCAACAGACCGAAAGTGACCAAGCGCTCCTCCTGCACCCTCCCCAGTCCTAGAGAAATGCCCGAGGTTTGAAGAAAAAGTCACCCCCTTAAAGGTGACCCTGGCCAAGCTGTACCAGGAGACAAAGGGTAAAGGAATCTACCGGGCACAGCCACCCATTAGACAGCCAATGGACCAGAGAGATATGTCGAGACACTGTGCCTTCCATGGCGAGTACGGGCATCACGCCAAAGAATGCAGAAGTCTTAGGAGACAGGTGGAAGCCATGATAGCAAAACGAAAGCCTACCGAGTATGTTGCCAAGGAAGGAGTCCGATCAGACCAAGCGTCATATGTACCTGCCAAGGGAGCTACGGGACAGCCCATACGGGTCATCCACATGGTCTATGGAGGACCAAGTCGATCAGAGATAGAGGAGGCCCGGAGGTCCCAGATGCGACAAACTCAGAAACTGCGAAAGTTTTGGGAGGTCATTGAGTTTAGGGGCCCGAAAGAGGATGCCCAGATAATTTTCACTTTTGCAGATATGCGGAGCATTCAGACACCACATGATGACCCTTTAGTGATCTCCCTCATGGTCTCGAACTGCCTGATCAAAAGGGTGATGGTTGACCCTGGGAACAGCGCCAACATTATCACCAAATAGGCCTTTAAGAAGTTAGAAATCAACCCTCAGGAGATCGTACCGTCTAGAAGTCCGACAACAGGATTTTATGGCAGAAGAGTGGAACCTAGGAGATATCCAACTGCCAGTAACAACATCAAGGCGCACGTCCCTTCAACCATGCATCAAGTCATGTGATGTATCGACCCGAACGGATTTGACGTGATTGACATCAGGGGCGATCAGGTAGCAGCAAAGGAGTGTTACCCTGTCACCATGAAAATTCTAAAAAGAAAGGCGGAACCAGAATGAGGGTCACAATCCAAGGCGGTACCCGATGATAAATAGCAATTACAGGAGGGCGGTTCGGGGTCACCAGTAGCAGCTGAACCTCTGCTGGAAGTTCAAATTTGCCTCAATCGTCCCGAAAGGTTTACTTATGTTGGTTCAGGCCTCAGTCCACAAGAAAAAAAGGAAATGGGGTCCCTTTTCCAATCTAATGCTGACATATTTACATGGAGTCATATGGACATGACCGGCATCGACCCATCAGTAGCCCAACATTACCTCAATGTGGATCCTAGCGGAAGGCCCATCAGATAGAAACAAAGGCGAATGGGGGCCCATAGAAACCAAATCATAGCTGAAGAGGTTGATAGACTTCTTTGAGCAGGATTCATAAAGGAGCTCCAGTATCCTTCTTGGTTGGCGAACATTGTGGTGGTCCAGAAGAAAAACAGCAAGTGGAGGGTATGTGTAGACTTCAGAGATCTAAATAAAGCCTGCCCGAAAGATTGTTTCCCTTTACCAAAGATCATTCAGATTGTAGATGTCACCGCAGGTTTCGAAAGCCTGAATTTTCTGGATGCATACTCTGGGTATAACCAGATACGAATGAACCTAGAGGACCAGGAAAAATCTGCCTTCATCACTGGGTCAGGTACATTTTGTTACACAGTTATGCCTTTCGGACTAAAGAATGCAGGTGCTACCTATCAAAGGCTGCTCAGAAAGGTATCTAGGGAATGATGGGATCTACCATAGAAGCCTACATCGACGACACGGTGGTCAAAAACAAGGCGAAAACAAACCACCTGACCGATCTGCAACAGGTGTTCGTCACCCTCAGGAAGTACAATATGAAGCTCAACTCGTCCAAATGTTATTTCGGAGTGTCCTCAGGCCAGTTTTTAGGGCACATAGTTAATCAAACGGGAAGACAAGCTAGCCCGACACAAGTCAAAGCTCTCATAGAGTCAGCAGAGCCAAGGACCCGGAAGGAGATCCAGGTGCTTACCGGGAGGATAGCAACCCTCAGTCGCTTCATTTCTCGATTAACCGATCGGTGTAAGCCGTTCTTTCAAGCAATAAAGGCGGCAAAAGGAGAAGTCTGGGGGCCAGAGCAAGCAAAAGCCCTGAAAAAACTCAAAAGTTGCATGGCAAAACCTCTGATACTGGCAACCCCAGATGCGGATGAGACACTACATCTGTATCTGGCAATATCAGCATCGTCAACCAGTGTCGCTCTGGTCAAGGAGGGCAAGGGGTATTAGGCACCAGTCTTCTACACCAGCAAAGCCCTTGCTGATGCAGAAACCCGTTATTCAAAGCAGGAGAAACTGGTACTATCATTGATCAATGCAAATCGACGTCTTCGGCATTATTTTGAGGCACACCCGATCATAGTGCCGACGGTCACCCCGATCAGATCTATAATGGCAAAACCGGAGTTGACAGGAAGGGTGTCCAAATGGGCAATAGAGCTCGGCGTGTTCGACATAACCTATGTCCCCCGAACGGCCATCAAAGGACAGGCAGTAGCTGACTTCCTGTTGGAAACAAAAACTACAGAATCTGAAGAAGAATGTGAGTTAAGATTATGGGTCGTGTTCGTGGATGGATCATCAAATATCAATGGAGCAGGGATCGGAGTTGAGCTCGTAACACTAGATGGTACTAAAATCCAACAGTCCATTCGATTGAAGTTTCCTGCCTCCAACAACGAAGCCGAATATGAAGCCCTTCCTTCAAGAATTCGATTGGCCCGAAGCCTTCAAATACAGAAAGCAGAGATTCGAAGTGACTCCCAGTTGGTCGTACGCCAGTTAAATGGGGAGTATGAAACCCGAGAGCCAAAAATGGAGGCGTGCATGAATTTGGTTCTAAAAGAAGCCGAAGGGTTCCAGCAAATAACCTTTGAACAGATTCCCAGAGGAGATAATTCCGTAACAGATCACCTGGCTAACCAGGCCTCCGCGGCAGGAGAAAGCATGACTCGCACTGTACCGATAGACTTCATCGCTCGGTCCAGCTTAGAGCCCCCTGAAGAAGTAATGGTCATTCCATAGGAGCCGAGTTGGATGGATCCTATAGCAGATTATTTGAGAGCTGGTGCATTGCCTGAGTCAAAATCGGAAGCCCGGAAGGTAAGAATGAAGGCAGCCAGATATGCTCTCTACAACGGCCAACTATATCGCAAGTCTTTCTCCGGACCATATTTAAGATGTCTTACGCCCTCCGAAGCTACGGCGGTCATGGAAGAGATTTATGCCGGAGCCTGTGGTAATCATTCCAGAGGAAGATCCTTAGCTCATAAAGTTCTCTCCCAAGGATACTTTTGGCCCTATCTGGCAAGGGACGCTGAAATCTACACCCGACACTGCAAGAAGTGCCAATTTCATGGAGATGCCATTCAACCACCGCCTGAATTATTGAACCCCACAGTCATCCCTCACCCCTTTGCCCGATGGGGTATGGATATTGTGGGTCCTCTTTCGCAGGCTATACGGTCAACCACTCATGTTCTTCTAGCTATAGACTATTTTACTAAATGGGTGGAGGCCGAGGCATATCCCACTATAACAGGCAGCCATGTTATAAAGTTCATTTGGAGCCATATCATCTGAAGGTTCGGAGTACCCCGAACTATAATGATGGATAATGGCACCAATCTTGATAACAAGAGGGTCCAAGCATTCTTGACAAAGCATGGGATCAATCAGAACGCTTCCTCCATCGGCTATCCGCAAGGAAATGGGCAAGCTGAAAGAAAAAATAGAACCATCTTTGATACACTGAGGAAAAAACTTGAAAGAAGGGAGGTTGTCAGGATAAGACTGGCCGCCTATCTGCAACAAATCAGGGCACGGTTGAATCAGAAAGTGAGAAGGAGAGAATTTCAGGTTTGTGATATGATGCTCAGGAGAAAGATTGGAATTATGGGAAAATTACAAGAGACATGGGAAGGACCGTACACCGTAATTGAGGTCATCGGACATGGAGCTTATCGTGTTCGGAAGAACGAGACTGGCCGCATCGAGTCTAACTCTCAGAATGTTTATCGGCTAAAGAGGTATTATCCTTAGATAAGTTTATTTTCTTGTTAAACACAAATAAAATTGTGCCTTATGTACGACACCTTCTATGATTATAATAAAGCATCTGTGTCCGGTGTTCGGCACCTCTGCTTCATTATTCTCATTTCAATAAAGATACATTCTTTCTTTTTATGAGTGTTCTATATTCTTTATTAAAATTTTCTTAAGTATTTGAGTTCAAACTTGACTTGAACTAAACCAGAGGATGAAAACAAGCCTCAGGGGCCAGATGCCCGAAGGCTCAATTCTTTATTAAATTTTTCCTAAGTGTTTGAGTTCAAACTTTACTTGAACTAAACCAGAGGATGAAAACAAGCCTCAGGGGCCAGATGTCCGAAGGCTTAATTCTTTATTAAATTTTTCCTAAGTGTTTGAGTTCAAACTTGATTTGAACTAAACCAGATGATGAAAACAAGCCTCAGGGGCCAGATGCCCGAAGGCTCAATTCTTTATTAAAATTTTCCTAAGTGTTTGAGTTCAAACTTGAATTGAACTAAACCAGAGGTTGAAAACAAGCCTCAGGGGCTAGATGCCCGAAGGCTTAATTCTTTATTAAAATTTTCCTAAGTGTTTGAGTTCAAACTTGATTTGAACTAAACCAGAGGATGAAAACAAGCCTCAGGGGCCAGATGCCCGAAGGCTCAATTCTTTATTAAAATTTTACTAAGTGTTTGAGTTCAAACTTGACTTGAAGTAATCCAGAGGATGAAAACAAGCCTCAGGGGCCAGATGCCCGAAGGCTTAATTCTTTATTAAAATTTTTTGAAGTGTTTGAGTTCAAACTTGATTTGAACTAAACTAGATGATGAAAACAAGCCTCAGGGGCCATATGTCTGAAGGCTCAATTCTTTACTGAAAGTTTCCTAAGTGTTTAAGTTCATACTAGATTTGAACTAACCAGAAGATAAAGAGTAAGCCCTAGGGGCCAGATGCCCGAAGGCTTAATTATTTTCATAAAAGATTAAAACACTGAAGACAAAACAAGAAAAGAATAAACACTAAAGGAAGGGAAAATTCTTGTTCATTAATGAGGAAAAAGAGAGTTACAAAATTACCCTTTTTAAAGGGAAGTAAGTACAGATAAAGTAAAAAAGCCTAAACTACTGATCGGGAGGATGATATTCTTCTCCCTTCAGGATGGCAGCAAACATCTTCTCATTTTCAGAGGTAGGAGGGTTTTGGTAGGGCATTATCACTCCCATATGGGCATCAAATTCCTCTGCAGTCTTGAACTCCCGAGCCTCCAAAGGAATATGTTCCATTTCGTGCCTCATCTGCCAAGCTCTAGCCAATCGGAGATCTCAGATGACGCAATATCGATTATACATGTCAAGACCCCCTAAGCGACACACTTCCACTTTGGCCCGTTTAAGATCCAGCAGCTTTGCTTATTCAGCTAGGAGTTTCTCTGACTCTGCCTTTTCAGCTGCCAGCTTTTTGTTAGTTGCTCTTATTTCTTCTGGCTCAGCAGCCAAGGCCAGCTTTTCAGCAGTCAGGGCCCGCTTCTCCGCCTCACTGGTTTCCAACAGAATTTTCTGTTCTAAAATGGTCTGGCGAAGGCCATCTGCCTCCTTGACTAGAGAATCCCGGTGGCTGTCATTTTGCTTGATCTTGTCCTTCATGCCAGCCATTTCCTTAATATCGGTCTCCAGGATATGGTTGTATGCCTGGACGCCGTAAAGAAGTTACAAATAAGGAAGTGATTAGTGCATTAAGTAGCAAAAACTGCAAGTAAACCAAATACAAAGAGGATAAAACAATTTTTACCTCCAGGACCATTATTGAAGTTTTCTTGGCCAAGTTAGTCCTGGAAATTTTTGATTGGGCAGCCCTATCGGCCGGAGTCCAGATCCCTTTAGCCATAGCTCGCAGAGCGTCTTGCTGACTAAGGGTGATTTGATCAGTGCAAACCGGAGTCCTGTCTGGCAAAAGGAATTTCGGCTCCCAGGGAATCAAAGTTCGGGATGATTCAGGAGTTGTGCTTGTAGAAACATTGTCAACTTGAGTTCTGGCCCTTTTATTGGCCACTTCACCTGCTGTACTGGATCGGGTCCTGATAGCTGGAGGATTTACAAGAGGTAGGGGTGGAGCTACTAGGTTCTGTGCTGGAGGCGCTGCCGGGTTCTGAGCAGGAGGAAGTACCGAAGCCGCAGGCGGTGCTATTGATAATGGCACAACATCAACAGGGGTGACCCCTTCAGGAACCTGAGGAATGCTGACAGAAAGGGGTTTGACAGGCAAGTCCATCCTGCCAACAGCAGCGCCCAAATTAGATATCGACTCTAGATTTTCCTAAGTCAGCAGGTCAGTGGCAGATCGGGCTTTTCCCCAGATGTGGGTTTTCAGAAGGCCTATACTTTGTTTTATGAAGGTAAGGGGGATGTCTTTATCCTCATAACCCAGGAATTTATATACATAGTCCCCCCGATGAAGATCGCAATATTCACAAAGGCAAGAGACCTTATGAAGGGGACGGTAGATGGAAAGATGAATGGCACCGAAAGTTCTTGGGATCGGGAATATACGCGAGAAACGGTAAGACCAGTTGCCGCTCATTACTACCATTCTTTCCTTCCAACCCTTATCAGATTTTTCGGTATCGGTACATATGCTCTGGCCTTGGAAGGGAAAGAGATTGGATCTACCCTTACTCGCCCGGGCTTTCTGGAAAAAATAACAAATGAGCAGATCTGACAAACCTAAGTTGAGATCTAAGTCCCTCTTGTACAATAGAAGCATGGAAATGATCCTAAGGCTGTTCGGGTTCAACTGAAGGGGATGCAAGCTTAGCATAAAGAAAGCGTAGTGAAAGAAAGGGTGAAGGGGGAACCTTAAAACCCTAAGGTGAGATGCCGATAGCATAATACTACCGGGTGCTAGTCCCTGACTCTTGGTAAAATCTAGGTAACCTGGGTAAGGAGATACGTCAACATCCCCGGGCACTTGGGTTTCAGCCCGAAAATTCTTAACATCTACTTCGAGTCGGACTCTTTTGAGTGGGGCCACTACAAATGGTTCGAAGAGTTTGGGTTTCGCAAGTTCGTTCGATGAGGAGCCCGGAAGGTCAGTGTTTTGTGGAATTATTTTTGAGGTGCCCTGACGGTTAGATTGAGGACTATCACTACTGGTGGGGTCGGTACCAACAGAAAATGACAGGACGACCTCCTCTACCGACCGGGTGTCGTCGCTATCAGACATAGAGATAAGAAAGGTAGAAGAGACAGAGGTGTGGCAAAGGTGAAAATTAAAGAAAAAAGAAACTTATTGACTTATTCAAACTGATGATGAAGTTTCAAGAGAAGCTTCGGACGGTGATAGGCGTATGTGCTACTGGGAGATCTGTACTAACCGACGGAAAAGATCGCAGAGGTAAGAAAGAACTGGAATTTCGAAGATGAAGTTTGAAAATGGGAGAGAGGTTTAAGCTGGAAGTTGCAAGTATGGAATAAGGAAATGAAATGAAAGAAGAATGGATTTTTATAGAAGGGGACAAAGAGGCCAAAGGGCTGCACGAAGTCCGAAGGTCGCGCTACCCACTATGAGCCGTCATGGAGCTAAGATCAAGGAAGTAATGACCATTCATTTCAAATACTAATAAATGCTTAGTAATGATTGACAGCCTACCAACCATCATTCCCTATAAAAGTGCATGTATGTATATATGTATGTGTATAAAGTAATTCAAATTTTCGGTCATGGGCTTTAGAAGAGAATCATAAAGCCCATAACTTCAGGGGCCTGTGTAATAGTTAGAAATATCTAGCACAACCGAGATGGACCGACGATTGATGGGCCGACGGCTGATGGACCGAAGACAGATGGGTCGAATGCGGATGGACTAAAAACAAATGGGTCTATGGAAAATTCTAGAAGATAAGTGATCCACAAGTTAAAGAGTAGTCCAATTATAAAATAAAGAGTCCAAAAAAGGATATGTTTAATCAAATCCTCTTATTTTAGGGATTGATAAACTTGGGTAAATGAACTTGACCCATCTATCATAATTTTGTACAAATACATGATTTTGGAGAATGAAAAGAGGATCACAATTTTTACCATAATTATAATTATGTAGTTTTTCTGCATCTACATCATTATAGTTATTTATGAAATAATTTGAATACAATACAATTTTTTTATTATTAGATGGACACTCTTTTCTAATGTTTCCAGATTACAAAAGCACAATCCAACTGAGCAAGCTGAACTTGATTACATAAGAAAACATAATCAGATAATCCCACAAATCAAAACTTCAATGGAAGGAGAAACCCCCAAGCAACCACATGTACTAATCTTTCCCTTACCTCTCCAAGGCCCAGTCAACTGCATGCTCAAGCTCGCCGAGCTTCTCTGCCTCGCCGGCTTCCACGTCACCTTCCTCAACACCGACCACGTCCACGGCCGCCTCCTCCGCCACTCCATCGTCCTCTCCCGCTTCTCTCCATTCCCATCTTTCCGTTTCCAGACCGTATCCGATGGTCTCCCGGAAGATCACTCACGCTCCGGTGACCAATTCATGGACATCTTTGATGCTTTGGGAGCCGTCACCAAACCCCTTTTCCGGGAGATGCTGATTTCCGGTCGCTTCAGTTCCGATACCGGAGGTCCGGTCACCTGCATCATCGCCGATGGGATCTTCGATTTCGCTGTTGATGCTGCCAAAGAAGCCGAAATTCCCCTGATTTATTTCGATACTATCAGTCCTGCCTGCGTCTGGGTTTATTTGTGTCTTCCCAAACTCATTGAAGCCGCTGAACTTCCATTCCAAGGTGGGTTTATTAGCTATTATTTCATTTACAGTCTGTTTGGTTACTGAGAAAATATTTTAGTACTCCATTTAAATTTTCGATTCAAAGTGGGTTTATTATATAGCGGCTTCCTTTCTAATTAATTTACTCTCTGACCTACTAATTTTCAAAACCTGAAGTTCTTGCCTATTAATTTATAGTCTGTTTGGTTACGGAGAAAATGATCTTAACAGATATAACCTGAAGTTTTAGCCCATTAATTTCAGTCTGTTTGGTTACTGAGAAAATGATCTTAACAAATAGTATAACCTGAAGTTTTAGTCCATTAATTTGCGGTCTGCTTGGTTACTGAGAAAATGCCTGATAGTCTTTATTTTCCCACATATTTTCTATTGTCGGTTTGTCTAACTTATTGACACCTATTTGCATTAGGAAATGACTTGGACTGTCTCATAAAAAGTGTACCAGGAATGGAAGGGTTTCTCCGGCGTCGTGATCTGCCGAGCTTCTGCCGCGCCGGCGACGTATCAATCCCTGTCGTACAACTCATATTGTCGGAGGATCGACAACTCCCAAAAGCCAACGGACTCATACTCAACACTTTTCAAGAATTAGAAGGACCCATACTCTCTCATATTCGCTCTCTTTGTCCCAACCTCTACTCCATCGGACCACTCCATCACCTCCTCAAAACAAGACTCCCCACCACCTCTCCGCCACTGTCCTCCAACAGTATCTGGGAAGAGGACGGTCGCTGCATGACGTGGCTCGATGCTCAACCGTTGAACTCGGTGGTATATGTTAGCTTCGGTAGTCTGGCAGTCACAAGAGTGGACGAGCTCATGGAGTTTTGGCATGGTTTGGTGAACAGTGGGAAGCGGTTCTTGTGGGTTATACGGGTAAACGGCGTTGCTGCCGGAGAAGATGGGTGTTGTCAGATTCCGGCAGAGATCTCCGAGGGTAGGAAGGAGAAAGGGTACATTACGAGGTGGGCCCCACAGGAGGAGGTGTTGGGTCATCCGGCGGTGGGTGGTTTTCTGACCCACAGTGGGTGGAACTCGACGTTGGAGAGTATGGTCGCCGGAGTGCCGATGCTTTGCTGGCCGTATTTCGTTGATCAGCAAGTCAACAGTAGGTTTGTGAGTGAGGTGTGGAAGGTGGGTTTGGATATGAAGGATCGGTGTGATAGGGTTGTGATTGAGAAAATGGTCAATGATCTGATGGAGGTTAGGAGGGATGAGTTGGTGAGCTCAGTGGATAAGATTGTTAAGTTAGCCAAGAAAAGTGCTGGTGAAGGTGGGTCATCATTGGTTAGTTTGAAACGTTTGATTGAGGACATTAGGTCAATGATTGTTTGATCATGATGTTCCTAAGTTTGTCCGAGTTTGTTTTCAAAGAAAATAATGAGACTATGGTCGATTTAGATAGGTTGTTTTCCGTACTATTTTTTTACCGGTCACCCAATTTAATAACAAAAATATGTTTGGCAAAAAAATAAGGTCGTTTCTTACTCTAGCATAGTAAAAAAATTTGTTCCAAAATTTATCCAATTTCAAGTACAGATTTGAATTGTTTCTTGTATTTTTTTACCGTACAATTTCACAAAGCAAAAAACCGTATCTTAAATCATTTCCAAAACACATCTCAGAAAACTCTTTTCTTCTTTTCTCTGGCCGCCTCTCCCGCATCTCCACAAACCCTAGCTCGATTCGTCTCTCGCCTCTCCACAAACCCTAGCTCGATGCCTCTCTCGCCGTCTGAAATCATTTCCAAAACTCATCTTAGAAACTCTTTTCTTCTCTCTTCTCTGGTCGCCTCTCTCGCATCTCCACCAATCCTAGCTCGATACCTCTATCGCCTCTCCACAAAACCTCACTCTACAGACTCACCTTGGCTCTACGACAAGCGTTCAAGGTTCGTTCTCTCTCTGCGATTTTTCGATTTCCAATCTTTACTGTGTTGGATTTCGAATTTGGGTGGAAATATATATGTATATATGATACGTCTATTCTTCAAAGCTCATTTGTGTGGATGAAAATTTTGGGTTCGAATTTATGATTTAGGGTTGAAACATTAGGGATCATCAGAACTGGAACGAAAAGTTCAGTAGGTTCAAGAAGAAGATGCGTCTCATTCTGTACAACTCACACTGTTCAAGGTATGTCTTGGTGGATCTCCACTTGAATTGATAATCTTAGTTCTGGTTTTGGACCCCCTGTGTAGTAGGAGACCTGGGTAACCTTCATAGGCATAATTTTTAAATAATAGATCACCCGCTTGTTTTTGCCTTATCACTAGAGACTTGTATGTTCTTGTCCTAGAAAATTGTTCAAATATTCGATTGAGAAAATGTTCCATCTCTTCTATATATGCCGTTTGTAGTGATTGTTTAATTACCTTTTGAGAGAAGAAGGGGAATTTCTTGTCAAACTTTTGAACTAGGCAGAGTCCATCTTAGTTGTAGACAATGGACTTTAATTTGTGGAATTTTTGGAACCTGCTTTCACATCCTCTGGTGATTTCAAAATCTTTGGCGCAACTTCCATTCTAAGGTTTCCCCCACCCTGTTTATTCCATGTTCAATACATCCCTATTGAGAACTTATATTGTGTAAATTTTGCATTATTTTGATTGTAATTGTTCATCTATTTTGATTGTTGCTTTAAACCCAAGCACTCATCCAATATAAATACATACAGAAACACTAAATTTGATAGACATGTTCAGAAACTGGACAATTGCAAAAGCTCCATATGGGTATTTGTCCCCATTTATGATCTAAGCTAATCATATAATATAAAACTCAGCCCTGTCTTATTGTCCCTTAACTCTTTTTAATGGCTTATTAATTAATCTTAACCTAATACTTATAATCTTATAATTTTCTGTAACTATTTAAAGGAAAATTTTGTTTGATTATTAGATGAGAAGTATAACTTTATGGGATATAATTTTAAAATAGTTACTTTCATCTCATTAATTATGCTTTTTATTTTTGGATTTGTAATAGCTGATATACTCTATTTAATTTGATATATAATTATAATACATATATTTTTTGGTAAATCAATTTTATTACCAAAGAACAAAAACAAAAAAACAGACTAGCTTCAAGCTGATGAGAGAGGGAGTTAGAGGAGATAATCCTACCAGTAAAAATTCTTGACCTATATATAAGGGCAACAGGGAGGAAGAGCTTGAGCTCCAGAGGGTTGAAGCCCGAGAGTGTCATGTCCAGAGGCCACTTGACATCCAAAAATCATACTATATAGAAAGTCTTGCCATAGTCTCAAAATAGTTTTATATATTTGGTGCAAATATATGATACATCATCTAATATTCATATTTAGCGAAAAGAGAAAATGGTTTCTAGATATATTTAGTTCACTGTCTTGTCTTGTAACGCTATGAGACACAAAAGGGGTTTTGGATTGAAAAATTAATAATATATAAAGAAAGTGTTTTAAAAAATGAAAATATTACAAAGACAAAAAAAAAATTGTTGAGGCCCAATTAAGTAGAGTTCTGGTGGGAGGCCTAAAAATTGTTTAGAACCAGTTTAACCACTTCTCTGCTAACAACTTCAGCTTATAAAAAACTTTTGAGTATTATGAAAATAGTTTCCCTTATCTCAGCTCTGTTAGGTTGATGGTTGTTGAATATGTTTAATTGGTGTTGAAGCACTTTTTTAAAATAAAACTAAGACTTACACCTCGGGTAAGGTTGTAATTTTGGTGGTTTGAAGTGCACAATCTAAATTGCCTTCAACAATTAGGTTTATTAAATTTTAATAGTACTTCCAGTATCGTTGTTTGGAATGTAAGTATATGGCATGGAGAGTTACAGTTTTGGATATTTTTTTGAAGCTTATGTTTTTGTGACAAATGAAATGTGGATGTGTTAGTTTTTGGACAGTTTCTTGCATTAAAGCTTTTTTTAAAACAATCGAAGGAATCTTCTGCCTCTCCCTCGCCCTCGCCCTCTTGGCTTGGGAGCCCTCATGAGGTGGGAATGATAATGGTTTGGAGAATATATATTCTTTATTTCAATATAGGGTGTGGCTCATAGATAAAAAATAAAAAAAAATAAAAAAAAGTGATGAATTGAGAATGAAATGAAACCTTTTACAGAGGTGGGCAAGATTGAGTTATGGAGAGTGATTTTTTCTTCAAAAGACTATGGATTGTGTGGTTTAAAACTCTATATCTCTAGAATAGGGTCCCTGAAATAGATAACAGAATCTTAGGTGGGTCAGTTGTGATTGACCAATTCAGTACTTGGTTAGTTGTGTTTTGTCAGAAAATGAGTGCGCTAATATAATTTCCACTGTGTTAATACACACAGACTATTGCTTTTTCTTCTGCATATTCTACACAAGCTGGCCTCTTTTTGGCCTCTCTTCTAAGGCCAGTCCTCTCAAGCCCTGTAAGCCCTGTAATTTCATAAAACAAGCACTGATGATATAGAACTTCTTCTGCATATTTTTTTTCCTTCATTTTTCAAAGTTTCTGTGTTTTGGGCCACTTTTTTCCTTGGTTTATCAAGTTATGTGTACTGGTATTGCAGATCCTTAGAGCAACATGTCACGCTTGAGAAAAATCCATTTGTTTGTGTATAATTCTTCTATTTCTCTAGTTACTTTTACATTTTGAAATGAGACTTTAATCCGAGAAACTCGTCATCATTATTAGCTTTAAACCTCTTCAAGCCTATGATATAGTTTTGGTTATATGGTTATACTCTACTTGTGTAAATGTAGATGGATAACAATGCTTCACAAGCTACTGAGATTGAAAATACGCTTGGGGGGGTGGGAGATGACAGTAAACTATGGCGTAAACCTCAATATGAGATGTTATTGAATCTATTAGAAGACCAAGTCAATCTTGGTCTTGGGACTGGAAAGGGTACTCTTTCCAAAACAGGTTGGGATAATGTGACAAATGCCATGCAAGCTGAGTTTGGAAATGAGTATTCGGGTCAGAAAATTAAGTCAAAATTTAATAGGGAAAGACCTCATTGGAGGAAGTTTAAAAGGGTGAAGGATAACACAGGAGTTGGTTTTGACCCTACTGTTGGGTTGGTGACCATGGAGCCTGAACTTTGGGACAGTTTGGATAAGGTACGTAGTAATAAAAAAAATCATTTGTCTCAATTGAATATGGTGAATTATTATTATCTCCGAATTAATAATTAAATTTTATTTTTTTTGAAGAAAATTCCCGGGATCAAGAGCAAATTTAAGGATAAGCCGTTCATATACCATAGATAATGGAGCGTCATAGATGAATACGGTGAAGCTATGGGTGACTTTGCCATACCTTCCACTATGAGACCGGAATCTGAACCAGAGTCCTCCACCCGCCCAGTAGATGATGAGATTGATACTGACGACTTTGTGCGGTCTGGAGGCCCAAAACGCAAGAAAATGAAGGATGAGCATTTTATTAAAGCCATGTATGATTTCATGAATGTCATTGAGGAGACATCACTTGCAAGAGATGAGAATTTCGAGAAATCAACCCAGACTGTCGTTAGTGCCTTTAACAACTCTACTACAAGGTCAACTCCTACTGTGGAAGCTCAAAGTAGTCAGAATGATGAGGTCAACTCCCCCCCTAAGAACACGTACAATCAGTTTATGCAATGTGTTGAAATCTTAGGGAACCTGGAGGGCGTAAGTAGTGAGCAATATGCTAAGGCAGTGATTGCATTGGAGAAATCTGAGGCATTCCAGCATTTCTTTATTACCATTGCAGATGATAAGAAAATTGCTTGGGCCAACAATCTTCCTTAGGATTATCTATGTTCCATGTTATTTGGATGACTGTACTGTGATGGTGTTATTTGCATGACTGTAGTTTGGATTTATTTGGATCCCTGTTGCTTTGTTTTTATTTGGATGACTGTAACTTGGATTTATTTGGAGGACTGTACCCTGTGTTGAATTTGGATGATTGTAATACCGTGTGTTATTTGGATGATTGAAGTATCGTGTGTTATTTGGATAATTGTAGTCCCGTGTGTTTTTTTATGATTTTCTTAGTGATGACTTGTTTAAAAGTTTTTAATGTCTTATTTTTTAGATTTACTCAACTCATTATTAATTAGTGTTGTTGTTATTAGGTAAATCAAGAACAATATGAGCGATGAACAAACGTTACCTGTTGAACTCCTATTGGCATCCGTTAGTACCTTATGTTAATGATGACTCTAAAGAAGAACATAGTTGTCATGGCATGTGTTTAATGATGTAAGAGTATATGCAAGAGATGGATTATGAACGAGTTCCGTGTAGGACTTCGATGTTGAGAGGTTCTGATTATGTTAAAGAGTTACTACATGGGCATCCTGATAGATGTCATGAAAACTTGCGGATGCAACCATTTGCCTTCAAGAAATTATGTGAAAAGTTAAAGGAATTAGGGTTAATTGATACTATAAGAGTATCAGTAATTGAACAAGTTGCGATTTTCTTACAAACCCTAAGCCATACAAGAACAAACCGGGTACTAGCTGAAAGATTTCAATTTTCAACTGAAACAATAAACCGACACATACACAGGGTAATTCGAGTGGTACAACTTCTTGGGAATGAACTCATTGTCCCTCCTGACATGACTGGACCTTCTCAACATATTTTGAACAAAGGGGCGAGGTTCCACCCGTTTATGAATGTTGTGGGTGCAATAGACGGCACCCATGTGCCTGCCCATATAGAAGCTGACAGGGTATATACATATAGAGGGAGGAAAGGGTATCCAACGCAAAATGTTATGGCATGTTGTTCATTTGATATGTTATTTACTTATGTCATAGTAGGCTGGGAAGGGTTGGCTAATGATTCCCAAATCCTAAACGAATGTCTTGCGCGAGAGGAATGGATGTTTCCTAAACTGCCACCAGGTAAATACATATGTTAAACCAATATATGTTGTGTTTATTACAAATGATAATTTAGTATCCTATTCTAATCTATTTATTTTTATTCTGTAAATAGAAAAATATTATTTGGTCGATTCCGGTTATGCCAATCAACCGGGATTTCTAGCCCCATATCGAGGCCAGCGATATCACAAGCCCGAATTTCAGACATTTACAAGGTTTAAAGGGAAAGAAGAAATGTTCAATTACATACATTATTCACTGCGGAATGTAATTAAGAGGTATTTTGGCATGCTTAAGCAACGGTTTCCAGTGCTTAGGCTAATGCGTCCGTACAACTTTCCCACTCAAGTTCAAATTGTCATGTGTTGTTGTGCTCTGCACAACTACATAAGGATACTTGGACAATCGGATAACATATTTGATGGGAGAGAATTTGAGAGTTCGGGTGAAGGGGATGGGGCCGATGAAAATGATGATGATGATGTCGAGGTATTACAAGGTCAACTCGGCACCCAATATATGCAGGTGTTTCGCAATGATATAGCTGAAGCCGTTTGGGCTAATCAACGCGCTTAGGATATGTTATTTTGTATGACTCTTCGTATTTGTAGCATGTACCATATTTATATGCAATCCATTTATTTTTCTTACTTTACTAGTACTGGATGACTCTAATATAATTTATGATGGATTGTGAAAAAATAAATAAATAGACATGTACGGAGTTCATGGCCATGGGTCACCTTGTTATTGTGGCAAGGGACCGATGATTCTTTATCAGGCCCACACAAAGCCGAATTATGGACGATACTTCTACCGATGTCTAGATTGGGAGGTATGATTTAAGGTTACCATATATCTCAAAATTTCAATTATATATTTTGAAGTTTATAATTGGTATCCTTTCATGTGCAATTGTAGGATCACCGTAATTCTTTTATATGGCTGGATAGACTAAATGCCGAACATCAAATCAATCATGAACCAGAGGATAGTAACACTGATTTGGGTAATGTTGTTGCTCATATACAACATGAACAGAATCGACAAAAGTACATGTTATATGCTGGTTGTATTTGCCTCAATTCGTTGTTGGTTCTTATGTGCATTCTCATTTTAATTGTATTTATTGTTATTGTACTGAAATGAAGAGAACCTAGTCGTATAAGATGATGTTGTAAAATATTGTTGACATTTATGGGGTAATATATACGTGGAATATGTTGGGTATTTATATGTATAAGCGTGTCAACATTTTTTATGCCATCATATATTTTTTGGTATTAATTTTATCAAAACCAATATCTAAACATAATTCTATAATAATAATAATAATAACTATTAATAACCAATTTTTTAGTAAACTTTTTTTTTAAAAAAAAATTCAACTTGTCAAACATGTTTTTCTGTTTCTGTTCTAAAAAATCCAAAAAACACAGACGTTGCCAAACGTGTTTTTCTGTTTCTGTTCTCAAATTTCTGAAAAAACAAGGTCTGCCAAACATGTTTTTTTTTTTTTTTCCAGAAAAGTTTTCAGAGAAAATTTCGAACCAAACGTGTTTTTGTATCCGGACTACCCTAAATACAAAAACAAAAAGAGTTTTGATTTTCAAGAGGAAAAAAACAAAAACAAAAACTCTGTTATGCAAACGCACCCTATATTTCTATTGGGTTAGTGGTTGTTGTCAATGAGGTGGCTGTTGTCAATAATGAACACAACTAATTGTTCATATTTTACTCGTAAAAATAGAAATATGAGATCGAATTCAAAAAAGAAATGAAAATAGAGCAAAAGGAAGGGGAGACTTGATAAATTTAGATGTTTTTTTCTCTCCTTTGTTGGTTAATTATTTTTATATAGTTCTCATTCTATCTTTATTTAGAACAGTAAAATTGTCAAATATTGTATTTTCCTACCATTTTTTTTTTCTCCCCTCTTAAAGAAACACTTAACCTTTTGCACACTTACATCTACACTTACGAGATGTGTTCGTCAAATGAGAATGTCTAGCAGTAAAAGATGAGGAGAGATGTGTAATGGGTAGGTCGCCACCCGTGCTGAGTTTAAGAACGGTGACGCGCGACGCCGAAAATGAATATAGTTCGAAAATAAATTTTTTTTTTGTCCCATTTTTGCAAAACAATTCTTTAAACCCATAATAGGGGTAAAATAATCATTTCATACTTAAAGAAAGTCATAAAAGTTATCGGAAAATGAAAAGGAAGTGAAAAGTATTAAACGTCTCCGCAAACGGATCATTTCAAGGTCACATGTTTGTCCAATGGTAAAATGGTCATTTTAAGGGTAAAATAGAAATTTCAAAGTTAAAATGTGTCTAAATCCTACATAGGAGAAGTCTAAGGAGCAAACGGAAGTAAATTTGAGTCAATGAGACGAAATATATGAATTTTCAAAGTCGGAAGAAAAATTGTCAAAAACATGAAAATTGTGAACAGTAGCTAGAGGCTACGGACTTCACAAATTCAAAACCCACCCCAAAAACCTCAATTTTTGCAAACGAGCTACATTTTCGATGCCACCGGTCCCAAAAATTCACAAATATTTTAAAAGTAAGTTTTTAATTTTCAAAACACAAAAACAAATTGGAGGGGCCCGGTGGGGCTCGGAAAACGATATTTTTCATAAACTTTTAAAAAGTTTGTAAAAACGTAACATTTGAGTCAAAAATCACCTAGAACATTTATTCAAATCCAAATATCGATACTAATTTAGAAATTTTCAAGTTTAGTGCACCAAGCTCATCCAACGTCCATATTTCCATAATATATGAGTTTTTACAAAATCAAGTATAAATTGGCGTTTAACGCTCCAAGCAAATACAGAACGTCAAAGGCTAACACCCTAGCCTTCCAAAAGAATATTTATACATCAAAATCATCTTTAAGTCTCAAAATATACAAAAGACTATTTTAGAGGTGAAGGAGTACACTTTTTAAATCAAAATACACAAAAAGGATTTTAAGTCTTCAATCGCCAATCCGAACATCCTAGGGTCCTTTCTTTGCAAAATCACCACCTAAAAATGTTTTAAGAATAACGAGGTGAGCTACACTAGCTCAGTACGAGAATCCTCGCCACCCCAATCTCGGCCATCCGAGTGGTACAACCCCTAACCCATATACATGTTTCTAGTCTTAGGTCGGTCCATTGTCCCACATGACAGGCGTGTCAATCCGGGACCCCAATCGTACCCAGCAGCAATCCCCAAGCATGCTCAACATGATAATCATAAGCAATATCAATAGATGGCAATAAGTATCCCAATAGCATATATAAATAAAATGTTATGCCAATGCAATGCACCTTATGCACTAAAGGTAACGGATATCAAGTGTCGCCGATATATAAAATCAACCACACGGGATATGTCCGTGCAAAAACCAGTATGCGGAATAAAAGTCCACATACGACCCTGTTAAGCGGCTTACTAGTTCGTAGGTCACGGGAGACATCTCCTGACCAGTTGTTGCGACTATCCGAAAACTCAATATCATAAGGTTCAAATGAGGCATGAAACCACTTCAATAAAATGCATAAATGCAACTTGCGCCAACATCAATATCATTATGCCTCATATAAACAAATGTCTTGGGATTGCATCTTTCCAACATGATTTCCATCCATATCAATTACAAGTGTGCTCTATAAATCATTAGACCAACATATCCCATCACATAGATATATCAAGCAACATTTCATAAATAAGCACATAAAAAGATGACCTAAGCATGCTTCTAAGTTTTGACACCATTCAAGTGCATAAAATCAATTCATACACTTTCACGCACGCACCCACGTAATCGAAAGAGAAAGTGGTTCATCAACCCCAACCTCGAGTCCAATGCCACGTAAGTCCGCAAGCAAAAAGGAACCTAAAAGATTTCAAAAAGAGGTCCAAGATGTAACAAAGTCCTTATGGTTTATCCAAAACTATCAAAGACACCAACAATTGAGAAGAATAAATTTACTAACAAGATTTTGTCAAAAATAAACCAATAATAGAAGCCAAAGTAATATTTCAAAGATTTAGGAGTAATTCCTCAAGAAGAACAAAGAAAGGGTTTAAAGTGAGTTAAAGCTCAAAATTTCACAAGGGTTCTCCAACTACCAATAACTAATATAGTGGAGAATATAGTCAAAATAAACCTCTTTAACAAGAATTATCATAAATAGAACAAGCTTTCAAAGATTTGTAGAAAAGCTTCAAAAAATTCACAAGTTAGGGTTTTGAAATAGAATTCTATGAAGAGGAAGGGAACTCACCAAAATGCTCTAAAATATAGAGTCAAAAGTGAGGCATGAACCTCCAAAAAGAGTCCTATAAAGTGCACTCAAAGTCTCTACAAAATTCCTCCAACTAGCAATAATTCAAGAGTTGAAAATCAATGTCTCAAAGGAGCACACAACAAGATTTATCAATATTGATAGAAATCAAATTACAAAATTTAGGAATAGAATTTCAAATTTTGAAAACTTAGGGTTTGGAAGTAAAAATATCATCCAAAGAGAGAGGACTTACCACTCTTCGATTTCAAGTGAAACCTAGAGTGAAGAATTGCTCAAGGAGATTTCCTTCTCTAGAATCAACAACTATGGAAACCAATTTTCAAGGACTAAAGATAGGTTTTTCAAGAAACATGAAAGTTAGTGTTTAAAATGAGAACTCATCAAAGAGGAGGAGAATACTTACATTCTTGGGCTCAAATTGTAGCCAAGAACAACCCCAACAAGTTTGGTACTGAAGCCTCCTCCAAATTACAAACAAAATGATGTGAAAAATTCAAATTTTGAAGGTGAAAATAAGGGGAGAGAGAGATGGACGAAAATTGGGGAGAGAATGGAGTGTTGGGCTTTGTTTGGTTGCACAAATGAAGTCTTGAAATGAGAAAGTGGTCAATATATTTTCATATATATGTATATATCATTTTCCATGGCATACCCCTTTGATCCAAGGGTCTAAGTTAGAGATGGGAGATTGGATATGGAAGGATTTAATGTGAGAGTGGCACCTCATCAATTCTAAATGGCTCCAACAAAATATCAAGCAAAAATACTTAGTTTGCCCCTTGTCTTTTATAATTGAAGAAGAGAGGAGGAGGGTAGGAATGACTTTCCACTCTTTCATTATCCCTAAGTTACCCACAAGACTTCATATTATATTCCATCATGCCATGCTCTATGGTTAGAATTCTAGTAAGAGAAAGATTTAGGGTGTGATTGGAAAGCTGTTTTTTGTTCTGTTTTTTGTTTTCTGACACTATTCAAAAGAATATAACATGTTTGGAAGCCATTTTTATTGTTTGTTTTATTCTCAATTTGGAAAGTGTTTTCCTGAACAGTAAAAAAACAAGGGAACAAAAAAACATATTTTTTGTTCTCTTTGGGATTTACAAAAAACAAACAAAAATTGAGAAAATCCAGATGAACAGTTCTCTGCAAATCCTTCTACCCTCACCACCCCTTCACCTCCACCCTCCACCCTCAACCGCCACCAACGCCGCCACCACCAGCCACCACTGCCACCACCCCCACCCTTCGCCACCCCCAATAACAATCTTCGACCACTATTAAACCCCCAAATTGAACCCATACACACACACCACTTCAAACCCAATCGCCACCACACACACCCATCCCACCACCCACCGACACCACCACAACCCCTAGATCAACTCTCCGAACCCTAAATTGAAACCCTAAATCGATACCCAATACCGCAAATTGAAACCCTTAAATCGACTCTTCAAACCTTAAATCGAACCCCTCTCCACCATCTGTAACAACAACTCAACCACCAATCGACCACCTTCGACACCACAAATCCCCAATCGACCATGAGAGAGAGAGACGACTGTGTATTTGTGTGTGTGCGTGTGTCAGAACAAACATAGGGTAAGAAATATTTTGGTCCTAAACACAACTTTGTGTTTTGTTTTTAGGGTAAGAAAATAAAGACAAGAATAAGAAATGGTTCTTGTTTTTTTGTTCCCAAAATAAAAACAAAAACAAGGGTTCTCAAACGGGGCCTTAGCAAATTTTCTAGCAAACTCCACTAACAAGTTTTATTCACAAACTTTGCATGTAATTAAAAAAATATTCCTAAGCTCAAAAATTCTGAAACAAATATATAAATTCCTTATTTGATATACGGAGGTGAACGTAATTTTCGAATTCAAAATCGAACACTCCCGGGACCTAGTTCCACCATATGTTTTTTCTAGTATCTCTGGTTGTCAGATAGAGAAATTTCTAAACCAACGCATAACCCGATTCCGGAAAAATATCAAAAACTAAAACTCAAGTATACAACATATACGGAAACATTGAATATCAATTTGGCATTTAAATTAAATTTTAAATTTTAAAAAATAATAATAATTCGTGAAAAATATATTCTTAAATTTATGAAAATTAACGGGACGTTACACATTAAAACGTTATGAGTCATGTAAGCCCTATGTTATCAGGGAACATATCATATACAGGATGTGAGTATAAAGGAATAAAGAGAGCGAAATGTTCACTAACAAAATTAGGGTGGAGGCTCTCGAGGGATCTCGCAAATACCTCTAACCAGGTGTTACCCGGTGAAGTCTCGGAGTGTGTTGTGGCATGCCAGTGTGACATGGGAGGATGGCACAGTGGCATAAGTCCAACTTTGGAAGTGAGTCTTGGCAGTGTTGAAAAATTGCAAGAATTTAATTATAGCATCCTTGTGACCTAAGAAGATTATCTGCCAAAGGATTTTGGATTTGGAGGTCAGGAATATTAAATATGGCCATTATGACTCCCCGAGCAAGGCTGATATGTGTTCTGTTCACAGCTGTAGTAGTGTTTTCTGCATATATAGGGAAGGAAGTGTTCCTGGCCCAAGAGGGCATTCAACCACTTAGCAAGGCAATGGAAAGCCTTGGCTAAGACAAGTGTGGGAGAGATTGTTGATTTGTTATGACAAGGTTTAGTGGCATGGTTGGCAATGATGGATCGGTTAGACACTGTGGGTTGTGCTGGAGCTTGCATAGCTTGGCAAGCCATGTCTAGATGCCCACGAGTGTCCCAACTTGCATTTAGCAAAGTGATGCCTTAGCTTGGCATGCATTGGTGTGCATGCAATGCACTTGGCTCGACAAGCCTCGTGCACACCAAGTTTTGGCTAGACCAACTTGTCCTTGGGGCAAGGCTGTGACATAAAAACAAGCATTGGTTGGGGCTGACAAGTGTAAGACACGGGCATAATGAGGCATTCCTAGGGTGCCAAGGCATTGATAAAACCAAGACATGGGCGTGGCTAGATACTGGCTCGATGGTGAAGGCATTGGTTCAGACTTGACAATGCTCTCAAGTGCGCTTAGGCTTAAGAGGAGCTGGGACAAGGCATTTGGCTCAGTAAAGGCAAACATTATGCAGTGTTGGCATATGTTTGGCATAGATGGCTCGTGATGGTGCAGCATGACTTAGACATATGGAAGGATGGTCAAGGCTGGGTATGTCTCACATATGCAGTTGGGCATTTTGATGACACACAATCACCGAAGGGTATGTGACATTGCAGGAAAATGCTACAACATGATGCAGTTGAAGAGTGTAATTGTGTGACAAGTGTTGGCAGCCTCTGATTGGTGCCAACACAGCCTAAGTGGATGGGGTTGTCATCCACATCAGATGTAGGCAGTTTTGTGTAATTTGCCTATATAGACACATGTATAGCATTGTATAGGCACTACGTCACGAATTCAGAGTGTAGTGTTTGTGAATGTTGTAGTGCGGTCTGAGAGAGGATCCTTTCTACTATTTGTGTTTATAGTAAAAAGTTGGAAAACCATTATTGTGGTTTTCTGTGAAGTTGTAGGTGTTATTCTTTATTACTCACAACCGATATAGCATCAAATTCAAAATCATCAAATGGGAAAATTATGTCGTGAAACAAACCCTAGGACATGAACTACATGTTCATCTGCCTAGCCATCTTGGGGCTACTAACCCTACGGTGACGTCAACCAATCGCGCGATAATTCGAGGACTTGCACCCCGGGAGCTCCTTCGTCCCCCCATTGCTCACACCACACGACCATTTCCCAAAATCAACAACCAATCCACCATTCACAATTCACAATTCATAAATGTCATTCACATGCGCACATAAGTAATAAATATATCCGCACTCCATGATCCACCTAATAAAAATTCTATCGTGGCATGAATCAATGCATTTAAACACATTAATGCAATTTCACAACTCATGTCAAAAATAGCACAATATGATGATGAATCTATATATAAACATTAAAATGCATAAATGAAGATTCTTAAACTCACACAATACCCCAATAAATCCCTACCTCAAACTTGATAAAATATACAGTAAAATACCAACAATCAAAACAATATGGTTGTGTAGAGAATGATGAAACGAACGGTTCTCCCTTCACGCCTTCATTTGTACCCTGTTATGGCCGAAACCAATTAACACATATTGAATCATTTTTATATACATAACCATATTTATTTTTATAATAATATTTTCCAATAAACATTTTGATATATATAAATATCTACTCAAAAATATTCGGAATTAATAGACAAAATTTAGCTACTTAATTAAGAATCGAAAAGTTCGGTTTCGAATACTACCTTAAAACGCACAGCATGTAATCTATGCTTTTTAGAAAAATCTACAGGTTTGATAAAAATATGAATTTTACATGATACACTCCAAACCTATACGTAGGTCTACTTTAAAATGTTCATAAGCTTTAATCAAAGGACAGTGGTCCAAAATAATTATAAAAGACAGCTTTCCTAACAGTTCCGAAAACTGAATACCCTTTACTCCAAGATTTTTACAAAACTATCCATGAATTATATGACTACCAAAATCTCCAGATTTACATATTATGTACTCAAGATTAGGTGATAAAAGTATAAGTACAAAATTAGAATTATTGATAGCTCAAATCGGTAACACAAGTTCCGGTTTTGAAAAATGATTCAAACTGAACAGTTACTACTGAACAATTATTTTTACCGGTATAAATTAACTTACAATTCTTGATCTTCAGTACATATGTCCTAGACATATACAAAATTTTATAATAAAAGTTTCAAGATTTATAAGGATACTAAACCGTATGAAACAATTGGCTAAACCGAAACCAAAATCGGATCAGCAAGCAGTAAAATATCACTGGACAACCTACTTCCGTGATATTTAGAAAAATAAATCTTTATCAAAATGATCTGAATATTTGAGAGATGACAATAGATTTATACAAAAGCATACTGTAAAAGTTTCAAAAATTTATAAATAATTTAACATGGTCTATAAATTGCTCAAACTAAGGCAAGAAAACAATTCTGCAACAGGAACTATATCCGAAAATCATGAAATTCTGGATTTTTAATTAAATCTATATTGATCTATAATTTCTGCAATTTTCAGGAACATATAATCTCATACATATAAATATGTTGTAAAATATTCAAAAAATAAAACGAATCCTTACATATTTAGAAATATCATAGATCGAAGGCTTTGATTTGCTAGAAGAATGAGAACAATAATCTGAAATTTTTGAAAAATCAAATCAAATTAAATAATATAGATGACATACCGTAATTGGTATTAAACCAAAGATCGGAACACGTAGAACAACTTCCTAGTTGAGCACAAAATTGAATCCCCACTCTAAGATGCCCAATATGTAGAGAGAAGAAGATAAGAACAATGGAGGAGAAAGAAAAAAAAAATATAGTTTTTGGCTGAAAATTTTCTTTGCAAAAGCCAAACTCAACACTTCAATATAATGGCTGAAAACTTTCATCAATAATGTCACAAAGTGGTGTCAATATAATAGATGTATGATTGCACCTTTAAATGATGAAGGAATATGCTTTTGGAAAGTTGAAGATAAAAATAAAAATAAAAATGTGGAATTCGGTCACACATTAACACATAATGAATATATTGAAAAAGTTACCCTCATCTTTATCAAACCCAAAAGTAACCCCCACATTTAATTAAAATATCGAAACTACCCGGTCAACGACAAAAATGAAAATTTTTATAAAACATAGGAATGAACCAAAAAAATTCAAATCATGCAATCCTTAATGCACGAAAACACATGCAATGCCGCGTAAAGCACAAGAAAAAATATATTATAACCGAAGAAAAATAAATTATTTAAATAAACCCGGTCATTACAACATCTCCTCCTTAAAACATTTCATCCCCGAAATCGTGACGTACCTTGAGTGGCAAAATGATCAGGATAGTTGGCACGGACCTCGTCTTCACGCTCCCATGTAGCCTCCTCCATGCCATGATGATGCCACAAAACTTTGACTAGAGAAATCACCTTTCCACGAAGAACCTGATCTCTAGAGTCCAAAATCTGAACAGGTCGCTCCTCATAGGTGACATCCTCATCAACCTCAACATCGACCCAATCCAAAACATGTGACTGATCTGGCTCATATTTCCTCAACATAGACACATGAAAAACATTGTGAACTCTGGACAACTCTGGTGGTAAAGCTAAACGATAAGCCACCTCACCAACGCAATCCAAAATATCGATAACTTGCCACCTCGCGGAAATCTCATCAATCCCTTTCGCGGAGAAACCTTTAGAAACACATGGTCCCCCACATCAAAGGATAATGGTCTCCTCATCCGGTCAGCATAGCTTTTCTATCGGCTCTGAGTTGTGATCAACCGTTGTCGAATCATCTTGATCTTCTCTGTTGTTTCATGAATAATCTTTGATTGCCTCAAGTCACGTCCCAAAATGGATTTCTCGCCAACCTCAGTCTAACAAACAGAAGATCTAAATGGTCTGCCATACAATGCCTCGAATGGTGTCATCTCAATACTAGCCTGGTAACTATTTTTGTACGCAAACTCAGCCAATGGTAGATGACCATCCCAATTACCCTGAAAATCCAGAATGCAAGCTCGTAGCATATCCTCTAATATTTGAATAGTCCTTTCAAATTGACCGTCAGTCTGAGGATGAAATGTCGTGCTAAACCTCAACTCTGAATCAAGAGTTGTTTGGAAACCCTGCCAAAATCGTGAAGTAAACCTCGGATCCCTGTCCGACACGATAGAAACTGGAACACCGTGCAATCTGACAATCTGGTCAATATATACCCTACTGAGTGCCTCTGTGCCATCTATCTCTCGTATGGACAGAAAATGAGTTGTCTTGATCAACCTGTCAACAATAACCCATACTGCATCATGCCCCTTCTGCGTCGTTGGTAATCCTGTTACGAAATCTATAGTGATGTGTTCCCACTTCAACTCCGCCACTGGCAATGGTTGCAACAGACCTGCAGGCTTCTGATGTTCATCCTTTACTTGCTGACAAATAAGACATCTGGTAACAAACTGAGCAACATCACGCTTCATGCCCCTCCACCAAAACTGGCGTCTCAAGTTGTGATACATCTTAGTGTTGGCTTTGACATTTACTTTCGGCAAACAATTTCAAAATTGATGATAACAAACCATTGAAGAGTGTTTGATACTAATGAATTATCGAGTTTATATTTTAAGCAAATGACAAGTGAACGACTCAGAAATCAAACTCGGAAAGGAAACGACTCGAAAAGCAAGCTCGGAAAGAAAAGCTTGATTTAAAATGAAAAGTTGTGAAATAAATTGAAGCGCAAATGGAAAATCAAATAATTCAACGGCAAAGGCGAAAGTTGAAGACTCAAGACTTGGGGTAGATAGGTCGGGGAGCGATCACTGTAACAAGGTAATTTTATGTGTCGATGTTATCGTATAAGCTCAAGTATAAAATGAACCGAACTCAAATGGAATGAATAACGTTTTACCAAACTTAAACGGAAAGAAAAATATTTTTATTAAATGTTTTTCAAGTTGTAGTCGACTAGAATCACCCTCTGTATTTTCTAATAGTCGACTAAAACAATCAGTAGCTTCAGGTTTTTCATCCACATCAAAGTAGTCGACTGAAATAAGCTTGAGTCGACTAGACTACATCATGTAGTCGACTAGAACTCAATCTAGTCGACTAGATTGTCCAATGCAGTCGACTAGAACTCAATCTAGTCAACTAGATAGTCCAAAGTAGTCGACTAAAACATTGATGTAGTCGACTAGTTTGTTTCTTAAATTCTGCAGATTCGGCACAAACATTTTCCATGTTTTAAGCAGATGTTTATGGACTTCAAACGACTTTGTTTTCTCAAATACAATATTCATTCTTCAAAACCTAAATGTATTGATATATATAGAATGAGATATGTGTATTGAAATTCAAGAGATTGAAAAACAAAAAGAGAAAGAAGATGAAGGAAAGCTCTCAAAATTCTGCAGAAACTTTCTCTACAAAAGCCATTGAAACCAAGCTTTGAAAATTCGATTTTCTTCAAGTTTCTTTGAAAATCAAAACCTCTAGTATCTCTTCTTATTCTCCAAACATATTTCATTGATTATATCCTTTGAGAATATATTTCTAGAGCTATTCAAAAATTACCAAAAACACTTGAGCTTATATTGATTTATCTTCCATAAAAACCTTTGGGTTTTGAGTGTTTTTGTTTTTGAGTGATTTTATTGATTACATACGAATTTGTAATCTCGTACAAGTGAAGTCCACCGTTTGTTCAAGAGAGGATTGTTCTCTTGATTGAGAGACAAGCTCGAGAGGCTTGTGATTTTAAAGGTTTGTCATTCCACCTATGAAGGAAGGGCCATAGTGAAAGGATCGGGAAAAGTCTCAAGAAGGGGTTCTTGAGCCGAGTAGGAGTTACCGAACCTCAAAAAATCACGGTGTCAATCTCTCTATCTCTCTCTCTTTATTTCATTAATTTGCATGCTATATTTAATTTAATATCTTGTATGCTAATTAATCTTGTGATTAGTTGTTAGATAAATTGAATTGAAATTATTCACTTGACTATTGAAGAAATTGAGTATTGAATATATATATATATATATTGTTCCAAATTCGAAAAGAAGTAGAATTATTTTTTATCACCCTATTCATCCCCCCTCTAGGATTAATTAGTGACTAACACTTAGTACCACCGGGATGTACTACAAACATTGAAGAGTGAAAATCCTTCATCACCTTCTCCTTGCTCGCTTTTGGCACCACCATCTTCCCTTTGAACCTTAGACCCCCATCAGATTACAAGGTCCAATCATCCACGGTCTCACCAGCTGAAATTCGAGTACAAATGGAATCCATCTCGCTTACCCCTCTTTGTGACTCAATCACCTCGTCAATAAGAGTGGGTTGGACTGTCAGGCTAAATAAGGTAGCTGAATCATTGTCATCACTAAAAATCAACCCCAACTCTGCGATGTCCTCCATCATCTGCCATTCACAGATGATAATGCTAGAAATTGACCCCCGTGACTTCCGACTCAAAGCATCAACCACAACATTGGCCTTTCCAAGATGGTACTGTAACTCAAAATCATAGTCCCCCATGTACTCAACCCACCTTCTCTGTCTCATCTTCAAGTCCTTTTGCGAAAAAAGATACTTTAAACTTTTATGATCAGAGAATATTTCAAACCTTTCTCCGTACAGGTAATGTCTCCAACTCTTTAGTGCAAAGATCACTGCTGCTAGCTCCAAGTCGTGAGTGGGATAGTTCTTTTCATGAGTCTTTAGCTGTCGAGACCCATAGGCAACTACCTTCTCTATCTGCATTAAGACACACCCCAAGCCCTCTATAGAAGCATCGCAATAAATCACATAGCCCAATCCCCTTTCTGGAATCACTAAGATCGGTGCTGATGTAAACCTGTGCTTCAATTCTTTAAAGGCAAGCTCATAAGCTTCATTCCACACGAACTTCACCCCCTTCCGAGTGAGACGTGTCATCGGTTGTGCTAACCTCGAAAAATCCTTCACGAATCTCCGGTAGTAGTCAGCCAATCCCAAAAAGCTCCTAATCTCAAACACATTCTGTGGTTGATTCCAACTCATCACAGCTTCAACCTTGGAAGGATCTACCGAGATTCCTTCCGCAGAGACAATATGTACAAGGAACTGTACCTTAGGTAGCCAGAACTCGCACTTCTCATACTTTGCATACAACTGGTTATCCCTAAGGATTTGTAAAAAAATCCTTAGATGTTCCTTGTGCTCCTTCTCAGACGATGAATACACTAAAATGTCATCCACAAAGACCACCACAAACTTGTCCAAGTAAGCACTGAATACCCGGTTCATTAAATCCATGAATGCTGCCAGTGCATTTGTCAAACCAAATGGCATAACAAGGAACTCAAAATGACCGTAGCGAGTGCGAAAAGCTGTCTTCGAGATATCCTCATCCTAGACCCTCAACTGGTAGTAACCTGATCTCAAGTCTATCTTTGAAAATCATTTGGATCCTTTAAGTTGATCAAACAAGTCGTTTATCCTCGACAACTGATATTTTTTCTTGATCGTAACTTGATTCAGCTTCCTATAATCAATACAAAGCCTGAGATA
Organism: Cornus suecica; assembly: GCA_963922005.1. NCBI lineage: Eukaryota > Viridiplantae > Streptophyta > Magnoliopsida > Cornales > Cornaceae > Cornus > Cornus suecica. Next base: position 24,624,147 of record OY998243.1, read on the forward strand.
TCCATCTTTCTTTTTTGCAAAAAGAACAGGAGCTCCCCAAGGCAATGCACTAGGACGTATAAAACCTTTCATCCTTAGATCCTCCAATTGATTTTTCAGCTCTTCCAACTCGGCCGGTGCCATACGGTACGGTGCCATAGAAATTACATTGGTACCGGGAACGACGTCAATGCCGAACTCCACTTCTCGTTTCAGGGGCAACTCGGTCAAATCTTCTGGAAAAACATCTGTGAACTCACAGACCACCCTCGGAAAGTCACCATAAGAACCATGCTTCTCCTTTTCATAGGCCAGAATATTAGCTAGGAAAGAACTATCTCCTCCTCGACTTCCCAAAACTGTGAAGAGAATAAGTGAGAAAATGGCTCTGATCCCCCACGAAACAAAAACAATCACCATCAGGAGTACAGACTGAAACCCTTCCTCGAAAGCAATCGATGTTGGCTCGGAAGGTTGAAAGCCAATCCATCCCCAAGATCACATCAAAGCTGGTCATCTCTAGAAGGATAAAATCAAACACCAAAACTTTGCCTGCAATCGTGATCTTACAATCTCGACAAACTCTAGCCAACGTCAACTCATCACCAGTCGGTGTATCAATAGACAAGGCTCTATCGAGAAACTCAACCTCTAACCCCAATGCAGATGCAAAACAACTAGAGATGAAAGAGTGGGAAGCACCAGAATCAACAAGAACTCGAGCCCAAGAACTAGAAACAAGAAAAATACCTCGAACAACTGCTGGCCCTGCTGAGGCATCAGGTGGAGTGATCGCGAACACACAACCCTGAGTCATCTGTCAAGATTGTGCACTGCCCTGCCCTGACTGCTGCTGGCTCATCATACCAGGGTTACCTCCCTTTGAATACCGAGATCCCTGTCCAGAATGTGTAGGTTGAACTGGCTGTGGAACCCTGAATCCTGACTGAACTGGCTGTGTTTGTCCCATCCTCTGTTGTGACCCAGCACTGCTCTGTGAACCCCCTCCTAACTGCGGACAATCCCTCTTTGTGTGTCCTAGCTTACCACACTGGAAACAAGTGATCGGACCCCTTGATTGTCTCCGAGGGCACTCACTCCGGTAGTGTCCCTGCTGATGGCACTCGAAACAAGTCACTTGGTCCTTAACTGACCCAATCGGCATAGTAACCGTCGGAGCAGAATGAACTGACTATGAACCCTGAGAAAAAGAAGATCTGCCCTTGTGTTTCTTCCTTTGGTGATCTCCAGAGAAGGAAGTCGTATCCCTAGCACGGCTCTTTGAATCTCTAATCCTCTAAGAGTCCTTAAACTCTTCTTCAGCTACCAATGTTTTGCCTAGTCCTCTTCAAGAGTCACCATCTCCCTACCAAACCTTGATAATGAAGTGAATTTGTTAGCATATTCACCCACTGACATACTTCCCTGAATCAAGTGAATGAACTCGACCTTTAGAGCATCCCTCTTAGTCACTGGAAAATACTCGTCTAAGAACAAGGTCTTGAATGTATCCCAGTCCATAGTATCAGTGTCATGAGTCAGCCCTACATTCTTCCACCATATACCCGCATCCTCTGTCAGATGATATGAAGCAAGAGAAACCAGAAGAATGCCATCCTGAATCCCTGCAACTCTGAAATCCCTTTCCATTCGCTCCAACCAATGCTCTGCTACGAATGGATCAGGTCCTCTGATAAAGTCCTCCGGTGCTAGCTTTTTAAATTCCTTCAAAATTCGCATTGTTCCGTTTCCCACATTCAGGTCATGTGCACCCTGAATAGCTTCTCGTGCAATCCGCTGAAATGCACTGGCCATATCATGAGCGATCTGATCACCAACCTAGGGATCCACTGGCGTTCTCCTCGGAGGCATGATTATATGTCACAAGAGATAGTGATTAGATACATTTAAGTGCTAAATAATCAGCTTTATACTCTTGTAACTTTATATCAATAAAACCAACGTTCACATAACTAGGCCTTATCCCGTCGTCCCAAATATAAAACGACCTAAAGCTCTAATACCACGTTGTCACGTCCCGAATCCGAAAACCCGGATAATGACTTAAATTTAATTAAAATTTATAAAATATCAAATGGCCAAACTAGTCAACCGACACTGTTTAAATTGTACAATTCACTAGAGCGGAAGTAAAATAGAAATAATAAAATCACACATCAATTCCCGAAATCAAATCAAATTACAACACGAACACATTAGTCCAAAGCCAAACAAGTACAAATCATAATAAGCACGCAATCCCATTATTACATAAAGATGTAATTATTATAGGTTCAAATTCCATAATTTCCAATAGCTCATGCCTCATCCACCAACGGTTCTTTTCCAAAAAAATGTTAAGGGGTTAGCACAAACGGCCCAGTAGAGAAAAATCATGAAGCGTAAGATTCCGCAAGTATGTAAATTAATGAATACGTATAGGGTCAAGTCTCTACCCTAATCCAATGTCATGATATAAATCCATAAGAAATCACAATATAAACTCATGTAGAACAATTTAAATAATACCATCAAGATAATTTAAAAGTTCTATAATCACGAAATTAAAACCAATACTCTCAATACAAACTCAAATCCAACTATCATAACCAATAAATTCAAAATCATCAAATGGAAAAATTATGTCGTGAACCAAACCTTAGGACATGAACTACCTGTTCATTTGCCTAGCCGTCTTGGGGCTACTAACCCTACGGTGACGTCAACCAATCGCGCGATAATTCGAGGACTTCCACCCCGGGAGCTCCTTCGTCCCCCAATTGCTCACACCACACGACCATTTCTCAAAATCAACAACCAATCCACCATTCACAATTCACAATTCATAAATGTCATTCACATGCGCACATAAGTAATAAATATATCCGCAGTCCATGATCCACCTAATAAAAATTCTATCGTGGCATGAATCAATGCATTTAAACACATTAATGCAATTTCACAACTCATGTCAAAAATAGCACAATATGATGATGAATCTATATATAAACATTAAAATGCATAAATGAAGATTCTTAAACTCACACGATACCCCAATAAATCCCTACCTCAAACTTGATAAAATATACAGTAAAATACTAACAATCAAAACAATATGGTTGTGTAGAGAATGATGAAACGAACGGTTCTCCCTTCACGCCTTCATTTGTACCCTGTTATGTCCGAAACCAATTAATACATATTGAATCATTTTTATATACATAACCATATTTATTTTTATAATAAGATTTTCCAATAAACATTCTGATATATATAAATATCTACTCAAAAATATTCAGAATTAATAGACAAAATTTAGTTACTTATTTAAGAATCGAAAAGTTCGGTTTCGAATACTATCGTAAAACGGACAGCAGGTAATCTATGATTTTTAGAAAACTCTACAGGTTTTATAAAAATATGAAATTTACAGGATACACTCCAAACCTCTACGTAGGTCTACTGTAAAATTTTCATAAGCTTTAATCAAAGGACAGTGGTTTAAAATAATTATAAAAGACAGCTTTCCTAACAGTTCCGAAAACTGAACACCCTTTACTCCAAGATTTTTACAAAACTATCCATGAATTATATGACTACCAAAATCTCCATAATTACATATTATATACTCAAAATTAGGTCATAAAATTATAAGTACAAAATTAGAATTATAGATAGCTCAAATCGGTAACACAAGTTCCGGTTTTGAAATACGATTGAAACTGAACAATTACTACTCAACAATTGTTTTTACCGGTATAAATTAACTTACAATTCTTGATCTTCATTACATATGTCCTAGACATATACAAAACGTTATAATAAAAGTTTCAAGATTGATAAGGATACTAAACCATATGAAACAATTGCCTACACCGAAACCGAAATCGGATCAGCAAGCAGTAAAATATCACTAGACAGCCTACTTCCGTGATATTTAGAAAAATAAATCTTTATCAAAATGATTTGAATATTTGAGAGATGATAATAGATATATACAAAAGCATACTGTAAAAGTTTCAAAAATTTATAAATAATTTAACATGGTCTATAAATTGCTCAAACTAAGACAAGAAAACAATTCTGCAACAAGAACTATATCCGAAAATCATGAAATTCCGGATTTTTAATTAAATCTATATTGATCTATAATTTCTGAAATTTTCAGGAACATATAATCTCATACGTATACATATGCTGTAAAATATTCAGAAAATAAAACGAATCCTTACATATTTAAAAAAATCATAGATCGAAGGCTTTGATTTGCTAGAACAATGAGAACAATAATCTGAAATTATAAAAAATCAAATCAAATTAAATAATATAAATCACATACTGTAATTGGTATTAAACCGAAGATCGGAACACGTAGAACAACTTCCTAGTTGAGCACAAAATTGAATCTCAACTCTAAGATGCCCAATATGTAGAGAGAAGAAGATAGGAACAATGGAGGGGAGGAGAAAAATATATATATATATAGTTCTTGGCTGAAAATTTTCTTTGCAAAAGCCAAACTCAACACTTCAATATAATGGCTGAAAACTTTCATCAATAATGTCACAAAGTGGTGTCAATATAATAGATGTATGATTGCACCTTTAAATGATGGAGGAATATGCTTTTGGAAAGTTGAAGATAAAAATAAAAATAAAAATAAAATTGTGGAATTTGGTCACAGATTAACACATAATGAATATATTGCAAAAGTTACCCTTATCTTTATCAAACTCAAAAGTAACCCCATATTTAATTAAAATATCGAAATTACCCGGTCAACGACAAAAATGAAAATTTTACAAAACATAGGAATGAACTAAAAAATTCAAATCATGCAATCCTTAATGCACGGAAACACATGTAATGTCACGTAATGCACAAAAAAATATATATTATAATCAAAGAAAAATAAATTATTTAAATAAATTCGGTCTTGTATCCAAGTGTTATCATAGGACAAAATTTTGATGATGAAAAACGACCCATGTGACACCAGGATTGCAAATTAAGTGAGAAAAAGAGGGATTAAAGGTGACGTGTCAGGAGGAGGATCCAAGGACCAGTGCTCGCCACAGTGTCTTTAAGGCCACAATTTTGGGGTTCGGCTCCAAAGTATGAGATAAATAGATTCATCTCTGTAATTTTGTTTTTTCTTTCTTCTCTATCTTCTCGATTGTATTCACTGATTAATAAAAGTTTAGTTCAATTTTGTGAAGATTAGTCAGTTCATACAAGAAGGAGACCAACATAAAAGTTAGGAAGTGAAACAAGTTGAGACTAATTCATGTAACCGATTTAACTCAATATGAATTAAAGCACCATTCAAATGCTATAAATAGCATATCAGGAGCATAAACAATTAGGCGATCTAGTCCCTTAATATAAATAATAAATATTGCCCATGTTGCATACTTTTTATCTTCACTATTTTAAAAAGAAAAAACAATCACACACACACACATATATATATATATATAACCCTCATATTCAAGTGTCAAGGGTTACATTAAACCCCCTCTTCTTTCTTCTCTCTCTCAACTAACCCCTTAAACTATGTTTTTGAATATAAACCCTCCAAACTATCACGATTTTCACAATTCACTCACCCTTAGTTACAATTAGGATAATTTGCACTCAAATCCCCTGGGATTTTGATCAATTGCACTCGCCCCCTAAAATTATATTTTTCTTGCAATGGTGTCCCTGAAGGGGAGAAATGACCGAAATGCCCTTGTGTTGTCTCATTTATTTCATGAGACAAATATCTAGGTTATGAAATTACCTACATACCCCAAAATGAAAACCCAATATTGTATATATATCTATAACAATTGTTCTAAAATGTGAGGGGGTGGAAATATTTCCAAATATTTTCTTCAAAATAAAAATTAATGAATTAATATGTATTAGTTGAAGTGCAACTATATGGAGTATGTCAAAGCAATATAGAGTAAAACAAAAGGGGTTTAAATTATTTCAATACATTTTAAAAAATAATAATAATTAATTAATATGCATTTCTTGAAATGTAACTTTAATGAATATTTCAAAAGATATAGAGTAAAGATATAAGACAAGGGTTATAAATATTTTCATATTTTTTAAAAAAGTATTATTTAATTAATATACATTAATTGAAATGTAACTCTAATGGATATGTCATAAGATATAGAGTAAAGATATAAGACAAATATATTTCGGCAAAGAAAAATAATCTAATTTAAAATACAAAAATTTGTATATATTTATCTATCTATATACTGCTAATAAAATCACAATGATTGTCTAATATTTCGATTCATTATCACCTTTAATAATATAAAAAATTATCATAAGTAAAATTTGTCATTATTTAAAGTCTAAGGGCTTAAATTAACTTTACAAAGAAATTAATAAATAATAAATCATTTGTCATATTTTTATAAAAATATAAAAAATTACAATAAGTGAAATTTGTTATTATTTTACAGTGTGAGGGCTTAAATTAATTTTACACAATGAATAATAAATTATAAACAAAGACTAATAATAAATATTAAATTAATTTTATACAAGTATCACCTTCTAAAATACAAAAAAATATATAATCAGAAATAAAGTGTATTATTATTATTTAATGTAAAAGGTCACAGTATTAGTTTTAGGGAAAAATTAGAAACCGATAACTTTTGGGGCCTATATTACAAAAATGACAATTTAAAAAAATAATTTCAAAAAAGATTGATAATATTTCAAAAATCATTGTATCCAAAATACTTGAAAAGTTTTTCAAATTGATCTTAAGACACAAGGGTTGTTTGGTCCATTAATTTAGCCAATATATCTTTTACACTAAATCAAGGGCACAAGAGTCATTTCATGGGGTCCTTACCCCATCAGAAGGTGTCATTGTAAGGAAAATGAAATCTCAGGGGGCGAATGCAATTGACCAAATCCTCATGGGATTTGAGTGCAAATTACCCTAATTTTAACTAACGGTGTTATGACAGAATGGGGTTAAATGCAACAGTTTAATAATTTTAGGGGTAGGGGTTAGTTGAGAGAGATAAAAAAAAAAAAAAAAAAAGGGAGGGATTTAATGCACTTAACCCTGTATTCTTATTACTAACTAATGAGTCAACCCTTCACATTAATATGTTTTTGATGGCGCATTTACGCAAAAGATTAGCGTATAATTGATTACACACCAAAGTGCAAGGTTCAGTTGCTAAAATCTTATCAAATTTTAACTTCATAAAGTAATAATAACCGACAGAGAAAAAAAGTAAAAGAGTTATTCTTGTGATCATCTTGGGTACGTACTTTGTTTTCAGAAAGAAACAAAATGGAATGACAACTTTCTATTGAAATGTTAGAAAATATAATATATTTCTTATTCAAACTTGTTTCGTATTCATATGTTGTGTAATGGTTAAAAATATCTGGTCAATTAAGATGGGTCGCAAGATTGATGAGCCGATGACGGATGGACCGGGAAAATAGATGGGCTGAAAAACAAGCGGGCCAAAGCAATAATGGGCCAATGGAAAATTCTAGAAGTTAAAGTGATTCACAAGACAAGGAGTAATCCAATTATATAATAAATAGTCCCAAAAATGGAAGAGTTTATCAAATCCCCTAATTTAAGGGATTGATAAACTTAGATACATGGGTTTGACCCATCTTCCATAATTGTATATAAATACATAGTTTTGATGAATGAAAGAGGATCTAATTTCTTGCCCAATTATTATTGTGTAATATTTCTGTATTTACACAATTGGCGCCGTCTGTGGGAAACCTCTATTATTGAAATCTTTTTCAATAAGTTTCCCACCAACTACGAAAAAAAAAAATAAACTAAGATTCGTACCATTAATGGCGATCACACGTTCACAACAAACCGATTTACCTCCAAACGGAGAACAACAACCAGAAGATCCGGTCAGATGAGCCCTAGAGGAAAGGACTGCCGAGTTAGAGAGACAGAACACTGAACTGACGGCAAAGTTGGCTGAACTGCAGAACCCACAGGAGGTCCATGACGACGAGCAGTCCGGCCAGCGTGAACGGTATATAGGCCGCCAAACAGACAAAGACGATCTCCCCGCTAGAGCCCACAATGATCGTGAAAAACAGGCGGAGTCATCTCTACAGGTTCTTGGGATCCGTAACCCCGAAGAGGTCCTGACCATGAGAAAGCTGGAGGAAATCATGTCCAGATTCCAGCGGGAAGTGCTCAAAGATCTGAAGGTGCAGACCCATATCGATCTGGCATCCGAGGCATCCATCGACGCCGTTCAGACACCGTCCACCATCTCAATCACCATTGTGCCTTATCCGGAAAGGTTCAGATTACCGAAGTTCACCCTATTTGATGGTACAAAATATCCAACAGAGCACATCTATCACGTTCATACCAAGATAAATGTTTACAATGAGAACAAGGCCTTACTTTGCAATTTTTTCCCCACCAGTTTGACCGAAGCAACCCTCCTGTGGTTCAGAAAGCAACCACCCCGATCAATTAGAAGCTGGCTCAGACTCTGCGAGTTATTTATTGCCCAGTACTTCGGCAACAAAAGGCAGAGGAAGACTATCTCCAGTCTGTTTACCATGATCCAAGAGAAAGGCGAATCCCTGAAAAGTTTTGTCTCACGATTCAATGTGGAGATATCTTCAATTGACAACTACGATCATTATTCGGCTGTTGAAGCCTTCAGAATGGCCCTGATCCCTGGAACCAAGTTCTATCAGTCCCTGGTCAAGAGACCACCAACAGACATTGGAGAGCTCAATTCCAGGGCACAAGGACACCTCCGAATATAATATAAGAGGAGTTGGCCATACGACAAAGAAGGACCGCATTTGCAACAGTAGAGGCCAAGGCATCCGAACCTTCCAGGGTAAAGGATCGGGCACCAGACCGGAAGAGACCGAGCGCTCCTCCTATTCCTTCCCCAGTCCCAGAGAAACGCCCAAGGTTTGAGGAGAGGGTCACCCCCTTGAAAGTGACCCTGGCGAAGCTGTACCAGGAGACAAATGGTAAGGGAATCTTCCTGTCACCACCACCCATCAGACAGCCGATGGACCAAAGAGATATGTCGAGGCACTGTCCCTTCCATGGCGAATACGGGCACCACGCCAACGAGTGCAGAAGCCTCAGAAGGCAGGTGGAAGCCATGATAGCAAAAGGGGAACTGACCGAGTATGTTGCCAAGGAAGGAGCCCGATCATATCAAGCGTCGCATGCTCCTGCGAAGGGAGCTATGGGACAACCCGTACGGGTCATTCACATGGTCCACGGAGGACCAAGTCGGTCAGAAATGGAGGAAGCCCATAGATCCCAGCTGCAACAAGCCCAGAAGCTGTGAAAAGTTGGAGAAGTCAGCGAGTAATGGTTTATCCAGGAAGCAGCGCCAACATTATCACCAAGTGGGCCTTTGAAAAGTTGGAAATTAACCCCCAAGAAATAGTCCCTTCCAGAAGCCCGATAGCAGGATTTGATGGCAGAAGGGTGGAACCAGTGGGAGAGATCTAACTGCTAGTAACAACAGCAAGGCGCACGCTCCGAGAGACTTTTGTGGTGGTAGATGTCAAACCTTCCTATAATCTCCTCATGGGAAGGGGATGGATCCATCGGATGCACGTAGTTCCTTCAACCATGCATCAAGTCATGCGGTGTATTGACCCGAATGGAGTTGACGTGATTGACATCAGGGGCGATCAGGTAGCAGCAAAGGAGTGTTATGTTGTCACCATGAAAAGTCTAAAAAGAAAGGCGGAACCAGTGCGAGGATCACAATCCTAGGCAGCACCCGATGACAAATAGCAATTACAGGAGGGCGGCTCGGGGTCCCCAGTAGCAGCTGAACCTCTGCTGGAAGTCCAAATTTGTCCCGATCGCCCCGAAAGGTTTACCTATGTTGGTCCAGGCCTCAGTCCACAAGAAAAAGAGGAAATACAGTCCCTTCTCTGATCTAATGCTGACATATTTGCATGGATCCATATGGACATGACCGGCATCGATCCATCAGTAGCCCAGCATTCTCTCAATGTGGATCCCAGCACCAAGCCCGTTAGACAGAAATAGAGACGAATGGGGGCCCATCGGAACCAGATCATAGCTGATGAGGTTGATCGACTTCTTTGAGCTGGATTCATAAAGGAGGTCCAGTATCCTTCTTGTTGGCGAACGTTGTGGTGGTCCAAAAGAAAAAGGGCAAATGGAGGCTATGTGTAGACTTCACAGATCTGAATAAAGCCTGCCTGAAAGACTGTTTCCCTTTACCAAAGATCGATCAGATGGTAGATGTCACCGCGGGTTTCGAACGCCTGAGCTTTCTTGATGCATACTCTGGGTATAACCAGATACGAATGAACCTGGAGGACCAGGAAAAGACTGCCTTCATCACTGAGTCAGGTACATTTTGTTATACAGTAATGCCTTTTGAACTAAAGAATGTAGGTGCTACCTATCAAAGATTGGGCAGGATGGTGTTCCAAGGAATGATGGGATCCACCATAGAAGCCTACATCGATAACACGGTGGTTAAAAGCAAAGCGAAAGGAGATCACCTCGCCGATCTGCAGCAAGTGTTCAACACCCTCCGGAAGCACAATATGAAGCTCAACCCGGCCAAATATTCTTTCGGAGTGTCCTCAGGCCAGTTTTTGGGGCACATAGTTGATCGACCGGGAATACAAGCTAGCCCAGCGCAAGTCAAAACTCTTCGTAGAGACGGCAGAGCCAAAGTCCTGGAAGGAGATCCAGGTACTAACCGGAAGAATAGCGGCCCTCAATCGTTTCAACTCTTGGTTAACAGATCGGTGTAGGCCGTTCTTTCAAGCAATAAAGGCGGCAAAAGGGGAAGTCTGGGGGCCCAAGCAAGCGGAGGCGTTGAGAAAACTCAAAAGTTACATGGCGAAGCCCCCGATACTGACAACCCCAGAAGTCGATGAGCCGTTGCACCTGTATCTGGCTATATCAGCATCATCTACCAGTGCCGCTCTGGTCAAGGAGGGCAAAGGGTACCAGACACCAGTCTTCTACACCAGCAAAGCCCTTGCTGATACAGAAACCCGTTATTCAAAGTAGGAGAATTTGGTACTATCACTGATCAATGCTAAGCGACGTCTTCGGCACATTTTTAAGCATACCTAATCATAGTTCCAACTCTAACTCCAATCAGATCCATAATGGCGAAGCCTGAGTTATCCGGGAGAGTATCAAAATGGGCAATTGAACTCGGGATTTATCACATAACCTATGTCCCCGAACGGCCATCAAAGGACAGTAAGTAGCTGACTTCCTGTTGGAAACAGAAACTACTGACTCCGTAGAAGAAGGTGAGCCTGGATTATGGGTCGTGTTCGTGGACGGATCATCCAACATCAACGGAGCAGGGATCGGAGTAGTACTCGTAACACCGGATGGTACTAAAATCCAGCAATCCGTTAAACTGGAATTTCCAGCCTCTAACAATGAAGCCGAGTACGAGGCCCTTCTTACAGGAATTCAGTTGGCCCGAAGCCTTCAAATACATAAAGTAGAGGTACAAAGTGATTCCCAGCTAGTCGTTCGACAGTTAAAAGGGGAGTATGAAACCCGAGAGCCGAAGATGGAAGCATACAGGAATTTGGTTTTTAAGGAGGCTGAAGGGTTCCAGCAAATAACCTTTGAAGAGATCCCCAGAGGGGATAACTCCGTAATGGATCATCTGGCTAACCAGACCTCCGCGGCAGGAGAGAGTATGACCCGCACTATACCAATAGACTTCATCGCCCGATCCAGCTTGGAACCCCCCGAAGAAGTAATGGTCATCCCATGGGAACCGAGTTGGATGGATCCTATAGTAGATTATTTGAAATTTGGTACATTGCCTGATTTAAAATCGGAAGCCAGGAAGATAAGAATGAAGGCAGCCATATATGCCCTCTACAATGGCCAACTATACCGAAAGTATTTCTCCGGACCATACTTAGGATGTCTCACCCCCTCCGACGCTATGGCGGTCATAGAAGAAATTCATGCAGGAGCTTGTGGCAATCATTCCGAAGGAAGATCCCTAGCTCATTAAGTTCTCACCCAAGGATACTTATGGCCCTACCTAGCAAGGGACGCTGAGATCTACACCCGACACTACAAAAAGTGTCAGTTTCATGGAGATGTCATTCATCCACCGCCGGAGCTCCCGAACCTAATAATTGTTCCTCACCCCTTTGCCCGATAGGGTATGGATATTGTGGGTCCTCTCCCGAAAGCAATACGATGCACCACACATGTTATTTTGGCTACGGACTACTTTAAAATATGGGTAGAAGCCGAGGCGTACCCCACAATCACAAGGAGCCATGTGATAAAATTCATCTAGAGCCACATCATTTATAGGTTCGGCCTACCCCGAACTATAATGATGGATAATGGCACCAATCTTGATAACAGGAAGGTTCAGGCATTGCTGGCAAAACATGGGATCAACCAGAATACTTCTTCCGTTGGCTATCCACAAGGAAACGGGCGGGCTGAATGAACAAACAAAACTATTTTTGATACACTAAGGAAGAAACTTGAAGAAGCAAAAGGGGCATGGCTGGAAAAATAACCTGAGGTGTTATAGTTCTATCGGACGACTCCAAGGCAACCTACTGGGGAAACCCCTTTCGCCATGGCTTATGGGGCCGAAGCAGTTATTCTGACCAAGCTAAGAGTTCCTACTTCAAGGAGTCAAGCATAGGAAGAAGTGCCAAACAATCAGCACCTAGCCCATGATTTGGACCTCCTAGAAGAAAGAAGAGAAGCTGTCGGGATAAGACTGGCCGCCTATCAGCAACAAATCAAGGAACGCTTCAATCAGAAAGTCAAAAGGAGAGAGTTCCAGGTAGGCGATATGGTGCTTAGAAGAAAGATTGGGATTATAGGCAAATTACGAGAGACGTGGGAAGGACCTTACACAGTGGTTGAAATTATCGGGCACGGTGCTTATCGGGTTCGGAAGAACGAGACAGGTCGCCTCGAGTCCAACTCTCAGAATGCTTATCGGTTAAAGAGGTATTATCCTTAGATAGTTACTTTTCTTGTTAAAAAAAACTGTGTCTTACTATGACACCCCTTCTATAAAGCATCTGTGCCCGATGTCCGGCACCTCTTCTTCACTATTTTCAAGTTTATTTCAATAAAGATACATTCTACAAGTGTTCCATGCTTGAATTAAAATTTTCCTAAGTGTTTGAATTCAATCTTTATTTGAACTAACCAGAGGATGAAATCAAGCCTCAAGGGCCAAATGCCCGAAGGCTTCATGATTATTAAAATTTTCCTAAGGGCCTATTTGGAGAGCTGTGTTTGTGTTTGTGTTTGTATTGAAATAAACAAAAAACACGTTTTTTGTTTTTTTGTTTGTTCATCCAAAAACATAAGTATGTTTAGTAGCGATGTTTTTTGGATCGAAATTGAAAAAATAAAAATCAATAATTAATAATATAAATAATAAATAAAATATAATATAATAATAATAAATAAATAAATATAATAATAAAAAATGGACTAAATAATAAATAATAATAATAAATTAATAAAATAAATAATAAATTACATAAAACATATTTAAAAATATAATAAAAATAATAAATAATAAACAAAATGAAATAAATAATAATAAAAAATAAATAAAATAACAAATAATAAATAAATATAATAATAAATAATAAGTAAATATAATAACAAATAAATACTTCATAATAATAAAAAAATGAGTATAATAATAATAAATTAATAAAATATATTTTTAAATAATTAAAAATGAATAAATAATTTATAAATAAAATGAATTAAATAATGAAATAATAATAATAAATAAATAAAATATATTTATAAATTAATAGATAAATTAATAGATAATAATATAAATAATAATTTAATAATATAAATAATAAATATAATAAATGAATAGAATAATAAAAAATAAATATAATAATAAAATATGGACTAAATAATAAGTAATAATAATAAATTAATAAAATAAATAATAAATTACATAAAACATATTTAAAAATATAATAAAAATAATAAATAATAAACAAAATGAAATAAATAATAATAAAAAATAATAAATAATAAATAAATATAATAATAAATAATAAGTAAATATAATAACAAATAAATACTTCATAATAATAATAAACAATGAGTATATAATAATAAATTAATATTAAATTAACAAAATTTATTTTTAAATAATTAAAAATGAATAAATAATTTATAAATAAAATGAAATAATAATAAATAAATAAATAGAATATATTTATAAATTAATAAATAATAATTTAATAAAATAATAAAATATATTATAAAGTGAAGAAAGTGTAAGAGAGAAAAACCCCAATAAACACCAAATTCATGTTTATTGGAATATGCCTAAAATTTGGGTAAGTGAGAAAGTGTTTTTTAACACACATAGCCCAAAAACACTAAACCAAACAAGTTTATAAACACGAAAACATAAACAAACACAAAAACATGTCTACCAAACAGGCCCTAAGTGTTTGAGTTCAAACCTGATTTGAACTAACTAGAGGATGAAATCAAGCATCAGTGGCCAAATGCCCGAAGGCTTCATGATTATTAATTTTTTCCTAAATGTTTGAGTTCAAACCTGATTTGAACTAACTAGAGGATGAAATCAAGCCTCATGGGCCAAATGCCCGAAGGCTTCATGATTATTAAAATTTTCCTAAGTGTTTGAGTTCAAACCTGATTTGAACTAACCAGATGATGAACTCAAGCATCAGTGGCCAAATGCCCGAAGGCTTCATGATTATTAAATTTTTCCTAAATGTTTGAGTTCAAACCTGATTTGAACTAACCAGAGGATGAAATCAAGCCTCATGGGCCAAATGCCCGAGGGCTTCATGATTATTAAAATTTTCCTAAGTGTTTGAGTTCAAACCTGATTTGAACAAACATGAGGATGAAATCAAGCCTTAGAGGCCAAATGCCCGAATGCTCAATTGTTTCATAGATCGTTACATGCAAACACTACAGCTGTGATAAGAACAGAATAAATTCTGAAGATGAGGAAAGTTCTTTTCATTAATAGCAAAACGAAATACAAAAAATACCCTTTCAGAAGGGGCAAGTACTGATAACTTAAGACATATTCTACTGTTCGGGAGGATGATATTCTATCCCCTTCAAGATTGCTGCAATCTTCTTCTCATTTTCAGAGGCAGGAGGGTTCTTGTAGGGCATGGGCACTCCCGTATGGGCGTCAAATTCCTCAACGGTCTTGAACTCCCGAGATTCCAGAGGGATGTGCTCCATTTCATGTCTCTGTCGCCAAGCTCTGGCCAATCAGAGATAAAAAATAACACAGTATCTGTTATACATGTCAAGACCTCCTAGCTGGCACACTTCTACTTTGGCCCGTTCAAGAGCCAGCAAGTTCTCAGATTCTGCCAGGAGTTTATCTGATTCTGCCTTTTCGGCTGCCAGCTTTTTGTTGTTGCCCTCACTTCGTCCAGCTCAGCAGCCATGGCCATTTTTTTAGCCATCAGTGCCCGTCTTTCTGCCTCACCAGTCTCCATAAGGATTTTTTGCTCTGAGACGGTCTGGCGAAGGCCATCTGCCTCTTTTACCAAAGCAGTCCGATGGGCATCATTCTATTTAACCTAGGCCTTCAGACTGGCCATTTCTTTAACATCAGTCTCCAGGAGGCTGTTGTAGGCCTAGACGCCACAGAAAAGCTGCACAGTAAAGAAATGATTATCACACGAAAGGGCAAGCAACAAATAAAGATAAAAGTACAAAAGAGTGAAAAGGTTTTTACCTCCATGACCGTTATTGAAGTCTTCTTTGCCAGATCAGTTCTGGTGATTTTGGTCTGGGTGACCCTATCAGCTGGTGTCCAGATCCCTTTGGCCATAGCCCGAAGAGCTTCTGGCTGATTAAGGGTGATTTGATCAATACAAATCGGAGTCCCATCTGGCAGCAGGAATTTAGGCTCCCAGGGAATCAAGGTTTGGGGTGATTCAGGAGTAGCAGGATTTTTACTCGAGGAAGCATTATCAACTTGAGTCCTAACCCTTTTAGTAGCCACTCCACCAGTTGTACTGGACCGGGTCTTGATGGTCGAAGGATTTACAGGAGGCGGGGGTGGAGTTGCTGGGTTCTATGCTAATGACGCTGCCGGATTATGAGTTGGAGGAGGTACCGAAGCCGCCTGAGGAGCCGTTGAGAGTGGTACGACGTCAACCAAGGTAACCCCTTCGGGAACTTGACGGCTTCTAGCGGACAAGGGTTTGTCGGGCAAGTCCATCCTGTCAACAGCAGCGCCCAAATTAGAGATTGACTCAAGATTTTGCAAAGTCAACAGGTCAGTAGCCGATCGGGTTTTGCCCTAGACATGGGTTTTCAGAAGGCCTATACGGTGTTTTATGAAGGTAAGGGGAATGTCCATATCCTCATAACCCAGAAATTTGAAGGCATAGTCCCCCCGATGGAGGTCACAGTGTTCGTAAAGACAAGAAACTTTATGGAGGGGGCGGTAGATAGGCAAACGAATAAGACTGAACTTGTTGGGGATTTGCAATATACGAGAAAAAGGGTATGACCAGTTGCCACTCACAACTACCATTCTCTCTTTCCATCCCTTGTCAGATTTCTCGGTATCCGTGCATATGCTCCGGCCTTGAAAGGGAAAGAGATTGTATCTACCCCTACTAGCTCTGGCATTTTGGAAAAAATAACAAAGGAGGAGGTCGGCTAAACCTAAGTTCATATCCATATCCCTATTGTACAACAGAAGCATGGACATGATCCTAAAGTTGTTCGGGTTCAGTTGGAGAGGATGCAACCCTAGCATGAAAAACACTTAGTGAAAGAAGGGGTGAAGGGGAAATCTCAGAACTCTAAGATGAGACGCCGATAGCAGAATGCAACCGGGGGCTAGTCCCTGACTACTGGTGAAAGCAAGGTAACCAGGGTAAGGGGCCACATCAACATCCTTTGGTACTTGGGTCTCAGCCCGAAGGTGTTTAACATCCACTTCAGGTCGGACTCTCTTAAGTGGGGCCACTACAAACGGTTCAGAAGGCTTGGGATTCACAGTTTCGGTCGTTGATGAACCCGAAAGATCAGTGATTTGAGAAGTTGTCTTTTTGGCTCTTTTACGAGTGGACTGGGGACTGTCACTACTAGTGGGATCAGTGCCCGAAGTGGAGGATAAAACAACTTCCTCTACTGACCGGGTATTGTCGCTGTCAGACATGGTGTCAAGAAAGGTAGAAGAGACATAAAGGGGTAAAGGTGAAAATTAAAGAAAGAAATGAGTATAAAAGATCGGTCGACTTACTCAATTGGTGAACGGAGAGTCACAGAAGCTTCGGGTAGCAGCAGGTTTCTGTCCTACTAATGAATCTGGGATGACCGATGAAAAGGATTGCGGCAATGAAGAAGGAGTAAATTCCAGAGCTGAAGAACTAAGGAAGAAAAAGGCTAAAGCAGAAAATTGCAAAGTACAAAATAAGGAATGAAATGAAGAAGTGTGGGTTTTTATAGAAGGGGAGAAGGAGGCCAAAGGGTTGCACGAAGTCCGAAGGTCGCAACCCACGATGAGCCGTCGTGGAGCTACAATCAAGGGAGTAATGGCCACTCATTTTTAAATGCCAATAAATGCTCATAATTTATTGGCAACTCACCAACCCTCATCTCCCATAAAGTGCATGTATGTATATATGTGTATAAAAGTGTTTGAATTTTCAGTCATGGGCTTTATGAAAGGAAAGACCACAAAAGCCCATGACCTCAGGGGCCTGTGTAATGGTTAAAAATATCTGGCACAACCAATATGGGTCGCAAGACTGATGGGCCGAAGGCCGATGGGCCGGGAAAACGGATGGGCTGAAAAACAAGCGGACTTCGTGCAACCCTTTGGCCTCCTTCTCCCCTTCTATAAAAACTCACACTTCTTCATTTCAATCCTTATTTTATACTTTTCAATTTTCTGCTTTAGCCTCTTTCTTCCTTAGTTCTTCATCTCATGAATTTACTATTTCTTCATTGCTGCAATCCTTTCCATCGGTCGTCCCAGATTCATTAGCAGGACAGAAACCTGCTGCTACCCAAAGCTTCTGTGACTCTCCGTTCACCAACTGAGTAAGTCGACCGGTCTTTTCTTCTCCTTTCTTTCTTTAATTTTCACCTTTACCCCCTTCTGTCTCTTCTACCTTTCTTGACACCATGTCTGACAGTGACGATACCCGGTCAGTAGAGGAAGTTATTTTATCATCCACTTCGGGCACTGATCCCACTAGTAGTGACAGTCCCTAGTCGACTTGTAAAAGAGCCAAAAGACAACTCCTCAAAGCACTAACTTTCCGGGTTCATCAACGACCGAAACTATGAATCCCAAGCCTTCCGAACCATTTGCAGTGGCCCCACTTAAGAGAGTCCGACCTGAAGTGGATGTTAAACACCTTCGGGCTGAGACCCAAGTACCAAAGGATGTTGATGTGGCCCCTTACCCTGGTTACCTTGATTTCACCAGTAGTCAGGGACTAGCCCCCGGTAGAATTCTGTTATCGGTGTCTCATCTTAGAGTTCTGAGATTTCCCCTTCACCCCTTCTTTCACTAAGTGTTTTTCATGCTAGGGTTGCATCCTCTCCAACTGAACCCGAATAGCCTTAGGATCATGTCCATGCTTTTGTTGTACAATAGGGATATGGATTTGAACTTAGGTTTAGCCGACCTCCTCCTTTGTTATTTTTTCCAAAATGCCAGAGCGAGTAGGGGTAGATACAATCTATTTCCCTTTCAAGGCCGGAGTATATGCACGGATACCGAGAAATCTGACAAGGGATGGAAAGAGAGAATGGTAGTTGTGAGTGGCAACTGGTCATACCCTTTTTCTCGTATATTCCCAATCCCCAACAAGTTCGGTCCTATTCGTTTGCCTATCCACCACCCCCTCCATAAAGTTTCTTGTCTTTGCGAACACTATGACCTCCAACGGGGGGACTATGCCTTCAAATTTCTGGGTTATGAGGATAAGGACATTCCCCTTACCTTCATAAAACACCGTATAGGCCATCTAAAAACCTATGTCTGGGGAAAAACCCGATCGGCTACTGACCTGTTAAATTTGCAAAATCTTGAGTCAATCTCTAATTTGGGCGTTGCTGCTGACAGGATGGACTTGCCCGACAAACCCCTGTCCTCCAGAATCCCTCAAGTTCCCGAAAGGGTTACCTTGGTTGACGTCGTACCACTCTCAACGGCTCCTCCGGCGGCTTCGGTACCTCCTCCAGCTCAGAATCTGGTAGCATCATTAGCACAGAACCCAGCGGCTCCACCCCCGCCTCCTGTAAATCCTCCGACCATCAGGACCCAGTCCAGTACAACTGGTGGAGTGACTACTAAAAGGGTCAGTACTCAAGTTGATAATGTTTCCTCGAGAAAAAATCATGATGTTCCTGAATCATCCCAAACCTTGATTCCCTGGGAGCCGAAATTCCTGCTACTAGATGGGACTCCGATCTGTACTGCTCAAATCACCCTTAATCAGCCAGAAACTCTTCGGGCTCTAACCAAACGGATCTGGACACCAGCTGATAGGGTCGCCCAGACCAAAATCACCAGAACTGATCTAGCAAAGAAGACTTCAATAATGGTCATGGAGGTAAAAACTTTTAAACTCTTTTGTACTTTTATCTTTATTTGTTGCTTACCCTCTCGTGTGATAATCATTTCTTTACTGTGCAGCTTCTCAATGGCGTCCAAGCCTACAACAGCCTCCTGGAGACTGATGTTAAAGAAATGGCCAGCCTGAAGGCCTAGGTTAAACATAATGATGCCTATCGGACTGCTTTGGTAAAAGAGGCAGATGGGCTTCGCCAGACCATCACAGAGCAAAAAATCCTTATGGAGACTGGTGAGGCAGGGAAACGGGCACTGATGGCTGGAAAACTAGCCATGGCTGCTGAGCTGGACGAAGTGAGGGCAACTAACAAAAAGCTGGCAGCCGAAAAGGCAGAATCAGATAAACTCCTGGCAGACTCTGAGAACTTGTTGGCTCTCGAATGGGCCAAAGTAGAAGTGTGTCGGCTAGAAGGACTTGACATGTATAATAGATACTGTGTTATCTGTGATCTCCGATCGGCCAAAGCCTGGTGATAGAGACATGAATTGGAGCACATCCTCTGGAATCTCGGGAGTTCAAGACCGTTAAGGAATTTAACACCCATATGGGAGTGCCCATGCCCTACAAGAACCCTCCTGCCTCTGAAAATGAGAAGAAGTTTGTAGCAATCTTGAAGGGGATAAAATATCATCCTCCCGAACAGTAGAACAGGTCTTAAGTTATCTGTACTTGCCCCTTCTGAAAGGGTATTTTTTGTATTTCATTTTGCTATTAATGAAAAGAACTTTCCTCATCTTCTGTATTTATTCTATTCTTATCACAGTTGTAGCGTTTGCACGTAATGATCTATGAAACAATTGAGCATTCGGGCATTTGGCCTCTGAGGCTTGATTTCATCCTCTGTTTATTTCAAATCAAGTTTGAACTCAAACACTTAGGAAAATTTTAATAATCATGAAGTCTTCGGGCATTTGGCCCCTGAGGCTTGATTTCATCCTCTGGTTAGTTCAAATCAGGTTTGAACTCAAACACTTAGGAAAATTTTAATAATCATGAAGCCTTCGGGCATTTGGCCCCTGAGGCTTGATTTCATCATCTGGTTAGTTCAAATCAGGTTTAAACTCAAACACTTAGGAAAATTTTAATAATCATGAAGCCTTCGGGCATTTGGCCCCTGAGGCTTGATTTCATCCTCTAGTTAGTTCAAATCAGGTTTGAACTCAAACACATAGGAAAATTTTAATAATCATGAAGCCTTCGGGCATTGGGCCCCTGAGGCTTGATTTCATCCTCTGGTTAGTTCAAATCAGGTTTGACCTTAAACACTTAGGAAAAATTTTAATTCAAGCACGGAACACTTGTAGAATGTATATTTATTGAAATGAACTTGAAAATAGTGAAGCAGAGGTGCCGAACATCGGGCACAGATGCTTTATAGAAGGGGTGTCATAGTAAGACGCAGTTTTTTTTTAACAAGAAAAGTAACTATCTAAGGATAATACCTCTTTAACCGATAAGCATTCTGAGAGTTGGACTCGAGGCGGCCTGTCTCGTTTTTCCGAACCCGATAAGTACCGCGCCCGATAACCTCAACCACTATGTAAGGTCCTTCCCACGTCTCTCGTAATTTGCCTATAATCCCAATCTTCCTTCTGAGCACCATATCGCCTACCTGGAACTCTCTCCTTTTGACTATCTGATTGAAGCGTGCCCTGATTTGTTGTTGATAGGCGGCCTGTATTATCCCGGCAGCTTCCCTTCTTGCTTCTAGGAGGTCCAGATCATGGGCTAGGTGCTGATTGTTTAGCCCTTCTTCCCATGCTTGACACCTTAAAGTAAGAACTCTTAGCTCCGTCGGAATAACTGCTTCGAACCAATAAGCCATGGCGAAAGGGGTTTCCCCAGTAGGTTGCCTTAGAGTCGTCCGAAAGGACCATAACACCTCAGGTAATTTTCCAGTAATGCCTCTTTTCCTTCTTCAAGTTTCTTCCTAAGTGTATCAAAAATTGTTTTGTTTGTTCATTCAGCCCGCCCGTTTCCCTGTGGATAGCCAACGGAAGAAGTATTCTGGTTGATCCCATGTTTTGCCAGAAATGCCTGAACCTTCCTGTTATCAAGATTGGTGCCATTATCCATCATTATAGTTCGGGGTAGGCCGAACCTACAAATGATGTGGCTCTAGATGAACTTTATCACATGGCTCCCTGTGATTGTGGGGTACGCCTCGGCTTCTACCCATTTTGTAAAGTAGTCCGTAGCCAATAGAACATGTGTGGTGCATCATATTGCTTGCGGGAGAGGACCCACAATATCCATACCCCATCGAACAAAGGGGTGAGGAACAATTGTTGGGTTCAGGAGCTCCGGCGGTGGATGAATGGCATCTCCATGAAACTGACACTTTTTGCAGAGTCGGGTGTAGATCTCAGCGTCCCTTGCTAGATAGGGCCAAAAGTATCCTTGGGTGAGAACTTTATGAGCTAGGGATCTTCCTCCGGAATGATTGCCACAAGCTCCTGCATGAATTTCTTCCATGACCGTCGTATCCTCGCAGGGGATGAGACATCTTAAGTATGGTTCGGAGAAAGACTTTCGGTATAGTTGGCCATTATAGAGGGCATATCTGGCTGCCTTCATTCTTATCTTCCTGGCTTCTGATTTTGACTCAGGCAACGTACCAAATTTCAAATAATCTGCTATAGGATCCATCCAACTCGATTCCCATGGGATGACCATTACTTCTTCGGGGGGTTCCAAGCTGGATCGGGCGATGAAGTCTATTGGTACAGTACGGGTCATACTCTCTCCTGCCGCGGAGGCCTGGTTAGCCAGATGATCCGCTACGGAGTTATCCCCTCTGGGATCTCTTCAAAGGTTATTTGCTGGAACCCTTCAACCTCCTTTAAAACCAAATTCCTGTATGTTTCCATCTTCGGCTCTCGGGTTTCATACTCCCCTTTTAACTGTCGAATGACTAGCTGGGAATCACTTCGTACCTCTGCTTTCTGTATTTGAAGGCTTCGGGCCAACCGAATTCTTGCAAGAAGGGCCTCGTACACGGCTTCATTGTTAGAGTCTTGAAATTCCAGTCTAACAGATTGCTGGATTTTAGTACCATTCGGTGTTACGAGTACTACTCCGATCCCTGCTCCGTTGATGTTGGATGATCCGTCAACGAACACGACCCATAATCCAGGCTCACCTTCTTCTACGAAGTCAATAGTTTCTGCTTCCAACAGGAGGTCAGCTATTTACTGTCCTTTGATGGCCGTTCGGGGGACATAGGTTATGTCAAAAATCCCGAGTTCAATTGCCCATTTTGATACTCTCCCGGATAACTCAGGCTTCGCCATTATGGATCTGATTGGAGTTAGAGTTCGAACTATGATCGGGTGTGCTTCAAAATAGTGTCGAAGACGTCGCTTAGCATTGATCAGTGATAGTACCAGCTTCTCTTGCTCTGAATAACGGGTTTCTGCATCAGCAAGGGCTTTGAAACGACTGAGGGCCGCTATTCTTCCGGTTAGTACTTGGATCTCCTTCCGGGACTTTGGCTCTCCTGTCTCTACGAGAGCTTGACTTGCGCCGGGCTAGCTTGTATTCCCGTTCGATCAACTATGTGCCCCAAAAACTAGCCTGAGGACACTCCGAAAGAACATTTGGCCTGGTTGAGCTCCATATTATGCTTCCGGAGGGTGTTGAACACCTGCTGCAGATCGGCGAGGTGATCTCCTTTCACTTTGCTTTTGACCACCGTGTCATTTATGTAGGCTTCTATGGTGGATCCCATCATTCCTTGGAACACCATCCTGCCCAATCTTTGATAGGTAGCACCTGCATTCTTTAGTCCGAAAGGCATAACTGTATAACAAAATGTACCTGACTCAGTGATGAAGGCAGTCTTTTCCTGGTCCTCCAGGTTCATTCGTATCTGGTTATACCCAAAGTATGCATCAAGAAAGCTCAGGCGTTCGAAACCCGCAGTGGCATCTACAATCTGATCGATCTTTGGTAAAGGGAAAGAGTCTTTCGGGCAAGCTTTATTCAGATCTGTGAAGTCTACACATACCCTCCATTTGCCGTTTTTCTTCTGGACCACCACAACGTTCACCAACCAAGAAGGATATTGGACCTCCTTTATGAATCCATATCGAAGAAGTCGATCAACCTCCTCAGCTATGATCTTGTTCCGATGGGACCCCATTCGCCTCTATTTCTGTCTGACGGGCTTGGCACTGGGATCCACATTGAGAGAATGTTGGGCTACTGATGGATCGGTGTCGGTCATGTCCACATGGCTCCATGCAAATATGTCAACATTAGATCGGAGAAGGGACTCTATTTCCACTTTTTCTTGTGGACTGTGGCTTGAACCAACATAGGTAAACCTTTCGGGGTGATCGGGGCAAATTTAGACTTCCAGCAGAGGTTCAGCTGCTACTAGGGACCCCGAGCCGCCTTCCTGTAATTGCTATTTATCATCGGGTGTTGCCTTGGATTGTGACCCTCGCACTGGTTCCGCCTTTCTTTTTAGACTTTTCATGGTGACAGCATAACACTCCTTTGCTGCTACCTGATCGCCCCTGATGTCAATCACGTCAACTCTGTTCTGGTCAATACACCGCATGACTTGATGCATGGTTGAAGGAACTCTGTGCATCCGATGAATCCATCCCTTTCCTATGAGGAGATTATAGGAATGTTTGACATCTACCACCACAAAAGTCTCTCGGAGCGTGCGCCTTGCTGCTGTTACTTGTAGTTGGATCTCTCCCACTGGTTCCACCCTTCTGCCATCAAATCCTGCTATCGAGCTTCTGGAAGGGACTATTTCTTAGGGGTTAATTTCTAACTTTTCAAAGGCCCATTTGGTGATAATGTTAGCGCTGCTTCCTGGATCAACGATTACTCTCTTGATCAAACAGTTGGAAACCATGAGGGAGAAAACCAGAGGGTCATCATGGGGTGTCTGAATGTTCCGCATATCCGCAGAGGTGAAAATAATCCGGGCATCCTCTTTCAGGCTTCGAAACTCGCTGACTTCTCCAACTTTTCGCAACTTCTGGGCTTGTCGCAGCTGGGATCTATGGGCTCCCTCCAGTTCTGACCAACTTGGTCCTCCATGGACCATATGAATGACCCGTACGGGTTGTCCCATAGCTCCCTTCGCAGGAGCATGCGATGCTTGATCTGATCGGGCTCCTTCCTTGGCAACATACTCGGTCAGTTTCCCTTTTGCTATCATAGCTTCTGTTGGCCTTGAAATTTATTCTCGGACAATAAATCCTATTTTGATATTAACAAAACATTTAAAGCGTGTTTAATACTAATGAATTATCAAGTTCATCTTTTCAGCAAAAGACAGGTGAACGACTCGGAAAACAAACACGGAAAGAAAACGACTCGGAAAGCAAGCTCGGAAAGAAAGATTGAATAAAAGCGAAAAGCCGTGAAAGAAATTGAAGCGCGAAAATGGAAAATCAAATAATTCAACGGCGAAGGTGAAAGTTGAAGACTCAAGACTTGGGGTAGATAGGTCGGGGAGCGATCATTGTAACAAGGTAATTTTATGCGTCGATTTTATCGTATAAGCTCAAGTATAAAATGAACCGAACTCAAATGAAATGAAAAACGCTTTACCAAACTTAAACGGAAATAAAAATATTTTTATTAAATGTTTTTCTTGTTATAGTCGACTAGAATCACCCTGTGTATTTTCTAGTAGTCGACTATTTCAATCAGTAGCTATTGGTTTTTCATCCACATCAAAAGAGTCGACTGAAACAAGCTTGAGTCGACTAGACTACTCATTGTAGTCGACTAGAACTCATTCTAGTCGACTAGATGGTCCAAAGTAGTCGACTAGAACTCAATCTAGTCGACTAGATGGTCCATTGTAGTCGACTACAATAGAGAAGTAGTCGACTAGAAGTTGCTTAAAATCTGCAGATTTTCAGAAAACAATTCCCATGTTTTGTGGATTGTGTTTAATGGTGTTCAAACGGCTCTTGTCTTTCAAATACTATAATCACTCTTCAAAACCCTAATGCAATGCTATATATATAATGAGATGTGTATATTGAAGATTAAGAGATTGAAATACAAAAGAGAAAGAAAGCTATCAAAAATTCTGCATAAATTTTCTCTACAAAAGCCATTGAAACCAAGCTTTGAAAATCTGATTTTCTCCAAGTTTCTTTGAAAATCAAAACCTCTAGTATCTCTTCTTATTCTCCAAATATCATTCATTGATTATATCCTTTGAGAATACATTTCTAGAGCTATTGTAAAATCACCAAAAACACTTGAGCTTATATTGATTTATCTTCCATAAAAACCTTTGGGTTTTGAGTGTTTTTGTTCTTGAGTGATTTTATTGATTACATACGAATTTTTAATCTCGGACAAGTGAAGTCCACTGATTGTTCAAGAGAGGGTTGTTCTCTTGATTGAGAGACAAGCTCGAGAGGCTTGTGTTGTAAAGGTTTGCCATTCCACCTGTGAAGGAAGGGCCATAGTGAAAGGATCGGGAAAAGTCTCAAGAAGGGGTTCTTGAGCCGAGGAGTAGGAGTTACCGAACCTCGAAAAAATCACGGTGTCAATCTCTCTATCTCTTTCTCTTTACTTGAGTAATTTGCATGCTATAATTGCTTGAATATCTTGTATGCTAATTTGTCTTGAAATTAATTATTATAAAAGTTTAAATTGAATCATCCACTTGCTTATTGAGAAATTGATTTTTGATTATAGTGTGTTCCAATTTCGAAAAGAGTTAGACTTATTTTTGAACACCCTATTCACCCCCCCCCCCCCCTCTAGGGTTAATTAGTGACTAACAATTGGTATCAGAGCCTAATCTCTATTTTTTGGACTTAACCGTCTTAGAGAACGATCATGGCCTCACATTTAGTCACTCACATTGAAGGACAATCTATTATTAGACCCCCTTGGTTTGATGGTTCAAACTATAGCTATTGGAAGACTAGAATGGTAGACTTTCTTCAAGCTATTGATTTTCATATTTGGCAAGTTATTGTTGATGGACCTTTCACTATAACAAAAATAGTAAATGGAAAAACTATCCCCAAATTGCCCAACGAATGGGATAATGATGAACGTAGGCTTATGTCATTTAATGCTAAAGCTAAGGTGAATATAAATTGTGCCTTAAGTCCAAACGAATTTAATCGTGTCTCTACTTGCTCCACTGCAAAAGAAATATGGGATAAACTTGAAGTAACTTATGAAGGTACTACTCAAGTTAGAGAATCTAAAATTGATATACTTATGCATGAATATGAATTATTTGCCATGAAGGAAGATGAAAATATTAATTCTATGATGTCTCGTTTCACTAACATTTTGAATGGACTAAAGCATCTTGGTAGAATTGTTCCTAGATCCGATGCGTCACGCAAAGTGCTTAGAAGTCTTCCGGCTAAATGGGATGCAAAGGTAACGGCAATCAAAGAAGCTCATGATCTCAACAACATGAGTCTTGATGAGATTTTCGGCTCTCTACTCACTTGGGAAATCACATTGAAATCTCGTGAAGACGACATCAAGCCAAGAAAAGGTATAGCTTTGCAAGCCTCTACCAAAAATGAAGCCATTGAGCCGAATGAAGAAGAAGTGGATGAGGACATTGCTTTGCTCACTCAAGAATTCAAGAAATATCTTTAAAGAAAGAAAGCCAATGGTGGAAAATTCATGAGGAGAATCGAATCAAAAGGCGAGCCTAAGAAAAGGGAACCTCCAACATGTTTCAATTGTGGAAAGCCGGGACACTACAAAAGTGATTGATTCAAGCTCGAAAAGGAGAAAGAGAAAAGACCAAGCAAGATGGCTATGAATGCCACATGGGATGACTACGACTCATGTAACTCGGACGAGGAGGAAAATGGTGAAGAAATGGCAAACCCTTGTTTCACGGCAAATGAAGAAGAGGTACATTTAAATTCACATTCATTAGATAAAGATAAATTGTCATATGATGAACTTCTCTCTTCTTATGATGAATTACAAGATGCATTTGAAGAATTGCATGATGGATTTGAAAAGTTAGCTAGAAAATATATTCTTCTTAAGAAAGCTAAATCTTCATGTAGCTCTATTACTTCAAACTTAGAAGTTTCATGCAATGGCAAAAACATAGAGCTAGAAAAGGAAAACAATGGGTTAAAAAATACTATAGATGATCAAATAAATGTCTTAGCTAAATTTACAAAAGGAAAGAAAAACCTTAGCATTATGTTGGGAAGACAAAGAGGATCATTTGATAAATGTGGTCTAGTGTATGATGCTTTTGACAAAGATGCAATTATCTTGAAAAAGAGGAAATCATTAAGGCATACATTTACAAGACAATCATCTCATGCATCCTCAAATGATCATAAGCATGTTACATGTTATTATTGCAAGAAAAAGGGACATAAAGCAAATGCATGTTTACTTAGGAAGAAGAAAGTGATAACAAGAATGATTTGGGTTCCAAAAGGAACCATTGCATGCTTGCATAGAAAGGAAAATGTTATACCAAAAATGATTTGGGTTCCAAAAGGAACCATTGCATCTGTCTCTAACCCTAGTGGACCCAAGATAAATTGGGTACCAACAAATGTTACTTAAATTTGTTTTGTAGGTATGCTTGAAGTCCGCCTTAAAGGAAATGGCTTATTGGTAGTGGATGCTCAAGGCATATGATGGGAGACTAATCAAAATACATATCTCTAAAAACTTATGAAGTAGGAAACGTAACTTTTGGAGACAACTCTAAAGGCAAAATTATAAGGATTGACTCAATTAGTATATCTTCCACTCTTTATAGATAGCGTGTTTTTGGTTGATGGTTTGAAGCATAACTTATTTAGCATTAGTCAAATTGTGTGACAATGACTATGATGTTATTTTTAGGACCAATGCATGCTTAGTTAAGAAAGATGGGAATCAATTGTCAAATGCTAAAAGAAACGAAAATTTATACTATGTTGCTTTATGAATGTTTTCATTGATTGATAAATGATCATTATTCATATATCACATTCTTTTGTTTCTTGAAATTGCATGAGAAAAATGTCACATTGATTTAAGAGTGAAATTATTTCAAAAGGGTGACTCTTATGGAAATATTTTTTTCATTATGTTCAAAGAATTTTGAAATGAAATGAATCTTCCTATGTGCTATAGCTTTACAAATCTTGAAAAAGGGCATATAATTTATTTTTGCTAATCAAGGGAAGTTATATTGGTTTTCTTGTCAATTCTTGATGATTTAACATGAATAATGCATATGGTTGTTTACTATGATTCATATATGAAATGGAGTCTCATTCCATTACTAATTTCATATTTGGTTCATTGACTTGATAATTAACCATGATCATATCTTACCATTTGAATTGACAAATGCACTTCATGATAATGTTCTTAAATGATAAATTCAATTGAAGCATAATGGTTGTTGAAGATCATTCATTTTGTGTTAATGTGCTTATAATGAATTATGACTAAAAATGTGCTAACACAAATGGACCCTAGAGCAAAAAGGGTACCAAAGAAAACCACTTGAGTGTGTCTTGTAGGTGTGGATTGATTCCTTACTCAAGATCAATTGATTCTTCAATTGTGATGCTATAACTCAAAAGGGGAGATGAAATTAAGGTTTCTCACAAAATGAGTGGACATTACAAATCATCTACAAGCAACTCTATGTAAAATGGGTAAAGCTAGCATCATGGTAGACATTTTCTATCCTCAATTACTAATGTGCTTTCATTAATGAGATTATACATGACATACATATGCTCATTCAAGTATGTTGAATCGTTATTGATATGTCATGGAATAAACTTGATGATTGGTAATAAGAGTGATTGGCTACTTGGTGCATACAATTGACTATGCTTTTAATGAATACTTGATAGTAGCTTGCTTTGAATTGACTTGGATATATGAAAGAAAGTCTTGATCATGCATGATTTTTAAAGAATATAGTCATGACCATCTCTAGACCATCAAAGCTATTTCACTTGATTTTGGTTGATTACTTGAGTAACTATGTCTTATTTTTGTTCATGGGCCTTCATGATTTTAGTGCTTTATCTAAATTCTCTTGACATGACATATTGCACATTTATTTGAGGTATTTAATTTTGAAGAGAAATTTGGACGGACTTGGAATATATGTTTAATCAAATATATCCTCACTAGTAAACCTCAAGAGAGCATAATTTCTTTGAATGATCTATCTAATGCAAATGAGGATAAGGAATATGTGATGAAATTCTATGCGATTAAATGATTCATCATCCTCTATTATATATCTTCTTGGTAATCATCCTAGAGGGATTTGCATAAAGATTTTCATAAAAATGATTTTCATGATAATTAGCCTTTGTTGTTTCAAATTGAAATCTTGGTTGAAGCTATTTAATATATGCTTGGATCTTTATTATGTAAAGGAACTATAGGTTTCTCTTTGAAGGAAGCATGTTGAAAAGATGGAGATTTTGTGCTCAAATGTTGCTATCTTGAATGTTTATTGAAAAACATGATTCATGAGTTTTATGTGCACATATCATGAAAGACATACGTTTTTATTGTTCTTGAATTATTATGATTTTCTCAATGATATATAATATTTTCTATATCTTAAACTTTGATATCATTATCATACATGCATACTCTTGTATATCTTATAATGTATATTAATGTTGCATTCTATGTCTAATAATGGTGACCCAAGGTTTTGACCGTTATTATTCCAAGATCTTAACCAAGAAGGATATAGATTTTTCTTTCCACATATGAATGGAATTAAAATTCTAAAAATGCCACATGCCTCTTTGCATGAAATTTTTTTTATCTAATGCATTCCTATATGAAAAATTTTCATGAAGTGATTCACAATTCTTTGAAATGTATTAGTTCTAGAAAATGGGTTTAAAACTATCATAAGCCGTACTTATTTTGAAAAATGATCCAAGAGGGTGTTTTGAATGGCTTTAAGTGATTTTATTATGGATGAAGGATATTTTAGAACCTATTGATAAACATTCTTTTTGTTGTTTATCATTTATAACTTGTCACAAATTTGGTTATAAGATTCATTGGAGTATTATGTTTACCAATTTTTGATGTGTTGTGTAAAGACGTTTATCACAAACATGCAATCTATTTCAAAATGAGCATGATAGATAAATTTATTTTCTTCTTGGGAAAAATACATTTAAGTGTCATGACATAATTTCAAATACTTTTTGACACTTCGGTTTTGGGATTATATGGTTTCCTTGGTTGACTACTCTTGGACTTAGATGTTTAGTAACATAATTAAGACTAAATTATATGTCATCTTGGTTCATCTCTTATTATTTTAGATAAACATTTTTACCATATATATAAGAGATATATCTTGTGTTTCTACCACTTGTGAAGATTACATATCTTTGCCATTACATTAAAAGTTTTCAAAGACATGCACTTATGAGAAATGAGATCACCTTCATGATTATAATTTTCTTCGTCAATATTCTCACAAAGTTTATCCAAAAGAACTCATTGTGTAAAATTTCATAAAGATATGGAAATGCCTTTGAACATTAGTGTGTTAGCATTTGTCTTGTGTATTTTTCACTTGCTTATTTTAGAATATTCTTTTCTTAGTCATCATAATGATTTTTACTCTATTCACATTACATGTTATGATTAGATGTTGCATATGTGTTTATTTATTTTCACGTGATTAAGATGAAGGTGTTGTTGACTTATTCTTAAGTGCTCATATATGATTTTAAGTGAATTTTCATACATGACTATGTGAGTTTAAATGATCTAGTGTTTGAGTGCTCTTTGTTTACATATAGTATGTTGAATACTTATGGTTTGAGCTTTAATTCAAACACACATACTTGAACATTAAGTCACTTTTCATTTGAGTCATCAACTTGATATTTGTATTTGATTTATGAAAATCTATGTTGACCATATATCCTATTTGTCTATGAAAATCAAGCAAATGGTTTAGTCATCATTGATGACATGTGCTAGCATGTCCTCGTTGCCTTCATGAATGCAAAGTTATGTTTGTAATTTGATAATCATCTTAAGCATATTCATGAAATGTGTGGCCATTATGAGATTGTGTTACTTCGAATGATATATTATATGTTCACAATTCATTTATGCAACTTGATTCTCTTCTTGTACTTGATTGTATTTACTCTTTTTAATGATGTCAAAGAAGGAGAAAATTAGTTGATGAGTATATGTTGTATGCACATTCTTAGGGGGAGCTTTGCTCCTTGGTGATAGGGGAAGAAATACCAAACTTAATACATATGACTATGTGCTTATTTTCAATCATGTGCCCTTTGCATGCGTTTTTACAAGCGTTATTTGTATGTCAAAGAATCCTTGTCATCATTCACGAACTAAGCATATCGAGATTAGGCATCATTTCTTACGTGATCAAATTGCAAAAATAGACGTTGTATTGGTTTTTATTAACACGAAAAATAAATTAGCGGATATTTTCACAAAGCCTTTTTCCGGAGGATTCTCTTTCAAAATTCGTAGAGAAATTGGGTTGGCTTTGGGCGTTGATGTATTAGCATGATAAATTCTTTATTCAACCGTCATTTCCCACCTTTTTATGTTGCCAAAGGGGGAGAAGTAAGTTGCTTTCGTGTATCATGCTTTCGTGTATGTAAGTCATGTTTATGTGTGCCTCCATGCTAGTGTATGAAATTGCCAAAATATATTTACTAAGGGGGAGCATGTAATGCACACATTGAGGGGGAGGATCACTTGATACTTCACCATTTACACGTAAACACGAAATGTTTTGTCAACATAAAAAAAGGGGGAGATTGTTGGCCTTGAAATTTATTCTCGGACAATAAATCCTATTTTGATATTAACAAAACATTTAAAGCGTGTTTAATACTAATGAATTATCAAGTTCATCTTTTCAGCAAAAGACAGGTGAACGACTCGGAAAACAAACACGGAAAGAAAACGACTCGGAAAGCAAGCTCGGAAAGAAAGATTGAATAAAAGCGAAAAGCCGTGAAAGAAATTGAAGCGCGAAAATGGAAAATCAAATAATTCAACGGCGAAGGTGAAAGTTGAAGACTCAAGACTTGGGGTAGATAGGTCGGGGAGCGATCATTGTAACAAGGTAATTTTATGCGTCGATTTTATCGTATAAGCTCAAGTATAAAATGAACCGAACTCAAATGAAATGAAAAACGCTTTACCAAACTTAAACGGAAATAAAAATATTTTTATTAAATGTTTTTCTTGTTATAGTCGACTAGAATCACCCTGTGTATTTTCTAGTAGTCGACTATTTCAATCAGTAGTTATTGGTTTTTCATCCACATCAAAAGAGTCGACTGAAACAAGCTTGAGTCGACTAGACTACTCATTGTAGTCGACTAGAACTCATTCTAGTCGACTAGATGGTCCAAAGTAGTCGACTAGAACTCAATCTAGTCGACTAGATGGTCCATTGTAGTCGACTACAATAGAGAAGTAGTCGACTAGAAGTTGCTTAAAATCTGCAGATTTTCAGAAAACAATTCCCATGTTTTGTGGATTGTGTTTAATGGTGTTCAAACGGCTCTTGTCTTTCAAATACTATAATCACTCTTCAAAACCCTAATGCAATGCTATATATATAATGAGATGTGTATATTGAAGATTAAGAGATTGAAATACAAAAGAGAAAGAAAGCTATCAAAAATTCTGCATAAATTTTCTCTACAAAAGCCATTGAAACCAAGCTTTGAAAATCTGATTTTCTCCAAGTTTCTTTGAAAATCAAAACCTCTAGTATCTCTTCTTATTCTCCAAATATCATTCATTGATTATATCCTTTGAGAATACATTTCTAGAGCTATTGTAAAATCACCAAAAACACTTGAGCTTATATTGATTTATCTTCCATAAAAACCTTTGGGTTTTGAGTGTTTTTGTTCTTGAGTGATTTTATTGATTACATACGAATTTTTAATCTCGGACAAGTGAAGTCCACTGATTGTTCAAGAGAGGGTTGTTCTCTTGATTGAGAGACAAGCTCGAGAGGCTTGTGTTGTAAAGGTTTGTCATTCCACCTGTGAAGGAAGGGCCATAGTGAAAGGATCGGGAAAAGTCTCAAGAAGGGGTTCTTGAGCCGAGGAGTAGGAGTTACCGAACCTCGAAAAAATCACGGTGTCAATCTCTCTATCTCTTTCTCTTTACTTGAGTAATTTGCATGCTATAATTGCTTGAATATCTTGTATGCTAATTTGTCTTGAAATTAATTATTATAAAAGTTTCAATTGAATCATCCACTTGCTTATTGAGAAATTGATTTTTGATTATAGTGTGTTCCAATTTCGAAAAGAGTTAGACTTATTTTTGAACACCCTATTCACCCCCCCCCCCCCTCTAGGGTTAATTAGTGACTAACAGCTTCCACCTGCCTTTTGAGGCTTCTGCACTCGTTGGCGTAGTGCCCGTATTCGCCATGGAAGGCACAATGTCTCGACATATCTCTTTGGTCCATCGGTTGTCTAATGGGTGGCGGTGACCGGTAGATTCCCTTACCCTTTGTCTCCTGGTACAGCTTCGCCAGGGTCACTTTCAAGGGGGTGACCTTCTCCTCAAACCTTGGGCGTTTCTCTGGGACTGGGGAAGGAACAGGCGGAGCACACGGTCTCTTCCGATCTGGTGCCCAATCCTTAACCCTGGAAGGTTCGGATGCCCTGGCCTCTACTGTTGCAAATGCGGTCCTTCTTTGTAGTATGACCAACTCCTCTTCTATTCGGAGGTGCCCTTGTGCCCTGGAATTGAGTTCTCCAATGTCTGTTGGTGGCCTCTTGACCAGGGACTGATAGAACTTGGTTCCAGGGATCAGCGTCATTCTGAAGGCTTCAACATCTGAATGCTGATCGCAGTTGTCAATTGAAGACATCTCCACATTGAATCGTGAGACAAAACTTTTCAGGGATTCGCCTTTCTCTTGGATCATGGTGAATAGACTGGAGATAGTCTTCATCTGCCTTTTGTTGCCGAAGTACTGGGCAATCAATAACTAGCAGAGTCTGAGCCAGCTTCCAATCGATCGGGGTGGTTGTTTTCTGAACCACAGGAGGGCTGCTTCGGTCAAACTGGTGGGGAAAACTTTGCAGAGTAAGGCCTCGTTCTCATTGTAAACATTCATCTTGGTATGAACGTGATAGATGTGCTCTATTGGATCTTTTGTACCATCAAATAGGGTGAACTTTGGTAATCTGAACCTCTCCGGATAAGGCACACTGGTGAATGAGATGGTGAACGGTGTCTAAACGGCGTCGATGGATCCCTCGGATGCCAGATCGATGGGGGTCTGCACCTTCAGATCTTGGAGCACTTCCCGCTGGAATCTGGACATGATTTCCTCCAGCTTTCTCATGGTCAGAACCTCCTCGGGGTTACGTACCCCAAGAACCTATAGAGATGACTCCGCGTGTTCTTCACGATCGTTGTGGGCTCTAGCGGGGAGATCGTCTTTGTCTGTCTGGTGGCCTATAGACCGTTCACGCTGGTCGGACTGCTCGTCGTCATGGACCTCCTATGGGTTCTGCAGTTGAGCCAACTTTGCCGCCAGTTCAGCGTTCTACCTCTCTAACTCAGTAGTCCTCTCCTCTAGGGCTCGTCTGACCGGATCTTCTGGTTGCTGTCCTCCGTTTGGAGGTAAATCGGTCTGTTGTGAACGTATGATCGCCATTGATGGTACGAATCTTAGTTTTTTTTTTTCGTAGTTGGTGGGAAGCTTATTGAAAAAGATTTCAATAATAGCGGTTTCCCACAGACGGCGCCAATTGTGTAAATGCAGAAAAATTACACAATAATAATTAGGCAAGAAATTGGATCCTCTTTCATTCATCAAAGCTATGTATTTATAAACAATTATGGAAGATGGGTCAAGCCCATGTATCTAAGATTTTCAATCCCTTAAATCAGGGGATTTGATAAACTCTACCATTTTTTGGACTCTTTATTCTATAATTAGATTAGTCCTTGTCTTGTGTATCACTTTAACTTCTATAATTTTCCATAGGCCCATTATTGCTTTGGCCCGCTTGTTTTTCAGCCCATCTGTTTTCCCGGCCCATCGGCCTTCGGCCCATCAGTCTTGCGACCCATCTTGGTTGGGCCAGATATTTTTAATCATTACAGACACTCAAGCTGACTTTGTATACCATTTTCCGAAAATTAATTCCGGATATAAATCCTCTTACTGGATCACACACTATTAGAAATTTAAAGAGAATTTTAAATTCTTTTTTGACTAATTCAAAGTGTTCTAATACTCCTTTCATCCCATATTAATTTTACACTTCTCTACAATTTTATTTATCCTAAAATACTTGTCTAGTTTTAAATCACAATAAAATATAATCGTATATTTTTCCAAATTATTCATATTCATTAACTTCAAAAAAGTAAGGTACCCAACTAAAATTTTCAACTATATTATACCATCAAATAACAAAATTAAAAACACACAATAACCAAAATAATATTAAAAAATGGGACAACTAATTTAGAATAGAGTACTAATTTAGAATAGAGTAGTACTAACATTTGCACAAGTTGGAGATAAACTTCATGAGCAACCTCATATTTGAAATATTCAATATCAACTCCACCTTACTCTACTTTTAACAAACTAATCAACCCGAGTCCAACTGTTAACGCTGAGGCCATTTACAAAAAAATTTTGTTTTCTGTCTTTAATTCCTGAAATTTGAAAATAAAAATAAAAATACGTTTCTTAATTTGCTTCCATTTCTAAATTATAGAAAAAAAAGTTTTCTCTCATTACAAAGGAAAGAGAAAATAAAAACAAAAAGTATTTTCCATTTTTGTTTCCTCTCACTAACCCTGATCATCAATAATAAAAAATAATGTATAATAAAAATAAATTAAATTAAATAATAAATTAATTAATATTAAATAATGTATAATAAAATATAATAAATAATAAATACACATAATAAAGAAATAAAAAAATGAATAGATAATAAATAAAAAGGAATAAATTGATAAAATAAAATAAATAATTGATAAATAAAATAAAATAAAAGAAGTAAATAAAAATTGAAAAACACTGGTTTAATTTTTTTTTTCAAAATAATTTTAATATGTTTGAAAAAAAAATTTGTAATCCTTTTGTTGATGATTTTGTTAAATATATTTTTAATAAACATACTTTTTATTTTTTGTTTTTGTTTATGAAAGTAATCAATAATTACTAAACATGATTTTAATTTTTGTTTCTCCTACAAAAATCAAAATCATAATTCTGATTTTCCAAAAATTAAAAATAAAAAACAAAACCCGTTCGTAAACGGGCCCATATTCTACCTCGTGTTAAATGCCGAATCGTTTCCAAAGCCTACAATGGTTATTTACTCTATAGCATTCACAAGTTTGCGGAGTCAAGAAGAGAATGGGTTATGGAGACGGTGAATGCCAACTGCTTTAAAAACACTCTGAAAAAGAGTCATATATGCCCTGCTAGATTCCCTCGTTCCTCCACTGCAAAAGAAAAACCACACTCATGTCAAACCATTTATCTTTTGTATTAAATCTACACTTGGATATTAATTTGTAGTAAACTTAATTTTCAAATTATTAAGAAATGTGTAACTTTGTCAACAGTTCTCGTTGGTCCATCAAAATGTTGATGAGGACCACTTCAACTTGATTGGGTAAGTCACTTGGACCCAAAGCAGACTTAAGAGAGTTCGAAACGTGGCAAGTCAGCTACCTTCTATTCTTGAATCCTGAATCATTCAACTAGAAGCAGCCACACTTTGATCAATTTAAAACTGGAGTTCATACACATTATATTTACTTCTTCTGCCTCAAAATTCAGAAAACAAAAACATGGCTAAGCGTTTTGAGTATCTGTTCTTGCTCTTGATCATTGTTGCCACATCTCAAGACGCAGTAGGTGTTGAGCAACAGCCCCTCATGCCTCCACTTCAAAAATATCCACAAAGTAAGCATATATATATTTACTCTTTATGTTATGGAACTAGAAGTCTAAATAAAATTTATAGGTAATTTTGAATTTAGATCAATGATAATGACAATTTTTTTGTGATTTGAATCATAGGGTATCCAAAGGTTTTTGCTGCACTTGGACTGGTTTGCAAATGTTGCAATGGTGATAGAGGTCAGTGCCAAAGCACGTGGGTAGAGCGTTGCTCTAAGCTCCAATGTCTTCCGTGGAAATATGATTGATTAATGAATATATATATATGTATTTGATAAAGTTGATGAATATTTGATATCATATACATGTAGCTATTGTTTACACAGGAATAATCTTTAAGACCGTATTATGTGAACCTCTTTTTTTTTTTTCCTTATAAATTTATACACGTTTATGATGATCTTGTTTGAGTATTTCAATATAATATATTGCAGTAACAGATTTTGATCAAAAAATGGTGTCTCATCTATAGAGTTTATTGATTGGCTTCCTTTTGGGAAATTTTCAGACCACAGTCCACACGATCTAGAGACATTCGATTTGTTCTGCGATATTTGAAAATCGCGGTCAATACTAATATTTGTTAAGTGAGACAAAGAGCTTAGCCCCTTCTCATCAATGGATTGTATCTATAAATTTAGTGTGGATTATATCCAGTCTCATCATGGTGAGCCAAAGT
Organism: Cornus suecica; assembly: GCA_963922005.1. NCBI lineage: Eukaryota > Viridiplantae > Streptophyta > Magnoliopsida > Cornales > Cornaceae > Cornus > Cornus suecica. The sequence goes on from OY998243.1 coordinate 24,662,459, forward strand.
GTTTAAAACTTCTCCAAAAGCATAAATTGTTTTGAAGGCTATAAGCTGAGTATATATGTCTTCTATGGTACCTCACTCGCAAACTCTTTTTATAGGGGAAAATAGTAATACTAATAATGATAATATTACGAAAGGGATGTATGCTCAGGCACGGACATGTGTAGTGGGGATTTTATTTTTTTTGTGGTTATTAACCTTAAATTCTGAATAATTGTGATTCTGCCCCAAATGAAATTTTGCGAAAACATCCTAAGACCTCACAAAATTTAAAATTATAATATTTTTGTCCCCACTCACCTAAATCTCTATGTCCGTGCCTGGATATGCATGTGTAAAATACTTAGTTAGAGCCCTGCAATGCTGCTCATGATTTAGAGGACCACTCAAAATAATTAATGATAGAAACTGAAAGTCATTGACCTATACTCGACTGTGAAGGAAGTGGTGAGAGGAAGAGCGATCCTATAGGTAAAAAAAGAAAATAAAGCGGGTACTTTACGCTAGTTGAAAAACCATTGTTATTAACATTTTTTATTTGAAAAATTAAGTTATCAGAAATTACACACCTTTGTATTACTTCAACAAGATAATTAGGTACATAAAGAATTTTCCATTTTTTCTTTTATTAATTGCTGTTCTTTCTTCTTGTTGTTTTCAGTTAGTTTGGTAAGTAATAAGTTGACGACTTGATATATGCGTACCTCATGTGTAAATCTCAAGAATGTCGGTATCAAATTTATTAATCAAGGTATATTACTGGAAAATGGCAATATATTAATCACGGTATACAACAAGAAATTGTGACAATAGTGATAAAACTATAATGGCATACTAAAATCGTATGCTCGTACAGTATAAAAATTCAAACAATTTTGGTTTTCTATCAATTTTACCGCTGTTGAGCCAAAAAAACGTTGTGACTAAAGATTATAAATTTACTAAGCTGTGACTAAAGATTATAAATTTATTGCCACATCCATCACTAAGTTGTGACTAAAGATTATAAATTTAATTTTTTCCGCTTGTACTAAACAGTTGCAGCCGCCACTAAAGTCTTTAGTTCTTTTAATAAAGGGGAATAACAAAAAAAATAATGCCGAAGAGAGCAAGTCACTGTATAATGTAAGCCAGCCCAAATGCAAATTTGTACGGAAACCTTCCTTGATCTTGTATCATTTTTTTACTATTTTGTTTTATATAAACAGCGCATATGTTCGAGGCTTTATCCTGACTAATTACATGACTTGCTAAATGCTAATATAATCCCACACGGATTGGTTAGCACTCTAACTATATATATTGCGGTCGTGCCGGCAATTGCCCGCTCAATCTAAATTCTGATTCATTCAGCCCTTACTTCCTGATACACCATGTCTTTAAGACTTAAAAACAAAAAAACAAAAAGGGTCGACTATTCATGTTCACCAATTAGATAGAGAGACTTAATTCTATTTGGAATAAAAAAAAAAATTATATATATATATACACACACATACGTACGATAAGTTCGAGTTAATCAAGTTGCACGTCTCTCATAAAGCATGGTGTACCAAAGGGCAAGGATGAATTGTCAACTGAATTAAAGATCTAAACATTTGTCTAGACCGGAAAACATATAATACTTTTGTTAACTAAACTCAAGACGTCCTAACAACTAAGTGTGAAACGTGGAAACAACCTGGCAACTTGACTTAGAAAAGGATTCTGTGCATGAACCAGTGAGGAATCAATTGGATGATAAACAACTAAAAAAATCAATAAGAAGAATATGCATATCAACTTTGTTAAATCAGAATAAAGAACAATTAATCTACTTAATTCATCTCTAGATGTAATACTACCTCTCACCGAGAAAGGTTGCCCATTTTTTACTTGTAAACATTTTTTTGATTTTTTTGTCTTTCCAATTTTGCCCCTAAATAAAGAAAATAAATTATTAAAGTTTTGTTTTTTTAGTAGGGTCCATTTCATTTTAAATTTAATGAAGAGGAAGAATTTGAAAAAGTATATATGATTATATTATACTGGAATTTGAAATTGGACAACTATTTTGGGACAAGTAAAGTTGAAAAAGTAAACAACTAATATGGGATGGAGGGAATATATACAAAATATCTTTTTTCACTCCCCTTTTGTCAGGGAATAAGAGGGGCGGAGCCATGTGTTGGTTAGACGGGTCATGGCCCCTCCCAAAAAAATTCAAAATTTTGTATAGTACCCCAAAATATATATATATTTAAGATAATTTCATAAAAAATTGACTACCCCCAAATAATTTCTGACTCCAAGGTTTACTAAATGGTTGTTAAAATTAATGATCTGTATAGGTTATGAATGTGTGGTGTCTTACCTATTATTATTTAGGTTATTATGTTACGTAACTAAATAATTGTTACATAGGCTATTTCAATTGGGTTAAACAAGTTCTCCATATATATATAGGATGTAACACATTATAATAATATTAGGGGATAATATTTCTTTTATTATGTTTCTCAATAATAGTCTGACTTCACATGAAAGGGGTATCACAATAATACCCAACAGAGTGGTGTCAGAGCATATTTCGATCCACAACAATCTGAGGCGTGAAGATCGATAACCATGGTGACTTCCAACAATCAAAATCAAGGAGTCCAACAAACAATTCCAATTTTTTATGGAGAAAATTATGATCTCTGGTACGCAAAGATGAAAACTATTCTTATTTCCTATGATCTATGAGAATATGTTGAGAACGGGTTTGACGAGCCAGAAGATACATCCGCTTTGACTAATGCCCAGAAGGAGAAATTAAAGGAGCATACGAAGAAAGATGTAAAGACCCTTGCGCTAATTCAACAAGGATGTGGTGATACTGTAACACCCCGTGTTATTTTCCTTTTTTCTGAAATTATTTATAATTTTAATTCCAATAATGACGTCACTTGTTCATGACGTATTATTTATTCTTGGTATTTGATACCTGTAAATTTTTCGCGTTTAGTTTTAAAGTCGACTGGACGACACTACGCGAATTCTTGTTGTCAATTACACGGTCTCGTTTCGACATTAGTTTATTCGACGTTTAATGATTTGTGTTTCGATTGAATGACGACACATTTTAATTGGTCGGGCTTGTTTAAGTGTTCCGACATTTGGGTTTCTACCCCGATATAATTAATTGGACGTCCCGTTATTATTTCGGGCTTACGAAATTATGTTTGGGCGTTCCCGATAATTATTGGGGTTTACTGTATATATATATATATATATATATATATTTAATTATATATATATTGAAGTGGGGTCATTTCGCAATTATGGATAAGTTGAGGGTTGTTTGTGCAATTAGGTCATATATGTGTATATGTATATGCACGTGCACAGACCTGCTGAAACACTCCTTCTCCTACACGATACCACTCCCGTTTCTCTTCATCTCTTTCGTTTCTTCTCCACGACTGAAGCAGCTCCCTCACGTCTCCATCCTCCATGGTCGCCGGTCAGGCAAGAGAGAGAGATAGGGTCGGAAACTATGGTGGTCGCCGGACTGTGGAATACGGCCAGTGAGTTACGACCTGGTGCACAGCGGTCGACGGCGGCTGGAGCTAGGGGAGCGGCGGCCATGGCGGAGGACGGCGACCGTGGCTGGCGGCGGCTTGCACGGAGGAGCGAGCAGCTGGGCTGGTTCACGCAACAGGGGTGACGCGCGTGGCAGGGGCGATCCGGCCAGGCTTCGGCCAATTTTTCGGCGACCTTCCGGTGATCGGTTTGAGCCGATTTTCGGTGAGTAGTTTCGTACCTACGTAGTATTCGTCATATATTAATTTCGTGATTTTAGGATGAATGGTTTGCCCGGAAATCGCATTTATAGGTTATAGATTTCATTTGGGGTATTTTAGATTTAACCCAATTAATTAACCGATTATTAATGGGCTTCGTATATATCGTATAGGTTGTCGAGACGGACATTTTGATATATTCGAAATAGTTTTTGGACGATTTTGGTCGGCGGGCTTCATATTCGGGCGCCGGTATTGTGCTGTTTCGGGCTGTTCGGTAACGTATAATTAGGTGGGAAATTATATTTCTCACTCCGCATTATTGAAGTAGTTTAGGGGTGCAAAACCCTTATTTAATTTATTATAGATATATTAAATTGCTAGTTTAAATATCTATAAATTGTTTAGGATCAGAATGGGACTTAGGAATTAATTTAAGAAAATTTATTAAATTATTCCTATGTGATTAAATAATATTCTTATTTAAATTAAATAAGAATAGACGGCTTAGAAAACCCTTACGAATTTAAATGGGTTAGTAGAGATTTGTAAAGCTTAGACGATGTGCTAGGTTCCTTTTGGAATACGTGAAATAATTGTTTAAATTATTTTAAAAGGGCATGTTAATTGAAAATAAAATGTTTTCTAAAGAATTAATAGAAAATATATTTTTGGAGAACATGAATTATATATGAAATTGTTTTCATATAGTTTAATTGCTTTATGGTATTTTAAAAGCATGTTGAAAAGAGATTTTGAGACTTATATTACCATGTGGGTATTTTTACAAATATGATGCATGACATATTTATATTGAGATATGATTTGATTGTACACCATGTCGTGTGAGCACATGGGTGTGGGTGCACGTAGTGCACGGGTTTCACCATTTGCAGAGAAAGGTCTTTTGGTGTGGTTTACCTCATTTCGTGTGGTATATGAGAGGGTTTGTGTCGGATCATCACAACAACTGGCCAGGAGGTATCACGCCTACGGAACTAAAAAGCCGGCAAATGTGAGTTAAGAGTCCGGGTGGAGGCTTATGTTCTTGACTCAAGGGTAGTCATGACGTACGGAGTTGCAAGCTGGGCTCTCGTACAACCGCCTTCCCTGTTGAAGTGATAGAGAGAAAAATCACTTGGGAAGGGTCGGTGTGGTAACTCTACACTATGATGAGTGGACAGAGTTTATATCCGTTGCCCTTGGGAAGGGTGTGTTGTGCGTGAGTATCACGGGGAGTGTTGAGTCACATTACACTGCATGTTATTTATGTGATCTCATTTAACATGTATATGTGTTATATTACATATGTTGTTGGAGCATGTTATTTATGAATATTGTAAATTAAATTCACATTTTATAAATGCTCAGTTGAAAATGAATAATGTGAAACGAGACTTTAAATGAGAAAATCATTATAGTATAAATGAAACATATAATCTTTATACTTGTGTTATATGCTTTTATGCCTTTAAGGGAGGTTAAGTGTATTGACGTAGTAATCTCTGTGAGTAGTTGAGGCTAGTGGTGGATTGTGGAGTTGATTTTGATTTGTGGCCTTAGAGAGGACTGTTAATTGTTTTGTGGTTGTAGTTAGTTGTCTGATATCTTTAGAGATTTGAGGTCAGTGATTGACTTAGTATCAATTGTGATTGAGGCCTTGGATAAGGTGGTTGATGTGATTGTGGTCTTAGTGGATGTGGTAGTATAGACCTTTAAGTGTTTTTCATTCTTTTGAGGAATGGGTAGAGGTTATGATTGAAGTGATTTCATTAAGTACTTAGGGTACTGTAGCGTGGTTTCTAGTGCTTAGTTCATTCCCCTAAGCATTTCTTGTACAGTGTTTGTACACTAGTACGTGGCATTTGGCTTACATGTCATTCCTTGACTCGTTGGTTACGGCGTGGTGCCGAACCTCTTCCATGTGTTGTCGTTTGGTTTCGTGAGGTTGGGAACGGATAGTTGTGTTCCGTGAACCCAATGTAGTACTCTTCCTTTACTGTCCTCTCGGACATTATAGGAATCCATAGAGTTGTGTTTTCTCTTATTGGCTGTCATTTCGAAAACGGTGTTTCCTAAGTTTTGAAGTAAACTCTTGTATTTAAAAGGAAAAACCCGTTTTCGCCTACCCCCGTAAAAATGAAAAGTTTTAATACTTATAAAATGATCTTGAGATCTTCTTTCAGATGATTTTCAACTTGTAAAAGCCAGTGATGGCAACTGACGGAGACCGGGGGCAAGACGGTCATTTTTAATGTGTGGTTTCCTAAAAGAAAACTATTTTTTATTACTTGTCTTGATGATTCTGAGATTTTGAGACTTCTTTCTCAAAATCTGGACCTGTAGTGTTTTGAAAGGGGATTTCCTGTTTCTCCTTTTCTTCGGATCATTCTAAGTCTCGGTTACGAGGCTTGGTGTTGTTCAGGGCACACATATAGTGTTGCCTCTTACTTCTTCTTGGTTGTTGATGTCACCACCTAGGTGATAGGAGTTTTTCTTACGTTAGGGGCATGGATACCGAATGGATTGGTTCGAGTTTAGAAACCTTTTTCTTAAAACTATTGAATCTCTGGGATTCATCTTTTTATTACTCCCACTCTCGGCCATTCGTTTTTGGTTTCCTTGTTCACTTTTGGTGTTCTTTCCTTGTTCACTTGTGGTGTTCTTCCTTGTTCGGGTATTCTTAACCTTGACGTTGTTGTCTTGGTTAGCTGTTGGTTAGCATTGGGAATTCCTTCCCTTTACCTTGTTTTGGTGACCTTTAGGTGGTCGTTCTCATGAGTTGAGTTCGTCTACTCATAGTGACTTGATTGTGTGGTTTTCCTCACCTACAGTGAGAGTGTTAGTGATGTGATTGACCCATTGATGATAGTGTTATGAGGTTAATGTGGTGATGTGATTCATGGTATTGAGGAAGTGATATAATTGAGGTGACCCAGTACTTGAGAGGTGTATTTTCTCTAGAAATGGAATGAGGTTTGTTATATATATATATATTGATGATGGTTGTGTTAGTACGCAAGGACGTGGGTATTTTCCTTCCTGTGTTATCGGGGTGTGGGATTTGAGCCTTCCTTGGTACTAGTGGTGGATTTTGTTTCCTTGTGGATATTAGAGGTGAGTGTGATCTCCTCGGTTGGATCTTCTGAATTGTGTTGTGAGTAATTGGTGATTTGTTAGACTGGACCTTAGTATCGTGTACCTAGTGTACGTTGGTGAGAGTAGTGTAGACTACTGGTGTTGGGTACTTGGAGTACGAGTTTTAGAGACTCATGTTGTGTATTTATATATATATATATGTGTATATATATATATATATATATATATTCCCTATATACTTATGTATACTCGTTTACGATAGTATATGAGCGTGTTGACTTGGGTTTGCGTGGATGGGACTAGTTGGGCTATATTTATATCTTATTAGATGGTTTAGCTTTACCTAAACTATCAGAGGATGTGGTAGTTAGGATATCTTTTCCCACTGAGCTTATTTGCTCACAAGGGAATTTCATTCGCCCCCTGGTATTCCACGCCAGGTTGCAGGAATTATACGGCTATGAGCAGGATGCAGTGCAACGGCAGTTTTCTCTTGTTTCCGTGTTACAGGTTTGGAGTCGCGCTGGTGATGCGGTTACGGTTGCAGTACGACTGGTTTGGGGACGATAGGTATCCGCTCTCAATTTCTCTACCCATTGTTATGGGATTGTTATGTATTTTCTTTTGGGAGTCAGTCTGTTGGCATATCCCTGTTGATGTATTCTTTTATTTCCTGTATTTATTCTTTCAGGATGTATTGTATCTATTCTGCACAGTTAGGTGTTCTTCTGTATTTTTATTCGAGCATTTGTGGCTCTGTTAATGTTAGAGGGTTTGGAGGGGTTTTGGTTTGTTTCCACTACCTCGGCCCTATTAGGATTGATGAATGTGGGGCTTGGAAGCCATTGTGATTATTGAATTGCTTTGGGCAGATTATTGTGTTGTGTTTGGTTGTCCGGATGTTCCATTTACAAACGGAACTCTGCCGGATTTTCGTTAGATTCCGCTGCTTAGTTTTATTAGTCATTTGGGTATTAAATATACCATTTCTATCATTAACCCATATGTTTTCTTGGTTAATGATGTCTTAGGTGGTCATTTGTATTAAGGATTACCTCCTGGATTCCTCGGATGTCCCTGTTCGGGAGTCTTAGGAATTTAGGAGCGTGTCAGTTGGTATTGGAGGATGCTAGTGAGTTTCTAGCATTCTACTTGACATGGAGTATATTTTTATTGTTATTCCATGTGTCTCTTTGTTGTTGTTGACTCTAGTAGTCGCTTGACTAGTGTCATCCCTTAGAGATTCGTTGATTCTCTAGATTTGAGTTTCGGGAATCTTAGGGGCGTGACAGCGTGGTATCAGATCATTTTACCCTTTTGTGGGTGTTTGATGACTGAATGTCTTTTGGTTCTCGTTTCTTTTTACTTCCGCATTCACTCCCCTAGCTCTTAGGCTCGGGTTTTGGAGTCCTAGGAATTTGGGGCGTGACAACTACATTATTCCCAAGAATTATCAATGCAACGAATGCAAAGGAGGCTTGGGAAATTCTTCAAAAGGAATATTGAGGCACTATGAAAGTAAGAGCAATTAAACTTCAATCCTTGAGAAGATATTTTGAAATATGAGGATGAAAGCTACATAATTTTTGAAAGATTATTTTTTCAAATTGACAGAGGTAGTAAATCAGATGGAAAAAAAAAAATATTTCTGATCGAAGAATTATTGAAAAAAAAATTATTAGTTTGCCAGAAAAATATATTATTGTGATTGAAGAGACAAAAGAACTTTCCAGTTTTTAAGTGTGGAAGAACTGATGGGTTCTATGAGATCTTTGAGCAGAGATTGAATACGCGATCAGAAAAGTCAATTGAAATCGCCTTTCAGTCTAAGATCAATGGTGTATTTGAAAATCCAAATAATACAACACCAACTTTCCAACCCAAAAGTGAATATTCGAGAGGAAGTAGATTTGGCAGAGGAACAGGAAGAAGTGCGAGAGGAAGATGAAGATCTAATTTCCAGAGAACTTTTGAGAGAACATGAAATTCAGAATCCACCCAACAAAAGTGTGAAATTTGCCATAAAAGTAGCCACGTTGACAAAGATTGTTGGTTTCGTGGAAAACTTCAATGTCATAATTGCAAGAGATTTGGGCATGTTTAAAAACATTATCGTTTCAATGCAAATTAGCAGGCTAAATTTTCTAAGGAACAAGAAAATCAAGGAAGCATGTTTTATGTTTGTCACAAAGCATCGGAAACAAAAGATGATGTATGATTTCTTGATAATGGATGTAGTAATCACATGACTGGAGACAAAAGTATGTTTATGAAAATTGATACTTCGTCAAGTTCCCAAGCAAGAATACAAAACGATGAATTACACCAAGCAAAAGGGAGAGGTAGTAATGCCATTGAAACAAAGATAAGAACAAGATTTATGCATGATGTTCTATTGGTTCCAGATTTGACACAAAATTTATTAAGTGTTGGACAGCTCGTAGAGAATGGATATTCTATTCACTTTGATCAAGATTGCTGTAAAATTTATGATAAACATGGTAGAAATTAAATTGTAGCGAAGGTAAAGTTGGAGAAGAACAGAAGCTTTCCACTAACATTACCCTACTCCAAAACGATTGTGATGAAGGTCGATGTAGTTGATGAGACTTGGCTTTGGCATACAAGACTTGGTCACTTGAATTTTCAAATTATGAAGTATCTACAACAAAAGAACACGGTGTATGGGTTACCAAATATTCAAGAGATAAAAGAAGTTTGTGAGGGTTGTGCACATGACAAGCATCACTAAGAAGCAATCCCAAAAGAAAAGGCATGGAGATCAAAAGCACCATTAGAGGTAATTCATACCGATGTATGTGGGCCAATGACAACAACAAGTCATGGAGGTAATAAATATTTTATTACTTTTATTGATGATTTTTCTAGAATGACTTGGATTTATTTCATGAGACAAAAATTAGATATATTCTCTATTTTCAAACTGTTTAAAGGCAAAGTGGACATATTATCAAAATGTTGAGAAGTGATAGAGGTGGAGAATACAACTCCAATGAATTTGATAAATTTTGTGAAGATATTGACTTGGAAAGGTAACTAGTAGTTGCCCACACTCCACAACAAAACGAAGTTGCTGAAAGGAAGAACATAACAATTGTTGAGATGGAAAAATCAATGCTACATGAGAAAGGACTACCTAAAAGTTTTTGGGCTGAATCTGTTAATACTGTTATTTATTTATTAAACAGATGTCCTCTAAAATATGTTGCAAATAAAACACCATTCGAAGCATGGAGCAAAAGGAAGTCATCCCTTAATCATTTGAAGGTATTTGGCTGTATTTGTTTTTGCACATATACCAAGAGAAATTAAGCACAAGTTTGATGAAGCCAATGAAAAATGTTTCTTTGTTGGTTACAATTCACAATCAAAGGGTTACAGACTCCTTAATTTAAGGAAGAATAAGTTGGTCATTTGTAGTTATGTTATTTTCAATGAGAAGTCTTCCTGGAATTGGCAAGACAATAATATTTACAATCAGGTCATATCCTATAGTCAAAAATCAGAAAATCACGTGAATGAATGTGAAATTGAACATGAATTTCAGGAAACCCAACTACAAATACAACCACCAACAGAACCAACAATAAATGTCACCCAACAAATGGAACCGTTTTTTCACCTAACTTCAGGGTCTTCATCTCCAAGTTCATCGCCAAGAAGGATGAAAAGTCTTAGTGGCGTATATGCCAGTTGCAATTTTTGTGTGGTTGAACCAAAAAGTTTTGAACAGATAATTAAAAAACAATTTTGGAAGAAAGCAACGCAGGAAGAAATTAACACACTACAACAAAATTGACATTTAGTGACGATTTGTTTCATCACAAAAACTCCATTTTTTATTACTAAAAATAATTTGCGACGAAAATATATTTGCCACAATTTCGTCACTATATAAGTGTCTCGGTTGATCAATAGTGACGAAATAAAATTTTGTCACTATTGATACAACTTTTTAGTGACGAAAAATATTTTGTCATTTTTGTTGGGATATTAGTGACGAAATTTTTTTCGTCACATCTAGCTACCTTTTAGCAAGGAAATGTGTTCGTCACATCTAGCGACGAAATGTGTTCGTCACATCTAGCTATCTTTTAGCGACGAAATATTCGTCACTATATCTAGCTACCTTTTAGTGACGAATTGTTTTTCCTCACATATAGCTACCTTTTAGTGACGAAATGTTCGTCACTAAATCTATCTATCTTTAAGTGACGAAATGTTTTTCGTCACCTCTAGGTAACTTTTAGTGATGAAACATTCGTCACTAAATATAGCTATCTTTTGGTGATAAAATGTTTTTCGTCACATATCTACCTTTTAGTGATGAAATTTTTTAGTCAAATCTAGCTACCTTTTAGCGACGAATTTTTTTTGTCACATTTAATTGTCTTTTAGTGACGAAATTTTTCCGTCACATCTAGCTACCTTTTAGCGACGAATTATTTTTATCACATCTAATTGTCTTTTAACGAAAAAAAATTTCGTCACACCAAGTGGCTTTTATCGACTAAAGGTTTTTCTCACAGCTACCCTTTTATCGACAAAGAGTTTTTTCACATTTAGTTATTTTTTATCGACGGACTTTTTTTGTCACATCTAATTATTTTTTACCAACTAAATGTTTCTTAGCTTTAGTTATACAAGAAAAGACAAAGGAAAATTAAATATCAATGAACTACACAATGTAAAAAGTTCACCATTCCAGGCCAAAAATTATAAAAAAAAAAAAAAAAAGAAAACACTAAATAATCTAAAAACCAATAACTTTAAAAGAAGGATTCTAGTTTATTTCAAATTGTCTTTCTAAAACTCATACTAGATTAATTTTGGGGCGTAAGCGACTGTTGTCCAATATTTGCAACAAATGCAAGCATTGCCTTCCCTCACTTTTTCTTGAATTTCTTGTTGCATGTCTCGCTTTATCTCGTGCATTTCTTGTCTCATCTCTTCCATATTTTTCTCTGATTTCTCAGCCCTAGCATAAGTTGCGTCCACATCTTTTTGAGTGACATAGATAGAAGAAGTAACCCTCTCTTTGTTGCCAATTCCGTGCAAAAATGAAGACTTATCCCCTAGTACTTCAAGCATTATTTCTTTTTCTTTCTCAGGGGTTATTACTTCTCCAATTTCAATAGCAGTTTCTTTCCTTTGTAACATTTTAGCCTGTATGATAAAAAAGAGTTGTAATACAAAGAAGAAAGTGCACTATTCTTAAAGTTAGATAAAAGAATTAAACATTAACAATAAAGACATACTTACATAATTTTTCTCAGTCTCTTCATCAACAAATTCTCCACCATTCTTGATATGCGATTTTGCGTAGAATTCAATGAGACCTCCATCATCCTGTGGTTCAATATTCATCTTTCATCACAATTAAGATGAAAAGGTTGGTTAAAAAAACATACCCACCAACTAAACAATGAATATAATAGTAGTTCAAACAATTGCAAATAATAAATATATTCATAATAAAGTACTAAATTTGATCTAGATAGGATTTTGTCCTTACCATATCATCCAAATACTGAACATACACTTTGAAGCCACCATAATTCTTTGTCTTCACCTTGCTCATATTCCCTTTGTTTATCTCACTACGACTCTGCATGATATAAATTTTTCTGAAATGTAAGTCAATTTTATAAAGAAAACACAAGGCACAAAGTATCACACCCTCTATTCCAAGGAGTCCCTAGATAACTCAACAGATGCATGAGACATAAAATATTGCTATATACCAGCAAATGCAGAATGGTGCACTGAAATGCTCTGGGAATGATATGTTTCACAAAGTATGACACCCTTTATTCCAAGGAGTCCCCAGATAACTCAACAGATGCATGAGACAGAAAATATTGCTATATACCAGCAAATGCAGAATGGTGCACTGAAATGCTTTGGGACTCATATGACGATTTCATTTCATTTTCAGACTCACAGTCCATCCCCTGAATATTAAATGTTAACAACATTCAATTGACAAAACTCCAAAATATTCTTAATCCTTATCTTTTCTTCCTATCATTACATGTCCTGCCCAGTTTCCATGTAAAGGAAAAATCAAAGCAGAGGTTAAAATCATAAATAATAAAGAAATAATATTCCCCCCAAAATCTACTACCATATATATAATCACAGCCTAAAAAAATATTAAAAAAAAATTTTATTATTATAATTTAAAATGAAAACTTGTGTCATTGAAAAAATTGCTAACATTACCTCAATAAAAATGTATGACTTAAAGAAATTAAAAAGACCAAAAAAAGTGAGTATGAGATGACACGTCAAAAGGGAAGCTCGAAGAGCTATCTCATTACCCTTTTGTTTGTTTAAAGTATCATCTATATATCTATTGTTGTTGGATTGAAGGTGTAGAAGGCTTATCTTTGCTGGCAAGCAGCTCGAAGTAGTATCACAATAAATGCCTGACTAGCAATATAGTTTTTTATACTAAATTGTTTCTTGGTTAAAATAAAGCAAACACACCCATACCTTTGCCCCTATCACAGCCCAACATCCCAAGTGTCAGTTTGGTAACAGTTTGTGTCAAGAGGTGTGTTGGCCACATATTGACACCTAGAGGGAGGTGAATAGGGTCAATTACAAACTTTAAGTCTTTTTCGGTTTGACTTTGTTTTAACAAAAGTAATCTTTGTAGAGCTCTAGTCAAACACTTAGTTAGATAGATGATCCTTAAGTGACTACCTCATTTCATACTTTGAATCATGAACAATAAATTGCATTACCAAATATATACATAATGGATTCAAGAATGAGAACTAGTTCAAGCATTCATTACAACTTAATATGTATAAGCATTTTTCTCACATATGTATAGAATGATGCAAAGTGTTATTTGTCATAAAGAATACTTTGAAGAGTTTACAAAAAGTAATTAAACATTTTGTGCATGTAAACTCTTAAGAAGAATGATATATTCAATATGCATTGTGTCAAACACTTGGGGTGCATATGAACATATTATGCTAAGGTGTGTTGAATATGAATTTTATCAAACACTTGGTGTGCACATGGATTATATCTAAATGAGAAGGTAGTCTAAGCTATAATATAATCATGTTCACAATTTTAATTCATTTCAACTATGCATTTTCCTAACCTCTTCATGGATACACAAACACAAGCAATTCCATAGCATTGATATATATAAATCTCAAGATTATAAATGGAAATTACTTTTAAAGTAAAGAGATAAGGGTTAGAGAAAATGCACACCATAGACACCGAGATTTTTACATGGTTCAACCAAATCTTTGGTCTACTCCATGCCTTAAGATAACCTCTCAAGGATTCCACTATCGTGTTTCTCTTTCTGGGGATAAGCAAACCCTTACACGCTCCTTCTTCCGGGTGAAGAGCTAACCTTGCTCACTCTTGCGGGTAGAGAGTCAACCTTCGAACAGTCTTGCTTCCGGGTGAAGATCCGACCATTGTTCACTCTTGCGGGTGGAGAGCCAACCAAATCTTCTCTTTTTAAGGTTGAGAGAAACCTTTACAAAGCTTCAACAAGCTATTCCCTTGCCAAGACAACTTCTTTGACTTTCACTCTCAAATGAATAAGAATTGAATTTTAGTGTACAACAATATCTCTCAATAGATGGATATAAAAATTCAAAGCTCACTTCCTCACATACTTAGAGTCATAAATGAAATACTCAATTTAAAATCTCAACTCAAGTATGAAGAATGAATCACAAGAAGAAAATATGAATGATGTTCATGTGGTGATTCATGTAGGAGTTTTCTACCCAAAAATAATTTCAAAATTGAAGCACAAATGATAGATCTTTCATACTCCTATCTCCCTCTCTTCTCTTAACCATTTTTTGCTCATATAAGGCATATATATAGTATAGGAACACAATATAGCCGTTTGGGGGTGTTTGGGGAAGTTTTGGAACACTTTGGATCCGAAACTAGCCGTTAGAATTCAAATTCCGGATGAGGCAGTCGACTGGGTGTTTTGGGGCAGTTGGCTGGGTCTTCAAAAATTCATTCTGAAATTTATTTGTAACTCTCTGACTCAGCCAGTCGACCGGCCTTATTGGCTCAGTCGACTGGGTCAACAGGCAGTCGACTGGGTGATTACCCAGTCGACTGGGTTGTTCAGCCCAGTTTCAACACAGTTCACTCTTTTGGTCATAACTAGAGTTCCGTAACTCGGATAAAGGATTTATTTAGCTTTTTGGAAAGAAGACTTCAAGATCTTGATTTTAGGCTTTTGAATCACTCCATTTGACCCATGTTTGAGTGCGATATGGTTATTTTAACGTGACGCTTCATTTCGAACTTCTAACCCACTTGATGGTTTTTCATGAAATCGTTTGGGATTTTTCCGAAATGACTTAGACACACTCCTAGGATGTCTTAGAAACATGTTTACATGCCTAAAGTAAATATTGAGATCATAAAATGTTTTTCCAATTTAAACAAATTCTCAATATTAGACAAAAAAATTTCATGGTTTAACAATTTTGTTCAAACCTTTAATATACATCTAGAATCCATTTCAAGTGATATGAGTTAAGTTAATAGTTCTAGGACAACATCTTTGTTGAGTTCTTCCATAGCTTATGAAATCTTGAACTAACTCAACTTTAGCAAAGACTAAATGATGTTCATAGTCTAATGCTAATGATGCAAGGACTCATGAATGATATGCATGATTCTATATGTTATATGGTCAAGAGTTGAGCTTTCAAATAAGTTATTTCAAAAATAACTTTACATTTAATCTAGCACTCACCCAAGACTATTTTACCCATTTCTTTGATCTTCAATTTCTTTAAGCTTATGGTTGATGTCTCCATCCTTGTCTCCAATGTCTTTTGAGCTCTAAGCACATTTGTTTGATCTTCTCATGGATCCACTAGCTCTCTTGATTTTATCTTGAATCAATAAACTATTAAGCATAACTCAAGTAGACATTAAATTCACCACATTCAATGGTTTGTTATCATCAAAATGTCATGTTTATCCATAGTGGAAAACCTTGGGTTAACAATCTCCCCCTTTTTGATGATGACAAACATTGATGTGTGCCAATAAACAATTGAGAGCATTTTATAAATGATCCCCCTATCAATATGCAATTAATGAATATAACAATAGCACATATGCATAAACTTTGGGAGTTCTTCCCTTATAATCATGTTCTAAATGATGTTAACACCTAAACATGTAGCATGTGATCATTTCAAGGAACAAAGCTCCCCCTAAGAATGTGCATACAACATATACACATCAACTAATCTTTCTCCCCCTTTGACATCATCAAAAAGAATAGATACAATAAAGTACAAGGAGAGAATCATCACATCAATTGCATATATGAATTGTGATCATAGAATATATCATTTGAAGTAACACAATCTCATATTGTCCATACATTTCATGAATATGCTTAAGATGATACCAAATTGCAAACATAGCTTTGCATTCATGATGGCAACAAGGACATGCTAGCACGTGTAATCAATGATGACTAAATCATTTGCTTGTTTTTCATAGACAAATAGAATACATGATCAGAATAGATTTTCGTGCATGAAGTACATGTATCAAGTGAATGACTCAAAATGGAGAGTGACTTAATGTTCAAGTGTGTGTGTTTGAATGAAAACTCAAATCATAGTATTCAACATACTATATGCAAACATGGAACACTCAATCACTAGATCATTTAAAATCACATAGTTATGTATGAGGATTCACTTAACATCACATATGAGCATTTAAGAACGAGTCAACACCACCTCCATCTCAACCATTTGAAATACAATAAACACATATGCAATAACTAATCATGGAATGTAATGTGAATAACGTAAAAATCATAATGATGAGTAAGAGATGAGTATCCTAAAATAAGCAAGTAAAAGATACACAAGACATATGCTAACACATTAATATTCAAAGGCATTTCTATTTCTCTATGAATTTTGCACAATGAGTTCTCTTAGAGAAAAATGGTGAGAATATTGACGAAGAAAATTATAATCATGAAAATAAACTCAATATCTCTCATAAATGGATGTCTTTGAAACTTTAATGCAATGACAATGTTATGTATTCTTCTCAAGTGCAAAAAATATTTAACATAAAATATATCTCTTATATATATGGTAAAAATACTTATCTAAAATAGTAAGAGATGAACCAAGATAATGAACAAAATAACACATAATATATACTTTTATTTATGTTACTATAATCATCTAAGTCCAAGAGTAGTCAACCAAGGAAACCATATATTCCCAAAATCAAAGTGTCAAAAAGTATTTGAAATTATTTTCATGACACTTAAATGACTTTTACCTATGAAGGAAATAAGTTCATCTATCATGCTCATTTTGAAATAATTTGCATGTTTGTGATAAACTTCTTTGCACAACACATCGAATATTGGTAAACATGATATTCCTATATAAGTGCAATAACCAAAATTGATAAGTTATAAATGACAAACAACAAAAAGAATGTTTATCAATATAGATTCTAAAATAACCTTCATCCATAAGAAAATCACTTAAAGCCATTCAAAACATCATGTCTAATAGTGTGCAACATCCATAAGAAAATCTTATGAATAAGGGTTTTGAAGCAACTTGTTCCATCTCTAAGTTGCTTCAAAACCCTTATTCATAAGATTTTCAGTCAAGTAATAAAATTAGTTTTAAAATATAATCATCTAGTCCATCAAGTTCCTTACTTGGGGCATATGTCGGCCTCTATTTGGATAATATTTTCTTCTAATAGTGTGAATGGTATTGGGACTCCATCAGCTAACCAACAATAGGATGTGTAGGGAAGGGAATACTTTTTTTTTATGCACATGGTTATATCGATTTATAAAAACAATACCCATAGGCTAGAGGTCTGAATCGCAAGTCAAAGATGCTAGATATTAGTGAATAACAAGTGAATTCTACCATTTTTTCATGTGACCTTCATAGCCAGGGGTGGAAATAATTAAATATATATAGGAGATGAATAAAAGTGAGAAAAACTCAAAATTTTCACCCAAAACAACACAAAAAACAATTAATTAAATATAAATATAGACCTGGATAAATCAATTAGTAGACTATAATATCACTCACAATTCCCAAAACAAAATTTCATATAAAGGAACAATGTATGAGGACTTACAAAATCAATACTCTGATTGTGTTCTCTTTCTTCAAAACAGAAGAGACTAGGTGGGGAAATTTTTTTGGGAGGCCTGATGCGCTGATACGGGCGAGAGAGTTAGGGTTTTGTTATGAAATCAATACTCTGATTGTGTTCTCTTTCTTTGAAACAGAAGAGACTAGGTGGGGAAATATTTTTGGGAGGCATGATGCGCTGATATGGGCGAGAAAGTTAGGGTTTTGTTATGAAATCAATACTCTGGTTGTGTTCTCTTTCTTTGAAATAGAAGAGACTAGGTGGGGAATTTTTTTTAGAAAGGCCTGATACGCTGATATGGGCGAGAGAGTTAAGGTTTTGTTATGAAATTTTTATTTTTATTTTTTTTGGATAAAAAAAGCAATTGTGTTGGCGCCAATAGTTAAGTAATTAGGCGCCTTTATTTTTATTTTTTTGTGAGAGGGCGCTCTTTATGTTTTTCTTAAATATTATTCTTTAAATAATTATTATTTCTCATTAAAAATATAAATAAGACATAAAAAATTCTTTATGGCCAATAAATTCTCAAAAAATATTTATTTGTTTTTCACTTACATACTTTTATAAACAATCAACGGTGTGTCAGATTTCTTAGAACGATCTTCTAGAACATTAGTTCATGGTATTGTGTCATTCAATAAAATATAATTAATCAGTGTTTTCTTCTATTATTTGAATGAATTTATAAATGTGATAATATTAGTACATTTATAATTTAAATTACTTTATATAATTGAATATATTTTAATAAATTTGCTTTAAATCTAATTTATTTTAATTTAGATTCCAATCAAAGTTATGAATTGCATTCTCTAAATTAGATAGAACTATTTCATTATGATCAATGGTTGAATTTGATATTAAACATTTTCTACATGTATGAGGTCTTAGTGGCTGGTCAATTGCCTTGATTATAAGTCGACTTTGGATTGAATAAAAAATGTTAATAACGATATGAATTTCAATTTTCATGTGACATAAACATCAACTTCTATGATTACTAATGAATTTTTATAAATATTTTAATAATAATATTAAATATTCAAAAAATAGATAAAATTATATTTTCATATTTTAATGTTATCTTCTTCTTTTTTCGAAACTAGGAACGTAATCTTATTTTGAGCAAAAATTTTGAATATTGAGATTTCTTATATTAAAATATTTTTTATATAACATGAAGAAATAAGATATTTATCTGAAAACCGTCTAATAACAATTTTTTTGGACATTTGATCTTTTGTTTTGTATTATTTTTTTAAAAAAAAACATGGTAGTACTTCTATACCTTATGAAATAATTTAATTTTTTTTTCAATCCCATTAACAAAAAAATCCGAATATAACTATATAATATAGGGCCCCAATTTCAAAAAAAATAAAAATTATTTTATTATAGGTAGAAAAAATAATTTGTTTAACAATCCAAATGTACTAAACCAAATCCAATTTCACAATTTAGACTCAAAACAAAGCCTATAGAATTACATAATTTAGGGACCCATTTTTTAAAAAAATACAAATTGGTTTACTATAAGTAGGAAAAAAATGTTTGACAGCCCAATTCGTATTAAACCAAATCCAATTTCACAATTTTGGGCCCCAAAATTATATAATTCAGTTACTACTATTATAGAGTTAACAAAAAACAAAAAATATAATCTAGTTTTTTTAGCTTAATGAACTAAAGCCTAAACCCAATCAAATCATTATTCTAATTAGGTCGTATTAGCACAACATTTGACGTCTACACTTAGGGCTCTCGTGACTGTCGCACTAACACAACAATAAATATTTTTCACGCGACTACACCTAAGGCTTTAACAACTACCACACTCACCCATCATTAATAATTTTCGACAACACTTAAGTATATTTTTATAATAAAAGAAGCAAACACAAACCTCTCGCCAAAATTCACAGCGAATTTTGTCACAAAAATCCTTCATTTTGTCACCGAAACTTTCCTTTTAGTCACCAAAACTCTCTATTTTAGGTGACGAAATAAGATTTTGTCACCAAAACTCTCTTTGTTTTGTGAAAAATTATATTGTCACCAAAACTCTCCTTTTTTGTAACGAAATAAAATTTGGTCACAAAAAACTCTTTTTTTTAGTGACGAAATATAATTTCGTCACTAAAACTCTTTTTTTTTCTAACGAAATTATATTTTGTCACCAAAACTCTTATTTTTTTGTGACAAGACTTTATTTCGTCACCAAAACTTTCCTTTTTTGTGACGAAATATATAATTTCGTCACCAAAACTCTCATTTTTTTTGTGACGAACATATATTTCATTACCAAAACTCTCTTTTTTTGTGACAAAATAAAATTTGGTCACAAAAACTCTCCTTTTTGGTGACGAAATTAAGTTTCGTCAGCAAAAATTTCCTTTTTAGTGACAAAATTATAGTTCGTCACCAAAAACTCTAATTATTTTTTGTGACAAAATATATATTCGTCACCAAAACTTTCATTTTTTCTGACGAAATTATATTTCGCCACAAAAACGTTCCATTTTAGTGGCAAAATAAAGTTTTGTCACCAAAACTCTCCTCTTTTGTGACGATATTATATGTCGTCACCAAAACTTTCATTTTTTTGTGACAAAATAATATTTTGTCATTAAAACTCTCCTTATTAATGACGAAATAATTTGTTATAAAATTTCGTCAGTAAAAGTCCATTTTGTTGTAGTGACATGATTCAGAAGAACAAGACTTGGGAATTGGCACTACAAGAAAAGTTATTTTCTACAACTGGTTTTTTATCACGGGTCGGAGTAACCCGTGGTAGAAAGTACCTTTTAACCACGAGCTTCAAAAGTCCGTGGGAATTATGACCTTCTATCACAAATATTTTAATCTGCGGTAGAAAATTGCTTTCTATCACGAACTTAACATTGTAGTGAAAAATCCGTGGTAAAAATGTACTTTCCACCACGAGTATAAAGCCCGTGGTGAAAAACTCATATTTTCCACTACGAGTATAAAGCCTAGGGCTGCACACGGTTCGGTTTGATACGGTTCTTGAAAATTTTGGAACCAAACCATTATTAACAGTTCCTTGAAAACAAGAACCAGAACCAGAACCATTAGTTATGAAAAACATGTTCCGTAAAATAACGGTTCGATTCGGTTCCGATCCACGGTTCCGTAAGCATATTCTTTCAAATTATACAAAACATACATCAACATAAATTATGAAAAACAATCTTGCCAATTTCAAAACAAAAAAACAACTCTTAAACCAAAAGTTACACACCCGCACCCCCAGAAACTCTCACACATACACACTAAGAGGATGGGAGAGAAGGAGAGAGAGAGAGAGTTTTTATCATTTTTTTATTGCATTTTTTTTTTAATTTCAGACGTGGCTTCAGTCAAGAGAATTATTGAATGTCCACAAGTTAAAGCAGAAAAGTTATTCGTCAGTGTTTGTGTGTGCACCAACACATGTTTAGAGATCTATATAAGGGGAGAGAAAAACTAACATTTTGTAGAAAGCTTAGAAGTCGGTGGTAATAAGGAGAGGAGTTATGGTGGCCGGCGGTGAAAATAGATGTGAGAGATAAAAGGGGCTATAAATTATAGAATTTTTATGTATATGCATGTAATATTTGTTTGGATGGTAAAAAAACTATTAGGGTAAACCTAAAATTTTATTTAGTACACTAATTTGTATTTATTGTGTTATAAGTTTATATGAATTTATAATTTTGTTAAATATATTATAATTGTATAAGTGAGTTATACATATATATGTATACCTAATTCATATCAGTAAAGTTAGGTTTGGTTTAGTTCCAGACAGTCTGAAATAGGAACAGAACCAAATTAGAACAGTTCTATTTTTTGAGAACCGAAACCAAAGCACCAGTTTGGTTCGGTTTGGACCGGTTCCATGGTTTTTTTGTGCACCCCTAGTAAAGCCTGTGGTTCAAACTCCGTACTTTTAACCACGAGCTTAAATTGCTCATGCTAGAAATGTATTTTTCACCACGGGTATATAGCTCAAGGTGAAAAATTTTACACTTTCCACTACGGGTATAAGTCCGTGGTTAAAATCCTTTGTTGGCTTTGAAATTTAGTTTCGGCAAACAATACCAAAATTGATGATAACAAACCATTAAAGAGTGTTTGATACTAATGAATTATCGAGTACATGTTTTCAGCAAAAGACAGGTGAATGACTCGAAAAACAAGCTCGGAAAGAAAGCTTGAATAAAAGCGAAAAGCCAAGAAATAAATTGAAGCGCGAAAATGGAAAATCAAATATTCAACGGAAAAGCGAAAGTCGAAGACTCAAGACTCGGGGTAGATAGGTCGGGGTGCGATCATTGTAACAAGGTAATTTATGTGTCGATAATATTGTATAAGCTCAAGTATAAAATGAACTGAACTCAAATGAAAGGAAAAATGACTTAAACAAAGTGTTCTTCAAAGCCATAGTCGACTAGACCATCTCTAGTAGTCGACTAAACAAATCAGAAGCAACAAGTTTTTCTACATTTTCATTGAGTCGACTAAACCTAAGGGTCCGTTTGGATACCCTATTTTTTGTTTTTGTTTTTTTACTGTTCACAAGACTAAAAAAAAAAACACGTTTGGCAAACGCATTTACTGTTCACTGTTTTTTCCCCAAGAAAACTGTTTTCTGTGAATAGTGTGTAAAAGTGATGAAAACACCAAATACAACTTTTAGTTGTTTTTTGAGTTTTTTCACTGTTTAGGTGGTAAAAATAATGAAAACATCAAATTCATAAAATACAATTTTCACCAAATAAAAGTGGTGAAAACACCTTCATCCAAACGTTTTTTTGTTTTTAGTTTTTTCCTGAAAAAACAAAGACAAATACAAAAACAGTTTTTATATTTGAAGACAGAAAACAAATACAAAAAACAGGCTTTCCAAACGCACCCTAAGAGTAGTCGACTAAGCTATGCCATTCAGTCGACTAAAGCTCAATGTAGTCAACTAGACTACACCATATAGTCCACTAGAGCTTCATCTAGTCGACTAAAAGGGACTATGTAGTCGACTAAAGCTGTGATGTAGTCAACTAAATGCTTCATATTTTCTACAGTTTCGACAGAAACATTTTCCCTGTTTTGAGCAACATGTTTAATGGTCTTCAAACGGCTAATGTCTTCTCTATTACAATATTCACTCTCAAAACCCTAAAGCATTCATATATATAGAATGAGATGTGTAGTTTGTATCTAAGAGATTGAACTTGAGAGAAAGAAGAAGCCTTCATTTTTCATACACAAATTTTCTGAAAAAGCCATTGAAAGGAAGCAAGCAAAAATCTCAGAAGTTTCAAACTCTAATATTTCTTCTTATTCTCCAAACATTATTCATTGATATATCCTTTGAGAATACATATCTAGAGTTATTGAGAAATCACCAAAAACACTTGAGCTTATATTCATTTATCTTCCATAAAAACCTTTGGGTTTTTGAGTGTTTTTGTTCTTGAGTGATTCAAATTGATTACATATGAATTTTGTGATCTCAGACAAGTGAAGTCCAACGATTTTTCAAGAGAGGATTGTTCTCAAGCTCGTGAGGCAAGCTCGTGAGGCTTGTGTTGTAAAGGTTTGTCATTCCACATGTGAAGGAAGGGTCATAGGGAAAGGATCAGGAAAAGTCTCAAGAAGGGATTCTTGAGTCGAGGACTAGGAGTTACCGAACCTCGTAAAAATCATGGTGTCAATCTCTCTATCTCTTCCTCTTTACTTCATTATTTTGCATGCTATATTTACCTCAAAATTTTGTATGCTATAATTAGTTTTGTGACAATTTATTAGACCAATTGAATTGAATCATTCACTTGACCATTGAAGTAATTGTATAATTGTTATAACTTGTTCTACTTTCGAAAAGAGTTAGAAATTATTTTGAACACCCTATTCCCCCCCCCCCCCCCCCCCCCCCCCCCCGCTCTAAGGTTAATTAGTGACTAGCAACCTTTACTTTCCATCACGAGCTTAAATTGTCAATGGTAGAAAGGGAGTTTCCACCCCCCCCCCCCCCCCCCCCCCAAGGTTAATTAGTGACTAGCAACCTTTACTTTCCATCACGAGCTTAAATTGTCAATGGTAGAAAGGGAGTTTCCACCCCATGCATAAGCTCGTGCTGAAAAACTCATATTTTCCACCACAGGCATAAAACGCTTGTGGTAGAAATGTAGTTTTCACCAAGGGCATGAGCCAGTGATGAAAATTTCATACTTTCTACCACGGGTTTAAATTGCCTGTGGTAAAAAAAAAAAAAAGAGTTCTCAGCATGGGCCTAAGCCATTATAAAGTGTTTGATAGTGCAGATTCCATGTAGAAAATAATTCCTAAATATAAAGTATTTTAAAGTAAATTATAGTATAAATATGTGCAAAAAGCAATTACTATTGTATTATTAACTATTTAAAATTTATATGTTTTTATTTGTGCATATATATTTTTATTTTTTAATGAAATATTTGAGTTTATTGAAGCGGCAAATTTCAACGCTTTTATTTTGCTAAAATTTGAAAAGAGTGCAAAGAATCCCTAGTTTTGTGTCTATATCTCTTAGCCTGCTCTCACACAAATTCTCTGCCCTTATTCATCATCAAATTCAAACTGCAGTTGGGTTTACCTTTCATCAAAATGGACCAAAGTAGTCTCTTATATTTTAATTAGTCTCTTGTATTTTCAGTTCATATGCATGTTGGTGTTCTAATGCTGATTTCATGATTTTGACTTTTACATAATCCATTGGTTTGTTTTTCTATTATTGGAACAGAGGCTCCAAGGCAAGGGATGATAATCATTCTTCACGCGGTTCTAGATTGAATTCATGGTCTGTTTCTCCACCCGATGAGAAAAATACAAGGGAAACCGAAGGTCCTCAAGGTTGTCTAGATCCGTTTCACGATCTCTTTCTCCACGTGATGTGATAAATTATAGTTCGAACCAGACGGTCCTCATTATGAGAAGGCTCATCCTCCTAGAGGGTCACTAAGTCAAGAGGAAGCACCCGATCGGCATCTGGATGGGCTTTTATTCGGCGTGAACCCGACCAAATTGCCGCAGAGGAGTGTGATTTTAGTCTACTTGCGTTTCAGAACCACATAATAGTATGTGTAGTTTTTGTCAAGTTGCTAGTCTTTCATCATATATTTGATTTCAAATTTGATATGAATAGTTTTTGGTACAGGATTTTATTGGATGGAAATTAAATAAGGAACAAAAAATTAAAAATTTTGATCAGGCCCAGTAAAGATGAAAAACACAATTCTTATTGATTACCGAGTAGACCGAGTTTGGGAGTATCTGGATGAAGAATTGTTAGATTTGGATGCGAAAAAAGTAAATTAATAATAAATACAGTAAATATTAATTTTTTTGAAGATAATAATAACTTTTTAGCACCCACTGTAACTGTAAATAAAAAAAAACAATGATATTTCAATTCTAAAGACTTTTCTACCACTGGCATTGCCCATGTTAAAAACTTGAATCTTTTAACACAAGCTTTAGGCAAGATAGAAAAATCACTTTCTATCATGGGCTTGGTTTGTGGTGAAAAATATAATTTTTCTACCTTAAGCTTAAGCCGTGGTGAAAAATTAATATTCTACCACGGGTTCATTCTCTGGTAAAAATTTGACATTCTACTACGGGCTCGATCTGTGGTGAAAAATATAATTGGTTACCATAGGCTAAACCCGTGGTCAAAAAGTCTTAAGAAACAATTATGGTTGTTTATAAAACGAGCCAAACCCGTGGTATTAAGCAATTTAGCCCGTGGTGGTATGCAAACATTCTACCACGGAAGTAAACTGTTGTGAAATGCCAAAATATAATATCATGGACGAGAACCATGGTGGTATGTCAAACATTCTACCACTGTTTTTGTCAGTGATAAAAAAATATTAGTTTCCACCACGGTTATCTGACCATGGTGAAATGTACCTGAGAAACAACCATAAGGGCTTATACAATTGACAAAAACCGTGGTGGAATTCGATTTTTCCCGTGGTAAAAAATTATTTTTCTTGTAGTGTGGTAGAGAAGCCAAACGACAAAGATGTGATTGGAGTGAAATGGGTCTATAAAACAAAGTTGAATCCAAATGGATCTGTTCAAAATTATGAAGCAAGGCTTCTGGCTAAGGGTTATTCTCAACGGTCTGGAATTTATTTCAATGATCATTTTGCACCAATTGCTCGACTTGATACAATCAGAGCCCTAATTTCATTGGTTGCTCAAAAAGGTTGGTCATTAAATCAACTTGATGTAAAATCAAAATTCTTGAATGGTGTAGTGAAAGAAGAATTATATGTGGAACAACCTCAAGGGTTCAATGCAAAAAGTGGAGAAAACAAAGTTTACAAGTTGAAGAAGGCTTTGTATGGCCTAAAACAATCCCCTCGTGCATGGTATAGCGAGATTGATGTATACATTATTGAAAAAAGATTTCAAAGAAACAAAATTGAGTCAACCTTGTATGTCAAGACACAACGTAAATATGAAATTCTTATTGTTTCTCTTTATGTTGATGATTTGGTATTTACTAGCAGTGATGAAAGAATGATAAAGGGTTTATTGCATTATTTCTTGGGCATTGACATTTATCGAAAAGAATGAGTATTTTATTTGCAAAGAAAGTATGCAAAAACTCTTCTTGAAAAATTCAGAATGTGGAACTATAAATCAGTTTGCACTCCATTAATGGTGAATGAGAAATTGATGAAAGAAAATTAAAGTAAAGAAGTGGATGCATCGGTTTATAGAAGTTTGGTTGGAAGCTTATTGTATTTGACTCATGGTTCGCAAAAATGGTTTTGGTTTGTGTATCGGTTGTAGTATCGGTGTAACGGACTCGGGCTAGTATCGGAGCTACGTAATAGTTTCAGTTATCGCAAGTGTGAATTTTTTAAAGTGTTGCACATAAAGCCTAAAATAGAGAGAAAACACAAATTTTACAACATAATTCAATCAAGATGAATTCTTAATGAAATGTAGTGATTTTTGTAATATCATTTTATCATAAGGAATGATTATTTAACTTTTTAGTATTACATTATTTCAAATTTAATAAATAAAAATAAGTTCAATTAACAAGGAAGCATAATAATAAAATACCAAGAAGTAGAATCTAAGATATGTTGATGTCTTTGTCCTATATTTATTGTGTTGTATGTTTTTTTAATATTTTTTAAATTAAAGGATTGTAGCAATTCATGTTTTGCTCAAAAGAATTTTTGTTATTGCTAGTGATTTACGGCAGGTTGGAGATGATAGTTGTATGCCTTCTAAGAGGATAGGTATGACTAGTAAGAGGGTAGATACTAGATATATGTTACTTGAAATTAGTTTGTTGAACTCCTATACAAAAGGACAAGTGTTGTCCCACATCGATTGTTAGTGGGAAATGCCTTGGTGTAGGTTCTTAAAAAAAATGAACAACTAATTAAAATAAGTTGGTTAAAATGGGCTTGTTTTATTGCCCAAGATTCAAGTACAAAAGGTTGTACAGCCCATTAGTTAAGCCTATTCGGTACAAAATTTTGTTATCAAATGTTTGAACTGACCAGTTCTTTAAAATCGGTTCGTTTTTGTAGCGGGCCAATTCAGTAGTGCATCGGTCAGTTCTTCATGAACCGGCTGGTTCTACTGTGCATACCGGTCCAACCGGATAAACCAATCAATACCGGTTTCGGGTGGCCCAAAAAACATTACAAACCGGCTGGTTCAGAAAACTATGATTTTACTACAACAAGGCCAGATACTTTGTATTCTATAAGTTTATTGTCAAGGTATATACATAAATCATCCCAAACTCATTTTGGGGTTGCTAAAAGAGTTGAGGTATATACAATGTACTATTGATTTTGGTATCTAGTATAATACAAACATGAGAATTAGTTTGAAGAAATGTTGATGACAGTTATTGGACAGTTATTCTGGTTAGACCTTTTCTTTAGGTTCTGGCATATTTTCATAGGCATCGAAGAAGCAACAAAGTGTGGCACAATCATCCACCAAAGTTGAATATATTTATGCATCATTGGTGACTTCACAAGTTATATGGCTAAGAAGAATTTTAAACGATTTTGGTGATAAACAAGAAGAAACTACTCCAATATTGTGTGATAATAATTAACAATTGCAATGTCAAAAAACTCAGTCTATCAAAACAGAACAACATATATTGTCATCAAGTATCATGATATCAAAGAAGCGGTAGAAGATAAAGAAATTCAACTCAAGTATTACAGAACTGAAGATCAAGTTGTAGACATTCACAAAATCACTTCCAAGAGATAAGTTCCAGTATCTAAGAAAATTGTTGGGAATCACATTAAAAATAATGACTTGTTTAGGTTACGTATATGTGGTGTGTTACCTATTATTGTTTGGGTAAAGTGCACAAAACACCCCTGATGTTTCAATTTTGTGCAAATAACACCCCTCCGTGTTTCTAAACACCCCTGAAGTATCAAATATGTGTGAGTTGACCCCCTCCGATCACTTTTACGGCCAAAAATAGGTCATGTGTGAAAAACGTGATTGAATTTTACTTAAATACCTAAAATACCCATGGTATTTCGTATATATCAATATTTTCTTTAAATTTCAAAAATATAAATATAAGGGTATTTAAGTAATTTAACACCTCAGGCACCGGAACTCAGCTTGAGGGGGTCAACTCGCACAGATTTAATACTTCAAGGGTGTTTAGAAACACAGAGGGGTATTATTTGCACAAAATCAAAACATTAGGGGTGTTTTGTGCACTTTACCCATTATTGTTTAGGTTATTATGTTATCACAATAATACCCAACAATGGTCACTATACTCTCCTAAGTCTCCTTTGATCAAAAGTGAAACGCGGTCTCTTATTTATTGATTAGAATGTTGGTCAAAATTTTATTGTCGATGTGATTCTCGAAGATGCAGCAAGGTGTAATTGGACACTAATTAAGTTCTACAAAGTATTTTAGAGGTCATTATCTAAAATGATTTTTTGAATGAAATTCAACGAAAATAAATAAATATACAAAAGGTAGTATATCAAGGTTGGCCCTGGCCCCTGGGCTCAGGCGTTCGCCAAAAAATGTCCTCCCAAAAATGTTAAATTCCAGTTCTAGGCCCAAATGAAAAAAAAAAAAAAATATATATATATATATATATATATATATATATATATTATAAAATTAGAAGAAAAAAATAAAACAGTGCATAAAAATGGTGTATACAGTAGTTTTGGTTAAAATTCATATCAATTGCAAAACAATTATGTGTTTTAGTCGTCGAATTGAATTAATCATTATAGTTGTAAGTTGTTGATGTATTGAGGAAATCATTCCATTGATGCCGAGAACAAGGGACTCCATGTAGTGTGAATTTAGAGAGAAAAGGCAATGCTATATACACAATATTGAATAACTCGAAGTCCCGTGTTAATTAAGCACTGAAGCCTAAAGATTGCTCACTCTTATCTCAATAGTAAAATGGTCCACTCTTGTTTTTTGGGGTCCCATTTAAATGGTGAGATTTCATCTATTTATTATACTACTCCTTTTGGGTAAAAACCGTAAGTCAATGGCGTCGAAAACTCCTTTTACCCGGAGCATAACTTCCTTGGTCCTATGCTATTTAGGCATTACATCAACTATGTGTGATGATGCGGCACCTCCTAATAGGTTGGCAATCAAATTAGCCATTCATCCAAGTTGTGATCGTTGAATCAGATTTAATGCTCTAGGACTTGGGCAATCTTGAGTTTACTCTTAGGTACGTAGCATTCTCTCTCCCTCCCCTTGTGTAAACCTCAATTAGGAAGGAGGGGAGGGGTTCCCTTCACCTAAGATCTCGAGAACCCCTCTTATCTCTCACCTTTAAGAGGATAATCCTTGGAACTCAATTTCTCATTCACTTGTCTTAAATTTTCGCAATAGTCACGGAGGAACAACGGATTGAGCGAGTAGGCACCACTTTTCCTCTCTTGTATCGCGACACCCGTTCTTCTTCATTAGCTAGTAGAACTCCTCGTTAGAGTATTTAGTAATGTTGCCGTACCTTTTAGGTAGTTCACGGCTTTCTTAAGTTAGTGGCGCAACCAATCACCTAAAATAACTATCACCAGTGACCTTTATTAAGGGTGTCTCGAGTCACTAAGAGAAAAAGATGTTACTTTGCGACTCTTTGTTAGAAGCGCCTCGAGTCGCTAGATGTGCTACCCACAAGCATGTGTGACTTTTGATTGAGCCAACACGAGTAACAAACATGTATCAAAGATGATATGATGAAACAGTAATTATATTTTTGACACCTACAATACTTATTTTTTACAAATTCGATTTCTTTACGGAATATGAAAATAATTAACGCGTTAATATGAAATTTTCAACAAAATTTAATAAGGGAGTTGAATCATAAGGTGTTGACAAGTTAAAATTTGCTTAACTGGTTTATAAATTCACAATCAGAGAGCCAAGTATATCAACTCGTTATCTACAAAATATTTAGGGTTTACTCTCATTTTCACCCCCTGAGGTTTTCCCTAATTCCATTTTGACCCTCTCGAATTTCAAATATCTTACAGTTACACCCCTTGAGATAGACAAACGTCAATTTTACTAACTGTAATTGTGTAATTACCTCTTTGCCCCTGAATATTATCTTCATAAAAGGAAAAAAATATTTTTGTCGGGGCAAATTAGCTATTATTTTACATAATGGTGAAATGGTGACATCATCACAAAGAGGGTCTAAGTGGGATCAAAATAAAATTCGACGGGGTGTGTGACTGGGATGTTTGAAGTTCAAGGGGGTCAAAGTGGGATTAGAGCAAACCTCCAAAGGTGAAAGTGGGACTAACCAAATATTATTATATTTTTTTAAAATAAAAATAAATTGAAAGAGCCATGCATGTGTACATGTTTATCTTATATATTTAGATATACGTACACACGTATATATAATATATATAGTTATTATAATTATGAATTTCTTCTCATCTTAAATTTTACAAACTTGATTATTGTTAATTTTTTTAAGAAAAAAAATAGTTCCTGATTCTGACTTTTAATTAGGTAAAGTAAATATAACTTTAGTGAACAGAAAAAGATGAAATATGAATAATTGTAATTATAATTGCATAACTTATAAAAGTAATTTGTGTGTGCTTTCAACCTTATATATTTTGTGTCATTTTAATATAAAAAAAAATAGCTGAATCCTTATGTATAAAGGGGCTTCACTTTTAACGGTTCACTTATTAGGGCTTCAAAACTTGAATAATATATATATAAAAATATATATAAAACTTGAATAATATATATATAATTCTTAAAAAATATATAAAATTCGAAACAAGTATATAAAATTTAAAACAAT
Organism: Cornus suecica; assembly: GCA_963922005.1. Taxonomy (NCBI): domain Eukaryota; kingdom Viridiplantae; phylum Streptophyta; class Magnoliopsida; order Cornales; family Cornaceae; genus Cornus; species Cornus suecica. Next base: position 24,693,932 of record OY998243.1, read on the forward strand.
ATAAAATTCGAAAAAAAACAAAAACAATTCAAAAAAAACATATAAAATTTGATATATATATATATATATATATATATAATTAGAATAAAATATATAAAATTCGGAAAAAACATATAAAATTATAACAATATATATATATAATTCATAAAAATATATATAAAATTCGTAAAAAAATATATAAAATTTGAAACAAATATATAAAATTCAAAATTTATATATTCTTACTTTTATTCTCTTGTTTTCACATCTTCTTACTTGTATTTTCAAATTTTATATGTTTTTTCGAATTTTATTTTTCGTTTTATGAATTTTATATATTTTTACAAATTATATATATATTTTTTTTTAAATTTTATATATATTTTTTGGAATTTTATATTATGTTTTTCTAATTTTATATGTTTTTTCCGAATTTTATATAGTTTTTCAAATTTTATATATTTTTTTCCAATTTTATATATTTGTTTCTAATTTTATATGTTTTTTTCAAATTTTATGTTTTTTTAATTTTATATATATATTCGAATATTATATATTTTTACAAATTTTATATTTGTTTTCTAATTTTATATATTTTGTTTTGAATTTTATATATTTTTTACGAATTTTATGTATTTGTTTCGAATTTTATATGTTTTTTTTTAATTTTAAATCATTTTTCATTAAATACAAGGGTATTTTGGTCCAAAATTATAGGAAATGGGGCAAGCTGATACAATTTGATAAGTGCAAGGGGGTTTTCTTTATATGAGGGGGGCAAAGTGATCTTTTTTGAAACCGTAGGGGGGTTTACTAAAATTAACCCTAAGTTTAATTTAGATTGTGAGTAGGTTAAATGGACTTTGGGTTGTTGGTTGTGGATTAGATGAACCATAAGAACAGAGTTAGGGTTCAATAAACTAGTTAATTGAACTAATTTGTATATTACATATAATTTTAATATATTTTTATTTTTTAGCATAATAATTTTATCTTTAAAAATAAAAATGCAAAAAAAAATCCTTAACTTTCCTCAAGTAAGCACAATACCCCCCTGATGTAACGTCCGGTATTTTTACGTGCTAATTTAAAATTTTATTTATTTATTTATTAAACAATTAAGTGCGTATGTGCTTATGTGCCTAACATGTTTATATGCTTACGTGAATAATTGGAAATATTGAAATGTTTGGGAAAAATAAATAAATGACCAAAGTGAAAATTAGTAAATTCACATGTATTGAGCTAGTGGGTTTTGTAGAGATTTATTTACTGAGTGATGGGAAGATGATGAGTGGCAATATTGTAATTGTGTTGAAGACTTGGACAAATTTGTAAATTTGGTTCATAATGGCAAGGGTTGTGAATAAGTGATAAAGGGGTGGGTAACTTGGACATTTCACCACTACCTTTAATGTTGTCATCATTGTGGCCATTGGATCAAATCTATCTTGCCATCTTCATTCCTAGCCCTTGGATTGGATTCTCTACACACCAACCCTATCTCTAACTCTATCATTGTCTTCTTCTTCTCTCATTTCTCACCAAGAACACACACTCTTTACACACACATTTCTCTACACTAAATTTTCGGCCACGATGTTATCCTTGGAAATTTGGCTTCAAGTTTTGCTCTCTCCTACTCTTCATGCTTGATGGATGGTGAGCACTTGGGGTGGTCTCTTGGTGTGGTGTTCTTGAGCTCATAGTGGTAAGCTTCCTTTCTTTTTCTAAGGTTTTGATGTAAGAAATCCTAACTTCCAAATTCTAGAAATTCATGTGCTAGTATTGAATTTTTGTTCTTCCATTGTTCATTCTTGTGGAAGGTTATGAGTTGTCTCCAACCATCAAGTGAATTGGCTTGTGGTGAATTCTAATATCGTTTTGGGAAGAACTCATTGGTGAGTTCACAAATTCCAACTCCTTTGAATTATTTTCCATGAAACCTAGTTTAACTATTTTTGGGTTTTTAGCCTTACTTTGAATTCTTGATTATAAACCGGTTGTTGCTACTAAAAACCATTAGTTAAATATCCATGTTTGTTTTGATGTTGCTTGAAGGCTTGGGAGACCTTTTACTCAAATTCTCAAAATCACCTCCTTGAAGCTTTCTTGGTCATTCTTGGCTCGGTTTGTTGTTGGCGTCATTTGGACGGATTGCTTGCACCCTTTTTGCTCATTAACTTTGCTTGGAATTGAGGTAGGGGAAAAACCAGTTACTTTAGTTTGTGTACGAGGGTGTGTGCGTCTATGTGTATATATGTCGTATATATATATATGCGAGTGAGAGTATGTGATTTTTATGCTTATTGTGTTTATTGCTTAAAATTGTGAAATATGAGCATGATGTTAAATTGATTACAATATATTGCATAAAGGAATGAGTATGTATTGTGATGGAAATTGTGAACCTTGATTTCCGTTGAGTGTGCCACGTAGTATGAAAACGTGGGTATTGATTCCTACATTTTGCGTAAATTTTGTGGGAGTCGTCTTGTGTTTGGATCGTCGAAACAACTGGCCAGGGGGTGCTTCTTGCTCCCACAGAAGTAAAAAGCTGAGAAACACAGACGATAGGGGGAGGACATATCGTCCAAGGCCCTATGTGCGCGACTAGGTCGTGGAGCACGTCTTCCCATTTTTAAAGTGTAAGTGTCAAAAGCACTTAGGAATGACGGTTCGATGAGTCTACTATTCCTTAGTGAGCATGTATCCTCAGGGGAATGGTGGAGAATGATCCGTTCATCCTTGGGAAGGGTGTGTTTTTGTGTGCGTGTAATGGGGGTGTCGGTCACCTTCCATCTTAATTATTATACATTTGTGATTGTGGTTTTAATAATGAAAGCATGTTATAATTGTGATAAATTATGTTGTGAGCATGTTGGGGAACTTGTTTGTTGGGCTTGATGGGGTTCCGGATTGGCGTGAGAGCCATGTGGAACAAGAGACCGGCCTAGGACTAGTTGCATGCACCTTGTGTGGGTTGTACCACTCGGACTACAGAGGTTGAGGCAATGACGCTTCCTCTACTGGGCTAGTGAGCTCACCCCACGTTATATACATTTTTTTCAGGTGATGATTCCCACTTGGGAGGCCCGTAGTCTTCCGGTAGAGACTCGGTGTTGGTTCCGTCCTTTTTGCGCATATGGAGGCGGAGTACTTTTGTAGAGCATTGTTAGACATTGTATACATGTGTTTATTTTGTTTAGTGCTTCAATTAAGTTAAACCTACTCTTTTTCCGGCTAGTATGTTAGTCGGGTAGCTTAAATTGATGTACATCCCTTGGAGCGCTATGCGCGGGGACTTTATTCTTTTGGAGCACTCCGGTGCTTGAAATGTAAAACTATAACATGTTTCGCCTTAGAGCGCTTTAAATGTATTTATTGAATCTTCTCCTTGGATTTGTAAATGTGAAATGAATTATTTGCCATGAAATATGTGTATTAGGTATTTGGCCGAAAACGGCGTTTTTTCTAGGTTTTCAAACCAACCCTTTTCGATTTAAATGGAAAAACCCGTTTTCGCCTACCCCCGTGGCCCCGATGAAATTTCTTGTTTTAGAAATGATTTTAAACTCATATTAAGAATATTTTGATCTTTAAAAATCGGTGGTCGTTAAAACGGAGACCGGGGGCAAGACGGTTATTTTTACGGATTTTTATGAAGCGTCTTGATAAAAATAACCATTTTCCTTCTCATTCCTAAGTTAGGGGACTTTTCCTCATTTCTAAAGTCTCAAGAACAAGTTTAGATCTTTCTTGTATGTTCCTAAGTGTTTAGAGCTGTATGGGAGTCAATTTTGAGGTTTTCTAGTCCAGACAGTCGACTGCCGAGTCTACTGGGTGAAACGGAGGAAAATTTTTCTTTAAAACTTGAGGTCTCTAGTTCAGCCAGTCGACTGGGTCCTCATTTTTCTTCAAAACTTGAGGTCTCTGGTTCAGCCAGTCGACTGGGTCCTCATTTTTCTTCAAAACTGGAGGTCTCGGGTTCAGCCAGTCGACTGGGTCCTCAGTCAGTCGGCTGGGTCATCAGCCAGTCGACTGGGTGGTTTAGCCCTGTTCTGACCCTGTTCTACTATTTCGCTCATATCTCGAGCTACGAGTTTCAGATGGAGGTGTTCTTTAGCTTTTTATAAATATAACTTAAAGCTCTTGATGTTAGGCTTTTGAATCGCCTCATTTGAGTCATTATTGAGGGTGAAATGATTGATTGAAGTTGACAGTAAATTTCTGACCATAAACGTAGGAATGCCAATTTCAAAACGTTGTAGTTTTCACCTCACACCTTGGATTTCTATTCCGTTTGTTCCTATAACTTCTTTTAGGTCCAAACCTTGTATTTATATCTTGGAATCACTACTTTATCCCTGTGATGACCATTTTACCCTTTTGTGGGTGTTTAATGATTGAAGGTCACTTGTTCTCGTTTCTTTTTACTTCCGCATTCACTCTCTTAGCTCTTAGGCTCGGGTTTCGGAGTCCTAGGAAATTTGGGACGTGACACCTGAACTTTCTCAAACCCCCCCCCCCCAACACACACACACACACACACATAAAAACTAAGCATTTTGGCTCATTCACTCAATTGTGCATTTACTCATTTACCCTTTTAGTATTTTTCTCATTTCACTCATTTATGTATTTATTCATTTATCCTTGGTTATAATTAAACAAAAAACTTTAAAATACTAAACTATTATTTTTGAGAAGTAAAATTAAATTAATTTGTTAATTACTTAATTATAATTCTTATTATACAATTATATATATTTATATATTTATTTATTTAGTTTCATATTATACTTTAACTCCAACTTATTTTAATATGTTATGTTTTAGATTTTACTTAACACACTATTAATACAATTCAATTATAATAAGACTAATTGTATTTATAACCTAAAAATTAAAATTAATATTTAATATTTAATATTTAATAAGACTAATTGTATTTATTACTTTTTTAACTTATTTGTATTTAATATAATTCAAATTAGTATTAGGTTTCAATGATAGAGTTTGAATACAAATTGTATATAATCCAAATTGTATATTTTATATGTTATGTTTTAGATTTTACTTAAAGTACTATTAATATAATTAAATTATAATAAGACTAATTATATTTATAACCTAAAAATTAAAATTAGTATTTAATAAGACTAATTATATTTTTCACATTATTTACTTATTTGTATTTAATATAATCCAAATTAGTATTAGGTTTTAGTGATGGAGTTTGAATACAATTAGGCTTATTACAATTGAATTGTATGTGTTAAGTAAAATTTAAATTTTAAAATATAAAATAAATAAAACAAGTTTGGAGTTAAAATATAGAATGTAAATTAAAATATATATATATATATAATAATTAAATTATAATTAAACAATTAACAAATTAACTTAATTTTACATCTCAAAAAAAATTGTTTAGTTTTTTTAAATTTTCTTTAATTATTACTAAGGTTAAATGAATAAATACATAAATGAATGAAATGAGAAAAATACTAAAAGGGTAAATGAGTAAATGCACAATTGAATGAAGGGGCAAAGTGCTCACATTTAAAGTTCAAGGGGAGTATTTTGCTACTTTGAGAAAGTTTAGGGGAAAGTTTGCTCACTTTTAAGTTCACGGGTGTATTGCGCTCACTTGGGGAATGTTCAGGGGGGTTTTGCACTTTTGACAAAAAAAAAAAAATTATTCTAATCTTTAAAATTGAGGGGCAATAAGCGGAAATTTAAAATATTAAGGTATGTTTGAAAACTGGTGTTTCTGTTTTTGTTCTTGTTTTTTCCACTGTTCATGGAAACAAAAACGCGTTTGGGAGCCTTTGATGGTTTTTGTTTTCGTAAACAGTAAAAAAATGTTTTCTCACCCTTAGTTCAAAATTTGAGAACACCAAAATGGTTTTTTTTTTTTTGTTTTCGGCACTATTTGTTCTCAGCCAAAAAAAAAAATTAATTGTTTCAGATTCTCTAACCGCCATCTTCAACCTTCAAACCCTAACATCCATCTTCAACCTCCAAACTCTAACCCCCACCACCACCACCAGCCGCCATCCCACCACCACCACCACTGCAAATCGACACAACCACCAACACAAACCCTTACATCTGCAACTTGACACCCTCAATCGAATTGGGGTGATATGGTCTTTATACATGTTACTACTTATATATTTATATATATATATATATTTTTTTTCCTGTATATTAATCTTTTGAACAGCAGTAGAGTGGTCATGTTCATGGTTGTATGGAAGACTTGGAAGTGTACAATGTAGCTGGTTTGTACAAGGGATAGCAATCAAGTCAAACTTAATTTCACCATTTGACAAATTGTTTTCTACTTTTTATTCCAAATAAATCTCAAAAACGTGTTTTTTTTTATTGTTCCCGAAAATTATTTAGACAAAATTTTCAACCAAACATGTTTTTGTTTCCGGATTACCCTTAGGACAAGAACAAGAAATTTTTTTATTTTCAAGAAATAAAAAATGAAAACGAAAACACTAGTTTTCAAACGCACTACGGGACAAATCTCTACAGGTCCCTTGAAATCATTTCTATTAGTATTAATATATATATATATATATATATTCAAAGGGGGCAGTTGCCAATGGCTCCGTGCCCTCCGGCTTCTCAAGAAAACTTTAGCTAATTTATTTTTGTGTAAAAGTGGAAGAGAAAATCTCCCAAACAAGAACTGAATGAACCAATGAAAAGTCATCACTTGTGCATACTAATTTCAGCAAGATACGAAATGGAAGGGATGTGTGTCCCTTGTATCCCTCATCAATAAAGAAGCACATATACTTCGTCTAAAGGTATTTTACTTATGTCATACACACGTGTTCTTTCATGTGTTGGATATGCCTAAAATTTAAATATTTTTGAACGTGTATGTGACATGTTTTGGACACTTCGAAAACCTTTTTGAAAATCTTGAGATGATGCTTTGGACATTTCGTTATTACTACCGGATATTTTCTATTTATCTTTAATGTAATCTAAAAATACATTATGAACATTAAATGATAATCGAGTGATATTTAATATTTTATTTTATTTTAATTTTTTTTTTTAATTTTTTTTTTTAAGAGTTGTCGTGTTGTAGTATGTGCTTCATAGCTCATCAACCTATTATATCTTTACAGAGAGAAAGTGAATACTTCTAGAGAGAGAGTGAGTGTGATAAAGGAATAATAGGTTGGATGCCCGGTCCTATAAATAGGATTGGCAGTTTCATATTCTTCATATATTAAGAAGTTGATTCACATACTTCCTCTGTTCTTTTGCTCTAACTCTGCTCTTCCTCACTCTTTAGAAACCAAACACATTTCTGTTATTAGTTATTAATTGGTTCTTGAATAAATATAATCATAAGTCACATTTATGGAGAACAATAATCGAGTGGTTGTTTCATCTTCTTCCTTTACTTTGGATCTCTTTGGTCCTAAGGAGTCTTCATCGTCCACTGGATTATTTGGCTCTTTTTTTGGACCACCACCATCCAAGGTATTTTCATTATACAACTATGATTTGTCTTGAACCAATTTATCAAGGTTTAATATTTTTTCAAATTTCTCACACACTCACTATATTGCCCCTGAACTTCCTCTTGAAGAATAAAAATTATAAATTACCGGTACATGTCACAATTAAAAATGTTATTGCAATTGGTGTCAATGACAATGCACCTCATCTATTAATTAGCTGATACCACGTCCCGGGTATTGACTACCGAGTACCTGCTCCTATGCAAATTTAGGGCCTACTTGGTTATTTTTTAAAATAGTTTTTATTTTTTGAAAATTTGAAAATTAGAAAATTGTACAAAATTTCGCTTGGTTAGATTTTCTGAAAACTGTTTTCAAAAAATTCAATTATAAAAATGTCAGTTTTCAAATAACTCTTTTTTATTGTTCTCGGAAAACAGTTTTTCAAAATTCTCAATAACAGTTTTTAAATATACAAACCAAACAGACCCTTATCCTCGAACCCTTTTCTTTTCATTTTTTCCAAAAAATAAAATGTGATTGTTTATATTTTTCAAATTAGCGTACTACCAATGGAGAGAAGTTGAAATTTGTGTTATATGGGTGAATTATACCATGTATGTTCTTCTGCTTTTATATTGCATCTTACTTATGTGTATATGTTTAGACTTTCTTATGTATTTGTTGAAAAAAGCATGCAAGCAACCTCCTGTCATTTTATTTATTTATTTTAATTCATTGTCCTTGCTTTGTATTTGTAGGCGATAAGGAAGGACTCCTCTTATGCTGGAAGTGCAGGATCATTGAGGAAGCAAGACCTTGGAATCCAAACTGGCAATGCCAAATATGGCACTTCAGGTTTGAGAAGATCTAGTTCAATAGTTTCGTTCGCTAGTCTTAAAAAAATAAAAAATGTTAACTGATGCATATGCGAATTTATTTGAAATCAATTTGCAATTTTTCCAGGTAATATTACTCAAAAAGGCAGTGCCAAAGCCAACCAAGACATAATATCAAATTATGAGAATCATATAGTAGATTCATGCTATTTCAGTTCATCAATCTACTATGGTGGCCAAGAAATTTATTACTCAAATGGCCAGAACATGGGTTCTCAACAGATTGTGAGTATAGTCTTTTTTACTAATTAACCAGTAAGTATATATTTATTTATACGACATAACAGGTCATACATCATAAATTGCAACTCCTGTGAACTTGTCCATCACAATAAATTATTATTCCCTATTATTGATGTTGTGATTTATTTGGTCAGTTCAGGAGAAAAGATTTTTCAAATGGAAACAATTTGCACGATGCTTCCAGAGGAGATTGGTGGCAGGGTATATGAATTTTTTTATAATTTTTATTTTTAGAAACATTATACTCCCTCCGTCCCAAATTGTAATTTTATTTTGGGAAATCGAACTTTTTAAGATAATAATTTTATTGTAATATTAGTGAATGAAATACCAACTTTACTCATGATCCTACCATAATAATGTGATGATTTATGGTAGAGGTGGCAATTGGGCGGGTTTGGGTTGAATCGTAAACGGCGGGTTGTAAACACAGCCTTTGGGGTGTTGATTTGTTGGGTGGTTGAATGGTAGAGAGAGAGGTGAGGTTTGAGTGGAGAGAGGACATCAATTGTGAATTGGGAATATCAATCGCGGGTCTACACGGGTGACCTGTTACTAACTCTCGAATTTGCACTCTCTTCTCCAACCCAACCCGTTATCGATCCGTATCTGAAATCGCTCACCCAAACATCCAAATTTTGAGGGCGGGTTGGTGGGTTTGGATAAATATTGTCAACTCTAGTTTATAGTGTATATGTTTTATAACTTTAATGTTTGAATGTTAAATTAATAAATTAATTAAATAAATTGTTTTGACTTTTCAAAATAGACATTTATTTTAGGACGGCTGAAAGAAGAAAAGTGAACATTTATTTTGGGAGAGAAAGAGTACTTCAATTAATTAAACTTGAACCATAAATCATCTATGTTTTTGCAGGATCTCTCTACTACTAGACCCTTTTCCCGTATCATGCAAATTATATATGCATCCACTAAGGAAGGTAATTTAGTGTTAATTCATCTCATAATAAATCTTAATTTATTGCTAATATTTCCCTTGATTTTGCTTCTGATGTTTTGTGTCATTGAGCACTTTAATAATTCTATAGCCTACTATAAGTGTATATTTTTGCTCACATCAAGAATAATTTTATTGAAGCTCCAATGGCCAAATATATAGCTCATGTTCATGGGTTTCTTTCCTATTTTATAGGGTCATGCCCCCAATTATATGGAATCATGATCCACTTAGTTGGTAATCACTCACTCCCTATTGTTAGTGGGTTGTTACCTCCTATCTTTCAGGTAGTGGTATAGTGCTGATGAGCTCACCCTATTACATGAGTTTTAAATCATAGGCCAATCAATCACACATTCGTACATGGGTCTAGCCAATCTTAGATTTCACAAACGAGCTTGGGCCTGTCAATTTTAATATTTACACCTACATTCTATTAGCTTCTTTAAGTAAGGTATCAAAATGAATAACACCTAACAGATAATTTTTCAAATGAAGTTAATAAGAGCACATGCGCATATATAATTTGCACCCAATATATCACCTTATGAATAAATTTGCAGTTATTAGTCACACTTTGAAGATTCATTCAGATAACTGTTACAAACTATCCATTATTTACTCGTGTCGATAGTCGTTTTAGTTATTCAATTCTACATAATTATATGTTTGTTTTAAAATCAGTTTATTGAAACGTTAATTGTTGAATGTGGTGCAGGGATGGTATTGGTACAATCTACTTCTGAATTTTGGAGCAAATTAAAGAAGGTAGTAAAGCTAAACACAGCTGTCTCTTTCGGACTGTGTGAGTCTTTGCAAGTCTGGTATATGAGCTGATGTTAATTAATGGGAGCTTGGTATCAATGTATCATTGGAGAGTTTCTCAAAGGTCTTTCCAGATGTAATTAAATTTGATTAATTCAATCCAGCTGTGCTACTAAATTTTCACCTTAGGAGTGTTTGTTGAGGTATATGCATCACATTCTGATTTCAAGCAATTATTTAAGCGTTAATTACAAATAGAGCCCCTAAAGATATGTCAAATCAATGGTAGACCCCCTGTCGCTTGATAAATTACAGCTAAACTCTCTCAAGTTGATCGGCATATATTTCTAGTGAATAATAATATGAAATTACATCTTTACCGATACCTATATTTCATTTAAAAGATTTAAAATTATTATTTTGTCAATTACCTATTTATAAAGATAATTTTAGTCCTATTATAAACTTTAAATGAGAGTATTTTGATCTTTTTATATGTCATTTGCATCTAATCGATGTATTTAAAACATTTTACATTTGGAAAAGTGATGACATCGTCATTGACCGAGTTTGACCACTCTTGTAGGGGGTATCTATTACAATTTACAAACTTAAGAGAATTTATATATAATTTACCAAACAACAGGAGTCTATCTATTATTTATTTGACATATTTTGATGAGATCTAACTATAATTAACCCATTATTTAATAGAATCATCATAAAAGTACACAGACTTTACAAGATTTTTACCGAAACAACAGGATTAACTGAAGAGGTGCTTATACTTGAAAAACAATGGAAATCCAAAGCCGCATCAACACTGCAACTCTATTATAGAGCTATTATTTATCTCACCCACCGTTGCTGATGAAACTGGGAAAACTATAAATAAAAACAATTACTATTCACGTAGGTTCCATAGCCGGGCATTTGGTCTAGTGGCATGATTCTTGCTTAGGGTGCAAGAGGTCCCGAGTTCAATTCTCGGAATGCCCCATTTTTTGCCATTTAGAGTAACCATATCTTCATATGAAAAAATATATAGTTGTAAAGTGTAACTATTTTATTTTTGAAATAATAAACTTTGGTATTAAATTTTATTATTTAACAAAAAAAATATCATCCTAAATTAAAATTATTGTACCTTAAATAAGAATATATTCATAAAAAACATACAAATTTCTTAAATAACAGACATCTTCTTCCTCACGTTATATACATCTGGTGTTAAGTAATTACCTAAAATCTTTTGAACTTTTCTACCTAAATTTTATAAATATAACTTATAATTTATTCTCAAAATATGTAAATTTATAAATTAAAATAAAACCTTAAATCTTTTGAACTTTTCCACCTAAATTTTATAAATATAACTTATAATTTATTTAAATAATTTATTCTCAAAATATGTAAATTTATAAATTAAAAAAAATAGAATGTAGAATATGCCTTGAAATTAAGCTATTCAAAAAATAAAAAAATCTATGTACACAAAGCAAGGTTGTCAAAATCCTGATTTTACCTGGTAAAATCGTACGATTCTGTACGATTTTACTACGATTCTACTACGTTTTTATAATAATTTGACGGTTTTGCCCTTCATATAAAATGCTCAAAAAATTTATGATTTAGTCCAATATCTCAATATATGGCCTTGATTTATGAGAAAATATTTAAATGCCAATGTATTAGAAAATTTTGAAAATTCTAATATGATTTAGATTTTTTAATTAAATATTTAATTATTAATATATTTTTAAAAAAATTAATACAAGTTGTTAGAATCTTACGATATTACGATTCCGATTCTACGAACCCCAAAATAATTCTACCTAGAATTTCGATTATGACAAGCTTGACACGAAAGCATAGAAACCAAAACAAACATAGGCCCATATAACAAGGACCAACTCTATAGGAAGTTAATAAGGCAAGGAACAATTGAAGATCTATATGGTCCAACAATTTCTTTTTTAGATATGAGATAGGCCTTGGTAGGGATAATTAGGGATGGCAATGGGGTGGGGCGGGGATCGCATCCCCCGTCCCCATCCCCGTTTAACTTTGTTATCCTCATACCCGCTCCAAATTTGATTATTAAACGGAGCAGGGCGGGGCGGATTTTCACCATAAAAAAAATATATATATATATATATTTTTATACAAATGAAGGTAATATGTAATTTCTTAATTAGAACTTTTAATTTACTATTGTTGTACAAGCATCAAAGTAAAACATGTAATTTTTAATATAATTAAAATAAAATTAAGGCAAGAAGAGCGAAATGATAAAGATACTAGAATTTGATATTGGGTGGAATATAAAAAAACGAAGGAACTATTTTATATAAAGGGTATATATTAACAATATGTGATAATATTCAAGAGAATAATCTTGAACATATATGTATATATAGATGATGTTAACTTCTTACCTTATATGTATATAGGTTTATGTTTAAAATATGAAATGCATATATATACATGGAACCAGGGCGGGGATTCCCCATACCCGCCCCGAATATAATCGGGGATTTTTTTTCACCCTCAAACTTGCCCTAATTAGCTTAATCGGGGCCTCAAACCCGAAATAAACACGTCGGAGCGGGTTTTATTGTCATCCCTAGGGATAATTATAGCTTCACCCTCTCAAAAATTAAATAAAATTATACCCACATCCCTTCTCGTTTTAATAATTATCCTTTCACCTTTTCTAAGTGATCGTCATTCTTATCAGTCGACCAGAGATATAAAATTATATATATATATCCATACTTATTTGTCATTTAAATGAATGAATTATAAATGTAAGAACATTTTTATATTGGCATGTCTAGTCAATAACTATGTTGGGTAGTTTAGGTATTTTAGAGCATATAAACGTAGAATAATTAATTATCATAATCCAGGAACCACCGATCGATCAGTGGAATCCTCGATCGTTCGGAAGCTCTGACATTGGAATTCGTGCGAAACTGTACTGGCAGAATTTTGGTTCATTATACAAGTATATTGAGGGACAGACTGGTCCATTCACAATAATTACTTGGTTCTCACACCAAGTCTTTTTGGAGTGCAAGCAAATAAATATCATTCCATAATTAAAGATTTATATTCCATAATTGAAGACTTCTTTTTCTATAAATATGAGGAGATATTGAGAAGAGAAGACTGTTGGCCTTAAGGTTTTAATTTAAAGGCACTTTCATAATTTTGATGATAACAAATCATTAATGATGTATTTATACTAATGGTTATATCGAGTATTTGTACAAGCTTGTAAAAACATGGAAATCATATTTGGATCGCACGGACAAAAAGATCATGGCATTGCCATGTAATGAGGATGAACAAAATATCAAATGCAAAGAGATTGAAGTTTAAAGATGATCAGGTGCAAAGATGTTGAAGCTTAAAGTTAATCATCTCAAAGAGGATCAACCACTACTTGAAGATTGGGGTAGATAGGTTGGTGAGTGCTTAAGATTCAATTATCAAAGTAATTATTTGAATTGTCTTTAAAGCTCTAGAAATTTAATTGAACATGCATTCACTTCACAAAACTATTTTTAAAAACTAAACAAAATTATTTTAGATAGTGGTGTAGCTTGACTCTATTAGTCAGCTTGACTGACTTAAGTAAGGAAAGCCTATAATACCTTGCCGACTTGATACAAAGGCAAATTTCATTTTTGTGAAGAAGTCAGCTTACACAACTCTAAGACTCAGCATGACTGACTATTTAACTCAGCCTAACTGACTTATACCAAAACTTCACATTTCCTCTCAAATGACTAATTTGAATTTTTTGTCCAATTTCTAAACGGCTATATGGAATTTTGTGTCTTCAAACACTTCAAACTTTGGCTATAAAAGGGCTTGCACTCTAAACTTAAAAACCTACCTCTTGCAATCTAAACAATACACTTTCATATACACTTTTGTGCATCATCACTGATATATTTTCAAAGTCTAGAGCTTACATCTTAATTCAAATTCTTACTCTAGTCTTGTGAGCAAGAGAGCTATAATTGTACAAAACAATCTTTAAAATATATATTTTTTGTATAAGATCATTGTAATCAAAGAGTTGGTGTGACCCAAATTAAGACTAAGAGAAGGTGTTCTCTTAGCAAGGAGAAATGGTGTGCTTCTTGTAAAGGTTTGCTCTTCACCCGTAAGGAGGAGTGGTAGGAGAAGTGGTGTGTTTCTTATGATGGTTTGCTCTCCACCCGTAAGGAGAAGCCATAGTGGATTTGGGAAGTCTCAAGAGAACCTTGAGCCGAGTACGTAGGAATCAAGGGGATTCTTAACCTCGTTAAAATCGCGTGTCCAAGTATTTATATTTCTCTCCCTACTCTTATTTGATTTATATTGTTTTGTGCTTTTATATTATATCATAAAGCATTGCAATTATATTTATCAAATAGAAAATCGAATTAAATTCCATTGTTTAAACTAAGACTATATTCACCCCCCACCCCCCTTATAGAGTCATTTATTGAGTAACAAAGACAAGTTTTGAGAGCTCTACAATTCTTCTACATAAAATATTTATCTGCAGACAAAGAGAGAGACAGAAAAAAATATTGATTGATCATTCATCTTCTAGTTCTCTCTAGTCTTTGGGGTTATCCAATTGTGTTATAATAGTTGTGATTTTTATGAACAATTGGATTACCTAAATATTGAAAAATTTACACACCATATGTTGCACTGTGTGTGCTTTGACCCATGAGAAGCAAATCCGTCAGAGTACGGAGATCGAAGCAGGAGGCTTCGTGATAGCGCGAGTGAATCAACAACGTTCAAACGTCGAGTGTAGAATGGCAAATCCGAAGCTATTGTAAGTCTCGTCTTCATAGAGTCTGTATAACTTTTGATTCATAGTGCATCGATACCAGAGGATATCCATGGTTTTTACTTGGAGCGTTTTCCAAGGTTTTCCATGTAAAAACAATGTGTGTGATTTATCTGTTTTTATTTCTGCAAATATATTATTGTGTGATTGTTATAATTTGTGGTGAGAAATAGGTTTGGAGTAATTACCGAGAAAAATTGTAACACTGTTATTCGCATAAATTGATGCACCGATCGATCGGTGACACTAGTGATCGATTGGAACAATACCCGATCGATCGGTGACACAAGTGATCAATCGAAGACACACAACAATTGTAAACACTCACCAAACTACGTCACTAGTGATTGATCGGTGGCACACACGATCGATCAGTGGGATACGCGATCGATCAGTGGCATATTGTAAAATACATTTCTATCGATGGTACAAGAATCAATCGTTGGGATACGCGATCGATCGGTGAGTCAACAATACGTTTTATTATATATTGCAATTATAATTTGACTCCGCGTTTTTGGGTAACTATTATATCCTACGTATCATAATATTGATTCTTGGACATCAATAGTTTGTTCTTTCCTAGAAAAATCTTTTTAATAAAAATTAATTATTTTTATTAAAAGAAAAATATCTTTAATAAAAATTAAATATTTTAATTAATAAATTATTATTTTTATTAAAGATATATTTTTAATTAAAAACTATTTTATCTATGATAAATATTATTAGTATAAGAAAAGTTTTTTAATGACCTATTTATTCTGATTAAAATTAAATATTTCGCTAATAATTTTAATTGGTCATTTATAAAAAGCCTATTCACCCCCCTAGGCTTATTTTACCGTCTTCTAGGTAATTTCAATTGGTATCAGAGCAAGGTTTGCCCTGATTTAGGTTAACGACCTAGGATTAGATCTTGAACTTAGAAGATGGACATACTTCGTGAAGGAGGTTGCATTACTAGTTCCCCTTTATTTGATGGATCAAATTACATGTATTGGAAAGCTAGAATGAGAATTTTCTTGAAATCAATAGATTTAAACGTTGGGTTTGCCGTAGAAGTAGGATACTCACCTCCCATTGTTGTAGATGAGACTACCAAAAACTTAAGAGAAAAATATTCAAGTGAGTGGTCTTTTGTTGAATTTGACATTGCTAATTGGAATTCTAAAGCTTTGTCTGCAATATTAAATGTTGTGACCGATAATGATTTTAGGAGAATTTCCTCGTGCACTATTGCCAAAAAAACTTGGAATATTCCCTAAGATACTTATGAAGGAACTCATAATATTCCAATATTGGCATCTAAAATTAATGAGGTTGAAAAGGTTGTTACAATAAGTGCAACTTATGAGAATGAGAATTATGAAGGTGATAAAGATCGTAGGGATTCATATGAAGATGCATACAATAAACTTTATGAAAAGTCCACACATCTTAGCCAAGTCTTCTCAAAATTTATAGTTAAATTTAAAAGTGTTGACAACAAAAGATAATCCTTAAGAGAAAAATTAACCAATACTACCCTTTCCTTAAATCAGCTTCAAACACAAAGAGCTCAATGGTCTGAAGAATTTATTAAGTCTGAATAAGAAAGGAAGCAGGTTTTGAAGAATGTATATGATCTTAATAAGGAATTAGACACTCTAATATCTTATGTAAATGAGAAATCTACGATAATTGAGGTTTTGTAAAAGAAATTGAAAGATGTTAACTCAACTATTCATAAATGGTCTAGTGGAACCCTTAAGCTTGATCATATATTGAGTGTAGGTAAATCTGCAAAAAATTACAGAGGGTTGGGATTCAAAGGAACAACGAGTAATTCAAATATTACCCCCAAAACTACTTTTGTTAGAGCTTCTCAAGTAGTATCTAGTTCTTTTTAAGTTAATTCTGATATAAGAAACATTCCTCCTGTTAAGAAGAATTCTAATGTTCAATCTTATGTTAGAAAACCTGTTGAGAGTAAGCCTCTCTTTACCTCTAAGTATCATAAGAGTTATAATAATGATTTTCAAAGGTTTGTTCCTATATGTCATCACTGTTGAGTGAAAGGTCATATTCAACCCATGTGCTTTAAATTAAGAGAAAGAAACTTGAACTCAAGGACAAATCAAATAGAACCTAATGTTGGAGATCAAATTAGGGTTTTGAGTGAAGAGGTAAAGAAGTTGTTAAAGCTAATGAGTAGAACTCCGAAAATTAGACATGCATGGGTTAAGAAATGTGAGTTGCATTGTTTTGTTGCCAATACTGAACATAAAGCATGTGACTCTAGTTCCTGGTGTTTTGATAGTGGTTGTTCTAGGCACATGACTGGAAATAAGTCATTGTTTAGTTATTTTAAAAGCAGTAATATTGGAACTGCTACTTTTGGTAGTAGGAAAAAATCTAAAGTTCTAGGAAAGGACATCATTGTTGCTTCTAGTCTACCTAGATTAGAAGATGTTTATTATGTTAAGGGCCTAAAGGCTAATTTGCTTAGCATTAGCCAAATATGCGATAATAACCATATGTCAATTTCACTTCCGATAAATGTTCTATTATTGATTATTTTGGAAATTGTGTCATGGAAGGTGTACGTACATCTAATAATCGTTATTGCATTTTTTCTAAACTTTGTTCTGAGAAAGGTTTTGAGTTTATATCCACAAATTCTCAGTTGACAGATATCTTTACAAAACTATTAGATTTTCAAAAGCATATAAGTCTTAGAAAATCTATTGACATGTTTTCTTTAGAATAGATATATTCATGTGTATCATTCTAGGAATATCTTGCATTATTTTTTATCTTAGAATTGATACATTATCATGCATTTTTATTATTATAATGCATTTTTTATTGTTATGCATGCATCATGTTTTGCTACTAGTAGGATTATTCATGCATGCATCATTATGACAAAAATGATAAAAATTATAAAAAATAAATTTTAGTTTGTTAAGCATGGCAACGATACAAAGGGCAGTCATTTTTCACTCTATTATTATATTTACCTATCTATTTATGCATATGGGAATTGGATATGTTAGTCAGACCTGAGGATTTGAGAAGTTCACTTGACATGTTTAAGTAATATTATTTTAAATACATATATATCTCTCTAATCTTGGGTGTTTGTTTCACTTTCGTTCGAGGTGATTGTAATGCCTACTGAGACTGTTAGTGTTTCTCACCAAACCTAAAGTGATTTGTAAGTTCATGAGTTATGCTATATTGATCTATGCTTTGGAACACATTTTGCATGCTCATGAATGTTGGGGTTATGTTGAAAGAGGAAAGAATGAAATAATAAAATATAGAAATGCAAAAATTAGTTCTTCGATATGAGTAACCGGGCCTCCTACCTCAAAGTAACAGAATGTTCGCGTAAAAAGGGGATAAAACTAATGAGCATAAATCCCAAAAAAAAATCTCAGGCCCAGTTGGTTAGAACTAAAAATCCTTGCTGGAAAGTCTGGAGCTTAGAAAGACAAAAAGGGATAAAGTGAAAAGGTGCAAAATAATAAAGGGTTAATTTCAGTAAACCCCCCTATACTATCCAAATTAATCAACTAACCCCTTGTGTGTCCACTTTGCCCCCTATACTATTCAATTTCATCAAATTGCCCCCTCACTTCTCAAAATGCCTAAACTACCCTCAATAATATAAGGGGGTTTAGTGAAATTAATAGTATAAGGGGGTTTAGTGAATTATTTCGGAAAAAATAATATATACTTTTTGCAAAAAAAAAAAAAATCGAAAAAAAATCAAATTTTGTTCCAAAATATGAAAACAAATTTCGAAAAATAATTTTTTTGCGAAAAAGTATATATTATGTTCCAAACTATGAATTTTGTTTTTGAAAAATAATTTTTTTGCAAAAAATATATATTATGTTCCAAAATATGATTTTTTTCTGAAAAATAATTTTTTGCAAAAAATATATATTATGTTCCAAAATATGATTTTTTTCTGAAAAATAATTTTTTGCGAAAAATATATATTATGTTTCAAAATATGATTTTTTTCTGAATTTTTTTTTTTTTGCGAAAAAGTATATATTATGTTCCAAAATATGAATTTTGTTTTCGAAAAATAATATTTTGGAACAAAAATGTATATATTTTGGAACATAATATATATTTTGGAACATAATATATATTTTTCGAAAAAAAAATTCATATTTTGGAACATAATATACTTTTTCGCAAAAAAAAAAAATTCGGAAAAAAAATCATATTTTGGAACATAATATATATTTTTCGCAAAAAATTATTTTTCAGAAAAAAATCATATTTTGGAACATAATTTATCTTTTTTGCAAAAAAATTATTTTTAAAAAAAAAATCATGTTTTGGAACATAATATATATTTTTTGCAAAAAAATTATTTTTCAAAAACAAATCATATTTTGGTACATAATATATATTTTTTGCAAAAAAAATATTTTTCGAAAAAAAAATTCATATTTTGGAACATAATATATACTTTTTTGCAAAAAAAATATTTTTCAAAAACAAAATTTATATTTTGGAACATAATATATACTTTTTCGCAAAAAAAAATATTTTTCGAAAAAAAAATTCATATTTTGGAACAAAATATGATTTATTTTTGAAAATTTTTTTTTTTTCAAAAAGTATATATTATTTTTCCCGAAATAATTCACTAAACCCCCTTATACTATTAATTTCACTAAACCCCCTTATACTATTGAGGGTAGTTTAGGTATTTTGAGAAGTGAGGAAGGCAATTTGATGAAATTGAATAGTATAGGGGGCAAAGTGGACACACAAGGGGTTAGTTGATTAATCTGGATAGTATAGAGGGGTTTATTGAAATTAACCCAAGAATAAATTGTGTGACAAAAATAAAGTAGTATATTGTATTCCTTTTAAATTGCAATAAGGTTCGAGTAGAATATTTGATTTCTAGCTTGAGTTTTTGGACTGAATTATCATCAGGGTTAGTGAGGAGATTATCAAAATTAGTGTGTATTGCTCTGAAGCGCCGACATTAGAATCCGTGTGAAACTGTACTGGCAAAATTCTGGCTCATTGTACAAGCATATTGAAGGACAGACTGGTCCATTCACAACTATTACTTAGTTCTCACACCAAGTCTTTTTGGAGTGCAAACAAAGAAATATCATTCCATAATTGCAGATTTCTATTCCATAATTGAACACTTATTTCTCTATAAATATGAGGAGATATCAAGAAGAGAAGACAAACTTTGAGAGCTCTGCAATTCTTCTACATAAAATATATATTTGCAGACAAAGAGAGAGACAAAAAAAATATTGATTGATCATTCATCTTCTAGTTCTCTCTAGTTTTTGGGGTTATCCAATTGTGCTACAACAATTGTGATTTTTATGCACAATTGGATGACCTAAATATTGAAAAATCTACACACCATCTGTTGCACTGTGTGTGCTTTGATCCATGAGAAGCAGATCCGTCAGAGTACGGAGATCGGAGCAGGAGGCTTCGTGGTAGCGCGAGTGAATCAACAACGTTCAGACGTCGAGTGTAGAACGGCAAATCCGGAGCTATTGTAAGTCCCGTCTTCATAGATTCTGTATAACTTTTGATTCATAGTGCATCGATACCAGAGGGTATCCGTGGTTTTTACTTGGAGCGTTTTCCAAGGTTTTTCACGTAAAAAAAACTGTGCGTGATTTATCTGCTTTAATCTCTGCAAATAGATTATTGTGTGATTGTTATAATTTGTGGTGAGAAATAGGTTTGTAGTAATTAACGAGAAAAATTGTAACACTGTTATTCCCATACATTGATGTACTGATCGATCGGTGACACTAGTGATCGATCGGAACAATACGCGATCGATCGGTGACACAAGTGATCGATCAGTGGGATACGCGATCGATTAGTGGCATATTGGAAAATAGATTTCTATCGGTGGTACAAGGATCGATCTGTGGGATACGCGATCAATCGGTGGGTCAACAATACGTATTTTGAATATATAATTTTATTTTAAATATAAAAATTCAAAAACATCAAAAGTATTTTGAAATATATATTTAAAGGTTAATTCTACCACTAAAAAAAATCATCAATAATAATACTAAGCAAATACCATTATTTAATTATTGCCCTTAATTTTTTATCTATTACTATATAAATATTTCTCAAAAATATTAAAGGGTTATATGTAATAACCATTATAGGTATTACATATTTAATAAAATATATATAAATTTGTATGCACGAATAAAAAGGAAAAAATTATATATTTTTATACTATTGTCAATCAATAATTTTAATGAAATTTGATAATGTAATGGAATATCTAATTTAAAATAGGGTTAACTTCATTTACATCCCTTGAGGTTTGTTTTTACTTCAATCGCACTCCCTCAAGTTTGAATATCTTCAATTACACCCCCTACTGTTCAATATTCTCATCACTTAGACCCCCTGAATGATGACATCATCCTGAATTTTTTTTTAAATCCCTAAACTACCCTCAATGTGTTATCTTTATTCTCTTTGGAAACAAGGATAGTACTTTTATCAATTAGACTCCCTCCTATCATTTAATAATTTAATTTGTATTAAATTTTCAAAATATATATAAAATTTGAAAAAATATATATTAAAATTTGAAAAATATTATAAATTCGAAAATAAATATAAAATTAAAAAATATATAAATTTGGAAATTATTTTTTTTTCCAGAAAAACATATTAAATTTTGAAAAGAAATATAAAAATCGCAAAAAACATAAAAAAAAAATTGAAACAAATATATAAAATTAAAAATAAAACATATAAAATTCAAAAATATATATTAAATTTTGAAAAAAAATTATTAAATTCGAAAAAAATTATAAAATTTAAAAAAAACATATAAAATCCAAAAACCCCAACACCAACCCCAAATATTCAGAAACAAATATTTAAATTTTTTGAAAACTAATTTTTTTTAATTTGTGAATAAAAATTAAATCATAAAACCCCTAACCCAATCCCAAATATTTAATTTTTACAAACACATTTAATTTTTACAAATAAATAAATTAATCTCTCTCTCTCTCTCACTCACACACACACACACTCTGCACACAACACGCATATATACATATATAAACACACACACACACACATATATATATCACCACTCCCCTCCCACTGTCAATCCCCCCCATCCCCTCCAATATATATATATGTATATATATATATATATATATACACACACACACACACACACACATATATATATATATATATATATATATATATATATATCTACACCCCTCTCCCACTACCGCCCCCGCCCCCTCCCACAATCACCCCCCTCCCATTGCCGCCACCCCCCCTATTTTCGAAAATGGCGGTGGTAATAAATTGATTTAAGGGTTGCTCGTGGTGGTGTCGGTGGATGATGTGGTGGTGGTAGTGGCGGCAGATGGTGGTGGTAGTGGCGACGTGTGGTAGTGGTGGTGGTGGCAGTGGTGGTTAGGGTTGGGGTGTTTGGTTAGAGGGATAAATTGATTTAAGGGGGTGTTTGGTTTAGGGGTTAAATTGGTTTAGGAATTAAATTGATTTAAGGGGTGTTTGGTATAAGGGTATTTTAGACATTTCACACCATGAGGGGGTGTAATTGAAGATACTGAAACCTGAGAAGGTGCGATTGAAATAAAAGCAAACCTCAGGGGATGTAAATGAAGTTATCCCTTTAAAATATCTTACACTTTACCCATTGAAGGTATTACATATTTAAGAAATTCTACCATTATATTATTAAATTTCATAATGGAGTGGGATTTTCTTGGTACTACATATCTAAATAAGATATTTCATTGTAGGTATTACATATTTAAGAAATTCTACCATTATATTATCAAATTTTATTAAAATTATTGATTGACAATAACATAAAAATATATAAAAAAAACTTCTATTCGTACATACAAATTTATATATATATTAGATATGTAATACCTATAATGGTTATTAGATATAATTCTTCAATATTTTTTGAAAAATATTTATATAATAATATATTAAAAATTAATAACAATAATTAAATAATGGGATTTTCTTATTATTATTATTGATAAAATTGTTTTAGTGGTAGAATTTACCTTTAAATATATTTTTTAAAATATTTTTGAATCTTTATATTTAAAATAAAATTATGTATATTATTTATCTTATTTATTTATTATAGATATTTTAATAATAAAAGTGTGATGATAAGGGTGGTTGGTATAATCGATAAGGTGCAGGGGTTAGACATAGGGTAACTTAGAGATTGTAATGAAAATTAAAATAATCAAATGCACTAAAATTATTTTAGGGATAACTTCATTTACACCCCTTGAGGTTTGTCCTATCATCATTTTGATCCCCTCAGGTTTGCATATCTTCATTTACACCCCTTATGGTGTGAAATGTCTAAAATACCCTTATACCAAACACCCCTTAAATCAATTTAATCCCTAAATCAATTTAAACCCTAAACCAAACACCCTTTAGAATCAATCTAACCCTCAAACCAAACACCCCAATATCTATTCAATATTTTTTTTTTCTCTCTCTCCTCTATATATCTCTCTCTCTCTAACTCTCAGATTCTCTCTCTCTCTCTCCTCTCTATCTCTCTCTCTCTCTCTAACTCTCACACACGCACACACACACACACACACACACACACACACATATATATACACACACATATAGATCTATACATATATATATAGACCCATCGGGGGAGGGGGGAGGGGGTGGTGGGAGGGGGCGGCGCCGATGGGGAGGCGGTGGGAGTCGGCCGGCGACGAGAGTCGGCCGGCGACTTATATATATATATATATTTTTGTGTGTATATATATATAGATCTATATATATATGTGTGCGTGTGTGTGTGTGTGTGTATGTGTGTGTGTGGTGTGTGCGTTTGAGAGAGAAAGAGAGAGAGAGATTTTTTTTTTTAATTTTATATTTATTTTCAAATTTTATATTTTTTTTGAAATTTATAATTATTTTCGAAATTTAATATATATTATTAGAATTTTATATGATTTTTTTTAGTTTTATATATTTGTCTTGAATTTAATATGTTTTTAAAAAAAATTCAAAATTTATATATATATTTTATTTTATATTTATTTTCGATTTTATAATTTTTTTTGAAATTTAATATATATTTTTGAATTTTATATGTTTTTTTTAAAATTTTATATATTTGTTTCAAATTTTTTATGTTTTTTGTGATTTTTATATTTATTTTTGAAATTTAATATGTTTTTTTGAAAAAAAAATAATTTCAAAATTTATATATATTTTTTAATTTTATATTTATTTTCGAATTATAATATTTTTCAAATTTTAATATATATATTTTTAAATTTTATATATATTTTGAAATTTTAATACAAATTAAATTATTAAATGATGGGAGGGGGTCTAATTGATAAAAACATTATCCTTGTTTCCAAACAGAATAAGGATAAAACATTGAGGGTAGTTTAGGGATTTTAAAAAAAATTCAGGCTGATGTCATCGTTTAGGGGGTCTAAGTGATGAGAATATTGAAAAATAGGGAGTGTAAATGAAGATATGCAAATCTAAAAGAATCCAAATAAAAATAAGACAAACCTCAGGGGGTATAAATGAAATTATCCCATTATTTTATGACTTCAAGAAGTATCACTGCAATACTTTATAAACCTCATAAATATTTGTGTAAAATAATATATTAACTAACATCTACCTGATAATGATTAAAAACTCAGATAGTGGTGTCAATGCAAATTACCTTATTTTTTAATTGGAACATTAGTGAAAGTTGGTATCAAATATCGGCGGAAAATGTGGGTTTCTGGTTTTAGCGGGAAAGGAGCTGCCCAAACGAAAGTAGTGGTTGAGTTCAAATGTCGAACGAAAGCGACGTTTGAAACCGATGGGCTAACTTTGATCCCCTTTGGGCGGGAAAATCAAAGGTTTTCGCGGGAAATACGAATTAAAGGCATTCTCACTCCTTTTCTATTTTATTTTGAGAAGACGACTTAAATTAAGAGCAATACAATTATACAGTTAATTTTGCAGAGGGAAAGCCGGCAAAATGTCCCCACCATAATTTATCTGTCGCCAATAGCCATATACACCATATATATATAATATATATATTTGTATTTCATATTATTTTTTCTTTCTTTTTAAGACTAGTGCTCATCCACCGAAGTTTCAAGTTGAAAGTGCAAATGCAGGTGGGACCCATCTAGTGAAGCTTATTTGGTTCAACGTTAATAACAGTTTTTTTTATTTTTAGAACTGAAAAAAATAATGATGTAGAAATGTGTGTAATTGCAATTCCTAAAAAAGCAGTTAAAGAAATACTATTTTACGGTCCAATTTGGTCCCGGAAAGAGGAAATATGTTTCGATTTTTACAAAATGCAGAAAAAAAATTATTGTG
The DNA here is from genome assembly GCA_963922005.1 of Cornus suecica. NCBI lineage: Eukaryota > Viridiplantae > Streptophyta > Magnoliopsida > Cornales > Cornaceae > Cornus > Cornus suecica. Next base: position 24,719,582 of record OY998243.1, read on the forward strand.
AGCAAAGAGAAAAAAATATAGTAATTAAAAGTGTTCCTATATTCTCAACAGTATCTAACAAATGTGTCTTCACATGTACAATTAACTTCAAATAGAATTCATGTTTATGTACTAATACGACATGCCAAATTTTGTTTTTGTTTGTCAAAAATGTATTCCTAAAATGTGATTTATTTCAAAATTATTTATGTTGTTTCTTAAGACAAACATATTTGTGATTTATTTTGTTATACTTTAAAAAGTATTATGAAATTGTATTTTACACCTGTACACCATATACATATTGTAAGTAAATATTAAATTATAATTAAATTCCAATAGCATATATAAAACAAATTATTAACATATTTGATTTACTAAAATATATGTTAGGAAAATATCGCAAATTCCTATTGTAATTAGGTTTTCTATTTTAAAGTATATTTTATATGGTAATTTTTTGTTAGAGGAAAGTCTTATTTTTCAAAGAATTGTAATTCTTGTCCAACCAGAAATTGGATTTGTAACTCTATAAATAGACACCTAGAATTGATAGTTGAGACTTATGAGAAGGAGAGAAATGTATTTCCATGGGGATGTGCTTTGAAGGGTAAAGAGAGTTTTTAGGTTGGGTAGAGTAGACACAAATGGCGAGAAGAAGTCTCGCGTGAAGAAGTCGCAGAGCATGCGAAGGAGTCGTGGGTACACAGGAAAAACTCATGTGAGTTTGTGTATGTTCGCCGATATTGGTAGTTCTCTACTGTTGTAATATTTTTACATGATTATAGTGATATCCCTTCTCATCCATGGACGTATACCAAAGTTGGACTGAACCACGTTAAATATTATGTGTTGTGTGTGTTATTGTGTGTGTGAGTAAAAAGATGTGGATGATATTAGATATGATTAATTCTTAAGTAGTGAAAAGGAAATTAATTCATAACAATATATTAGATATCTATACATTGCATAATAAAAATATACATGATACATATACATACATTCTAATTTTTAAATACATGATTTGTGCCAAATGATCTAAAAACCCACCATAAGGGTTTTTTTCTCCCAATGTGTAAATATTGGGGTGTTTTGAGAACACTTTTTTCATATAACTAATCAAAGTGCCTGAAAATGCAAAGGGGATTATCTTTGCATTCCCTATAAATGTATAAATATATATGGCGATTGTTATATGGTGCTCATTTGTCCAATATCAGATAAAGACGAGAAAGTGTATGGGGTTTATAATGGGTGGATGTTAGTTGATAAGTTCATAAAATCACTATTTTAAATGTCAAAAATAAATCTTTAATTCATCATTTTATTGCATAAATGTTCTTATATATATATTTTTATTTCTTATAGGGTTGAATTGGAAAAGATGAAGAAAATATATTAAAGTGAAGAAAGGAATGCACATGGATTGAAGATGAAGAATATAATGCACATAGATGGAAGATGGAGAATACAATGCACATGAAGAAAATATGAAGAATATAATGCACATGAAGAAAAAAGAAAATGACTTGGAAAACATCAATATTCAAAGAAAAAGAAAAGAAAAGTAGATCTAACTTCACTATACAAGATGTCATTATATTCCAATTTTCTCTATAAATATGAGAGTAGTTGGAAATTGTATGGAGTTAGATGGTAGAGAGCAAGAAATTGTAGAGAGAATTTAGTCTTGTATCAAGTTTTTATTTTGTTGTAATCTTTTTCTTAGTTAATGAAAAATTCTTCTATCATCTTATTTTATTTCTTTATCATTATGTTAGCTTAAACATCTTCTCAAGGGAGTGATGAAGCCACTTTGGGTAAGATATACATAATTTTATTTTATTTCTTATTGTTTAATTCTCTTCCCGAAATAATTCTTTCAAGTGACAAAACCCACAATAGAGGTTGAAAATAGAGAAAGGATTCTCCGTGATTACCAATCAATGAAAATACAGGGAATGCCTACCACTATCTTTATTTTTATTTTTTTTAAATCAAAACATTAGAGGGAGGATTTTCCGTGATTATCAATTAATGGAAATACGGGGAATGTCTACCAATATCTATGTTTATGTTTAATAGATTGGAGGAGAATTTGCAATAGAAATATATAATATTATTTATATAGACCCGGGTGGTGGATTCTCTTCCCTTGAGATTTCTTCCACCATTTGATAATTTTATCCAGTTATTTTAGTTTATTATTCAAAAATTCAAAAATTGTTTTAAGTGATTTCTTTTTATCTCAAAAATTATAGTTTTGGATCCTAGTCTTAAACCGATTTCTAAGTTGAGAGTGGTTCAACCCTACTTATTGCTATACTATTTTAAGTAAAGTATTTGTAGGTATTATAAATTTTGTTGACCGGAGTTTGGTGAAGCAACGATAAATATCATCAATTCACCAAGCGTCATTAGCCCTATCCATTGGCTTAAGCTTTTGGGTCGAACCGCGAAGCATCCACCCGTTATAGTTAGTATTAGAGTCAAACCTAGTCCTTTATTCGGTGCCACGCCAAGCACCCGTCGGGTTTGCAGCACCCGGGTCGGAGTCCAGGTCTGTGTCGGGCAAACAGGGTGGTCTGACCGCAACGAGGGCGTTGTGCGGGTTCGGATGGGGGAGAATGTTATAGGGTGCCCATTTGTCCCACATCGGATAAAGATGAGAAAGTGAATGGGGTTTATAATAGGTGGATGTTAGTCCTACCCATTGACTTAAACTTTTGGGTTGAACCGCTAAGCATCCACCCGTTACATCGATCCATATGGGGCTATATGTACTGATTGTCACTAGGGTTGGAATGTCACTCCGCTCGGATTGTGAAAAAATACACACAAAAAAAGAAAAAGAAATCAAATGAACGGTTCCTACTCCAAAACCTTACAATCATTATCGCAAATGCAATACAGAGTACAAAAAAAATGTATAACCAAAACTAGATGTTCTCGGGAATAGTAGGAAAGAACTCTTAAGGAATAATCAAAAGTAGCATTAAACCCTCTCACATTTGTGTAGGGCTGCACACAAAACCGAACTGAATCAAATCAGCTCGGTTCGGTTTCGGTTATCAAAATTCAAGGATCAATTTTTTCGGTTCTTAACCACCTAAAACTGAACTGATTTTTTTATATTTTCAAGTAGTATAATATTTATATTTATATATAGATGTAGTTTAAAAATTATAACTTATATAAATGATATATATAATAGAAAAGTTATAAATAATTGAGTTTGCATTAAATGGAAACATGTATTTTGCTTTTTCATATCTTAAATCGTAAATGAAACAAATTTTCTATTTTAATAAGTTTCTGTATTCACGAAAGGTGTTAGACAAAACATATATAGGCATGTTGACATCGGCTGTACCTATTCATGAAAGGTGTCAAAGGCAAAACACATAAAGCCATGCATGTAAACACATATAAAATAATATGTATGCATATCACACAGTTATATACAAGCATCAATTTCTCAAAGTATTCTACTTTTGTATAATATCGAGCATACAACATAAATGCTCCCTAAAAATGGACAATATCATGCTCCAACAATACCCTAAAATAAATTTTAAAGGACTATAATCAGTAAAAAAAAATCATATCATGTTCAAATACTCTATATAATTTAATTTATAATTATATTATATTTTGACCTTTTTTATTTATAAAATGGTAGGAACCGGAACTGAACAAAAAAAAACAGTTTGGTTCAGTTCGATTCCTTGCATTAATGGTTTGGTTTCGGTTCCTTGCATTAACGGATTGGTTTTGATTCTAATTTTTAAAAAATTGAAAATATCGATTCAGTTTCGATTTCGATCGGAACTGAACCGTGTGCACCCCTACATCTGTGTGAGCAAAAGAGGGAGAGAAAGACTCCAATCTCTATATATAAAAAAAAAAAAAAAAGCTTAAATGGACTTAAAAAGGAATCCCTAAAAAGATTTTGGTAAGACTTCAAAAGTCAACAAAAAGTCTTCGAAATCAAACTTGGCCAATGGAAAAAATCATCGAGTAAAACATGATTCCAACTAGTGGTGTACATAGTTCAATTCGGTTCGGCCGAACCGAACTGAATTATATAATGAACTGAACCAGAACCAAAAATTTTGGTTTGGTTTTGGTTCTGGTTCCCACTATCATTTTTTTTAAAAAAAAATAAAAAATAAAAAATATCAAAAGATAATATAATTATAAACTAAATTAAATAGAGTATTTCAAGTTTTCAACTATTACGAACCAAAAGTTACACTTTCATCTAACAATGAAACAAAAAACCTAAAATTACACTTGCATCTAATAAAAAAATGCAATTGAAAGTTGCAAAAAAAAAAAAAACTAATTAAATTTGAGATGAGCTATTGGTGCCAAAGATACCATAAAATGATAATATTGTTAATTTATATATATATATATATATATATATGATATAATATCTCTCATATAACATATAAAATTAATATATATATATATATATAATTTATATATATATGATTTATAATTATAAGCAAAAAAGTAACAATAATAATAAATAAATAATTGGTTCGGTTTCGTAGGGTTAAGAACTGGAACTGTACCGAAAATTTCAATTCTTGAAATTTTGGAACCAGAACCGGAACGGAACCACCAATTCTGGTTCAGTCCTTCACTTCCGTCGATTCCATGAACACCCCTAATTCCAATGTATCCTTATAATTCGACTCTTTGACGCACTTTATTTCACTAACACTTCACTCATAACCTAAGATATGATTAAAATAATAAAACTGGTCAAACTGGTTCTCTCTTGGTTGACTAAAATTCCCCACCGATCAACCGATTAAATTCAACTATGCAATCTGAAACCAACATGTTCAGCCACCCCAAACACCAGTCGATCGACTGAAACAACACTTTCAATCCACCAACACCCTTTTTAGACGAATGAACAAAACCAATAGCCATGGGAGGAGGGAGCATGTGCGAGGGGGTCACATGCCCCTCCTCAAATTTTTATTTTTTAAATATATATACATATATATATTATATTATTAAACTGGTCATTAAAGATTTACATACCAAGTAAAACACCTAAATCACAAAATATGACTAATTTCTAAAAATTAAAAACATGCCCCAAATAACACTATATTATCACTTTGTAAAATATATATTCTTTAGAGATCTTTTGACCCTATTAGCTTCTTTAAAACTCTATTGTTTGAATAACTATTGTTATTGAATTTTCATTGTATGCAAAAATATTCAAAGGATGAGAAAATCAACTTTTGTCACCAATTCACAGCTGGATTTGCAGGTAAAACATGTTTTACTTCAATAAAAAATATATATACTTAATTCTTATTTTTTGTTCACGTGACTTGCAATTATATTAATTTTGTCTTATTTGGTATAGAATATGATAGATTTTAGAAATTCTATACAATGTGTATAATGTTTTATTTTTATTTTTATTTTGTTGTTGTTGTTGTGGTTTAAGACTATTTAATTTAGCATATTCTTGCTTTTTTTCGTGGTTGATTTATTTATTCTTTATCAATGATAATAAAATTTTAATTTTTAATTTTAATAATAATAAATTATTTGTTTTAAACTTGTTCTACAACCTTTTCTCCATCTCTCTTTCTCCTCCTCTTTTTTTTTTGCTATTGATATTTAAATGAATATTGTTATTAAACTAATTTAATAATATTTTGAAAATCATAATTGTTTTGGTGTGATTTTTTTTCTTGCCTTAGAAAAAGAATATGTACTTGTTGTATTACTTCATGCCCTCCCATTTTATAAGATACATTACGCCCTTCCTAAAGCAAAATTCTAGCTCCACCCTTGCCGATAGCTAAGCTATCCTGGAACTAACAAATTTAGCCAACTTAAACAATTTTCAACCAGTAAAAATTCCTATTTAGGTCGACAGAACCAAGAATTAGATAATCGGTTGATGCCCAACTGTTAGGAAAGTGTCTCAAATTCCTATTGTAATTAGGTTTCCTATTTTAAAATTGTATTGTAAAAGGTAATTTATTGTTAGAGAGATGTCTTATTCTCTAAGGAGTTGTAATCTCTGTCCAACGAGAAATTGAGTTTTCTTGTTCAAGAAAGAATGTTGTTTAATTGTATATATAAAGACTTAGATTTTGGGTTAAGACTTAGAAAAGAGAAGAGAAGAAAAAAGAGGAAGAGGGTGTGAAGGTGCTGTGAGCGCCAAACGAGGGTGCTGTGTGCACCAGGTGAGGGTGTTGTGCGCCTATGTAATATATTTCTAATGAATACCTTCTCTCTGTGGACGTGAGCCAAAGTTGGGTTTGAACCACGTTAAATATTGTGTATTATATGTGTGATTGTGTGTGTAAGTAAAAACAAATATGGATGATCTTGGGCAGGATTAATTCCTAACAAGTGGTACTAGAGCTTGGTTGCAGCTGTTTTTACTCACCAGTGAAGAGGAGGAATATAATGAAGATAAAGATGAAGTGATCATGTAGAAGGCGCGGTGAAGATGATGATGACGATGGAGATGAAGATAAAGATGAAGCACACATATGCGTGGTGGAGAGACATGCCTTGCAACAAGGTCGATGGTTCATATTGTGATATTTTGAAGAATATTCAGAAAACACAAAGAGTTTCAATTAGTGTTGTAACGGATCTCAGTTGGAGGTGGAGTCAATCGATTTTATTGTCACGATTATTCGAAAATGGTGATGATTCATGGCATGGAGCTCGAGTCATCAAGGTGGAGCCTTGAAGAGATGATTGACGTGATGTAATTTGAGCCAAGGTGGAGATTGTTAGGAGAGTATCTCAAATTCCTATTGTAATTAGGTTTCATATTTTAAAGTTGTATTGTAAAAGGTAATTTCTTGTTAGAGAAATGTCTTATTCTCCAAGGAATTGTAATCTTTGTCCAACGAGAAATTGAGTTTTTTTTTTCAACAAGGAATGAGGTTTAACTCTACAAATACTAAGTTTTGGGTTGAGACTTAGGGAATAAAAGAAAAAAAGAGGGTGTGAGGGTAATGTGTGCACCAGGTGAAGGTACTATGTGCGCCTATGTAATATCTTCCTAATGAATACATTCTCTCCGTGGCGTAGGCCAAAGTTGGGCTGAACCACGTTAAATATTGTGTGTTATCTATGTGATTGTGTGTGTGAGTAAAAACAAGTGTGAATGATCTTGAGCGGGATTAATTCTTAAGTATAAGATGAGAATTAATTCCTAACACCAACATACTACTATGTTAGGCTCAACCATAGAAACTTTTGGTTCCAACCCGTTGAAATCCAAAACCCCAATCCTAATGGACAACTATAACTGATAAAACCACAAAAAAATAAAATAATCATAAGTACATCATATACATGCTTTAAAAAAAAATTATATAATTTTATTATGAATTGGGCCAAAGGTAAGAAATCCCGTGAGAACTCTAAAAGGACCATGACTTCAGGTCGGGAGCGTTTAATCCTTGTAATATGCATATAGTGTGTATAACATCTTGTGATTCTTTGAGATTTTATTATTAAAAAATATGTGCATATTGTCTATATTATGACATGAATTGTCTGAAATACCCTTAGAATAAGTTTTAAAAAAATTACAAAAACAAAAACATAAAATATGTTTATAAAAAATATATTTAAGAAAATCATCAACAAAACAATTAAATTTTTTTTTTTCAAAAATATTAAAATTATTTTGAAAAACAAATAAGCTTATTTTTTTTAAAATAAATTTTTATTTATTTAACATTTGATTAAAAAATTTAATCCATTTTAGTTTTTTTTTGAAAAAATAAAATAAAATTACAAAAACAAAAATAAAAACTGAAAATATTTTTATAAAAAATATATATAAGAAAATCATTAACGAAAGAATTATAATTTATTTTCAAAAATATTTAAAAAATTGAAAAAAATAAGCATGTTTTTTAAAAACTTTTTATTTTTATTTATTTATTTATGATTAAAAAAATTAAGCCGGTTTCTTTCAAATTTTTTATTTTTATTTAATTATACATTATTTATTATTTTTATTATGTTAGAAGGAGTATTTTAGGGATTTCATATTATTTTAAAACAGAATGGGATAAGTTACAACATTTTGGAAACAAAATGAATTTATACACACATTTTATAATAAATGAGAATTTTTCACAAATAACCCAAAACAATATTAACTAAAATCATCTTATAAAAAATTATTTATTTTATTTCAGTTTAAAACAAAACGCATCCCAAAAACAGGCGCTTACTGTTAGATTAAGCAGCAAAGTAAAAGAGACATATTAGCAACATAGATGATCGAATCCCATTTTTTTTTGCTAGGGATAATCATTTTTATCAAAAGCCAAACTGATAAGTTTTATCAAATCTAGTTTATCATTTGCCAAATCCAAAAGAAAATTCATTCTCTCGTGATATGGACATTTTTTTTTTTTGAATGGTTGTATATATAGAATGAGACATATGGACATTTTTATTAAAAGCCAAAATGACAAGTTTTATCAAATCCGGTTTACCATTTGCCAAATCCAAAAAGATAATTCATTCTCTTGCGGATCTGGACTTAACATAGTATAAGATGAGATCCAATCGTAGTTCGGTCCGATACGTTATGTATTAAACAATTCGTAATGTTTTAAAAAATTTATCATTATTTAATATTAATATTTATTTTCAATAATGATATTGTCTCAGTCCGTAATATCAATACTACAACTATTATAAAAATTGATACCGCAAGTGTGAATCATGATTTGATACATTAGATCTGGTGTAGTTACTCTGACTGAATTAAAGTTGGCACATCAGATGTGGGCCAGGTAGGAGGACAAATATTTGAAATGATGAGGACCTGTGTGCTCTGCTTTGCTTCCTTATTTGAAGTGCCTCTGATTGTCCTTTAAACCTCAATAAAATGCAAGCTGTCCTCAACTCTCCCTCTATATGAGTAGGACCCTTTGCCTGCCTGCGAACACAAACTAAGCTGGTTCTGGTTCTATTATTATTCAAAATTCAAAACACCAACCAAAATTCAAAAGACCTCCCTCTCTCTCTCTCTCTCTCCTCTTTTCTCAAATGGCTGATACTATTGTCAACTCAGAGTTTAAATTTCCCTCTGATTTTCTCATGGGAAAAGAAAACTTGAACAGGAATGGATTCAACTCTGCTTGGGCTACCTTCTGCTTCCCCACTGAGTTTCCCTATCAATTGGGCTCACCCTCTCTCCTCAGCTCTCCGGCAGATCCAATTTTCGGTTCAACCGTGACGGAGAGTGACCAGGACTACACTGACTTCCACGCCGGGTTGACTCGTCAGTTAGCTCACTCCACCCTGCAACGAAGTCACAACATGAAGGTATCACAACTTTTTTTTTCTATTTTTCTTCTTTGGATCTACTAATTTCGCTCTATTGGTTTCTAATTTCACCTCTGTTTCGATACAGAAGAAATGGGTCTACCCCAGTTCGCCTCAATCGACACTGAGTGCACTCGGAAGCCCACATTATCCATCTCAGGTCTCATCGCCGCCAACGCCGCCGTTGACCGTGGCAATAGAAAATTGGGATCTGATTTACGCAGTGGGTGGACAGTTTGCGAGGTTGAAGACAAGCGGTGAAGGACCACCCAATTCCAGAGGACTTGTTGGGTCTCCAACCGCTCTTACTCCAATTAGTGCTAAAGCTCCAACAACTGGGTTGTACTCTAATCACTCACCAATACCAAATTTCTCAGAGACCAGCCATGTAAGCTCTATGATACATACTTGTTTTTGGTGTTTCTTGTTTAAGGGTGTTTTGTTGTTTCTGAGATTGTCGAGGGTTGTTTTTGTTGATTGTAGTATAAGAAAGTGAGACAAGAGATAGTGTTGAAGCAACAGTGCTCTTTGATTTGGGGAAGACGAGCCAAAGAGGGCTTTATAGAGCAGAACAGGGGAGAGAGGTTTCATGGGGGTTCTCAATTCGGGTGGAGCCAACAGCAAAATGAGCAACAAGTGAAGTGTGGTTCAGGAATAAGAGGTGTGTTTGTTGGCGTGTCTGGTGTGAAGAGGAAATGTGCTGGCACTGGTGTCTTTTTGCCTCGCAGATATGCCAACCCTTCTGATACTCCTTGCAAAAACACAGGTACTGATTGTGGGTTTCAACCAGTTGTGAGGTTTAGCCTCTGTTTGCTTGCTAAGAAATTTGGAGAATAGAAAAATTAGGGTATGTCTTGTTTGCTATTTGAATGCAGTTGCTGAAATTTAATCACAAAATTAGAAATGGTAGAAAAAAATCAGAAAATTATACAGAGTATATTTCATCATGTTTTTTGAAAATTATTTTAGAAAGGGTTAACACTTTATCCATTTATACCAAAGACCTTGAGCGGTAGCTTGTCAGCTCATTATGGTTGGACAACTCTGCCTTACCCGTCCATCCTAATGTAGGGACCGGTATGACCCAAACACTTGCGGTGGGGCACTTGGTGTGGTACCTGATAAAGTTTTGAGTCACCCTGACTTACTCGTCCACTCTAACCACGGGGGATTTGGTCCGACCCCCGACACTTACAGATGGGTGTTTGACGTGACAGTATATTAATGTTTGGAACTTGCCTGATATCAATTGCCACGGGATGAGTAGTTCACCATGTGACTCAAAAACTTAGCAATTAGTTGAAACTAACATCTACTCCATTTAGACTCAAACCGGATCCGATGTAATTTGTTACATTAATCTTAGTTTTGGATCTGATCTCTTGTGGACTCTGTGCACATGAGAAACTTTTTGTTTTTCAAATGAGTGAAATTCATATCGGAGGCGCAAATTTGGTGATCATGGGTCCAGATGGTGTGATCGGTGGATATGAAATCCTTTCTTTTTGTATATTCTCCAACGGGAGATTAATTAGTGGGTTTCACCAGGATCTTTCATCTTATAAGTGATTTAAATTGAACTTTTATTTTCTCCTTTCCTTTTTCGACCAAAAGGGGTCGGTATATTTATCCATGTCCAACATCCACCTTTGAAGCGTCTAGTTTCTGATGACTTTCTATGCTTGTTCGTCTTCTTTTGTCTGCAGGTTGTTCAACTGCTCTGCTTCCAAATAATACTCAGCCTCAGCACCCTTTCAATAGTAATTTTACCTCCAGCTATGGTATGAAAATTTTGAGAAAAAATATATGTTTTTGATAGTCTGTAAATTTCTAGTGATCACATAAATGACAATTTATAATTTTATTTTCAGTGTTCAAATTACATATATATGCATGTGTATTAATGTTTGTGTTTGTATTTATGGGGTTTTGATTGGCAGATACTTTGGGGCCTAGGAGTAATGCGATATTGGCACAGCAGAAGAGAAGTTTTGGGGCAGAAAGGGCAGTGAATCATGAAGTTGTTCTCCCTCAGGAGTGGACCTACTAATTCAATCTCAAACTGAGACTATCAAATTTCTGTATGATTGTTGTTTTGTCGGTGATATAAGCAAAATAGAAAGTAGAAGCTCTTGTGGTAGAGAATTGGTATTCTTTTTATTTAGGAAAAGAAAATTCCATTTGGGACAAGTTTTATAGGACTCTAGGGAGAATAAAAATAAGAGCTCCAAAATGTAATTTATTTATTCTTTTATTTTGTTTGTTTCCTTATTTTTTTTTTCTGTGTGAAATTTAGATGCGTAGCTTTTTTTGGAAAGAAGGGCAGCAACAAATAGCTGGTGAAGGCTTAGGCTGGGGAGGGTGGCTTTCGGTTGTAATAGTAAATAGTAAGTGGTAGTTTTGTGGTGTTTTAGTAATTACTTCAATAATAATAATTATGTTGGTGTTTGCAATTTCTCTTTTTGTGAGTAAATACAGTTTTTGGTATGTTTATATGCAAATTGCTCTATCGTAATGTGTAAAATAAATAAATAAATGATTAACTTGGGTTAATAGAAACCCTTCCTGCAACAAAACAAACTCTGTTAGATGGAATGTGATGATATAGCATTTAGTATGTGTTAGGGTTTTTATACCTGCTCAAGAACGAAAAATAAAAACTAGGGTTTCAAATCCTTTTATGAAAATCGTGAATCTGCAAATAAAAAAATGCACGTACAAACACATAACAAAAATCGATACAAAGATATGTAATTCAGTCAAAATAAATCTATGTCCATGGAGAACACCATTTTACTATAATCACCGAAAATAATATAAGCATATATTATTCATAACTCTCTCAAGAAGAATCTCAAACTGTAATTCTTCTGATCTCTCTCTCAATCTATGGTAGATTTCTGTTTTGTGTCTCACACGATCAATATTACCATCTCAATACAATAGGAATAACCCATGTATATATATATGAGAGGTAAATCTGATGGACAAGTCAATAGGAATCAAATTTCAATTAGAATATGAGTCTTTTAAAACCTTCCATAAAAATCCCAATTTTGGGTCACCGAGTACTCGGTGGATGCGCAAGTGTCGTGTAAGTACGCAAAATCTTCTGCCACTTTTTCATCAATTGTGCAAGTTCGAAGTTACCGAGTACTCGGTGAAGGTGGTTTTTCAACAACAACAACTTGCTTCAGACTTTGTTTGCTTCAATTCTTTTCTCGATCATCGAGGAAATGAGTCATTAACTAACAATCTCCCACTTGATGACTTTCCATCCATCAATCAACTTTATCAATGATCGATGCTTCTAATGATGCCATCATTCTTGTCTTCAAGCTTGAAGACCCACTGAAGTTGTGCACAACTTTAGTTTTTCTGTTGTTACCACTTTGGTCAACATGTCGGCCGGATTCTAGCTTCCTTGAATCTTCTGAAGTGTCAATACCTCATCCTCTAACATAGATCTGATGAAGTGATAATGAAGATATGTATGATTGGTTCTTGAATGAAATGTTGAATTCTTTGCCAGATGTATAAGTTATAACACTCTTCCCTTGCTTAAATCCCAATTTTGCCAACAAACCCTGTAACCAAATCATTTCTTTGTTAACCTCTGTCATGGCTACATACTCAGCCTCTGTAGTAGATAACGCTACAATCCTTTGTATTTGCGAAACCCAACTGACTGTTGTAGTACCTACTGTAAAGACATAACCAGTAGTGCTTATTCTATGGTCTATCTCACCAGCAAAATCTGAATCTACATAGCCATGTAAATTCACTTCACCTTTTCGAAAACAAAGACATTTATCTGTGGTACCTCGTAGATATCGCAATATCGACTTCACTGCTTCCCAGTGAGTTTTCCTTGGATTGGACATGAACCTGCAGACTGCTCCCATTGCAAATGCAATATTTGGTCTAGTACAAACCATTGCATACATCAAGCTACCAATAGTTGAAGCGTATGAAACACTGGACATGTTGTTCATCTCTGCTTCTGACTAGGGATACTGCTCAATGGATAATCGAAAGTGACTAGCCCAAGGTGTGCTAACTGGCTTAACATCACTTATGTTGAACCGCTTCAGAACCCGTTCAACGTAGTCAGCCCGAGACAACTACAAAGTACCCTTCTGTTTGTCTATGTTGATTCCCATACCAAGAATCTGCTTCGCTGCGCCTAAGTCCTTCATCTCGAACTCATTTGCCAACTGCTTATTCGACTTACCGATTTCCGTAAAATCAGACCCAGTTACTAACATGTCATCAAGATAAAGTAGAAGGATAATGTAACTTGTGTCAAACCTCTTGAAGTAGCAACAATGGTCAGCGTTGCACTTGGTGTAGCCATGTCTCTGCATAAATCCATCAAATTTCTTGTACAACTGTCTCAGAGCTTGATTCAAACCATACAAGCTATTTTCCAACTTACACACAAGTTTCTCTTTCCCTTTGACTGAGAAACCTTCCGGTTATTGCATATAAATCTCCTTCTTTAGGTCACCATGGAGGAAAATAGTTTTGACATCTAATTGCTCTAGGTGCAAACCCTCTGCTGTAACAATGCTAAGAACTGAACGAATGGTATTCAGTTTCACAACCGGAGAAAATATGTCGGTGTTGTCGATTCCCGCTTTTTGCTGAAAGCCTTTTACTACAAGTCTCGCCTTGTATCTTTTATAACCATCATGTTTTTCTTTGACCCTATACACCTATTTGTTATGGAGGGATTTATTTCCCATCGAGAACTCGGTTAACTTCCATGTCTTGTTGGAGATAAGAGACTTCATCTTATCTTTTATCGCAAGCTCCTCCTGGCTCGCATCTGCTGCACTGCATGCTTCATCATAGTACTCTGGTTCACCTTCATCTGTGAGCACCAAGTAATTCATGTATCTCCTGTTCGGCACATGCGACCATGAAATCCTCCTAAGTACATGAATAGGAGTCGGAGATTGCGGTGTACCATCCTATTGAGAATTTCCATATGCAATATGTTCTTTTGACTGAGTACTCTCACTATCTTGAACATCATCTAACTCAAAACACACAGGATCACTCTGTGCTGTAGGATTTGAGGTTGTTGTGTGCCTATCTTTGTACATCACCTTTTCATTGAACACTACATCTCTGCTTCGGATCACCTTTCGGTTCTGATCATCCCACATACGGTAACCATACTCATCACCGCTGTATCCAATGAAAGTACACTTCTGTGATTTGGGATCAAGCTTACCCTTGACATTATCACTAAAATGTACATATGCAACACAACCAAAAACTTTTAAATGTGAAAGTGTTACCTCTTTACCGCTCTATACCTTTTATGGTATTCTGTGCTCCAATGGTATTGATGGACCACGATTAATTAAGTACGCTGCGGTACTGACTGCTTCTGCCCAGAACTGTTTTGGCAACCCTGCTTGAATGAGCATGCTTCTGGCTTTCTCAGTTAATGTCCGGTTCATACGTTATGCTACACCATTCTGCTGCGGTGTACGTGGAACAGTCTTCTCTAATCTGATACCGTTCTCATAGCAAAAAATTTTGAATACGGTATTCTGATATTCTCCATCATTATCGGATCTTAATCTATTTATCTTCAAACCCGTCTCATTCTCTACCATAACCTTCCATTTCTTGAACACATCGTACACTTTAGATTTATGTTTCAAGAAGTAAACCCATACCTTCCTGGAGTGGTCGTCGATGAAGGTGACGAAATAGGACTTTCCGCCAATAAATGAGACATTTACTGGCCCCTAGAAATCAGTGTGAACTAGCTTAAGCTTTTCCTTTCTGAGATCTTTGCCGCTTTTCTGAAAACTAACCCTCTTTTGCTTACTGAATACGCAATCCTCACAGAAGTCGATATCAATTGAATTTAGGCCTGGTAGCTTTCCCTTTGCAAGCATAACCTTGAGCCCCATTTCACTCATGGGACCTAGCCCTTGGTGCCATAAATTGCGATCCTCCTTGCTTTCTGTAACTGCTATCAACGTGCAAGCCTTGGTGGTAGTGTACATCATACCATTCTTCTTTCCTCATGCTATAGTCATAGCCCCCTTGGAAACTTTCCACTTATCTTCACTGAAAGTGGTCACATAACCTTTACTCGCCAACTGCCCTACTGAGATCAGGTTCTTCCTCAAGTTTGGAATGTGTCTCACATCCCTCAACTTCCATATCGATCCGTTGAGTCTGATATGTACTTCACCTTGCCAACAACACTGCAGGGCTGATCGTTACCTAGATAAACCTTGCTGAGGTTTCCAGGTGTATAGCTCTCAAAGAGCTCTCGACTTGATGTGGCATGGAATGATGCTCCAGAGTCCAAGACCTAAAACTCTGCTTTGCTCTCCAAAGAGCATATCAACGTATCATCTGCTTTTTCTAAGATAATATTTGCCGCAGTCTTGTTCTCCGCTACCTTCTGCGGCGATCTGCACTGGCTCTTAAAGTGACCAGTTTTCCACAATTCTAACACTCGATCTTTTTGGAATTTTTGGGACCTCGAGACTGTGATCTTCCATGTCTCGACTTAGAACGACCATGCCTCTGACTTCCGTCTTTCTTTCTGTTTGAACCTCTACCTCTGCTGTTGACATTCAATGTTGAGCTACTGTTATAAGAATTTGACGTCTGTCTTATGATCTCTTATGTGAGTACCATACTCACTAAGTAATCATACTATAACGGTTCTGTTCCTGAAGAGTTACTGATTGCAGCTTTTATGGTGCTCCAATTCTCTGGCAATTGGCTTAAAATAAAAGCCGCTTTCATTTTTCTAGTGATTGACATAACAACTGATTCCAACTGCTCAACAATTTCATTAAAAGAACTGAGATGTTCATTGACCTTCCCATTCTCGGACATCTTTAAATTGACCAATCTAGTGATGAGATGTACCATATTTGCTCCAGACGGCTGTTCGTACATGCTCGAAAGAGCGTCCATGAGAGACTTGTAGTCTTCTCATTCTTGATGTTGAAAGCAACGAACTTTGACAATGTCAGTCTGATCGTATAAAAAGCTTTTCGATCTAGGATTGTCCAATCATCTTCTTTCATCGAATTTGACTTATTTCCTTCTAATGGTAACTACAAATTTTTCTGAAATAACACATCCTCAATTTGCATATTCCAATAGGCAAAGTTTGATCCGTCAATCTTGTCGATCATCGCAACCTTTTCTTATCCCGTAGTTCGGTTGTTGTGTTTGGTGTCGAATCGACTTCAGGAATTGCTCCAACCCAGAGCTTTGATACCACTTGTTAGGGTTTTTACATCCACCCAAGAACGAAAAACAAAAACTATGGTTTCAAACCCTCTTCTGAAAACCATGAATCTGCAAATCAGAAAACGCAAACACAAACACATAACAAAAATCGACACAAAGATATATATGTGGTTCAACCAAAATAAGCCTAAGTCCACGCAGAACATCATTTCACTATAATCAAAGAGAGGATTACAATGGGATGATCCGCAGATCATACACATACACACACGCAATGTATACTCACGTCTATATCATCGAAAATAATATAAACATATATTATTCTTAACTCTCTCAAGAAGAATCTCAAACCTGTAATTCTTCTGATCTATCTTTCAATCTGTGGTAGATCTTCTGTTTTGTGTCTCACACAATCAATACCACCATCTCAATATAATAGGAATAACCCATGTATATATATAGGAGAGGTAAATCTGATGGACAAGTCAATAGGAATCAAATCCCAATTAGAATAGGAGTCTTTTAAAGCCTTCCATAAAACTCCCGATTCTGGGCCACCGAGTACTCAGTGAAACTCCTACCGAGTACTCGGTGGATGCGCAAGTGCGCGCAAGCACCCAAAAGTCTTTTGCCACTTTTTCATCAATTGTGCAAGTTCGCAGTTACTGAGTACTCGGTGAAGGTGGGTTCTTCAACAACAACAACTTGCTTCAGACTTTATGTAATACCCCGTATTTAAATAATTATTTTATTGCCTTATTTATTTTGGATGACATGATGGGTATTTAAATTATTGAGTAAGGGTACTCTAATAATTTTATTACTACTAGGTAAGTTTTGTTATTATGGGATCTGTTTAGGGTATGTTAGTCTTTAAGATGAGTGGCAGGATGATTATTGTGGAAGATCTAGGGGCATTATGATCATTCGCCATAACCTAACTTCCCATATATAACTATAATGATATTAAACTTATTCTCTCTCAAAACTAAGAAGAATTTCAGACTTCTACCTTGTTCTTGTTCTTCTTATTCACTCACCTATATACGTATACATATATATACAGATAGAAAAAAATGTAGAGAGAGCAAGTACTTGGTTCGGATCTGGATCCGTGGTGTAGTAAGCTCTCCAATTCAGGCAAGACATATGTTATACTCTTCCTCTTTGTACTAAAATTCGTAACCTTTGTTTGATGCTCCTATAAACTGTTATACATTAATTTCGTATATGTATATTTATGAGTATTAGCATGTTCAAATATGTATTGATATGTAGTTATATGAACATGTATGTGTAGATCCATAGCTATATGTGTAGATATGTAGTTATATGAACATGTATGTGTAGATCTGTAGCTATATGTGTAGATATGTAGTTATATGAACATATATGAGTAGTTCCGTAGCTATATATATTGATATGAAGTTATATGAGCATGTATGTATAGATCCGTAGCTATATGGTTATATGTATAAATCAATAGCTATATGAGTATATATGTATAGATCCGTAATTATGTAAATATATATATATAGATATGTTATAATATGTTGGTATTTATGTATATATATGATGATATATATTATATTATATATATATATGTATAGATCCGAGAGTATATGTATAGATCATGTGTATATGGATAGATTTGTGATATATATAACCACTAATGTATAGATCGGTTGTTGTATGTTTTGATTCATGATTACATATGATAGTATATATTCTGTTTATACGTATATCCTTTATTTGTAGTTGTATGTACATATCTGTTTTACCATGTTCATGTCCATGCATATATACGATATTTATTATATCCTGTGTAGATAGACGTGTATAGATTTATGTGTAAATGTATAGATCTGTGAGTATACGTATATGTCTTGTTATTATGATTTATGTTGAGGTGCATATGATTTGAACTACATAAATAAATATGAATATAGAATTATTTTAGTTTTTAATGTTGACAATGAATTTAAACACTGTCATTAGAGAAACACTGCTTATGTTATGTAATTATTTTTTTATATTTTCTTTGTTCATTGATTTATATGTTATTATAATTCACCACGAATTATACTAAAATACGTATATTCGACCGTATAAATATACTGTATTTTTTGGCGCTGCCCAAGACCCCGCCAAAGGGGCGCTCAGGAAATGTCGTGCCGCCCCCCCTGGATCCCCCATGCTCGACATTATAAATTGTTATACGTTTCCTAGTAAAAAATAGAAATGAATTAATAATTTCGTAAAATCATAAGATTTAATTAAAATGACTATGGTTGAGAGATTTAAAAGGAATCACAAGGAGGCTGACTAATAAACGCAATCTCACTAGTACCGCGGGACATGGATGAATTGTCACAACATGACTGAGTTGTCGGGTATGTGGTTATGGTTTGACATGGAGATGATGGGAATTAGACTTATGGAAGGAATTTATGGTATTTGTTTTATATCTTCATGATGGTATCCTAGTAAATATAAATAGAAGTTATGAAATTTAATTATATCTTCTTGGTGGTATTCTAGTGAATATAAAGTATAATAAGGTATATTAATATTTATTAATATTTTTGGGATAGGTGTCACTGGGAAAGAGGATGGTTTTTAGTACTCTGTTTGGGATCATGTAGAGATGTACTTGCTCGTAAGTTTGACTCACCTTTGTTGATATTTTAGGTTCTCGGCAATTTCATCCGCAGGGTTGAGGATTTGTCTCTCCTGTCTTCTCGGTCGAGCAGTTTCCTTCCACTACAGGGTAGGAATTCAGTCTTATTGTAGTTAATATAAGTTTGTGTGGTTTAGGGGTCCATGTCATGGGATTCCCAAGTTGTATAAATTTGAAAACTTAAGTTATTCCGATGATGTATTGGGTGTGGGATCTTTCCTGTATAAGTGTTATCATCAACTCTTATTATCCTATCTCTATTTTATGTCTTATTATCTGTACTTATTTTTGTCAATTGAAGATACAATAGTTTTTGTGTATGGGCCTCACCAATTTATACATGAAAATTAGGAATGTCATACTTTATTTGCTCCAATTCTCTTCTTGAAATGAGTCATTAACTCTCCGTATGTATGACATATTCGTTCAAAGGAGGAGGTGAAGAAGTTAAATCTTTTCAAGAGCATGGTGACTGGTGAGTTGAGTAGATATGATTCCTACTTCCTTAGGGCCTGTTTTGTAAACAGGTTTGGTGCCAAAAATATGGTTTTGGTGCCAAAAAATGGTACCAAACCATGTTTGGTAAAATGGTGCCAAAAAATGGTACCGTTACTGTAGCAAACCATGGTGCCAAATTTGTGAAGGATTTTGAAACCATCTTTTTGATGGTTTTGGATGGTGCGGGTACCGTAGCAAACCACTGTAGCACTCCACTGTAGCAACTCGAATCACTATAGCACCGAATATATTATTTATATTTTAATATTATAAATTTTAATATTAATATATTATTATATTAATATATTAATATTAATATTTTAATATTAATATTAAAATATTAAAATATAATAAAAATATAATAATATATTTTAATATAATAAAAATATAATAATATATTTTAATATAATAAAAATATATTAATATATTTTAATATTATAAATTTTAATATTAATATATATATATATATATATATATATATATATATATATATATATATTAATATTAAAATTTAGTTGATTATCAAACATTATTATTAAATATTAATATATATTAATATTAAAATAATATTATTATAAATTTATATTAATATTTTAATATTAAAATTTATAAATTTTTATATTAATATTAATATTAATATATTAATATTAATATAATAAAAATATATTAATATTAAAATATTAATATAATAAAAATATAATATATTTTAATATAATAAAAATATATTAATATTATAAATTTTAATATTAATATATTAGTATATTAATATATTTTAATTTTAATATTAATATTAATATATTTTAACCCATACCAACTCTACCAAACATGGTTTGGTTTTTTAGCATCACTTTTTCTCACACCAAAACCATCTGCACCAAACATGGTTTGAAACCAAAATAAAATCACACCAAACCAAATCCAACTCAACCCAAACCAAAACCAAAAACTAAAACCACACCAAACTGTTACCAAACGCAACCTTAGTGCATCTGGTATAATATATATATATATATATATATATATATATGACTATGTAAAAATGTTTTTGACTATCATACATATATAGATATTAAAATAACTATATATTCGTATAGCATGTAATTGTCCATACCTAATTATTCCCAAACTGAGAGCATTATTGAATTTAAAGCATATTTCCAATTCACAAAAAGATTGAAACTTCAGACCACATACTCTTTGAACAAGTGTGGTTAATTATGGATCTATATGCAGTTGCTTTATTGAAATTAAATATTCATTTCATATGTGACCCGCATAAAAATATTTGTCAAATTAACTAG
Source organism: Cornus suecica (assembly GCA_963922005.1). Classification (NCBI taxonomy): domain Eukaryota; kingdom Viridiplantae; phylum Streptophyta; class Magnoliopsida; order Cornales; family Cornaceae; genus Cornus; species Cornus suecica. The sequence continues at coordinate 24,740,651 of OY998243.1, forward strand.
GAGGTAATGAAATAAGTTTATAGGGGGAGTGAATAATCTTTTTCTCGATTTAATGATTAATTAAAATTATTTATGAAATATTCAATTTTAATTTGATCCTTTAACAAGATTAAACATGCAAATATTGATCTAATTGCGAAAAATAAATCATGAGACGACAGAGATATTTTTACATGAAATTTTTTTGGAAACGTTTCAAAGAAAAAATCATGGATACACTCGGGTATCAATGCATTATGAATCAACGAAGTTTACAGACTCTATGAAATTAGGATTTACAATAACTCTTATATGCCACTTTTCACTCGACGTCTGAAAGTCTTGAATTACTTGCGCTACCACGAAACTCTCACTCCGATCTCCGTACTCTGACAGCTCCGCTTCTTAACAAATCAACAAACCACGAACCCTCTTGCTCTAATCTTGGTACTCTCACGGCTCAGGTTCTCAACGGATCGATGCAACCACGTTGCAATAGGTGGTGTGATGATTTTTCAGCAACAGATCATCCAATTGTACATAAAGATACCACGTGTAGAAGCATAATTGAATAATCGCTAAAAACTAGAGAAATCCTTGATATAGAATGATCAAACAAAATTTTTTTTTTCTCTTTGCAAATAATATTGATCTATAATATAATAGTAGAGATCTCACAAAAGCCATCCCAAAATCTATAGTAATCCCTCCTATTTATAGAGAGAGGAATCCTATTTTAAGTAGACTTGTATCCTTTTTGAACTAGGATTCTTCCTTGAGTATTGCTCTTCCAATTGGGAGTGAATCTACCCAATTTTGATATAAATATCCTTTATACATGTGCTAGGATATGTTGGAGTGTAACCCAAGTCACCAAAAGTGGGATTACACCAAATAACAAATTCGAGTATTGCAGGTTTTGTCCCGTGCGCAATTTTGCGCATAATCACCCAACAGCGTGTGCATAAGCGCCCAAATACCTGTGCATAGAGTGCGTCGTGCTTTGAGCAGGTTTGCACAAAAAACACATTTTCCAACTACTTTCGTTTCTATCCAATGTGCCCAAAATACCAAAATATGATTTTTTTCCAATTCTTTGTATTTTCGAACTCTATTCGTTCCTTTGGCACGCCTGTCAATAAATAAGACTTGTATAATGTCCGTTTCGCCTTTCGAAACATGTCTCAATGTTTAAATTTGCTTCTTCTTCATTTCTTTGTTACTTTAAATTTGATTTGAGTATGATGAAGCTTATTGATGCCTTTTGATGTATTTGTACGATCATTTTAATTTTTCTAAACCTATCCAACGTCACAATTCACTCAACATAATTATTATCTAAAATATACCAAAAATAAATAATATTAATAAATATTCTTACAATTTGTTTGCTTTTCCCCTACCAAAAATAAATAATATTAATAAATATTCTTACAATTTGTTTGCTTTTCCCCTGTCAGATCAAATTGATACCTTTGAAAAATATTAAAAATCATGTACAATGGCATTCCTCATCTTCTATGTTCGAGATCCGAGGCACTTTTGTCCGATTAGAGTGGTCAGTGAACATGCTTTGGTTCTCTTTTGACCGACCATGCTTTATCCAATGTATTTTGAATGATTAAACAATACATGTTTGATCATTATCCATTTAAAAATGGGGTAAATAGCTAAAAATACCCCTCAATTTTCTTCTCTTTCTCTACTATACCCCCTCAATTAATTATACCCCCCTCAACTTTCATTTTCTTGCACCATGGGTTTGCCCTCAAATTTTTTTACCCTTTTACCCTCCAAATTTTTTTTATTTCCACCTTACCTTTAATCATATCCTTACTATTATATTTCTTAATTCTTTAAATTACAAAAATATTATTTCTTTTAGTTACAATATTAATTATGCCATTTACCTTTAATATATTAGACTAAATATACTCTCAAATGTAATTTTTTTTTAATAAGTTCTAATTATTGTATCTGTAAATCAATTAACTTGGTATTAAATTTTAGTTTGATTTAAATCATAAAAATCAATCCTAATTAATATATTCATAAATAAATCCAATTTATGAAAACAATATATATATTTTGAACAAAATATATATATTTCGGAATATATATATAATTCGTTAAAAATATATCTTTTCCGAATTCTTTTAAAAAATATGAATTTTTTCCGAAAAATAATTTTTTTGGGAAAAATATATATTATGTTCTAAACTATAATTTTTTCTGAAAAATAAATTTTATTGAGAAAAATATATATTATGTTCCAAAATATAATTTTTTCTGAAAAATAAATTTTATTGAGAAAAATATATATTATTTTCAAAAATATGAATTTTTTCCGAAAAATATATATTATGTTCCAAAATATGATTTTGAGTCATAATACCTAAACTACCATCAATAGTATAAGAGGGTTTAGTGAAATCAAACCTTCAAAAAAATTATTTTTTGAAAAAATATGTATATTTTGGAATATATATATATGATTCGTCAAAAGTATATATTTTTTGAATTGTTTTAAAAAATATGAATTTTTTATGAAAAATATACATTATTTTCTAAAATATAAAAAATATATATTTCGGAAAAAAAATCATATTTTGGAAAATAATATATATTTTTCTCAAAAAAATTATTTTTCGGAAAAAATCATATTTTGGAACATAATATATATTTTTCCCAAAATTTTTATTTTTTGGAAAAAAATCATAATTTTTTAAAACAATTCGAAAAATATTTTTTTTTGACGAATTATATATATATATTCCAAAATATATATCATTTTCCAATAAAACTTAATTTCATTTAAATCATAAAACTCATTGTCCTAATTAAAATTTTTTTTTGCCCAAATGAAACTTTCTTTTCATAAAAATATATTCATAAATTGTTATTTATTTATGAATATATTAATTAGGATTGAGTTTTATGATTTAAATCAAACTAAAATTTAATAACAAGTTAATTGATTTACAAATAAAATAATTAAAACTTACAAAAAAAAAAATTAACATTTGAAAGTATATTTAGTCTAATACATTAAAGGTAAATGACATAAATAATATTCTAACTTAAAGAAATAATATTTTTGTAATATAAAGAATTAAGAAATATAATAGTAAGGATAGAATTAAAGGTAAGGTGGAAATACAAAAAGTTTGGAGGGTAAAAGGGTAAAAAAAATTGAAGGCAAGCCCATGGTGCAACATTTTATAAAACTTTAGGGGGTTTTAAGCTCATTTCATAGTTGAGGGGGGATAGTAGGGAAAGAGAGTAAAATTTAGGGGGGGTTTAAGCTATTTACCCTTTAAAAATTTAACACTCAAAATATCTTCCATTATAAAGATCCAACTAAGAGCAACGGTATGGTTGCTAGCGACATTGGCCGGCCATTTGCATATATGGTCAGCCACCGTCACAATTTTAAATTGTGGCTAGCTAAATAATTTAGTTACAACTCTATACTTTATTGTTTTATAAAAAAATTTATTGCTAACCAAGTCATCATAGTTTGTAAAAAAATAATTTATATGCAATTTCATTATTTTAAAAAAATTAAATAATAATTCATATTTTTTTATTAAATAATCAAATTAAATAAAAAGACATTACAACACACAAAAAAAAACTATTACATTAAATAAAATGCATTACATATATTTTCGCTAGATAAATAAAAATATTACACATCATTAATTTCTTGAGTTAATTTTTTTGTAATTTCCTTTTATTGTGCAATGATCCATAACTAATTGAATCATGTTATTTAATTGGGCTATTAAAATTAATATAATTTTGATAACTAAATTAAATTAATATTATCACTAATTATATATATATATACTTTACCATGCCCTCCACCAGAAATTATTTTGCGCATAAAATCATTATCTATTTATTAAAATCTAATAACACTATTAATATATTGTTGACTCAATTTCACTACCCATCTCTCTCTCCATCTAAACTATCATTTAAAATAGATTATATTAATATGTTTTTTTTAACATATATTATATATATAGAGAGAAAGAGAGTAAATGAATCCTAAAAAATCGTAGCCTCCATCTCCCTCTCGTCTCTGCCTCTCTCCGCTCAATCACTCTGCCTCTATCTCTCCACTTCATCATAGGACGATCAATTAGGAAATAAAGAAAGGGGATCTCATCGTTCTCAATGGCTATGGATCCAGAAGAATCATCATCTCCGGCTTGGTGAAGAGAGGTAGGTCTTCAATTTTTCAAAATTTCTCTCTCTATATATTGATTTGTATATATATATATATATGTATATATGTGTGATTATATAGATATTTGCAAAATTTCATGATTATTTTTTTTGGATTTGTGTATATGTGTGTGTATATATATATATATGTATCTGTTGCGTTTTTCTCTCCAACGGCTCCACCTCACATTTCCCCTTCTTTCCAACCGTTTCTGGCTAGCTAAAGGACTTGCCAAATTTGGCGAGTCCGATAGCCAACGAGCGTGTGCGGCCACATATAGCCAGCCTCATACCGACGCCCAAACTGGCCAAATCTCTTGCTAATTCGCCAAATTGGTTACCATACTGATAAGTTCACAAATCACTACTTTAAATGTCAAAAATAAATCTTTAATTTACCATTTTATTGCATAAATGTTCTTATATATATCTTTTTATTTCTTATAGGTTTGAATTGGAAAAGATGAAGAAAATATACACATGGATGGAAGATGAATAATATAATGCACGTGGATGGAAGATGAAGAATATAATGCACATGAAGAAAAGATGAATAATATAATGCATATGAAGAAAGAAGAAAATGACTTGGAAAGTATCAATATTCAAAGAAAAAGAAAATAAAAGTAAATCCAATTTCACTTTACAAGATGTCATTATATTCCAAATTTCTCTATAAATAGGAGAGTAGTTAGATCTTGTATGGAGTTAGATGGTAGATAGTGAGAAATTTTAGAGAGAATTTAGTCTTGTATCAAGTTTTTTATTTTGTTGTAATTTTTTTCTTAGTTAATGAAAATTTCTTCTATCATCATGTTTTATGTCTATATCATTATGCTAGCTTAAACATCTTCTTAAGGGAGTGATGAAGCCACCTTGGGTAAGATATACATAATTTTATTTTTTTTCTTATTGTTTAATTCTCTTCCCGAATTAATTCTTTCAAGTGACAAAACCTACAATAGATGTCGAAAATAGAGGAAGGATTCTCCGTGATTATCAATCAATGGAAATACGGGGAATGCCTACCACTATTTATATTCATTTATTTTTAAACCAAAACATTAGAGGGATGATTTTCCGTGATTACCAATTAATGAAAATACGGGGAATGCCTACCAATATCTATGTTTATGTTTAATAGGTTGGAGGAGAATTTTGCAATAGAAATATATAATATTATTTATATAGATCCGGGTGGTGGATTCTCTTCCCTTGAGATTTCTTCCACCATTTAATAATTTTATCTAGTTATTTTAGTTTATTATTCAAAAATTCAAGAATTGTTTTAAGTGATTTCTTTTTATCTCGAAAATTATAGTTTTGGATCCTAGTCTCAAACCGATTTCTAAGTTGAGAGTGGTTCGACCCTACTTATTGCTATACTATTTTAAGTAACTTGGTACTTAACTGGGAAAAGTGTCATTTCATGGTCCAAAAGGGAATTGTCCTATGTCATAATATCTCCAGTGCAGGAATTGAGGTAGACAAAGCAAAAATTGATCTAATCTCCAATCTACCTATCCTCAAATCTGTTCGAGATATTAGAGCATTCCTAGGTTATGCCAGTTTCTACAGGCGTTTCATCAAAGATTTCAGTAAGATAGCTAGACCTTTGACCCATCTTCTAGCTTAAGATGCACAATTTGAGTTTACTGATGCCTGTAAGTCCACCTTTGAGTACTTAAAGTCAGCACTCACTACTACATCTATCATTCGCTCACCTGATTGGAACTTGCCTTTTGAAATTATGTGTGATGCGTCTGATTATGCAGTAGGTGCTATTTTAGGCCAAAAAGTGGATAAAGCACGACATGTCATATACTATGCTAGCAAAACCTTAAGTGATGCCCAAATCAATTACTCAACCACTGAGAAAGAGTTGCTAGCAGTCGTGTTCTCCTTTGAGAAGTTTAGATCTTATTTGGTTGGATCTAAGGTCATCATCTATACAGATCATGCCACGTTAAGACATCTTTTGTCCAAATCTGATGCAAAACCTAGGTTGATACGCTGGATCTTACTCCTTCAAGAGTTTGACCTTGAGATTCGAGATAAGAAAGGTTCCGAGAATGTAGTTGCTGATCATTTGTCCCGTCTTGTTATTGAATCCACTAGTGACTCCATTCCCATCTCTGATTATTTTCCTGATGAGCAATTATTTGAAATATCTCATGCACCATGGTATGCAGATATTGTCAATTATATTGTGACTAGTCAAATTCCTTCCAACTGGTCCAAACAAAAGAAAGATAAATTTTTGGCCAAGGCTAAGGAATATTTCTGGGATGACCCCTACTTGTTTAAATATTGTCCAGATCAGATCATTCGTAGGTGTGTTCCTGAGGTAGATCAAAAGTCGGTCATTTCCTTCTGTCATGACCAGGCATGTGGTGGCCATTTCAGTTCCAAACGAACTGCTGCAAAAATCTTGCAATCAGGATTCTATTGGCCAACCATTTTCAAAGACACCCACACATACTGTCTAGCTTGTCATAGATGCCAATTCCTAGGTAACATTACCAAAAGAAACGAATGGCCTCAACAATCAATTCTCGTCGTTGAAATCTTTGACGTATGGGGTATTGATTTCATGGGACCATTTCTATCCTCGTTTGGCAATCTCTACATCCTTTTAGCAGTTGATTATGTGTCAAAATGGGTAGAAGCTTTAGCCTCCAAAATAGCTGACCATAGAGTTGTGGTGCGTTTTTTCAAAGACCAGGTTTTGCCTCGGTTTGGAACATCTCGAGCCATAATCAGTGACAATGGTTCACATTTTTGCAACAAAGTCTTTGGAAACCTGTTGTCCAAATATGGAATCAATCACAAAGTGGCCCTATCATATCACCCTCAAACCAATGGTCAAGCTGAGGTATCTAATAGGGAGATTAAACAGATCTTAGAGAAAACAGTTAACCCCACAAGGAAGGACTGGAGTCTTCATCTCCAGGATGCTTTATGGGCATACCGTACTGCTTACAAGACCCCTATAGGAATGTCCCCATATCGATTGGTCTATGGCAAAGCTTGTCACTTGCCTATTGAACTCGAACACCGTGCTTATTGGGCCATCAAGGCCATGAACTTTGACTATGATAAAGCCGGTCAACGTAGGACCCTTCAACTTGATGAGTTAGAAGAAATCAGAAATAATGCCTATGAGAGTTCAAGAATTTATAAAGCCAAGACTAAGTTGGAACATGACAAACACATTCTCAAAAAGGAGTTTTTCATAGGACAAAAGGTTCTTTTGTATAACTTCCGTCTTCAATTATTTCCTGGGAAGTTAAGGTCACGTTGGTCAGGCCCGTACTATGTCCATCACATTTCTAGTCATGGTGCCATTGAGTTACAAGACCCTAAGAATGGACAGTTATTTAAAGTTAATGCTCATCGTCTAAAGCCTTTCTTAGAACTTGAAACTTTTGAAAATGATGAAATTCTCTTCATTGATCCGATTTATTCAGACTGATCTATTTAGGGGTAACACATCTGTTGAGTCTGGCTGAAGACGTTAAACTTAGCGCTACTGGGAGGCAGCCCAGTCAGTTGTGTAAATTTTTCTATCAATTTTATTTTTGAACTCTATTTGGATATGTTTAGATTTTGTTTGGGGGTAAAGTCTATCATAATATTTTCAATCACTTGACTTTTCTTTTGCCAAGAATCTTTGCAGGGACTATACTCCAAAAACACCACCTCAATTGCGGTAATTTGTTCCAATTTGTCTCTTAGATGTATTTTTAAACACTAGGGACAGTGCTATTTTTGTTTGGGGGTGGATATCTATTTAATCAAAATAGAATTTCTTTATTAAAAAAAAAAAAATTGAAAAATTGATTTCGTTTGGAAAAGTTTTTTGTTGTTATGCATGAGTGTTTTGCATTATAAGTTGATTAAGTTTGTGTTTATGATATATCAGTAGTATGCGATGCGATATTCCCGCTCATGAGAGTAATGATTAGATTGAGTTAGTGAAATGATGTGGTTTTACATAGGTAAATAAATTAGTGAAATTGAAACTGAAAATGACAACTTTGACCTATAAGCACATGCACACATTCACTATGGGAAAAACAGTTGATCTTTGACTATGGAGTTGAAAAATTAGCTTTGCCGCTATAAAAGGAGAGAAGGGGAGATAAAATAGAGAAAATTTTAAAAAAATTATTTTCAAAGAAATGCAAAAAGTAGTTCTTCGATCTGAGTAACCGGACCTTAGTATCACCAATATAATTGTTCGCGTAAAAAAGGGAGAAAACTAATGAGCATAAATCCCATGGAAGAAGCTCGGGCCCAGTTGGTCGGGACTAAAAATTCTCGCTGGAAAGTCCGGAGCTTATAAATACAAAAAGGGATGGAAGTGAAATGATGGAAATAATGAGTTTTTACGAAAAATATGGCAAAGTTTGATCAATGAAGTAGAAGAAGAGAGATTGACATACCATAGTAGAATGTTCACAAAAACACGGAAGGTTGTCTAAATTGGGAGTAGAAAGTAACGAAATTATTTACTTCAGTGGGGATCATTCATATCATTAGCTTGAGATAGTTATTGTTCGGTAGTGAGTGGTAGTATTTGTATTCATATTATCTTATATGTTGTATCATGGCTTGATTAATGAATATGTGAATGCATGAATGCATGAAAATGAAGAATGAAGAAGTTGTGGGTAATATATCCAACCCTCACGAGGCTATTGCTCGTCCACTAGGGTAACCTAGGGGTTTAAGGCCTTATTACATATGGTAAATGCAATCGAAAGTAGCTTGCGAAAGTGACACATCTTTAGTTAAATTTAATAAAAGTATAATTTTGTGAACTAATCTTTTTTGCCCATATTTGCTAGAAGACTATCAAGAGCTTGTTTGGGGGTAATTTGATAAGTTCACAAATCACTATTTTAAATGTCAAAAATAAATCTTTAATTCACCATTTTATTGCATAAATGTTCTTATATATATCTTTTTATTTCTTATAGGTTTGAATTGGAAAAGATGAAGAAAATATATTAAAGTGAAGAAATGAATGCACATGGATGGAAGATGAATAATATAATGCACATGGATGGAAGATGAAGAATATAATGCACATGAAGAAAAGATGAAGAATATAATGCACATGAAGAAAAGAAGAAAATGACTTGGAAAGTATCAATATTCAAAGAAAAAGAAAATAAAAGTAGATCCAATTTCACTTTACAAGATGTCATTATATTCCAAATTTCTCTATAAATAGGAGAGTAGTTAGATCTTGTAAGGAGTTAGATGGTAGAGAGTGAGAAATTTTAGAGAGAATTTAGTCTTGTATCAAGTTTTTTATTTTGTTGTAATCTTTTTCTTAGTTAATGAAAATTTCTTCTATCATAATGTTTTATGTCTATATCATTATGCTAGCTTAAACATCTTCTTAAGAGAGTGATGAAGCCACCTTGGGTAATATATACATAATTTTATTTTATTTCTTATTGTTTAATTCTCTTCCCGAATTAATTCTTTCAAGTGACAAAACTTACAATAGAGGTTGAAAATTGAGGAAGGATTCTCCGTGATTATCAATCAATGGAAATACGGGGAATGCCTACCACTATTTATATTAATTTATTTTTAAACCAAAACATTAGAGGGATGATTTTCCGTGATTACCAATTAATGGAAATACGGGGAATGCCTACCAATATCTATGTTTATGTTTAATAGGTTGGAGGAGAATTTTGCAATAGAAATATATAATATTATTTATATAGATCCGGGTGGTGGATTCTCTTCTGTAGATGCCAAAATTTGCACAACACACGAATGAATCTTTTTATTTAGATTTTGTCTCTTTTATACAGATACCTTTAATGGGCTTTGAGCCCATTAGGGCAATCTTATTGTCATTACATCATTATTACATCATCATCTTTATTTACAAAGAATGATAAGCTGAAATGGGCCTGATACCTGATAACTTTGCTGGGTTGGTAGCCCGATGGGCCTGATGCCTGATGGGCTTCTATGGGCTTGGAAATTCACACACTTACACAGGCCCTCTTATTGGTTGTGGGCTTTCAGTCAGGCAAGCCCATTACCGAGAAGACAAAGTGTGGGAGGAAGGAAATATACATATATACATCACCCTGTTGGGGTGACGTGGTAGGTTCATTAAATATGACGGTTATGCCATCATTAATATTTTGAATGCATGGCTTAGGTGTCCTTGATTCGCGCGATGGGGGCTTGAGTTTCTGGGAGCACTCGACCGCTTTAAAACTCAAACTTACATTATATTCCGGTTTGATCTCCTTAAATCTAAAATTTGGGGACAACCCCTGAGGATGTGTAGTAATCACCTGACGGGTTCTAATTTGCAGGCATTATCAACAGAATGACATAATATCATGCTGAGGATCCCGACGCATGTCCTTAAAAGGAAGGCCAAGCGAGCAACGGGCCCTCAAGCGAAGCTTCTGGAGGAGAAAGCCGAAGATGAGAATCTCCTGGCAGTGGAGAGGTCAATGGTGGAGATGTGCCATTGGGGTGGCAATCAGATGTATAAACGCCTCTGCGACACCGCCTAGTATAGGATCGGGTTTGGCTGGAGCTCATGCTTCAAGGACATCCAGAAACCTATTGAGGAGAGGGACTTCGCCTCAGTGGGGGAACTGGATGAGTCTTTGGGCATTGCTTCGCCGTATGATGATCCAGTTATAGGTCCCGATGACATTCGCTTCAGTGAATTCCACACCAAGCCTCTTCCGGGGCCCAAATCCGATTCTGATCCTTCTGTTCCCGATGGGACTATTGTTCTTGTGAGCTCAAATGTAGGGGGCATTGATAATGGTACTTAGGATTCTTTATTTGTAAAGCATTTTGTAAGCCTTGGCCATCGGGGCCCATTTTTTAGTGAAAAATCATGGTTCATGTCCAGTTGACTTTTTTCAATACTTAGATTATTTTATTCAAAAGTACTGTGTCTTTCGGGCACTTCAGGCCATAGGAGAGGCATCACCATAGTTGGGTTTATTTTCTTGTGAAAATTTGCTCTTTTCATGATTAATGTTGAGTCTTTCAGGCACTTCAGGCCATGCGAGAGACAAAGCAACACGTGATTTATTTTTTACAAAAATATTGATCCCTTCAGGATCGGTGATCCCTTCAGGATCGGTGTTGTGTCTTTCGGGCACTTCAGGCCATGCGAGAGACAAAACAACACTTGATTTTTTTTTACAAAAATATGGATCCCTTCAGGATCGGTGTTCCCATCAGGATCGGCGATCCCTTCAGGATAGGTGATCCCTTCAGGATCGGTGTTGTGTCTTTCGGGCACTTCAGGCCATGCGAGAGACAAAACAACATTTTATTTATTTTTTACAAAAATATGGATCCCTTCAGGATCGGTGATCCCTTCAGGATCGGTGTTGTGTCTTTCGGGCACTTCAGGCCATGCGATAGACAAAACAACATTTGATTTATTTTTTACAAAAATATGGATCCCTTCAGGATCGGTGTTCCCATCAGGATCGGCGATCCCTTCAGGATAGGTGATCCCTTCAGGATCGGTGTTGTGTCTTTCGGGCACTTCAGGCCATGCGATAGACAAAACAACATTTGATTTATTTTTTACAAAAATATGGATCCCTTCAGGATCGGTGTTCCCTTCAGGATCGGTGTTGTGTCTTTTGGGCACTTCAGGCCATGCGAGAGACAAAACAACATTTGATTTATTTTTTACAAAAATATTGATCCCTTCAGGATCGGTGATCCCTTCAGGATCAGTGTTATGTCTTTCGGGCGCTTCAGGCCATGCGAGAGACAATGCAACACTTAGTTTGTTTTTGGAACTTTGATCTCTTCAGGATCAGTGTTGTGTCTTTAGGGCGCTTCAGGCCATGCGAAAGACAATGCAACACTTAATTTATTTTTGGAACATTGATCTCTTCAGGATCTGTGTTGTGTCTTCGGGCACTTCAGGCCATGCGAAAGACAATGCAACACTTAATTTATTTTTGGAACTTTGATCTCTTCAGGATCTGTGTTGTGTCTTCGGGCACTTCAGGCCATGCGAAAGACAATGCAACACTTAATTTATTTTTGGAACATTGATCTCTTCAGGATCTGTGTTGTGTCTTCGGGCACTTCAGGCCATGCGAAAGACAATGCAACACTTAATTTATTTTTGGAACATTGATCTCTTCAGGATCTGTGTTGTGTCTTCGGGCACTTCAGGCCATGCGAAAGACAACGCAACACTTAATTTATTTTTGGAACTTTGATCTCTTCAGGATCTGTGTTGTGTCTTCGGGCACTTCAGGCCATGCGAAAGACAATGCAACACTTAATTTATTTTTGGAACATTGATCTCTTCAGGATCTGTGTTGTGTCTTCGGGCACTTCAGGCCATGCGAAAGACAATGCAACACTTAATTTATTTTTGGAACTTTGATCTCTTCAGGATCTGTGTTGTGTCTTCGGGCACTTCAGGCCATGCGAAAGACAATGCAGCACTTAATTTATTTTTGGAACATTGATCTCTTCAGGATCTGTGTTGTGTCTTCGGGCACTTCAGGCCATGCGAAAGACAACGCAACACTTAATTTATTTTTGGAACTTTGATCTCTTCAGGATCTGTATTGTGTCTTCGGGCACTTCAGGCCATGCGAAAGACAATGCAACACTTAATTTATTTTTGGAACATTGATCTCTTCAGGATCTGTGTTGTGTCTTCGGGCACTTCAGGCCATGCGAAAGACAACGCAACACTTAATTTATTTTTGGAACTTTGATCTCTTCAGGATCTGTGTTGTGTCTTCGGGCACTTCAGGCCATGCGAAAGACAATGCAACACTTAATTTATTTTTGGAACATTGATCTCTTCAGGATCTGTGTTGTGTCTTCGGGCACTTCAGGCCATGCGAAAGACAATGCAACACTTAATTTATTTTTGGAACATTGATCTCTTCAGGATCTGTGTTGTGTCTTCGGGCACTTCAGGCCATGCGAGAGACAACGCAACACTTGATTAATTTTTTACAAAAATATTGATCCCTTCAGGATCGGTGATCCCTTCAGGATCAGTGTTATGTCTTTCGGGCACTTCAGGCCATGTGAAAGACAGAACAACACTTGATTTATTATTTATGAAACTATTGATCCCTTCAGGATCGGTGATCCCTTCAGGATCAGTGTTACGTCTTTCGGGCACTTCAGGCCATGTGAAAGACAAAACAACACTTAATTTATTTTTTACAAAAATATTGATCCCTTCAGGATCGGTGATCCCTTCAGGATCAGTGTTATGTCTTTCAGGCACTTCAGGCCATGTGAAAGACAAAACAACACTTGATTTATTTTTTACAAAAATATTGATCCCTTCAGGATCGGCGATCCCTCCAGGATCGGTGTTGTAGCTTTTTTACAAAAAGATGAAAGTATGAGTAAAACTTAGCCCTTTATGGGTAATACCTCTTCAGGAGAGAGGTGATGATCCCGAAGGGGCTGACGACCCTGATGGAGTCAGACGCTTTTAATCAGACGCCTGGTCCTTTGATTGGGATTCAATGCTCTCCAAGACTGTCCTCTTTCGCCTGACGGTTTCCTCTTCTTCGATCCTCAGGTATCCTTAGGCTCTGGAGTTTAACTCCCCAATGCCCGATGGCGGGCGCTTCACCAAGGACTGATGGAACTTCGTCCCTGGAATAAGGGCCATCCGGACGGCCTCAACAGCAGAGTGCTGGTCACAGTTACCGACAGAAGAAGACTCAATGTTGAAACGGGATAGAAAGCTCTTCAGCGAATCTCCTTTCTCCTGGATCATGGTGAAGAGGCAGGATATGGTTTTCTTCTGTCTCTTGTTCCCATAGTATTGGGCAATGAAGAGCATGGTCAACTGTTGCCAACTACCGATAGATCGAGGCGGCTGCTTCCTGAACCATAATAGAGCTGCATCGGCGAGACTCGTGGAAAACACTTTGCATAGCAATGACTCGTTCTCAGCGTACATGATCATCTTCTGATGGACCTGGTAAATATGCTCCTCGGGGTCCTTGGTACCATCGTAGGGGGTGAATTGAGGCATGACGAACTTCCTTGGGAAAGGTTCCCGGGTTATCTCAGGGACGAAGGGTGATTGTACCAGCTCAGTAGACGCCTGGGCGGCCAGGTCGTCGATGGATTGTGCTCTTAGATCCCCGAGGATTCTCCTCTGGAATTCGTCCATCATTGCTTGAATCTTCTGTGGGGTAATGGATTCGTCGGTTGCGGGGGCCTTTCCTGAACGCCGGGAAGATTCGGCGTGCTCTTCCGGTCCTTCGCTACCTCGCTGGTTCAGAGAATGGTCAAGCACCGCTGCTGGAGGGTCGGGCGCTACTACCGAAGGAACAGCTGGTGGTGGAGCCAACCTCGCCATGAGCTCTGCATTTTGTTTCTCCAGAGCCAGGTTGCGTTCCTCAGCTGCCATCAAGCGTCGAAGGATTTGCTCCATAGATTGGGGAACTCCCGAACGACTATCCGCAGTTGTTGGAACGTCTGCTTGCCAACGAGTAACTGGCATCTTTGCCCAAGAAGTAGTGAGTGGAGATTTCAGGAGGCGGTGAAGAATAATCGGAGGTTGAACAATAAAGCTCAGTTTTAAGAGATGGGAAGAAGGAGACGCTTCCCACAGACGGCGCCAATGTGTAGATGCCAAAATTTGTACAACACACGAATGAATCTTTTTATTTAGATTTTGTCTCTTTTATACAGATACCTTTAATGGGCTTTGAGCCCATTAGGGCAATCTTATTGTCATTACATCATTATTACATCATCATCTTTATTTACAAAGAATGATAAGCTGAAATGGGCCTGATACCTGATAACTTTGCTGGGTTGGTAGCCCGATGGGCCTGATGCCTGATGGGCTTCTATGGGCTTGGAAATTCACACACTTACATCTTCCCTTGAGATTTCTTCCACCATTTAATAATTTTATCTAGTTATTTTAGTTTATTATTCTAAAATTCAAGAATTGTTTTAAGTGATTTCTTTTTATCTCGAAAATTATAGTTTTGGATCCTAGTCTCAAACCGATTTCTAAGTTGAGAGTGGTTCGACCCTACTTATTGCTATACTATTTTAAATAAAGTATTTGTAGGTATTATAAATTTTGTTAATCGGAATTTGGTAAAACAACGATAAATATTATCAATTCATCAACCGTCACATACAAGTTACTCTAAGCATATTGTTTTTATATTAAGATGGGTTTTCATGCGTGGGAGGGACTTGATTGCTCATTATGGACAAATGTATTTATATTTGCTTAAGATATTTGTAAGTGGAACTGCCAAATTGAAGGTGGGGGACCTTGATTCAACCAAGGGCCCAATGTAATCCCGATTTGCAGCACATCTTAGTAGGTGAGTCCACAGACATATAGAATGGGCCAGGATAAGAACCCAATCTAGAGGAATCTTTCCTCCATATCTGTCCTAAAAAGTAAAAATTAAAAATCATGGCCGGCAAGGAAGGAAAGGCAGGGATATGTGGATTTTTAAAGAGAATTTTGAGAAATAATTTGAGGGGTCATATACGATTTTTTATTATTTTATTTTATAAATTCATCTATAAATATATATATTTTTTGGAATTCTAAAGGTAGTTTTTAAAATTTTGAGGGGTTCATATGCAATTTTTAAAAACTTTATCTATAAAATATTTATTATTTAGGGTACTATTTTTTTTTTTTTTTTTTTGGGAGGGACCAGCCCCCGGCTTGGCTTTGGCTTCGGCTTCGTCTCCTCCTTGAGGGGCAAGGATCGTCTGTACTTATTGCAACAACAATAAGTACAAAATGCTGCAAAACAACGTCGTTTTGCAGCAAGAAACAATTAAAAAAAAAGAAAAGAAAAAACAGATCCCCAAACAGCGTTACTCCTTTTTCTTATCCATGTATGGGCACATTTGGGGTTTAGGTTTTCCCGTTCAGCTCTCAATCTCTCATGATTTCTCTCCAATTCATCCCAAACTTTCTTTCTCTTCAAGCCATCACACACACAAACCGCAAGTGAAGTTTCTGCAAGAAATTTGGGGTTTAGGCTTCCTGCCCAGATCTCCTTCTTCTCTCTGATCTCTCCTCTGATCTCAACCCAAGTGAAGTTCTGGAAGAATCCACCAATTTTAGGTATTCTTTCCCTTTGCTATACATACATACATACATACATACATACATACATGTCGTGTATTTTTCCAATTTTAAAAAAGGAGAAAAGATTTATATATGAAAAATTATCTAGGTTTGAAATCCATGAAATTGAAAACTCATCTAGGGTATTTTTGTGGTTTGCAAATCTGAAAGAAAAAATGGAGAAAGTTTTTGTACATAATTTTTTTTCTAGGGTTTGAAATACATGAAAATGAAAAGTCATCATGGATATATGTACTCAATTTATTTTTGTTAATGATAATGATTAGTGATTGATAATGGACAAATGTAAGATAATGGGCAAATGTAGATGATATTTTCTATACCTTTTTGTCCATTATTTTAGAAAAATTGGACTAATAAGAAATTGGGGTATTAGTGCTAAATGTGGATGTACAATTGTTGAATGTGGTATATATATGTTACATCAACTGCTTTACTATTTGCATTTTCATTTAGGGTTTGAAATCCATGAAATTGAAAATTCATCTAGGATATTTTGTGGTTTGCAAATCTGAAAGAAAAAATGGAGAAAGTTTTTGTATATAAAGGTTTTTTTAGGTTTTGAAATACATGAAATTGAAAAGTTATCATGGATATATGTACTCACTTTATTTTTGTTAATGATAATGATTAGTGGTTGATAATGGAAAAATATAAGATAATGGACAAATGTAGATGATATTTTCTATGATTTTTTTGTCCATTGTTTTAAAATCAGTGGATTGATAGAAATTGGGGTATTAGTGCTACATGTGGATGTACAACTACTGAATGTGGCATATATGTTGTTACATAAACTGCTTTACTATTTGCATTTTCATTTAGGGTTTGAAATCCATGAAATTGAAAATTCATCTAGGATATTTTGTGGTTTGCAAATCAGAAAGAAAAAATGGAGAAAGTTTTTATATATAAAAGTTTTTTTAGGTTTTGAAATACATGAAATTGAAAAGTCATCATGGATATATGTACTCACTTTATTTTTGTTAATAATAATGATTAGTGGTTGATAATGGGCAAATATAAGATAATGGACAAATGTAGATGATATTTTCTATGATTTTTCTGTCCATTGTTTTAAAATTAGTGGACTGATAGAAATTGAGGTATTAGTGCTACATGTGGATGTACAACTACTGAATGTGGCATATATGTTGTTACATAAACTGCTTTAGTATTTGTTTTTTCATTTGCTGCAATTGATATAATGTATATGGTTTTCTATCCAATGTTTTAAAATTAGTGGATTGATTTATTCTCTACATGTAAGATATTGGGGTATTAGTGCTACATGTGGATGTACAAATACTGAATGTGGCATATATGTTGCTACATAAACTGCTTTACTATTTGCATTTTCATTTGCTGCAATTCGTATAATGTATATGGTATTATGTCCATTGTTTTAAAATCAGTGGATTGATTTGTTCTCTACTTGTAAGATATTGGGGTATTAGTGCTACATGTGGATGTACAACTGCTGAATATGGCATATATGTTGCTACATCAACTGCTTTACAGTTTTCATTTTCATTTGCTGCAATTGGTATAATGTATATGGTTTTCTATCCATTGTTTTAAAATCAATGGACTGATTTGTTC
Source organism: Cornus suecica (assembly GCA_963922005.1). Taxonomy (NCBI): domain Eukaryota; kingdom Viridiplantae; phylum Streptophyta; class Magnoliopsida; order Cornales; family Cornaceae; genus Cornus; species Cornus suecica. The sequence goes on from OY998243.1 coordinate 24,758,640, forward strand.
TCTACATGTAAGATATTGGGGTATTAGTACTACATGTGGATGTACAACTACTAAATGTGGCATATATGTTGCTGCATCAACTGCTTTACTATTTGCATTTTCATATGCTGCATTTGGTATAATGTAATATTTAGTACTTGTTTTAATTGATTTCTCTTTAAAACAGTATTATGTCCCCAAAAATAAGGGTTACTAAATGTGGCATATATGTTGCTGCATCAACTGCTTTACTATTTGCATTTTCATATGCTGCATTTGGTATAATGTAATATTTAGTACTTGTTTTAATTGATTTCTCTTTAAAACAGTATTATGTCCCCAAAAATAGGGGGGGGGGGGGGACGACATTCATAATATAAGTTCATCGGACGTGGAAATGGTATCTTAAAGACCTTCAAATGTATTTTTTCTGTTCAAGTAAGTGGTTAATTTTTTTATTTGTTTTTGTGATATCTTATTTTATATTATGAATAATGTTTATTCTACTACTTTAATCAGAAATGAGTACTAATGCACACACGATATTCGAAACAACAATGAAGCTTCTAAACAAGCTTCGGCTTTATGGTATGACATGGACTATGTTGCAAAACAGCCATATGTCACCAAATACCACAACATGGCTGAATTTCACCAGGCTCAATGTCACGCCCCGAATTCCTAGGGCTCCGAAACCCGAGCCTAAGAGTTAAGGGAGTGATTGCGGAAGTAAAAAGAAACGAAAACCAAGAGACATTCAGTCATCAAACACCCATAAAGGGTTGCAATGAATGCCCAGATACCATGCTGTCACGCCCCTAAAGGGTGACGCAAACCAAGCGACTACTAGAGTCAACAATAACAAGAAGATACATGGAGTAACAATAAGAATATACTCCATGCCAACACGAATACTAAAAATACAAGAGTATCTTCAGATACCAACAGACACGCTCCTAAATCCCTAAGACTCCCGAACTGGGACATCCAAGGAATCCAAGATGTGATCCTTAATACGAATGACCAACTAAGACATCATTAACCAAGAAAACACATGGATTAATGATAGAAATGGTATATTCCATACCCAAATGACTAATAAAACTAAGCAGCGGAATCTAACGGAAATCCGGCAGAGTTCCGTTTGTAAATGGAACATCCGGACAACAACCACAACACAAGAACCTGCCAATAGCAATTCAATAATCACAATGGCTTCCAAGCCCCACATTCATCAATCCTACTAGGGCCGAGGTAGTGGAAAGAAACCAAAACCCCTCCAAACCCTCTAACATCAATAGAGCCACAAATGCTCGAATAAAAATACAGAAGAGCACCTAACTGTGCGGAATAGATACAATACATCCTGAAAGAATAAATACAGGAAATAAAAGATACATCAACAGGGATATGCCAACAGACTGGCTCCCAAAAGAAAATACATGACAATCCCACAAAACATGGGTAAAGAAGCTGACAGAAGAATACTACCGTCCCCAAACCCAGTCGTGCTGCAACCGTAACCGCATCACCAACACAACTCCAAACCTGTAACAAGAAACAAGAGAAAACTGTCGTTGCACTGCATCCTGCCCATAACCGTACATTTCCTGCAACCTGGCGTGTGAATACCAGGGGGCAAGTGAAATACCCCTGTGAGCAAATAAGCTCAGTGGGAAAAGATATCCTAACTACCACATCCTCTGATAGTTTAGGTAAAGCTAACCCGTCTAATAAGATATAAATATAGCCCAACTAGTCCCATCCACGCAAATCCAAGTCACACGCTCATATACTATCGTAAACGAGTATACATAAGTATATAGGGAATATATATATATATATCTACACGTATATATATATATAAATACACAACATGAGTCTCTAAAACTCGTACTCCAAGTACCCAACACCAGTAGTCTACACTACTCTCACCAACGTACACTAGGTACACGACACTAAGGTCAAATCTAACCAATCATCCAGCGCTCACAACGCTAACCAGAAAATCTAAACAGAGGGGAAACACACTCACTTCTAATATCCACGGGGATCAAAATCCACCACTAGTACCAAGGAATACTCGTAACTCACTCCCCGATACACAGGAGGAAAAGTACTCACGTCCTTGCGTACTAACACAATCGTCATCTATATATATATATATATATTGTAAATGTACAATATATATATATATAACAAACCTCATCCCATTTCTAAGAAAAATCTACCTCTCAAAGGCTAGATCACCTCAATCATATCACAATACCATAAATCATATCGACCTCATAATACTATCATCAATAGGGTCAGTCACATCACTAACACTCTCACTGTAGGCGAGGGAAACCACCCAACCAAATCACTAAGAGTACACGAACACTACTCTCATGAACGACCACCTGAGGGTCACCAAAGCAAAGCGAAGGAAATGACTTCCCAATGCTAAACCAACAGATAACCGAGACAACAATGTCAAGGTTAAGAACACCACAAGTGAACAAGGAAAGAACACCAAGAGGGAACAAGGAAAGAACACCAAGAAGGAACAAGGAAACCAAAAACGAATGGCCGAGAGCGGAAGTAATAAAAAGATGAATCCCAGAGATTCAATAGTTTTTAAGAAAAAGGTTTTCAAACTCGAACCAATCCTTTTGGTATCCATGCCCCTAACGTAAGAAAAACTCATATCACCTAGGTGGTGATACCAACAACCCATAAAAGAGAAAGGCAACACTATAGGTGTGCACTGAACAACAACAAGCCTCAATCCGAGACTTAAGCATGATAGGAAACAAAAGGTGAAACAATGGAACACCTTTCAAAACTCTACAAGTCGAAGTTTTGAGAAAGAAGTCTCGTAATCTCAGAATCCCAAGAAAAGTAATAAAATAGTTTTCTTTTAGAAAATCACACAGTAGAAATGACCGTCTTGCCCCCGGTCTCCGTCAGTTGCCATCACTGGCTTTTACAAGTTGAAAATCATTTCAAAGAAGATCTCAAGATCGTTTTATAAGTATTAAAACTTTTCATTTATACGGGGGTAGGCGAAAACGGGTTTTTCCTTCTAATACAAGAGTTTGTTTAAAAATATTAGAAAACACCGTTTTCGAAATGACAGCCAATAAGAGAAAACACAACTCTATGGATTCCTATAATGTCCGAAAGGACAGTAAAGCAAGAGTACTACATTTGGGTTCACGGAACACAACTATCCGTTCCCAACCTCACGAAACCAACGACAACACATGGAAGAGGTTCGGCACCACGCCGTAACCAACGAGTCAAGGAATGACATGTAAGCCAAAGGCCACGTACTAGTGTACAAACACTGTACAAGAAATGCTTAGGGGAATGAACTAAGCACTAGAAACCACGCTACAGTACCCTAAGTACTTAATGAAATCACTTCAATCATAACCTCTACCCATTCCTCAAAAGAATGAAAAACACTTAAAGGTCTATACTACCACATCCACTAAGACCACAATCACATCAACCGCCTTATCTAAGGCCTCAATCACAATTGATACTAAGTCAATCACTGACCTCAAATCTCTAAAGGTATCACACAACTAACTACAACCACAAAACAATTAACAGTCCTCTCTAAGGCCACAAATCAAAACCAACTCCACAATCCACCACTAGCCTCAACTACTCATAGAGATTACTACGTCAATACACTTAACCTCCCTCAAGGGCATAAAAACATATAACACAAGTATAAAGATTATATGTTTCATTTATACTATAATGATTTTCTCATTTAAAGTCTTGTTTCACATTATTCATTTTCATCTGAGCATTTATAAAATATGAATTTAATTCGCAATATTCATAACTAGCATGCTCCAACATCACATGTAATATAGCACATATACATGTCAAACGAGATCACATAAACAGTGTGCAGTGTAATGTGACTCAACACCCCACGTGATACTCACACACAACACACCCTTCCCAAGGGCAATGGATACAAACTCTGTCTACTCATCAGAGTTACCACACCGACTCTTCCCAAGTGATTTTTCTCTCTATCACTTCAACAAGGAAGACGGTTGTACGAGAGTCCAACATGCAACTCCGTACGCCATGACTACCCTTGAGTCAAGAACATGAGCCTCTACCTGGACTCCTAACTCACATTTGTCGGCTTTTTAGTTCCGTAGGCGTGATACCTCCTGGCCAGTTGTTGTGATGATCCGACACAAACGTCTACTCATAAACCACACGAAATGAAGTAAACCACACCAAAAGACCTTTCTCTGCAAATGGTGAAACCCGTGCACTACGTGCACCCACACCCATGTGCTCACACGACATGGTGTACAATCAAATCACATCTCAACATAAATATATATCATGCATCATATTTATGTAATTATCCATATGATAATATCAACAAAAATTCTCAAATCTCTTTACATGCTTTAAAAATACAATAAAGCATTTAAACTATATGAAAACAATTTCATATATAATTCATGTTCTCCAAAAATATATTTTCTTTTTAATTCTTTAGAAAATATCTCATTTTCAATTAATATGCCTTTTCAAAATAATTTAAACAATTATTTCACGTATTCCAAAAGGAACCTAGCACATCGTCTAAGCTTTACGAATCTCTAATAACCCATTTAAGCTCATAAGGGGTTTCTAAGCCGTCTATTCTTATTTAATTTAAATAAGAATATTATTTAATCACATAGGAATAATTTAATAAATTTTCTTAAATTAATTCCTAAGTCCCGTTCTGATCCTAAACAATTTATAGATATTTAAACTAGCAATTTAATATATCTATAATAAATTTAATAAGGGTTTTGCACCCCTAAACTACTTTAATAATGCCGAGTGAGAAATATAATTTCCCACCTAATTTATACGTTACCGAACAGTCCAAACAGCACAGTACCGGCGCCCGAACACGAAGCCCGCCGACCAAAATCATCCGATAATTATTTCGAATATATCGAAATGTCCGTCTCGACAACCTATACGATATATACGAAGCCCATTAATATTTGGTTAATTAATTGGGTTAAATCTAAAATACCCCAAACGAAAATTATAACCTATAAATGCGATTTTCGGGCAAATCGTTCATCCTAAAATCACGAAATTAATATATAACGAACACCATGAATATACGGAGCTACTCACCGAAAATCGGCTCACCGATCACCGGAAGGTCGCCGAAAAATTGGCCGAAGCCTGGCCGAAGCTCCCTGGTGCGTCGTCCTGCGCGAACCAGCACCACCCTGCGCCGCTACGGCCTCCTGCGCCGCCGCCTGGCCCAACCGACGAACACCATGGGTCGCCGCCACCCAAGCCGACCCTGCCGTCGTCGTCCGCCACGAACTGCCGCCGAACCGCTGCTGCTACGCGCGGCAACCAGTCGCGCAGCTCCTCGCCCAGCCGGCCGTTCACTCTCTCTCTCTCTCGCCTGCGTGAATGAAGAAGAAGGGGCAGGTGCAGTCGTCCATCAGAAATGGGGAAGGAGGGAGCTGTGGCGTGTGAAGGAGAGTGTAGCAGAGGTCTGTGATGGCGTGAAGGAGAAGCTGGTTCAGCATGTATACATATACATATATCATATTTAATTAATATATATATATATCCAAAAATTTAATTTTGTACAACCTAATTGTCAATAGGCTCATGTGACATGCCATGTGACCAAAAGAAATAAATGTGACAATAGCTTCCCAAACTACAATACTAGCCCTCCATTTATTCATAATTATGAAATAACTCCCAAAACTTCCATAATTGCAAAATAACCCCTACTAAAATATATATATATATAACTAAATATATATATATATACAGTAAACCCCAATAATTATCGAGAACGCCCAAACATAGTCTCGTAAGCCCGAAATAATAACGGGACGTCCAATTAAAATTATATCGGGGTAGAAACCCAAATGTCGGAACACTTAAACAAGCCCAACCAATAAAAATGTGTCGTCATCCAATCGAGACACTAATCATTAAACGTCGAACAATATCGCGTAGTCGAGAATAAGAATTCGCGTAGTGTCATCCAGTCGACTTTAAAATTAAATGCGAAAAATTTACAGGTATCAAATACCAAGAATAAACAATACGTCAATAACAAGTGACGTCATTACCAAAATTAAATTATAAATAATTTCAGTAAAAAGGATAATAACACGGGGTGTTACACTCAAATAGATTTTGTTAATAAGAAAAAACTCGAAACGGAGAATACAGCTGAAGAAAGTGGACATGCAGCTGAGCAAAATATAGATGAGTAATATGATGAAGATGAAGATGATGAAGAGATAATAAGTTTTAAGAAAATATAAAACTCAGATTTTGTTTAATTTCATTGATATTGAATTCATTATTCTCCCTTATGCAGGTGAAGGATGACATAATCTCGTACAAACCAATGAAGAAATGACAGTCATTGGTATCAAACTTTTCTGATTTCCAAAAGGGATTAATTGTACGTGTAGGGTTCAGTGGAATTTTGGATTTTAGGGTCGGTCATTTAAACCATGCCCTAATTAGGCAGTTGGTGAAAGATTTTGATATGAAGATGCAATGGTTACGGGTGGGAAATGTGTTTGTTAGTGTCAATGAGGACAGTGTTATGGAAACATTCCGTGTATCGAATGACGATGATTTTGTTCCAAAAGGGCAAAAGATTTTGAAATCTAAAATTTGAAGGACTAACATCGGAAAAAGGTTTGTTGTCTGGAAGCGATGTGAGCTTGAAAAAACTAGTGACAAGCCTGGAAAAATGGAAGGAAGGGGTAGACCAAAATGACAATTTTGTTCGGTTATTTTTATTATATGCATGTGGGTGTATATTGAACCCCAAGACTTGGCTAATAGCTAACTGACGCATTGTGGAGCCCCTTGTCAATGTGAATAGGATCGACCATTGATCGGTGGCCAAACATTGATTAGTTTAGCCTACTAGGCTTGGGTAATAAATAATAATAGTGATAATAGTGTGTGCAAATAAGCCCTTAAAGTTGACATAGTTTTGCCTATCGCAACTGCATGAATAAATCATAGTATAGTATCTTATGATAGGGTATATCGTATCCACAAGGACTAAGTTGTACTCTAAATTTTAGCAAAGAAATACTTTTGAATTGCTAAGATAATTTGATTTGGGTTTTGATTATTAACTAATAAACAAATAATTAAATAAAACAAATAAAGATAGTTTTGAGATAGAGACAATAGAGATAGATTTTGGGATATTTCTAACTCCACTACTAATCGCATAATATAGATTTATATTCATTCAATTGTAAAGGGCGATCCATCATATGTGAATCAGATATAGGGTCACAAACATTGACAAAACCCTAATCCCAAAAAAGGAACAATTCATTTGACTTGGCTACAACCCATCTTCGAATAAAGTATGACTAGTGCTTGCATCTACTCTACAACTACTCCTAAAACATTAAATAAAAAGCATGTCTATATCATATTCTCTTAGCATGGCCTGTCTAAATCTAGATTGCATGTTAATAACCACCATTGTGTAGAAAATCATGAATTAAACATCCGAGTTCTAGCCCATTTTGAATAATCATGATTGAGTAAGATAAAATATTCATTCAAACTAAGACAAGACATAGAATAAATAAATAATCTCATATAAAATCAAACGTAATCACTCATCTACACAATCATTACATATGTGTCCTTCAGTTTCCCATAATATAATTGAAATAAATAAAAGTTACATTACTTGGCTAGGGTTTTGTTAAAAACCCTAGATATCTGTTTAGTCGTTCATGGTTGTGGTGATCTCCATTGTTGTTGTAGACACCGCCTCCATGATCGTTGTTTCTCCTTTGCCGAGGCATGCAATTCCATGCCTTTATTATCCGATCTCTGACCTAGAATCTCCCCTTGAAAAGATGAAGATGAAGTATATGGATGGTAGATAGATAGATACATAGATATGAACCCAACCCTTTAATTTATAGAGGTTGATCAAGTCCTGTCTGAATAGGGATTGCTTTTCCTTCAAGTAAATCTTTTCATTTTGTGAATTGATGAGAAATGAAGTGAAATCTAATCATAATATGCATAAAATATGCCCCAAGATGTATTGGAGTGCAAACCAAGTCAAACGGGGTTGAAACAGGGTCCACCCATTAAGTTTATTTCGTCAAAATCTCGAGTACTCGATTAAATTCTACCGAGTACTCGAAGCTGACCCGTTGGTGATTTTCAGCTTCGATCTACTACATTGTTTTGATCATATCTGGAGCTAAGGGAAATTTTTTTACGTGATTCAAAATGCATTAGAAATATGACTTCATGCTCTTGATGTTAGGCTCAAGAATCACTTCATTTAATGATGTTTTGATCTGGTTATGATGGTTTGAATATGAGGCTGAAGTTGTAGCTTGAATTCTTGAATTTGGCTCACCAAGTACTCGCAAACGGGCGTAAGTTCGCAAAATATCTTGGGTGATTTTTTCTTCCTCCGCGCAAGTTCGCGGACTTTCACACTCACTCTACGAGTACTCGGTGAAGGGTCTACCGAATACTCGGTAGTTCTTCACCTTGAATTATACATTTCATCATCTTTTCATCCGTTTCTCTTATCGGCTTAATTTCTCTTCATTCCTTTTGCATCCTTGACTTGTTTTTGGTCCTTTATAGGCCATTTATCCATGATTTCGGCTCTTAAACAATCTTGAGTTACAAATCCCGTTAATTCACCGAATTAAACTCGTTTTACATACCATCACCTAAAATGTCTTAAAATAGGAAAATTGTCTAAAAGCACCAATATAATGATATTCATTGACATAACAATGTATAATTAGGAGCCTTAAATGTATGATATTTGAATCCTATTAGCCACTATAACTGGGCTAAAGTTATCGTCGACGGCTTGTTTTCCGGTATTAAAAAATGGCAAAAAAGGGCAGAGGATCTGCCCTAGCAGTATGCTTCTGTTACAGGTATGAGATCTCATTAATTTAATTAAGTTGTGATGTGCGACAGAAGTGTAGTGTAATATCTCCTATTATTTGTAAATTATTCATTTTGATTGACTAATATATGTATTTTTTTTATATGAACTACTTCTTTACCTGGTGCGTTTTGATGTCAATGGACCCAAACCAAATGACCCACATTTGGTGACATCATGGAGTGACGCTAAGGCAAGAGAACGTCTCAGTTATGAATCTAAGTTTTTTGGTGGTTTTAAAGGTGTAAAGGAAGCAAGGACTGGTCTAATGCCTGCTGATTTGAAAAGCGATATTGGCGCTGATCCAATGCGTGCTCCATTGAAAAATGATATTGGCGCTGATCTAATGCCTGCTCCATGTTACAACTCCCGAAAAGATGTCGAGGTGTGCTTAAGTATCCAATATTTTGTTTAGTTATATTGCATCCAAGGCTTGCTCCATGTTACTCACCATTACTTAATTTGTTTTTTGTAGGAAGCAATATAGAGATATGCGGCATCCATCTCGGAAGTGAAGAAACATTTAAGGGTAATGGAAGAAAGCCATGATGTATTGCTGAATTGGTTTATGAAGTCCAGTCCAAATGAAAATGAAAATGAAATGATAGTTGGAGTGGATGACAGAATTGGGCAATTAGAAAGGGAGTTACCTGTTGAGAATGGAGGCAAAGGTGATGGATAAACACTAGAAAAATTACAAGGCAAATATGATGATGAGTTTGAATAAATATGAAGAGGAAAATGAATAGTTTTAAGAATTGTTTGATGATGACGAAGACCAGGGGCGAAGGAAGGGGGGGCAAGGGGGGCCATGCCCCCCGCCCCCGCCCCCAAAGTTTTTAATTTTCCTTATATATTATACATAATTTAAATATAATTTAGGTAATATATATATTGCCCCCCTAATTTATTTAAAGTTAGTTATGTGATCTTAAATTTATAGAAAGAATTTAAAAATTCATAAGTTTTGCTGTTTAACAATTACAAAATTAAATACATAAATAAAGCGAATAATCTCCAATTATGCTAATTTGATTGAATTTTGATTTTTGCACATTACAATAATACATGTGTTATCCTTTTAATTAAATGAAGTATCAAGTACATTCCAAAAATGCATGATTTATTCTTTTAGGTAATTGAAGTATCAATTAGTACATTCCAAATCTTTAGGTAACATTAGATACCGAATTAGTTGCTCATGGTAGAAGGAGACTGCATCGTTGATGTAGAAATGCCCTTCATGGTCGTCTTCTCCGGATCTTTAGGTCTTGAATGACTCACTTATTTGAAAGATGTAAATTTCCAGAGATAATGCTCTGAAAATTATGTAATTAGAACTCCCCAAAATCTATAGCAAAGTTTTGTATTTATAGAAAAAGTCGAGGGAAACCCTAAGGTTGCCCTTTTTCGTAATTTCATGCTAAAATGAGCAAAATCCTTCAATATAATGTATACTATGTCATATACATGTGCTTAGAGGTGGTGGGGTCGAACACAAAGTCATCCGGGTCAAAATGGATCAATTCGGGTCAAAATAGGATTTTGGCCCGAATATGAAAATTTCAGCTTTTTCTGTAGGACACCTCTCACTCTTTTGATCATAACTAGAGCTACACATATTAGATGGATGCGTGTAATATCATTTTGGAAATCTGGCTTCACGCTCTATGTTAGGCTCAAGAATCACCCTATTTGGTTCTTGTTTTGACCGAGTTATGGCCCTTTGAAGTTGACTAAAAATTTGTGCGCGTAGGGCGCTACGTGCCGAGCGTAGCTGGAGCGTAAAAAATGCACTTTTTAGCCCCTTTTAGCAACTGGGCGCGTTGACTGGGTGTAGCAAAATCCTTGGAAATCATTTTTCTTGATATGTGCTCCGTTTGAACCTCCTCGACTCCCTTGTTATGATATTTGAAGTTGCGGCTCCGAAAAATAACGTTTTCACCCTCCGGGAGACACTTTTCTCTTGAAAATACCTTTTTTAGCTCTCTTCTTAGATAGAAATGAACATATCCTTGGTTAATTTACCAAAATTAGCTCTTTTTCTTCATTAAACTCCTGAAACACGCTTAGACGCACAAACGACATAAAAATACCAAATAATGGAATGTATAGACATAACAATAGCAAGATAGAGGCCTAAAATGGACAATATTCGGCACCTATCAGTTGACAACTATGAAAAGATTATTTTCAAAAATATAAATTAGTAAAACATAATTTATGCTGGGCTCGAGCTTCTTCCATGGGATTTATGCTCGTTAGTTTCTCTCATTTTTACGCGAACACTCAGCTACTTTGTGGTAGGAGGCCTATTACTAAGATCAAAGAACTACTTTTTGCATTTTATTTCTCAAAATAAATTTTAAACTTTTCTCCATTCCATCTCCCCTTTGATGATGGAAAAATTAATTTCTCAACTATATAGTCAAAGATCAACTGTTTTCCCATAGTGAATGCGTGCATGTGCTTATAGGTCAAGATCGTCCTTTTCACTTTAAATTTTACTAATCTATTCACCCATGTAAGACCACATTACTTCACTAACTCAATCTAATAATTACTCTCATCTCATGATTGGGAATATAGCATCATAAATACAAACTCAATCAACTTGTAATGCAAAACACTCATGTTTGAAAACAAAGAATTTCTCCAAATTTTTAATTTTTTTTAATCATTCCTTATAACCAACTATACCTTTACCCTAAACTTAAATTAAGACATGTCCTCATGGTTCACCATCATACTCATGAGAAAGAATATAGTTACCCTTGAAGCGCAGTTCCGGAATTTCCACTCTTTATGCACATTCAACCCCCCAAACTTGAATCGAGCTACCTATAGAAATATTCAACAAAACACACCCAATATCATAGCAAGGGAATAAAAAATACAATCGTCGCTTTCCTGAAATCATTACTCAGCCTAGCATAAGGAATGAATTTTGTTTTTTTTTTAACATGATTTGACCTTAAGGGTCTACAATCCTATGAATGGTGATTTTCAAGAAACCCCCTGAGGTTTGCTCTTTTAATCAAGAAACCTCCTATGGTTCCAAAAACCCCCTATAGTTTGATTCCGGTTACAAATACCCCTTGCCCCAAAAAAATTCAATTTTCAGATCATCTGGCTTGTGAATTTCCTATTCTGCCCCTCAATCACCTTATTTCATAAAACCCCTTGTAGTTTTTTAAAAGATTAATTATAGTTCCACCCCCTCTTGTTCCGCTAATTACACTTTTGCCCCCTCAACCAAATTTTGACATGTGAAATGACTAAACTACCCCTAAATGTATGTGATGACCTATTGCCTACCCATCCACATGTGAAAAGACCAATCTACCCTCCTTTTTATAAGAAACGTTTTTTTTTGGAAAAAAATATAAATTTTTGAAAAACAAATTAGAAAATATGTAAAAAAAAATCGGAAAAAAAATATAAATAATTAGAAAAATATATATATTTCGCAAAAACAATATAAATATTTAAAAATATATATTTCCCGAACTTTTTTTTCTAGTAAAATTTTTATTTTCAAAATATTTTTTAATTGTTTTACATATTTATAAATTTTTCGAAAACAAATAGAAAAAATATGTAAAAAATATTTGAAAAAAAATATTTCGAAAACAATATATATATTTTGGAAAATAAATTTCTCGAAAATAATATTTTTGGAAAGATATAAATTTCTAGAAAAAAAAATATGTAAAAACAATAAAAATAAAATTATCGGAATTGTTTTTCCAGAAAAATATAAATATTTTGAAAATTATATATATTTCTGGAAAAACTATGTTTAGAAAATAAAATATTTCAAAAATTATATATATTTTTGGAAAAAAATATTCATAGAAAACAATATTTTTGAAAAATATAAAAATTTTGAAAATAAAAATTTTACTAGAAAAAAATGTTCAGGAAATATATATTTTTAAATATTTATATTTGTTTTGCGAAATATATATATTTTTCTAAATATTAATATTTTTTCCAAAATATTTTTTTCCGATTTTGTTTTACATATTTTCTTTTTTTTTTTTTCAAAAATTTATATTTTTTTCCAAAAAAAAATATTTCTTATAAAAAGGAGGGTAGATTGGTCTTTTCACATGTTGATGGGTAGGTAAATAGGGCATCGCATACATTTAGGGGTAGTTTAGTCGTTTCACATGTCAAAATTTGGTTGGGGGGGGAAGTGTAATTAGTGGAACAAAAGGGGGTGGAACTATAATTAATCTTTTTAAAAACGACAAGGGGTTTTATGAAATAAGGTGATTTAGGGGCAGAATAGGAAATTCACAAGCCAAATGATCTGAAAATTGAATATTTTTGGGGCAAGGGGGTATTTGTAACCGGAATCAAACTATAGGGGGTTTTTGGAACCATTAGGGGTTTCTTGATTAAAAGAGCAAACCTCAGGGGGTTTCTTGAAAATCACCCTCATAATAATCATCATATACTTTCTCTCATTTGTCATGTTCTACCTTTATCCCATGTTTAATACCTATGTCCAATGATTTTTCTATCAACAAATAAGGTAAAGGGTCCTTCATGAGCTTATCAATCCCATCAATTATGTAGTACTCATCCCCTCCTTATTTATCTTCAAAACGCAGCTCCTCAACACATTGGGTAATTATTGCTTTAGGTTCAAGTGGTGTCTCTTTTGGCTCTTATGGTAAATGAATGGTTTGTGCACTCATCATATGCAATGTCACTCTTAATTTCAAAACTTTTCTCTATTTCACTGTACCCATCTTTTTCATCTTCAAAATTATCTACCACTTGATTTGGCAATTCCTTAATTCTTAAAGTATCAGCTAGTTGCTCTGCTTGGGTTTCTAGCCTTGTCAAAGCTTGAAAATTAGAGTTCAATTGGTTTTCAATCTCTCTCAAGGTGTTCATTGGTTTATCCTCAACACCAGTTGATCCAGGCATCATATTATGATTTTGAAAATGGAGTGAATTTTGGTTGGAGGGTTGGAATGCTTGGGTATTATTGGACTGAAAATCCTGATTACTAAATGGTTGTTGACTTCTATTGGAACTTGGTTGAGGATTTTCAGTGTTTGGAAAATATGAATTTTCTCTATTGTATGTTGAAATTACCTAAACGATCAATGAAAATAGCCTAGAGGGGGAGTGGATAAGCTTTTTGAGAATTTATTGACATGATTAAAATTAATTGCGAAAAAACCAATTTTAATCCAATTCTCTAACAAGATAAATCATGCAAAGATTAATCTAAGTGTAGAAAATAAAACGATAGAGACACACGATATTTTTATGTGAAAAACCTTGGAAAGACTCCAAGTAAAAACCACGGATAAGCTCGGGTATCGATGCCGTATGAATTAAACATTACACAAACTCTATAAAACTTTAGACTTACAAATCCCTCAAGATCTGCCTTTCTCCATTCGACGTCTGAAAACCGTGAATCACTCGTGCTTCACGAAGCTTCTCGTTCCGCTCCGTACTCTGACGGCTTCGCCTCTCAACAGATCAATGAACCACGAAGCCTTCTGCTCCAATCTTCGCACTCAGACGGCTCCGCTACTCAACAGATCAAAGTAACCACATTGCACAAGGTGTATAGATTTTTCAGCAACTAGATCATTCAATTTTGCATAAGATCATTGATTTAGAATCATAATCGAATAAACCATAAACAAGAGAGAACTAAAAGATATATAATCACTCAATATTTTTCTCTCCCTATCTCTGACTTTTCAGAAGAATATGAATCTGTTGAAAACTTGCAAATATCTCTCCAAGACTTAGCCTCCTCTGTTGTAGACCTTGGTATTTATAGACCATACTGAGGAGAAATGTAACACCCCATGTTATTTTCCTTTCTCCTGAAATTTTTTTCCGATTTAATTTCGGTTATGACGTCACTTGTTCATGACGTTCATGTTACCATTGGTATTTCACGTGTAAGTTTTTCGAGTTTAGTTTTAAAGTCGTCTGGACGACATTACGGTTTTTCTTTGACGACTACGCAAATTCTTGTTATCGATTACGTGATTTCGTTTTGACATTTAGTGTTTGGAGTTTCGACAGCGACGTATAGGGTTCCAACGATTTGAGTTTCTTCCCTGGTGTATTTATTCTGGACTATTTTAGTAATTGGTGTCCCGTGGAATTACCAGTTTGCGTAATCACATTTGGGAGTTGGTTCGTTATAATTTTGGATTAGTTTTGTCTATATAGATTATTACAAATAATTATATAGAGGTGGAATTATTTTTTAATTATCGATAATTGAATGGTGACTTATGTAATTTGGATATATATGTATACATATATGTATATTAGTGTATGAGAGACGTTGAACTAGCCACTTCATCTATTTTCTTCACACGACTACACCAGCTCATTCTCCTTCTTCTTCGATCAGCAGCTCCACCTTTCTCCTTCACCCTCATCATCTTGTCGAGAGAGAGAGAAAGAGCTTGGATTGAGAATGAGGAAACACGCATAAGGCAGACGCGATTTGTGCGTTGGAGGGTTCGTCATTTGAGGAGAGCTTCGACGACGGCTGAGGGAGAAGTGGTGAGTGCCGGCGTGCGCAGGTGAAACTGGTGGTCAGAGGTGGGTTGCAGCAGCAGGCCGCGCGTGGTAGAGGCATCACGCATAACAGCGGCGATAGTGCAGGTTCGGCCGACGATTTGGACAGCTTCCCGTTGTTGGTTTGGGCCAATTTTTGGTGAGTAGCTTCGTCTCTACGTATTGTTCATCATAATTAAAGTTTGTAATTTTCCGTCAAACGGTTTGTCGGGAAATCACGTTTATAGGTTAGAAATTTTGTTTGGGTTATTTTATATTTACCCAAATTGATTAACCTATTGCTAATGGGCTTCGTATATATCATATAGGTTATCGAGATGGATGTTTCAGTATATTTGAAATATTATTCGGGTGACTTTGATCGGCGGGCTCCATATACGGGCGCCGGTACTGTTCACGGTGGACGGTTTCAGGCTGTTCTGTAAGCGTAAATTAAGGTGGGAAATTTTATTCTCACTTCTGTATCGTTGACGTGGTTTGGGTGTGTAAACCCATATTTATTTTAAATATAGATATATTAAATTATGAATTTAAATATATATAATTGAATTATAATTGAGGCAGGACTTAGGAATTAATTTGATAAATTAATTAAATTATTTTTCTGCTAAATTAAATAAATTCCTATTTGAATTGAAAAAGAATAGGTGGCTTAGTTCCCTTTTTAATGTGTTAGGGAATATGTGAATGGGAGAGACGTGAAAACTTAGACGTTATGCTAGGTTCCCCTCATAATACGTGAACTATTTGCTTTAAGGGAATTAAAAACATATTTAAATGAATGAATTTGTATACTTGTGAATTGAAGTATAAGTTGATGAATTGCAAGCATGATTATGTGATATAATTGCTTGTCGTGATTTATTTCTTTATTGTTTTAAAAGCATGTGAAAGAGATTATGAGATTCATGTGGTAGCATGTGGATATTTTCATAAATATGATGCATTACATATTTATGTTGAGGCCCGGGATGCATATTAAGAATATCGTGTAGTGTCAAATCACGATGTTGATATATGGGGGTTGTGTAATCATATATGGGTGTCTTTGTGTCGGATCGTCACAACAACTGACCAGGAGGTATCACACCTACGAAACTAAAAAGCTGGAAAATGTGAGCTAGGAGTCCAGGTAGAGGCTCATGTTCTTGACTTTTGTCGTCATGACGCACGGAGTTGCAAGTTGGGCTCTCGTGCAACCGTCTTCCTTGTTGAAGTGATAGAGAGAAAAATCACTTGGGAAGAGTCGGTGTGGTACTCTACATTACTTGATGAGCTTGTATCCTCAAAAGTAATTGGACATAGTATGTATCCGTTAACCTGTGATTGGGCAAATAGTGGTATTGAGTCACATTGTATTGCATGACATTATGTGATTTCATTTGACATGTATATGCGGTATTATTACATGTGATGTTGGAGCAAGTTATTATGTGCTATTATTGCTTGTTGGATTTTGGAGCATGTTAATTATGTATGTTATAAAATGCTCAACTGAAAGTGATTAATATGAAAACATGAATTAAATGCGAAAATTGAAAAAGTATAATGAAATGTATGTTTTTATACTTGTGATATATGCTTTTGTACCCTTAGGGGAGGTTAAGTATATTGGCGTTGTGACCTCTGTGGATAGTTGAGGTTAGAGATGGACTGTAGAGTTGATTTTGAGTTGAGGCCTTAGAGAAGACGGTTAATTGTTTCGTGACTGTGGTTAGTTGTGTGACATCTTTAGAGATTTGAGGTCAGGGATTGATTTTAGTATCAATTGAGACTTGAGGCCTTAGAGAAGGCGGGTGATGAGATTGTGGACTTAGTGGATGTTGTAGTATAGGCCTTTAGGTGCCTTTCACCTTTTGAGGAATGAGTTATTAGCTGTATTCGAGGTTTTGATTGGGTTAAAAGAGGTTATAGTTGAGATGATTTTATTAAGTTTTTGGGGTACTGTAGTGTTGTTTCTTATGCTTAGTTCATTCTCCTAAGCATTCCTTGTACGGTGTTTTGTATACTCGTATGTGATCGTTGACTTCTATGTCACTCCTTAAGTCTTCGGTTACGGCGTGGTGCCGAACCTCTTCCTTGTGTTATCATTTGATTTTGTGGGGTTAGAAACGGATAGTTGTGTTCCGTGAACCCAATATAGTACTCTTCCTTCCTTATCCTCTTGGACATTATAGAAATATGTGGAGTTGTATTCACTCTTGTTTGGCTGTCTTTCGGAAACGGTGTTTTCTAAGTCTTGAAAATAAACTCTTGTTATTTAAAAGGAAAAACCCGTTTTCGCCTACCCCCGTAGCAACTAAAAGTTTTAGCACTTTATAAAATGATCTTAGGATCTTCTTTAAAATGATTTTTAACTTCTAAAAGCCAGTGATGGCGACTGACGGAGACCGGGGGCAAGACGGTCATTTTTACTGTGTGGTTTCTTAAAGGAAAACTATTTTATTACCTTTTTGGAATTCCGAGATTTCGAGACTTCTTTCTCAAGATCTCGCCCTGTAGAGTGTTGAAAGGTGTTTTCTTATTCACCTTTGCTTCGGATCATTTCTAAGTCTCGGGTATAAGGCTTGAGTTGTTCAGTGCACACATATAGTGCCGCCTTTCACTTTTTTTTGGTTGTTGATGTCACCACCTAGGTGATTTGAGTTGTTATACATGTTAGGGGCATGGATGTCGAGTGGATTGGTTTCTTTTGTCCGGGTGTTCTCCCTAAACACTTGTAGTGTTTTAACCTTTACATTGTTGTCTCAGTTATCTATTGGCTTAGTATTGGGACTTCTTTTCCCTTGCTTTGGTTTCCTTGTTCAGGTGTTTTTCCCTAAACACTTGTGGTGTTCTTAACCTTGACATTGTTGTCTCGGTTATCTATTGGTTTAGCATTGGGAACTCTTTCCCCTTTGCTTTGTTTTAGTGACCCTTAGGTGGTTGTTCATGTGAGTAGAGTTCGTGTCCTCTTGGTTTTCCTCGCCTATAGTGAGAGTGTTGGTGATTTATTGACCTAGTTGGAGATAGCAATTGAGGTTTTCATATGGTGATATGATGAGGTGATTCCGTCCTTGAGGTATAGATTGTCTCTAGGAATGGGACTATGTTTCTTATATATATATATATATTGTATATATATATATATATATATATATATGTGTGGATGACGATTGTGTTAGTACGCAAGAACGTGAGTGCTTTTCCTCCTGTGTTCTCAGGGAGTGAGTTATGAGTATTACTTAGTACTAGTTATGTATTTGATTCCTGTGGATATTAGAGGTGAGTGTGTTTTCCCTTTGTTTGGATCTTTTAGTTAGCGTTGTGAGCGCTTGATGATTTGTTAGATTGGACTTGGGTGTCGTGTACCTAGTGTACATTGGTGAGAGTTGTATAGACTACCGGTGTTGGTACGTGGAGTACGAGTCTTAGTTGTATCTTATAGACTCTTGTTGTGTACTTATATATTTATATCCCCGATATATAGTTGTTTACGGTAGCATGTGAGCACATACCTTAGGTTTTCGTGGCTGGGTTATGTTGTGGGCTATGTATCTCACTGGGTGGTTTAACATTACCTAAACTATTAGAGGATGTGGTAGTTAGAGTATCTTTTCCCACTGAGCTTATTTGCTCACAAGGGTATTACATTTGCCCCTTGGTATTCCCACGCCAGGTTGCAGGAAATGTTACGGCTATGGGCAGCATGCGGTGCAACGATAGTTCCCTTTTGTTTTCCTTGTTACAGGTTTTGGAGTTGCGCAGGGTGATGCGGTTATGGTTACAGCGCGACTGGTTTGGGGACGATAGTTATCTGCTATCTGTTTCTTTACCCATTTTGTATGGGATTGTCATATATTTCTTTTGGGAGCTAGTCTGTTGGCATATCCCTATTGGTGTATCTTTTATTTCCTGTATTTATTATTTCAGGATGTTATTGTATCTATTCAGCACTGTCATGTGCTTTTTTGTATCCTTATTCGAGCATTTGTGGCTCTGTTGATTATAGAGGGTTGTGTAAGGGTAGCAGTGCTTCTTTCCACTACCTCGGCCCTGGTAGAATTAATGAATGTTAGGCCTGTGAGCCAGTGATATTATCGAACTGTTATTGGCAGGTTATTCTGTTGTGGTTGTGTGTCCGGATGTTCCATTTACAAACAAAACTCTGTCGGATTTTCGTTAGATTCCGCTGCTTTATTTTATCATTCATTTGGGTATGAAATATACCATTGTCATCATTATTCCATACGTTTTCATGGTTGATGATATCTTAGTTGGTCATTCGTATTAAGGATCACATCCTGGATTCCTTGGATGTCCCTGTTCGGGAGTTTTAGGAATTTAGGGGCGTGATAGCATGGTATCAAAGCATGATTTTTGAAGGTCATTTGTTGTAGGGATGAAATGACATTTTTACCCTTTTGTGAGTGTTTGATGACTGAAGGTCATTTGTTCTCGTTGCTTTTTACTTCTGCATTCACTCCCTTAGCTCTTAGGCTCGGGTTTCGGAGTCCTAGGAATTCGGGGCGTGACAAGAAACCCTAAGTTTACCCTTTCTCGTAATTTCACATCAAACTGAGCAAAACCTTTTATTTTGGTCTTTAATATGTATATATCACGTATATCAATGTTTAGAGTCGCGGTCGCATCAAGAGAAATCAAATCGGGGTCAAAATCGAGATTTTACATTTTAATTCACAACCTTAACTACGCGCGGCCGGTAGAGGAACTACGTGCGGCGTGTAGGCACAAGCTATGCACGACGCGTAGGCCTCTTTTGGTGGTCCATAGATGGTGCATAGAAATAATACTTTCTAGCCACTTTGAGCTACTAGGTCCGTAGATGGTACGTAGTATTTTTCATGGAAACCACTTTTCTTGAGAATAACACCGTTTGAACCCCCTCGACTTCATTGGAATGTTTCTCAAAGTTTCGGCTTCGAAAAATATCGTTTATGCCCTCCAGAATGCATTTTTCGTTCAAACTTGCTTATTCTTCATTTCTCTTGTATTTCCACATCCTTTAAGGTTGATTTGATTTTGATGAAGCTTATTGATGCCTTCGCAAGACCACTTCAATTTTGCTAAACCTACCCGACTTCATAATCCACTAAACATGGTTATTGTCTAAAACATGTCAAACACAAATAATACTATAAATGTTCTTACAATCTCCCCCTTGGCATTTCTGAGACAAAACTAGTTTTACAAAGCCTCACGAATAACAACATAATATCTATACCTATGAACACACACCAACAAATATAGACATATAATATTAGATTGTCCTCATGACGATCTTTCAATCCTGCAACCACAACACTAAACAATATACCATGAAAAATAAGTGTGGAAAACATATATAAACTAATATAATGATCATAAGAATAATATAACAACAATGCAAGAAATAATGATCATCATTGACATTCTTTTCCCTTGAGAATATACTCCCCCTTAACTAAACAATCTCTCCCCCTTACTTAGTGCTTCTTCCCCTTTTTGTCTCTAAAATAACAATAAAAAATATAACAATCAAAGCGTATGAGAGATATGAAAAGAAAGCCTCAAAATGCACACATAGGAAAAGATCACAGAAGAGACTCAAGAGAATTTAATCCAAGCACTAAATACTAAGATAAAGTACTCTATAAGATTATATCTAGATTCTTGAGTAACATAAATCTCTACAATACATGAACTTAATACTAATGTATGAATGCAAAATGCTCAAATTAAAAAAATATTTCTGGCTTAGAAACATGTGAGCATGGCAGTAGAGACAATGAGCTAATCATTAACACATAATATTCGCATATTTAACTTAGCTATTATACACATGATAATGAAGAAAATCAGCACACGTACCTTGTAGTTATAAGCAGTCACAAGACAAGCTTGACATATCATTTGCATATATGAAAAATATTTAATTGCAAGCAAACAATTAAGATGAAAACAATACGTACCAATTATAACAATCTCCTCATTAACCGCGATGATACTTTAGTTCAAAACCTAAACTAGAAGTCAAATCTTTAGCTCAGACCTTTTTACAAAATAAAGAAACACAATTTAACCTTTTCACCATATTCCTTTTTATCTTTCTAAGCTTCAGACCTTTCAACAAAGATTTTTAGTCCCGACCAACTAGGCCCGAGATTCTTCCTTGGGATTTATGTTCATTAGTCTTTTCCACTTTTTACGCGAACACTCAATGCTTACTAAGGCAAGATGCCCGACTACTCAAATCGAAGAACTACTTTTTGCATTTCTATATTTTAGACATCTCATTCTTTCTTTTTTTCAACATCACCACAACATTCATAAGCATGCAAAAAGTATTTCAAAGTATAGATCAATCTAGCATAGTTCATGAACTTACATATCACTTTAGATTAGATGAGAAAGACTAAAAATTTCAACAAGTATTACAGTTATCTTCGAAGTAAAACAAGCACCTAAAGTTAATGAGTTCCAAAAATAATACTTAAACATGTCAAGTGAACAACTCATAATCTCAGGTCAGACTAACAACTCCAATTCCCATAAGCATAATAAGAAAAGTAAATATGATGAGAATAAAGTGAAATATGACAACCATCTATACCCTTAGCCAATCTTAACATGCTAAGAATTTTTTGTTTTAAAATTTTATGGCATTTTCTGTCATAATGATGCATGCATGGTTAATCCTAATAGTAGTAAAACATGATGTATGCATAATAAAAAACATAAAAACATGAAAACAAAACAAAATGCAAGATAATGTATCAATTCTAGGATAAAAGATAATCCAAGATATTCTTAGAATGATACATATGAAGACATCTATCCTAATGATAATATGCCACTAGATTTTCTAAGATGCACATGCTTTTGAAAATCTTATTATTTTTTAGAGATGTCTGTTAATTGATAATCGGTAGATACATACTCAAAACTTTTCTCATAATTAGAGTCACGCGCTCTACATGCAGTATAAGCAACCAAACAATGTAGTTCTTCTTTCCTAACCCATACTTGTTTAATTTTTGGTGCTCTATTTGCTAGCCTAGACAACCTTCTCACCTCTTCACTCAACACCCTAATTTGATTTTCAACATTGGGTCCTTTTTGAGTTCTATGCGTCCACTCTAATTTCAAAGTTTCTCGTCTAAACTTTGAACACACGGTTCGAATGTGACCTTTCACTCCACTGTGATGACATACATGGATAAACCTTTGAAAATAATTGATCGAACCCTTATGGAAACTAGAGGTAATGGGAGTACTCTCAATAGATTTTTTGACATAAGATTGAGCATTAAGATTCCTATTAGACTTACCTTGAGAAGAACTATATGCTACTTGAGAGGCCCTTATAAAGGTCGTTTTGGAAACAATGTTTGAATTACTTGTTTTTCCTTTGAACCCAACCCCTTTGTATTTCTTGCAGATTTTCCCATACTCAATATATGATTAAGCTTAAGAGTTCCACTAGACCATTTATGGATAATTGAGTTAACATCTTTCAATTCCTTTTCCAATCCCTCAATTCTTGTAGATTTCTCACTCAATTCTAATCTTAGAGTTCTTAATTCTTCATTGAGACCATCTGCACTCTTGAAAGCCTGAGTCCTTTCTTGTTCAGACTTGGTTAACTCTTCTATTAAGGACTGTCTTTCCTTATCAATATTTTTGAATTAAACTATATCTTTTGAGAAGACTTTGCTCATATGAATGGACTTTTCATAAATTTTATTGTATGTATCTTCATACGAGTCCCTACGATCTTCATTATCCTCAAAATCATCATCCTTAGATATTGCCCAACTTGCAGCAATTTCACCAACCTGCTTACTTTGTGCAGCAAACACGGTGAAATTCCCAAACTCATCAGCCATGTTAGACTCAGCAGAGTCACTAGCTGTTCCATCATCTGATCCATCACTCCAAGTAACAACTAGACCTTTTATCTTATTCTTTTTATTGGCACACTCAGTAGCTACGTGACTGAACCCTTGACACTCAAAACATCGAGGTTTCTGTTTTTTAGGGTCAATCTTGTCATACTGATTTAGGACCTTTCTATTTTTAGAATCATATGATTGATCTCCAAATTTTTGTCCTTTAATCAATTCTTGACCATGAGAAGATTTAAAAAAGTTATGAAACTGCTTCATGATCATGTCAGTCTATCTTGGTTTACTCTCACCCTTCTCATCGGACTCACTAGGATCCTCCTTAGTGGTTTTAAAAGCTATGTTTTTCTCTTTTGTTCTGCTCGACTTCTTAGAGGATTGAACACACATCTCCATCTCATAAGATTTTTGTTTGGTCAATTCTTCAAGTTTAATTTCTTTAAAACTCATGATTTCAAATATAACAGTAACCTTAGACCAAAAACGTTCAGGTAGAGACCTAAGAATTTTCTTCACTATGGTAGTCGCAAGAATGGACTTTCCTAGATTGTGACAACTTGTTACTATGTCAGTTAACCAAGCCTCAAAGTCACCAAAAACTCCATCCTCTTCCATCCTAAGCTGTTCAAATTTTGAATTTAGAATTTGGAGTTTCGATTGCTTAACTTTTGAAGTTCCTTCATGAGTTACTTGGAGAATATCCCTAACTTCTTTGGAAATTTCACATGTGGAAATTCTTTTAAATTCACTATCAGTCACATCAGTGTATAAAGCATTCAATGCTTTGGAGTTCCAATTACCACTGTTTGTCTCAGCAGTAGTCCACTCACTCGATGGTTTTGGTTTTGATTTATTAGTCGTTGCATCCAACACAGTAGGAGGTAAATATCCTAACTCTATAGCCAACCAATCTCTATTATCTAGAGATTTCAAAAACGCTTTCATCCCCACTTTCCAATACGTGTAATTAGAGCCATTAAACAAAGGGGACCTAGATACAGAACCCCCTTCACGAGGTAAATCCATCGTCTAAGTTCAGAATCTAACCCTTGGTAGTTAACCTAAAACGGGGCAACCATGCTCTGATACAATTTGAAATTACCTAAACGATCAATGAAAATATCCTAGGGGGAGTGAATAAGCTTTTTGAGAATTTATTAACAAATTAAAATTAATTGCGAAAAAGTCAATTTTAATATAATTCTCTAACAAGATAAATCTTGTAAATATTAATCTAAGTGCAAAAAATAAAGCGATAGAGACACATGATATTTTTACGTGGAAAACCGTGGAAAGACTCCAAGTAAAAACCACGGATACGCTCTAGTATCAATACACTATGAATCAAACAGTACAATGTGCATAAGATTTGCCTCCAGATCTTATAAAGCTTTAGACTTACAAATCCCTCTAGATCTGTCTTTCTCCACTCGACGTCTGACAATCGTGAATCACTCGCGCTCCACGAAGCTTCGCGCTCCACGAAGCTTCTCGCTTCGCTCCGCCTCTCAATGGATCAATGAACCACGAAGCCTCCTGCTCTGATCTCCGCATTCAGACGGCTCCGCTACTCAATGGATCAAAGCAACCACATTGCATAAGGTGTGTATATTTTTTAGCAACTAGGTCAATCAATGGTGCATAAGATCATCGATGTAGAAACATAATCGAATAAACCATAAACAAGAGAGAACTAGAAGATATTGAATCACTTAATTTTTTTCTCTCCCTATCTCTCACTTTTCAGTTGAATATGAATCTATAGAAAACTTGCAAAGATCTCTCCAAGACTTAGCCTCATCTATTGTAGACCTTGGTATTTATAGATTATACTGAGGAGAAACCCTAAATTTACCCTTTCTCGTAATTTCACATCAAATTGAGCAAAACCTTTTATTTTGGTCTTCAATATATATATATCACGTATATCAATGTTTACAGTCACAGCCGCATCAAAAGAAATCGAATCGGGGTCAAAATTGAGATTTCACAATTTAATTCGCAGCCCTAACTACGCGCGATCCATAAAAGAACTACGCGTGGTGCGTAGGCCTCTTTTGGTATTCCGTAGATGGTGCGTAGAAATAACATTGTCTAGCCACTTTTTGCTACTGGGTCCGTAGATGGTACGTAGTATTTTTCATGTAAAGCACTTTTCTTGAGAATAACACCGTTTGAACCCCCTCGACTTTGTTGGAATATTTTTCAAAGTTTGGCTTCAAAAAATGTCATTTATGCCCTCCAGAATGCATTTTTTGCTCAAACTTGCTCCTTCTTCATTTCTCTTGTATTTCCACATCCTTTAAGCTTGATTTGATTTTGATGAAGCTTGTTGATGCTTTTGCAAGACCACTTCAATTTTTCTAACCCGACTTCATAATTCACTCAACATGAAAATTCACTGAATATGGTTATTGTCTAGAACATGCCAAACACAAATAATACTATAAGTGTTCTTATATATGTGATCTCAATTCTTCGAAGGTTGGCTCTGATTTCTCTCAAAGATGCTGATAATTTATCTTCAGACGAGAACGACTCCAGACACGAATATGCATTTGACTCAAATTGAAATTGATTCGATGGTTAAGGATAATAATCTTGACTATATGGTTGATTCCCTAATCCATGATCGAAATATCGTGGATCCTCATTAAAGCTTTGATATGAATTTCCTATACTTGATTGTTGGTATTAGAAATTGGGATGATTGTTCCAATCCGGATTGTATAAATTATAATATGGAACATTTGCCGAATTGGTATAACCATTATACATATTTTTTTTCTGACAATCACAAAATCGGGGTTTTAAGGTCCTAAATAACGTGTTTCGGTCTAAAATCAACTAGGCTCACTGTGAGTTTTGTTCAATGGCCATTTTCTACTAAGAAACCTTTCATCTTTTGTGAAAATCGTACTTTCTGACAGTTTACACAAAACTGCAGATTTTGTTTCTTTTTTTCTTTTTTAAAAAAATAAAAACTAACTATCGATAGAAAATAAAGTTAAGATTATACGTAAAATTAAGCCACACTAAAACTCACAAGTGGTCCAACGACATAATCGTCATTGCTTCGCCGATTCCTTTTGTGTTTTTTAGTATACCTCGCAAAAACACACAATACAAACAATTCAAGTATACTAAATTACTAAAGTTTTGAATATCTGTTAGTCCCCGGTAGTGGCGCCAAAAACTTGATGTTCTCTCAGGGTGGCTAAAAATATGTGTTCAGAACACACCCTTAAGATGACCTAAGTTTTACCTATCGCAAGCGCACGAGTCAATTATAGTATAGAAACAACTTGTGAAAGGTAATCAATCTCACAGAGACTAAGTTGTATTCTAAATTCTCGTAAAATAACACTCTTAAATTGCTATAAAAATATGATTTGTTAACTAATAAAATAGTAAAGATAGATTAAGACAAGAACAATATAAATAAAATCTAGGGTTTCCATACTCCACCACTAACCGCATAACATAACTCTCTACTTGTTCAATTGCAAGATGGCGATCCATAACTGTGAAATAGGTTGTACCGCAAATAGTCGAATATGTCCTAAAAAAGGATACTATCAACCGAATTTACTACAACCTATCTCCGAACAGAGTATGACTAGTGCATTCAAAGTATTTTACTCTAATCTACTCCTATAACATGAAATTAAATTAAAACATGTCTATATCATCTCGTCGAGGCATGAACTGTGTAAACCTAGAGTTTCAAGTGTTAAACACCATTGTGTAGAAAATCATGAATTAAGCATCCGAGTTCTAGCCCATAGTAAATAATCATGATTAAGTAAGATAATATATTTATTCAATTTAAGACAAGAATTTAGAACAAATATAAGATCTTATGTCAAGAATAAAAACGGTCACTCATCTACAACAATCATCATAGTGTGGTCACAACATACCTTCTTTACAATTGAAAACAAATAAATGAACTACATTATTTGGCTAGGGTTTTGCTACAAGATACTAAATTAATTACTTATGGTAGAAGGAGACTACATCATTGATATAGAAATGCCTTCCATGGTTATCTTCTTCGGATCTCTAGGTCTTGAATGAATCTCTTCTTTGAAATATTTAAATCTCTAGGATGGTGCTTTGAAAATTATGTAATTAGAAGCCCCCAAATTCTATAGCAACGCTTGGTATTTAATGACAAAGTCGAGGGAAACCCTAAGGTTGCCCTTTTTCGTAATTTTATGCTAAAGTGAACAAAATACTTCAATATAATGTATATTATGTCATATACACGTGTTTAGAGGTGGTGGGGTCGAACACAAAGTCATCCAGGTCAAAATGGATTAATTCGGGTCAAAATATGATTTTGGCCCGAATCTGAAATTTCCAACTTTTTCTATAGGACATCCCTCACTCTTTTGATCATAACTAGAGCTACACATATTGGATGAAGGCGTGTAATATCTTTTTGGAAATATAACTTCAAACGCTTGATGTTTGACTCAAAAATCACCCAATTTGGACCTGTTTTGACCGAGATATGGCCCTTCGAATTTTACTAAAAATTTGTGTGTAGGGAGCTATGCACTGATTATAGTTGGAGCATAAACATATAACTTTTTAGCCACTTTTAACTACTGGGTGCATAGGCTGAGCATAGCAAAATCCTTGGAAACCATTTGTCCTTATATTTGCTCTGGTTGAACCCCTTCGACTCCCTTGTTATGATTCTTGAAGTTGCGGCTCAGAAAATTGACGTTTTCACTCTCATAGCAAATGAACATGTCCTTGGTTAATTCACCAAAGTTAGCTATTTTTCTTCATTAAGCTCCTGAAACACGTTTAGACACACAAACGACATAAAAATACCAAATAATGGAATGTATAGACATAACAATAGCAAGATATGGGCCTAAAATGGACAATATTTGGTACCTATTAGTTGACAACTTTTGAAAAGATTATTTTCAAAAATATAAATTAGTAAAACATAATTTTGTAACGGATGCATAACGAATTTGTTACAAATCACTTGAGTATTTGTATTGGAAAGAAAATATATTTGCACTTTTGTTTAGATTCAATAATAAAATAAAATTTATTTTTAAAAATTTTTCAATCTAACTTTTTTAATAAATTCTGTTTTTTTTTTTATAATAATTAGATAAGTTAATCAATTATTTTATTTACACAAATAGGCCAAAGTTGAACTAGTTATATTTTTGCATAGAGTTAATTAATAATTATATATTTTTATTAAAATATAATTTTATTTCATTTAATAATTATTAGTAATTCGGCTCTCCTATCTTATAATCCTGGCTCCGCCTCTGATGAAGACCATCACATTACCCCAGAAAATCCACAGATACCTGTGAGGACAAAAAAGGATAGCCAATACTTGAAGTCGCCATGGGTGGTTAAACTAAAGGTTGATGATGGTTTGGATGCGAAGCAAAAATGGAAGATTTTGAAGATTCTAATATACGTGAATGATGATACAAAACAAAGGTAAGTTAAAATCTATTTGTCAAGCTCTCCTTCACAATTTTTCATTTTTTCTAACCACATCGACTTCTACTTTTTGACAGCGACCTTATTGTTGATATGCACCACTCATTTATTGAGAGGAGGGAGATTAAAAGTTTGTTAAACGAAGTGGGTTGATAATTTTATTAGTTTGCTTATTCCATAATGTTGGTGTAGTTTTGTGAGTTTGCTTATTTTAAAATATATACTAATGAAGGTTTTTTTTTTTTTTTTCCAAATTGTCGACAAACTTTGTCGGCTCCTAAACTTCCAAAGGACTGCAACTGAGAAGTAGTTTTTCCTCATGTCAAATCATGGTGTAAGTTGTGATGTTTTTTTCTCATACTTTTATATTTCTTTTATAAATTAAAAATCATCTTATCATCGTATCATAACCCCGACATTTTTCTGTTCAATGTAGACCATGTTCGTAACGAAGCATTTTGACAAAGATCAAATTTGTTTTGGACAAGAGTTTGACACCATCATAGACTTCATAAAAAAGGACAAAATATATGACCTCGAAGTTGTGTTGAAATCTAGAAGGGTAAGCAAATGATTACTGGCCATGGTTTCATGAAAAAATTAGAATATTCATTTGATTATAACTTTATGGCACAATAACTGCAAAATGTGCAATATTGTTTTACCTACAGTTTTACTTCCCTTGTAAGAACATTTATTTATGTAATAACATTATTCTGATAAAAAACCATGTTGAGATTTTTGTGTTTTTTGATCGATTTGTTAAGTATTATATGGTAAGAAATTTATGTGTAAAATCAAGTACAAAGTGGTGAAGATACAAAGGATATCGAGTGGAACAACGACTGAAGTGGCAGTGCAAAAAAGTAAAGATTTCAGAGGATTTTTGTATTTTGTTCCACCAAGTACTTGGTAAGTTGCGAACTTTCGCACGTTTACACAAAAGTGGTAAAAACCTCTAGAGAGTTTTGCGAACTTGCGCAGTTGGGTGTTCACTGAGTGCTCAGTAAAACAACCATCGAGTTCTCGGTAGGTGGCTACGCTGAATTATTTTTGGGAAGGTTTATTTTGCTATGTAATTGATTCCTAACCACTTTGAGATGTGATTAGAAGCTATTATCAGTATATTGGACTATTATTGATATATTAGTATATATTTGCAAGACTTAATGGTGAAAATACGAATCCTGATTGGAAAAGGATTCTTACCATTAATTGAAGACTCTTATATATATATATATATATATATATATATATATATATATGAGTTAAACCTAAGAGAAGGGTGTGGATTATGAGAGATCTCTGCAATTATTCTACAGATTCATATTATTTTATAGAGATATTTAGAGAGAAAAAATTATTAAGTGATTATATATTTTCTAGTTCTCTCTTGGTTTGAGATTTTCCAATTGTGCTTCTACATTGAAGATCGTTATGCACAATTGGGTGATCTAGTTGCTGAAAAATCATCACACCACCTTGATCGAAGTAGGAGACTTCATAGTGCTTTGATCCGTTGAGAAGCGGAGACGTCAGAGTGCGGAGATTAGAGCGAGAGCTTCGTGGAGTGCAAGTGATTCAAGACCATTAGACGTTGAGTGGAGAAAGGCATATCAGGAGTGATTTGTAAGTCTGAAACTTCATAGAGTCTGTGTATTTCTTGATTCATAGTGCATCGATACCCGAGTGTATCCGTGATTTTTTACTTGGAGTCTTTCCAAGGTTTTTCCACGTAAAAATATTGGTGTCGTCTCTGATTTATTTTCTACACTTATATTTATAATTGCATGGATTATATTATGATAGAATTGAATTAAAATTTACTATTCTACAATTAATATTTTAATTTGTCAATTAATTCATAAAATGTCTATTCACCCCACTAGACCTTGTTCGTAATCGATCTGGATAGTAAGACCATTTACTTTCTAAATTCGTTGCGAACATCATATAATGCACGAGCTGGGATGACAATGGTAAGTTACTAAATTAATTACTATATGGTAATTTTTAGAATATTTCACCCCAAAGTTTGATATAGATAATCATATTATATTTAGAGCTTAAATTCCTGTCATATTTCTTTCGAATCAACGACCGCCCCCAAAGGGATTAATGGTGAATTAGCTAATTTCAAAACTTGTTCAATTCAGATGCAGAAACAAATAGACACGTTAGTCTAAAGTATATATTTTTAATTTTTACACTTTGAATATTCTTTTTATAGTCTAACTTAATGCAAATTCATTATAATAACTCATGTGAGGCCTTTATGATGCGATGTATGCAACTCTTTGATGGTAGAGATAAACTTGAATTTAAGACGGTGAGTGGTATATGGTTTGTGGATCTAAATTAAGTATATTCTTTTTTTATTTAAAATTATATTGAATGAGTAGGAAAGCTCGCATGGTGTGAGGAGTTTCATTGCATTAGATCTGTTGTACCACAAATGTAATGAGAAGAGATATGTTTATCGGTTTGTTGACGAGGATTGAAGGTTAATGAAGGGTAGGGTGATTTTTTGAATATAGAATGATAACATAGTTTTTGGACTCTATACAATGAACAATATATTGTGTTTTTGAATATGAAATAGAATGCTTTTATTTTGTTATTTTTTTTAATATGTAATAAAATGCTTAAGCTGGACTTGTACACATATTGATGACCGTATACGGTATGGGACTGAAATTGTTTTACCAATATTGGCTGTGGAATAGTACACATATTGATGACCAAAAAGGTGTTTGTTAGTGCAGTCTTTTTAGCACAGTTAAAACCAGGTTGCACCAGAAAATAGTTGACTGTCCAATTTGTCCATTATGCAACAATATTTATACCAATTGTAACAAAAGAGCAAATAGTAAAGCAATTGACTGTCCAATATGTTGCAAATATGCATATCTACATCCAAATGTAGCACCTATACCCTAATTGAACCCCCCAAGATGTAAGGATATTCATGAAAATCATTATAATTAAAAAATCCTTTTAACAAGAACTAAATATTAAAATAAAATATAAAAACTTAAATGCAGCAACTCTACTTCCAATCGTAGTATCAGTAATACCAATTGCAGGAAACAAAATAAACAGTTGCTTCAACATCTCTACTTCCAAATGTAGCACCTATGCCCCCTATTCAAATATACTTATGAATCTTAGTTTTGAGGCAAACTTATATGAAATATATTTTCAAATAGCATCCCAAACATGTTTGAAAAAACAAAAATTAAAAAACTTTCTCTCCTCAAAAAGTTTGTACAAAACCCTAAATGGATAAAATATAAGTTTGGAGGTAAGATAGAGTTATCCTATCAATACCATATCTTAGCTTTTATTTTAGGGATTCAACCGCTGCAACATTGCTTTAACCAAATACAACAGTGCTATAGCCACTTATGGCACAATAAATACCAAATGCAACATTGTTATTTTTTTAAATGTCCTGAATTATACCCTAATTGAACCCCAAGGTGTAAGGATATTCATGGAAACCATTATAATTATAAAACTCTTTTAACAAGTACTAAATATTGAAATAAAATATAAAAACTTAAATGAAACAACTCTACTTCCAATTATAACATCAGTAATACCAATTGTAACAAACAAAGTAAAATAGTTGACTGTAATGTATGTAACAAAATATATACCAAATGCAACATCTCTACTTCCAAATGTAGCCACTATACCCCCAATCCAAATATACTTATGAATCTTAGTTTTGAGGCAAACTTATATGAAATATATTTCCAAATAACATCCCAAACATGTTTGAAAAACACAAAGATTAAAAAACTTGCACTCCTCAAAAGGTTTGTACAAAACCCTAAATGGATAAACCATAAGTTTGGAGGTAAGACAAGGTAACCCAATTAATACATTATCTTAGCTTTTTTTTTAGGAATTCAACCACTGCAACATTGTTTTAACCAAATACAACGGTGCTACAACTACTTATGACACAACAACTACTAAATACAACATCGTTATTTTTTTAAATGTCTTGAATTATATCCTAATTGAACCCCCAAGGTGTAAGGATATTCATGGAAACCATTATAATTAAAAAACCCTTTTAAAAAGTACCAACTATTAAAATAAAATATAAAAACTTAAATGCAACAACTATACTTCCAATCGTAGCATCAGTAATACCAATTGTAACAAACAAAGTAAAATAGTTGACTGTAATGTATGTAGCAAAATATATGACAAATGCATCATGTCTACTTCCAAATGTAGCACCTATACCCACTATCCAAATATACTGATGAATATTAGTTTTGAGGCAAATTTATATGAAATATATTTCCAAATAGTATCCCAAACATGTTTGAAAAAACAAAAAATAAAAAAATTTATCTCCTCAAAAAGTTTGTACAAAACCCTAAATGAAAAAACCACAAGTTTGGAGGTAAGATTGGGTAACCCTATCAATACCCTATCTTAGCTTTTATTTTAGGGATTCAACCACTGTAACATTGCTTTAACCAAATACAACACTTCTGCAACCACTTATGGCACAATAACTACTAAATACAGTGCCGTAATTTTTTAAATGTCCTGAATTATACCCTAATTGAACCCCAAGGTGTAAGGATATTCATGAAAACCATTATAATTCAAAAACCTTTTTAACAAGTTCTAAATATTAAAATAAAATATTAAAACTTAAACTCAGGAACTCGACTTCCAATCATAGCATTAGTAATACTAATTGTAGCAAACAAAGTAAAACAATTGACTGTCATGTATATAGAAAAATATATGCCAAATGCAGCATCTCTACTTATAATTGAAGCAACATTAAAACCAATTGCAGTAAACAAAATTGATTCGAACTGCTGCAGTGTTACAGCCAAAATGAAAATGATATACAATATTATTACAACCAGATGCAACAAGACTGTTGCTTGAAATCCCTATTTATAAACCCACGACATTTTTATCTCATCCCCTTCCCCTACCCGACTTCTGCATCCACAAACGCCTCCAACTATTTCGTCAACACTTACAGAAATTTCCTCCAAGGGCAAATTAGTTTCCTTCTCCATCACATTTCTGACCTCAACATTAGGTAAGTTTATCATATTTTTCTCCTCTCCATTTTGAAAACCCTAGAAATGGTTTCTAGGATGATTTTAAGCTGATTTAAGCAAATACTTCAAATACCATAGGATTTAAGCAAATACTTCAAATACCGTAGGACTTAAGCAAGAATGATATTCTGTATTTATCGTATAATTAGTTGAAATTTTATAATTAGTCTTCTTCAATTGTTGTAAATTCTGCAGATATATACTACAAAATTATCATCATGACTCGAAGTAAGAAATCTTGTACGTCTCTATCTGGAAACCTAATCCCATGGAAGTCGATAATGTACTATTTAGGAATCTCTATACGAAGGCTGTATATGAAAGTAGTTTCCTTAAGTATTAAGTGTCGAAGGGCAAAGTACTTACAAAAAAAACATGCGAGAAATTGGGGCTCGATACTTATAACTACTTTAATGGCATAGGTTGGGGTGATTTTATTTCCCTTCAACTTCCCTGTTATCCAACACTTGTTCGGATATTCTATGCTCATATAGTTGATGGGAAACCTCTAAAGTTGACATCGTATTCGAAAGGGAAGGAAATTGTTCTAATAAAAATGAAGTTGGGAGATATCTTTAATCTTCAAGATTTTGAAGTTTCTCTCTATTGCAATAACAAATGGGCAAATGTAGATGGTTTTGATCCCATTGATGCTCTAAGGCAGTTGTACAATGATCCAACAATTACCAGTGATGATCGTATAATAGCTTTTCAATAACATTGGATGCACGGGTGATTCATAATATCATTATGTATAACATCATGCTTAAATCTGGCAGCCACTCGGATGTCTCTCACATGGAAGTATATATCATTTGGTGTCTTATGAATGACATAAAACTTGACCTAACTCACATTATTTTGAGTCATATGTTGAAATGCAGGTGAAAGAAAAACAAATGCTATTATGGCATTCCAATGATAAATATATTCATGGCTTATGATGTAGATTTGGTGGGTGAGGAACCTCGTGAATTTGATGCAGTGAATGATATATTTTCCGCTACGACCTTGAGGCAAATGGGATTTGAGATGGATAACGGCAAGTGTGTTACTCGTTCGACCAAAACCGACTATACTGAGTCGAAGGGACGTGTTTCAGTGGATGAGCAATCTTCCTCGTTGTGTGAGATAAAGGCATCGATTGATGCTATGGGTGCCAAAGTTGATGCTATGCGTGTCAAAGTTGACCATCTCGAAGTTTTGACAGAAAAAATGTTTGATCGCCTCGACCTGAATGTAGATGAGATTCGAAGGAATATTGATTTGCAATCTTTTTTATTTTGTTCATTTGACAGACAAGTTTTTTGGACTATTTTTTTTTCTTCTCATTTATGTTTAATATCACTGTGTTCCGCATTAATTATTTTATTTTCAACAGTCGACTTAGATTAATGGTGTTCCAAACTGCATAATAGCTTCTGTTTGCAAAACAATATTTATACCAAACATTAGTTTACAGCAATTGTAGCATTTTTAATACGGATTGCATTAAAAACTGTACCAAATGCAACACATCAAATTATTTTATTTTCAACAGTCGACTGATATACATTGTGTTCCATACTGCATAATAGCTTCAGTTTGCAAAAACAATATTTACACCAAACATTAGTTTACAGAAATTATAACATTTTTAATACGGATTGCATAAAAAACTGTATAAAATGCTACACATCAAATTATTTTATTTTCAATAGTCGACTAATATACATTGTGTTCCAAACTGCATAATAGCTTCAGTTTGCAAAACAATATTTATACAAAACATTAGTTTACAACAATTGTAGCATTTTTAATAAGGATTGCATCAAACACTATACCATTTGCAACAGATCAAATTATTTTATTTTCAACAGTCGACTGATACAGGTTATGTCATGGATTCTGATTCAGGTTGATACAACATAACACATCAAATTAAAATAGAAATGCTTAATAAAATACGAATGTAAACACCAGATTCGTTACAAAACAGTTTGATCATTACAATATCCTTAAATTGAAAACCACTACGACTCGGATTTTAAATCTCCTGAAAAATTACAAATTGACGAACTTCAATTTATCTTCTGAAATTGAGATCAAGCTGATTCATTCTAACTTGCATGTGGGATGATCCGACAAAGTCTGCATTGAATATGTTATACGTTAAGAAAATAGAGTATGTAAATCCTAAAGTAATCGATATATATTTAATGTGTTGTTTGACTTACGAATCCAAAATGAGTTTTTCTCGCTAACGGCCTTGGGATATCATTTTTCTCTAAACCACTCACCTGCAAATATTTTAAATATGCCGCATTCAATCATCATGGATAATTCAAAATATTTTTTTGAAGTAAATATAAGAATCATGCACTTACCGGGATGGAATTGAAATGAGCATGTGCTGTTGGAGTGTTATAATATTCGGCACTCGAAACACAATACCGAATATTATATTAGTTATCTAAATTAAATGAATATTGTAACAAGAATTATATGCATATTTTGTTTACTCACATTATTCTTCGTGTCACCAGCCTTTGCATACAATTTTTTCTTCCTTGCTAATGTCGTCTTATAGCCTGACTTCTCTCTACGTCTTCTCTGTCCTCGTAAAGCATTTTTCTTTTTCAAACCCTTTGCACTTTTGTATTGCTCATCAAAAGAATTACCATCATCTTCATTTGGGGCATTCGGTTTTGTTTTCCTTTTATCTACTGCATTAAGCATGTTCTCAAAATTTTTGATCACCATAAGTTAATCTGCCTCACTTACCGCAACAAGAACATTTAGTCGAGTCGCCAAATGACATAACGTTTTGTACCGAACAGCTTCCTGAAGATTTGGATCCGCTTCAACAACATTGTCAATGATGTCATGCACCATTTCATCTCTAGCGCATCGAGTCCATCATTTATAGATGTATTCCACCAGAATTTCAGTTGGATGAAAGACATCTCTTAAAATATTTGTCACGTCACAACATGGAATGCCTTCCATTTCAAACTTCCCACACCCACAGATTAAGTGGTTACTTTCTTTTGACCTCATTACACATCGTTCTTGTCAAAACATTTATATTATTGTTTATGTTTGGCATGTTCTAGACAATAACCATGTTGAGTGAATTGTTAGGTCGGATAGGTTTAGGAAAATTAAAGTGGTCTTGAAAAGGCATCAACAAGGTTCGTCAAATTTAAATCAAGCTTAAAGGATGTGAAAAATACAAGAGAAATGAAAAAGGAGCAAGTTTGAGCAAAAAATGCATTCCGGATGGCATAAACGATATTTTTTGGAGCCAAAGCTTTGGGAAACATTCCAACCGAGTTAAGGGGGTTCAAACGACACTATTTCCAAGAAAATTAGTTTTCATGAATTTTGCTACGCTCAGCCTACGCGCCCAGTAGCTAAAAGTGGCTAGAAAGTGCTAAAACTACGCTCGATGTACGCCCGGTGGAAATTGGCCTATGCGTCACGCGTAGGTCGGCTTACGCGCTACACATAGCTTATGCTTATACGCCGTGCGTAGCTTCCCTACGCGCCACACATATGTGGGTCTGCATGGTTAAATGGTAAAATTGATAAAATTGTCCCAGGGTTGTTTTTTGTTTTGTGACGACTGCGATTTCCACACCACAATACACGTGATATACACATATTGATGACCAGATCAAAGGGTTTTGCTGAGTTCGATGTGAAATTATGAAAAAGGATTAACTTAGGGTTTCCCTCAGCTCTCTCTATAAATATGAGGAGTCTCTAAGATTTTAGAGGGGCTTTTGGTGAGAGATTTCTACAATCCTTCTATAGATCATATTTTTCTGCAGAGATATATATATATAAAGAGAGAGAAAATTATAGAATGATCATACATATTCTAGTTCTCTCATGTTTTTGGATGATTATCTAATTGTGGTTGTACATAAAAAATCCTTATGCACAATTGGATGATCCGTTGCTGAAAAATCAACACACCATATATTGCAACGTGGTTGCTTAGATCCGTTTAAGAAATGGAGCCATCTGAGTGCGGAGATCAAAGCATAAGGCTTCATGGTTCATTGATCCATTGAGAAGTGGAGTCATCAGAGTACGGAGCGGAGCGAAATTTTCGTGGAGCGTGAGTGATTCAAGTTTGTCAGACGTCGAGTGGAGAAAGGTAGATCATGAGTGATTTGTAAGTCTAAAATGTCATAGAGTTTGTGTACTGCTTGATTCATAGTGCATCGATACCCAAACGTATTCGTGGTTTTTGCTTGGAGTCTTTCTAAGGTTTTCCACATAAATATATTGTGTCTCTATTGCTTTATTTTCTACACTTAGATTAATCTTTGCATGTTTTATTGTGATAGAGAATTGAATTAAAATTAACTTTTTTGTAATTAATTTTAATTTGTCAATAAATTCACAAAAAGCCTATTCACCCCATATTTAGGCTATTTTCATTGATCGTCTAGGTAATTTCAATTAATATCAGAACGTGGTTGCCCCATTTTAAGTTAACTACCTAAGGTTAGATACTGAACTTAGGTGATGGATTACCTTGTGAAGGTAGGTCTGTATCTAGGTCCCTTTTGTTTGATGACTAAAATTATACCTATTGGAAAGCGATGATGAGAGCATTTTTGAAATATCTAGATGAGAGAGCTTAGCTTTCCATACAGGTAGGATACTCATCTCCCATTGTGAAAGACGCTACTACTAATGAATCTAGAGTACAATCGTAAAGTGAGTGGACGCTTGCTGAGACAAACAGTGCTAGTTGGAATTCCAAAGTTGTAAATGCTTTATACAACCCTGTGACTGTGAGTGAGTTTAAGAGAATTTTCATGTGCAAAATTGCTAAAGAAGCTCGGGCTATTCTCTAATAACTCACGAATGAACTTTAAAAGTTAAGCAATCGAAACTTCAAATTCTAAATTCACAATTTGAACAGCTTGGAATGGAGGAGGATGAAGTTTTTGGTGACTTTGAGGCTAGATTAACTGAGATAGTAACTAGTTGTCACAATCTAGGAGTGCCCATTTCCGAGACTACCATAGTGAAGAAAATTCTTAGGCCTCTACCTGAATGTTTTTGGTTTAAGGTGACTGTCATATATGAAATCATGAGTTTCAAACAGATTAAACTTGAAGAATTGATATGGAATCTAAAATCATATGAGATGGAGATGTATGCTCAATCCCCAAAGAAGTCTATCAACACAAAATAGAAAAACATATCTTTTAAAACCACTAAGGAGGATCCTAGTGAGTCTGATGAGGAGGGTGAGAGTAGACCAAGACAAATTGACATGATCATGAAACAGTTTCATAAGTTTTTAAAATCTTCTTATAGTCAAGAATTGATTAAAGGATAAAAATTTGGAAATAAATCATATGATTTTGAAAATAAAAAGTCAAAAATTGGAATGACAAGTTTGATCATAAAAAGAAAAAATCTCAATGTTTTGAGTGTCAATGGTTTAGTCACATTGCTGCTGAGTGTGGTAACAAGTCAAAGAGGAAAAAATGTATAGTTGTCACTTGGAGCGATGGATAAGATGATGGAACAACTAGTGACTCTACTGAGTCCGACGTGGCTAATGGGTATAAGGATTTTATTACATTAGCAACACAAAGTAAGAAAGTTGAGGAAATTGCTGCAAGCTGGGCAATATCTGGAGATGAAGATTCTAAGGATAATGAAGATCGTGGGGACTCATATGAAGATGCGTATAATAAACTTTATGAAATGTCCACACATTTTAGCAAAGTCTTCTCAAAATATATAGTTCAATTCAATAATGTTGATAAGGAAAGTCAGTCCTTAAGAGAAGAGTTGACCAAGTCTGAACAAGAAAGGACTCAGGCTTTGAAGAGTGTAGATGATCTCAATGAGGAATTAAGAACTCTAAGATTGGAATTGAGTGAGAAATCTACAAGGATTGGGGGTTTGGAAAAGGAATTAAATGATGCTAACTCAACTATCCATAAATGGTTTAGCAGAACTCTTAAGCTTAGTCATATGTTGAGTATGGGAAAATCTGTAGGAAATATAAATGAGTTAGGGTTCAAAGGAACAACAAGTGATTTTAACATCGTTCCCAAAACTACTTTTGTAAGGGGTTCCCAAGAAGCATCCAGTTCTTCTTAAGGTAAGATTGATATGAATCTTAATGCTCAATCTTATATCAAAAAACTAGTTGAGCGTAAGCCTCCCTTTACCTCTAGATTCAATAAGGGTTCAATCAATGGTGTTCAAAGGTTTATCCCAGTATGTCATCACTGTGGAGTGAAAGGTCACATTCGACCCGTGTGTTCAAAGTTAAGAGAAAAAACTTTGAAATCAAAGTGGAAACGTAGAACTAAAAAATGACCTAATGTTGAAAATAAAATTCGGGTGTTGAGTGAAGAGGTTGTCTAGGCTAGCAAATGAAGCACCGAAAGTTAAATAAGTGTGAGTTAGGTATGATGAACTACATTGTTTGGTTACTCATACTGCATGTAGAGCGCGTGATTCTAGTTCTGAGAAAGGTCATGAGTATATATCCACATATTCTCAATCGACATACATCTCTACAAAACCATTAGATTTTCAAAAACATGTACATCTTAGAAAATCTAGTGGCATGTTATCATTAGGATAGACGGTTTCACATGTATCATTCTAAGAATATTTTGTATTATCTTTTATCATAGAATTGATACATTATCATGCATTTTATTTTATTTGCATGTTTTTTTTTATGCATGCATCATGTTTTACTACTATTAGGATTATCCATGCATGCATCATTATGACAAAAATAAAAAATAAAATAAAATAAAATTCTTAGCATTTTGAGCTTGGCTAAGGGTACAAAGGATTGTCATATTTACTTTTCTTATTATGTTTATGGGAATTGGAGTTATTAGTCTAACCTGAGGTTATGAGCTATTCACTTGACATGTTTAAATATTATTTTTAGAATTCATTAACTTTAGGT
This sequence comes from Cornus suecica, assembly GCA_963922005.1. Taxonomy (NCBI): domain Eukaryota; kingdom Viridiplantae; phylum Streptophyta; class Magnoliopsida; order Cornales; family Cornaceae; genus Cornus; species Cornus suecica. Next base: position 24,799,635 of record OY998243.1, read on the forward strand.
GCTTGTTTTACTTTGAAGATGAATGTAATACTTGTTGAAACTTTTAGTCTTTCTCATTTAATCGAAAGTGATATGTAGGTTTATGAGCTATGATTATATTGATCTATGCTTTGAAATACCTTTTGCATGCTTATGAATGTTGTGGTAATGTTGAAAGAGGAAAGAATGAGATAATCAAAATATAGAAATGCAAAAAGTAGTTCTTCGATCTGAGTAACCGGGCTTCCTACCATAAAGTAGTAGAGTGTTTGCGTAAAAAGGGGAGAAGACTAATGAACATAAATCTAAAAGAAGAAGCTTAAGATCAATTGGTCAAGACTAAATATCCTCGCTGGAAAGTTTGGAGCTTAGAAAGACAAAAATGGATAAGATGAAAAGGTGGAAGAGAATAAAATGAGTGACAAAAAGAAATGAGTATTTTTTTTTACAAGCAATCAGGTTCGAGTTAAAGATTTGACTTTTAGCTTAAGGTTTTGAATTGAAGTATCATCACGGTTAGTGAGGATATTATTAGAATTAATATGTATTGTTTTCATCTTAGTTGTTTGGTTGCACTTGAATATGTTTCATATATGCAAATGCTATGTAAAGCTTGTCTTGGGAGTGCTTATGTCTATAAGGTGCGTGTGCTAATTTTCTTCGCTATCATGTGTATAATAGCTAAGTCAAATATGTGAATATGATGTGTTAATTATTAGTTCATTGTCTCTACTGCCTTGCTCATATGTTTGAAAAAAAAAAATTGAAACATTTTGCATTCATGCATTAGTTTTAAGTTCATACATTATAGAGATTTATGTTACTCGTGAATCTGGATATAATCTTATAGAATACTTTATCTTCATATTTAGTGTTTGGTTTAGATTCTCTAGAGTCTTCTCTGTTATTTTTCCCTATGTTTTCATTTTGAGGCTTTCTCTATGATTTGATTGTTATACCTTTGCCTGTCATTTCAGTGACAAAAAGGGGGAGAGATTTGTTGGTTAAGAGGGAGAAGTATTGAGTAAGGGAGAGTATATTTTTAGAAGAAGAATGATTATTTTGGATATTATGATCATTACGCTTTAAGTGTTGTTATGTTATTCTTATGATCATTATATTGATTTATATCTGTTTTTCACACTTGCTTTTCATGGTATTGTTTAGTGATATGGTTACAGGATTGTAAGATCTTCATGAGAGCAAACTGATATTCTATGTCTATGTTTGTGGGTGTGTGTTTATAGGTATAGATATTATATTGTTGTTTGTAAGAATATATTTGTAAAACATGGTTTTGTCTCAGAAATGCCTAAGGAGAGATTGTAAAAACATTTATATTATTGTTTATGTTTGACATGTTCTAGACAATAACCATGTTGGGTGAATTGTTAGGTCGGGTAGGTTTAGGAAAATTAAAGTGGTCTTGCAAAGGCATCAATAAGATTCGTTAAATTTAAATCAAGCTTAAAGGATGTGGAAAATACAAGAGAAATGAAAAAGGAGCAAGTTTGAGTGAAAAATGCATTCCGGAGGGCATATACAACATTTTTCGGAGCCGAAACTTCAGGAAACATTGCAATGGAGTTAAGGGGGTTCAAACGACATTATTCCCATGAAAAGTGGTTTCCATGAATGTTACTACGCCCAGGGTATGCGCCCAGTAGCTAAAAGTGACTCGAAAGTGCTAAAACTACGCTTGATGTACGCCTAGTGGAAATTGGCCGCCACACGTAACTTATGCTTACGCGCCACGCGTATGTGGGTCTGCGTGGTTAAGTGGTGAAAATGACAAAATTGTCCCAGGATTGTTTTCTTTTATAGCGGCTGCGATTTCTACTCCACAATACACGTGATATACACATATTGATGACTAGATCAAATGGTTTTACTGAGTTGGATGTGAAATTACGAAAAATGGTAAACTTAGGGTTTCCCTCAGCTCTCTCTATAAATAGGAGGAGTCTTTACAAATTTTAGAGGGGTGTTGGTGAGAGATTTGTGCAATCCTTCTACAGATCATATTCTTATGCAGAGATATATATATATATATATATAGAGACAAAATTATAGAGTGATCATACATATTCTTGTTCTCTCTAGTTTTTGGATGATTATCTGTAGATGCCAAAATTTGCACAACACACGAATGAATCTTTTTATTTAGATTTTGTCTCTTTTATACAGATACCTTTAATGGGCTTTGAGCCCATTAGGGCAATCTTATTGTCATTACATCATTATTACATCATCATCTTTATTTACAAAGAATGATAAGCTGAAATGGGCCTGATACCTGATAACTTTGCTGGGTTGTTAGCCCGATGGGCCTGATGCCTGATGGGCTTCTATGGGCTTGGAAATTCACACACTTACACAGGCCCTCTTATTGGTTGTGGGCTTTCAGTCAGGCAAGCCCATTACCGAGAAGACAAAGTGTGGGAGGAAGGAAATATACATATATACATCACCCTGTTGGGGTGACGTGGTAGGTTCATTAAATATGACGGTTATGCCATCATTAATATTTTGAATTCATGGCTTAGGTGTCCTTGATTCGCGCGATGGGGGCTTGAGTTTCTGGGAGCACCCGACCGCTTTAAAACTCAAACTTACATTATATTCCGATTTGATCTCCTTAAATCTAAAATTTGGGGACAACCCCTGAGGATGTGTAGTAATCACCTGACGGGTTCTAATTTGCAGGCATTATCAACAGAATGACATAATATCATGCTGAGGATCCCGACGCATGTCCTTAAAAGGAAGGCCAAGCGAGCAACGGGCCCTCAAGCGAAGCTTCTGGAGGAGAAAGCCGAAGCTGAGAATCTCCTGGCAGTGGAGAGGTCAATGGTGGAGATGTGCCATTAGGGTGGCAATCAGATGTATAAACGCCTCTGCGACACCGCCTAGTATAGGATCGGGTTTGGCTGGAGCTCATGCTTCAAGGACATCCAGAAACCTATTGAGGAGAGGGACTTCGCCTCAGTGGGGGAACTGGATGAGTCTTTGGGCATTGCTTCGCCGTATGATGATCCAGTTATAGGTCCCGATGACATTCGCTTCAGTGAATTCCACATCAAGCCTCTTCCGGGGCCCAAATCCGATTCTGATCCTTCTGTTCCCGATGGGACTATTGTTCTTGTGAGCTCAAATGTAGGGGGCATTGATAATGGTACTTAGGATTCTTTATTTGTAAAGCATTTTGTAAGCCTTGGCCATCGGGGCCCATTTTTTAGTGAAAAATCATGGTTCATGTCCAGTTGACTTTTTTCAATACTTAGATTATTTTATTCAAAAGTACTGTGTCTTTCGGGCACTTCAGGCCATAGGAGAGGCATCACCATAGTTGGGTTTATTTTCTTGTGAAAATTTGCTCTTTTCATGATTAATGTTGAGTCTTTCGGGCACTTCAGGCCATGCGAGAGACAAAGCAACACTGGATTTATTTTTTACAAAAATATGGATCCCTTCAGGATCGGTGTTCCCATCAGGATCGGAGATCCCTTCAGGATAGGTGATCCCTTCAGGATCGGTGTTGTGTCTTTCGGGCACTTCAGGCCATGCGAGAGACAAAACAACATTTTATTTATTTTTTACAAAAATATGGATCCCTTCAGGATCGGTGTTCCCTTCAGGATCGGTTTTGTGTCTTTCGGGCACTTCAGGCCATGCGAGAGACAAAACAACATTTGATTTATTTTTTACAAAAATATGGATCCCTTCAGGATCGGTGTTGCCTTCAGGATCGGTGATCCCTTCAGGATCGGTGTTGTGTCTTTCGGGCACTTCAGGCCATGCGAGAGACAAAACAATATTTGATTTATTTTTTACAAAAATATTGATCCCTTCAGGATCGGTGATCCCTTCAGGATCAGTGTTATGTCTTTCGGGCGCTTCAGGCCATGCGAGAGACAATGCAACACTTAGATTGTTTTTGGAACTTTGATCTCTTCAGGATCAGTGTTGTGTCTTTAGGGCGCTTCAGGCCATGCGAGAGACAACGCAACACTTAGTTTGTTTATTTTTGGAACTTTGATCTCTTCAGGATCAGTGTTGTGTCTTTCGGGCGCTTCAGGCCATGCGAAAGACAATGCAACACTTAATTTATTTTTGGAACATTGATCTCTTCAGGATCTGTGTTGTGTCTTTCGGGCACTTCAGGCCATGCGAGAGACAATGCAACACTTAGTTTGTTTTTGGAACTTTGATCTCTTCAGGATCAGTGTTGTGTCTTTAGGGCGCTTCAGGCCATGCGAAAGACAATGCAACACTTAATTTATTTTTGGAACATTGATCTCTTCAGGATCTGTGTTGTGTCTTCGGGCACTTCAGGCCATGCGAAAGACAACTCAACACTTAGTTTGTTTTTGGAACATTGATCTCTTCAGGATCTGTGTTGTGTCTTCGGGCACTTCAGGCCATGCGAAAGGCAATGCAACACTTAATTTATTTTTGGAACTTTGATCTCTTCAGGATCTGTGTTGTGTCTTCGGGCACTTCAGGCCATGCGAAAGACAACGCAACACTTAGTTTGTTTTTGGAACTTTGATCTCTTCAGGATCAGTGTTGTGTCTTTAGGGCGCTTCAGGCCATGCGAAAGACAATGCAACACTTAATTTATTTTTGGAACATTGATCTCTTCAGGATCTGTGTTGTGTCTTCGGGCACTTCAGGCCATGCGAAAGACAACGCAACACTTAGTTTATTTTTGGAACATTGATCTCTTCAGGATCAGTGTTGTGTCTTCGGGCACTTCAGGCCATGCGAAAGACAATGCAACACTTAATTTATTTTTGGAACTTTGATCTCTTCAGGATCTGTGTTGTGTCTTCGGGCACTTCAGGCCATGCGAAAGACAACGCAACACTTAATTTATTTTTGGAACTTTGATCTCTTCAGGATCTGTGTTGTGTCTTCGGGCACTTCAGGCCATGCGAAAGACAACGCAACACTTAGTTTGTTTTTGGAACTTTGATCTCTTCAGGATCAGTGTTGTGTCTTTAGGGCGCTTCAGGCCATGCGAAAGACAATGCAACACTTAATTTATTTTTGGAACATTGATCTCTTCAGGATCTGTGTTGTGTCTTCGGGCACTTCAGGCCATGCGAAAGACAACGCAACACTTAGTTTGTTTTTGGAACATTGATCTCTTAAGGATCTGTGTTGTGTCTTCGGGCACTTCAGGCCATGCGAAAGACAATGCAACACTTAATTTATTTTTGGAACTTTGATCTCTTCAGGATCTGTGTTGTGTCTTCGGGCACTTCAGGTCATGCGAAAGACAACGCAACACTTAATTTATTTTTGGAACTTTGATCTCTTCAGGATCTGTGTTGTGTCTTCGGGCACTTCAGGCCATGCGAAAGACAACGCAACACTTAGTTTGTTTTTGGAACATTGATCTCTTCAGGATCTGTGTTGTGTCTTCGGGCACTTCAGGCCATGCGAAAGACAATGCAACACTTAATTTATTTTTGGAACTTTGATCTCTTCAGGATCTGTGTTGTGTCTTCGGGCACTTCAGGCCATGCGAAAGACAATGCAACACTTAATTTATTTTTGGAACATTGATCTCTTCAGGATCTGTGTTGTGTCTTCGGGCACTTCAGGCCATGCGAGAGACAATGCAACACTTGATTAATTTTTTACAAAAATATTGATCCCTTCAGGATCAGTGTTATGTCTTTCGGGCACTTCAGGCTATGTGAAAGACAAAACAACACTTGATTTATTTTTTACAAAAATATTGATCCCTTCAGGATCGGTGATCCCTTCAGGATCGGTGATCCCTTCAGGATCAGTGTTATGTCTTTCGGGCACTTCAGGCCATGTGAAAGACAAAACAACACTTGATTTATTTTTCACAAAAATATTGATCCCTTCAGGATCGGCGATCCCTTCAGGATCGGTGTTGTAGCTTTTTTACAAAAAGATGAAAGTATGAGTAAAACTTAGCCCTTTACGGGTAGTACCTCTTCAGGAGAGAGGTGATGATCCCGAAGGGGCTGACGACCCTGATGGAGTCAGACGCTTTTAATCAGACGCCTGGTCCTTTGATTGGGATTCAATTCTCTCCAAGACTGTCCTCTTTCGCCTGACGGTTTCCTCTTCTTCGATCCTCAGGTATCCTTGGGCTCTGGAGTTTAACTCCCCAATGCTCGATGGCGGGTGCTTCACCAAGGACTGATGGAACTTCGTCCCTGGAATAAGGGCCATCCGGACGGCCTCAACAGCAGAGTGCTGGTCACAGTTACCGACAGAAGAAGACTCAATGTTGAAACGGGATAGAAAGCTCTTCAGCGACTCTCCTTTCTCCTGGATCATGGTGAAGAGGCAGGATATGGTTTTCTTCTGTCTCTTGTTCCCATAGTATTGGGCAATGAAGAGCATGGTCAACTGTTGCCAACTACCGATAGATCGAGGCGGCTGCTTCCTGAACCATAATAGAGCTGCATCGGCGAGACTCGTGGAAAACACTTTGCATAGCAATGACTCGTTCTCAGCGTACATGATCATCTTCTGATGGACCTGGTAAATATGCTCCTCGGGGTCCTTGGTACCATCGTAGGGGGTGAATTGAGGCATGACGAACTTCCTTGGGAAAGGTTCCCGGGTTATCTCACGGACGAAGGGTGATTGTACCAGCTCAGTAGACGCCTGGGCGGCCAGGTTGTCGATGGATTGTGCTCTTAGATCCCCGAGGATTCTCCTCTGGAATTCGTCCATCATTGCTTGAATCTTCTGTGGGGTAATGGATTCGTCGGTTGCGGGGGCCTTTCCTGAACGCCGGGAAGATTCGGCGTGCTCTTCCGGTCCTTCGCTACCTCGCTGGTTCAGAGAATGGTCAAGCACCGCTGCTGGAGGGTCGGGCGCTACTACCGAAGGAACAGCTGGTGGTGGAGCCAACCTCGCCATGAGCTCTGCATTTTGTTTCTCCAGAGCCAGGTTGCGTTCCTCAGCTGCCATCAAGCGTCGAAGGATTTGCTCCATAGATTGGGGAACTCCCGAACGACTATCCGCAGTGGTTGGAACGTCTGCTTGCCAACGAGTAACTGGCATCTTTGCCCAAGAAGTAGTGAGTGGAGATTTCAGGAGGCGGTGAAGAATAATCGGAGGTTGAACAATAAAGCTCAGTTTTAAGAGATGGGAAGAAGGAGACGCTTCCCACAGACGGCGCCAATGTGTAGATGCCAAAATTTGCACAACACACGAATGAATCTTTTTATTTAGATTTTGTCTCTTTTATACAGATACCTTTAATGGGCTTTGAGCCCATTAGGGCAATCTTATTGTCATTACATCATCATCTTTATTTACAAAGAATGATAAGCTGAAATGGGCCTGATACCTGATAACTTTGCTGGGTTGTTAGCCCGATGGGCCTGATGCCTGATGGGCTTCTATGGGCTTGGAAATTCACACACTTACACATCTAATTGTGCTTCTACATCGAAAATTCTTATGCACAATTGGATGATCTGTTGTTGAAAAATCAACACATCACATATTGCAATGTGGTTGCTTAGATTTGTTTGAGAAACGGAGCCGTCTGAGTGCGGAGATCGGAGCAGGAGGTTTTGTGGTTCATTGATCAGTTGAGAAATGGAGCCATCAGACTACAAAGCGGAGTAAGAGCTTCATGAAGCGAGAGTTATTTAAGTTCGTTAGATATCGAGTGGAGAAAGGTAGATCAGGAGTGATTTGTAAGTCTAAAGCGTCACAGAGTTTGTGTACTGCTTAATTCATATTGTATCGATTCCCAAGCGTATCCGTGGTTTTTACTTGAAGTATTTCCACGGTTTTTCATGTAAAAATATTGTGTCTTTATTGTTTTATTTTATGCACTAAGATTAATCTTTGCATGTTTTATCGTGATAGAGAATTGGATTAAAACTGACTTTTCCGCAGTTATTTTTAATTATCAATAAATTCACAAAAAGCCTATTCATCCCCCCTTTAGCTATTTTCATTGATCGTCTAGGTAATTTCAGTTATGATTGATGTCCCTTAACCACGACAATAGTACATATCAAGTCTCTACCATCATCAACAATGTTTTCGTTAACATACATATTAACCGACCTTAGTTATTGCTTTTGAAGCCTCTCGAAAATTAGATTGGTGAATATATTTCCAGCTTGTACTATCATCGGGGAGTTTACTAATAATTTCCGTAACTTGTTACACAAATCAAACTCGACATGTTTTTCATTATGTCGTAAGTGGCTTACCAATCTCTCAAAATGCTTAAAAAATTCGGGAATGGAGTGATCCAATCTCAAATATCATTTTAAATGAAAATTAAAACTTTCACTGAGTTGTGTAGTTCTCATACATGTACACCAATGATGTTTGACATAAACCTTTGTCCATTTTTTATTTATTTCGAACAAATGTTTCATCCATTAGTTTTTCGTTCCATCAAACTCATCCAACATTTCATTCCACCCGGAGAAAAATAAATCTTTGTCATCAACACACTTCATGAATTGAAACAAAACACTTTTCATACCAACCTCATCGCGAATCAAATGCCCGACATGCGTCAATGCATTTTGCATTATGTGTCATATACACAAAAATTGTTTTGTATTGGGCATCACAATTTCTAAAGCTCTGCTTATCGCGGCATCTTGGTCAGTCAGAATTATCTTTGGAACTTTGAGGGATATTACTTATAGAAATGTCTCAAATAACAAAACAAATGACTCGGTTGTCTCATCATACATAAATGCAACACCAAATACGACAATTTCTCTATGGTGATTCAAGCCAACAAAAATAGCAAATGGCCGGTGAGCATTGTTCACTTTATACGTTGTGTCGAAAGTGGCAACATCACCAAATAGAGTGTAGTCTATGACCATTCTGGCATTTGTCTAGAATATGTTGGCCATCAAGTTATCGTTGTCCAGTTGAGTGTCATAAAAGAAAAATGAATTGTTTAAAAGCTGACTATTGAAATTACTCAGAATTCAGCCTGCCTCCCCGAATTGTAGTTGTTTCTGTCTTCTTATTCTCAACATATTCTTAACATCTAATTTTGTAAATCCCAATGCTTCGCTTGTGCCAGCTTCTTTCATCATAAGCTTGAATGATGAATCGACTCGTATTCCACAATCATTTGCCAACTCAATCTTAAAAGCTTGTGCTTCACCAATTTTACGTTGAGATTGTAAGAACTCGGTACAATCACTATTTACCAATTCGTGATTGTGTTCTTCAACATATTTGTCTACCACCAAATTTTGAGTTTCTCTATCATATGTTACATGAATCATTGCACAACATTCAGTCCTGGTCTCTGCCATATGTTCTTTAACCATGCAATCCATTTTGTCTTTCGCTCTTTTACCTTCCTTACAACAAACAATTTTAGTAGTCGTGACGTGCCCAACATTCTTGTGTTTATTGGTATTAGATTTTCTTATACCAAACCCAGCAACTCGGTTATATGCACTGTAAAACTCATAAAATGTTTCATAATTTGGAAACGACATACCGATTTGGGGTTTTATATCCATTGTGGTATCACAATCCATCTTCAATAGTACAAGGCAAATTAGGTGGCAATGGTCCTGTCACGCCCCAAATTCCTAGGACTCCGAAACCCAAGCCTAAGAGCTAAGGGAGTGATTGTGGAAGTAAAAATAAACGAGAACCAAAAGACATTCAGTCATCAAACACCCACAAAGGGTTGCAATGAATGCACAGATACCATGTTGTCACGCCCCTAAAGGGTGACGCAAACCAAACGACTACTAGAGTCAACAATAACAAAGAAGTACATGGAATAACAATAAGAATATACTCCATGCCAACACGAATACTAAAAACACAAGAGTATCCTCAGATACCAACAGACACGTTCCTAAATCCCTAAGACTCCCGAACTGGGACATCCAAGGAATCCAAGATGTGATCCTTAATACGAATGACCAACTAAGACATCATTAACCAAGAAAACACATGGGTTAATGATAAAAATGGTATATTCCATACCCAAATGACTAATAAAACTAAGCAGCGGAATCTAACAAAAATCCGGCAAAGTTCCGTTTGTAAATGGAATATCCGGACAACCAAACACAACACAATAACCTGCCCAAAGCAATTCAATAATCACAATGGCTTCCAAGCCCCACATTCATCAATCCTACTAGGGCCGAGGTAGTGGAAAGAAACCAAAACCCCTCCAAACCCTCTAACATCAATAGAGCCACAAATGCTCGAATAAAAACACAGAAGAGCACCTAACTGTGCGGAATAGATACAATACATCCTGAACGAATAAATACAGGAAATAAAAGATACATCAACAGGGATAGGCCAACAGACTGGCTCCTAAAAGAAATACATGGCAAACCCACAACAAATGGGTAAGGAAAACTGAGAGCAGATACCTATCGTCCCCAAACTCAGTCGTGCCGCAACCGTAACCGCATCACCCAACGCAACTTCAAAACCTGTAACAAGGAAACAAAAGAAAGCTATCGTTGCACTGCATCCTGCTCATAGCCGTATATTTCCTGCAACCTGGCGTGGGAATACCAGGGGGAAAATGAAATACCCCTGTGAGCAAATAAGCTCAGTGGGAAAGGATACTCTAACTACCACATCCTCTAATAGTTTAGGTAATACTAAACCACCCAGTGAGATACATAGCCCACAACATAACCCAGCCACGAAAACCCAAGGTACGTGCTCATATACTACTGTACGTAAGTATATAGGGGATATCTATATATATATATATATATATATATATATATATATTTATATACAAATACACAACATGAGCCTATAAGATACAACTAAGACTCATCCTCCCAGTACCAACACCAGTAGTCGACACTACTCTCACCAACATACACTAGGTACACGACACCCAAGTCAAACCTAACCAATCATCAAGCGTTCACGATGCTAACAAGAAACTCCAAACAGAGGGAATCACACTCACCTCTAACATCCACAAGGATCGAAACACACCACTAGTACCAAGGAATACTCCTAACTCACTTCCCGAGAACACAGGAGGAAAAGTACAAACGTCCTTACGTACTAACACAACCGTAATCTATCTATCTATATATATATATATAACAAACCTCATCCCATTCCTAAGGAAAATCTACCTCTCAAAGGCTAGATCACCTCAATCATATCACCATACCATAAATCATATCGACCTCATAGGACTAACATCAATAGGGTCAATCATATCACTAACACTCTCACTGTAGGTGAAGAAAACCACCCAATCAAATCACTAAGAGTACTCGAACACTACTCTCATGAAGGACCACTTGAGGGTCACCAAAGCAAAGCGAAGGAAAAGACTTCCCAATGCTAAACCAACAGATAATCGAGACAACAATGTCAAGGTTAAGAACACCACAAGCGTTTAATGAAAACACCTGGACAAGGAACCCAATCCACTCGGTATCCATGCCCCTAACATGTGGAACAACTCGAATCACCTAAGTGGTGACATCAAAAACCAAGAAGAAAGGAAGGGCAACACTATATGTGTGCACTGAACAACACTAAGCCTCATACCCGAGACTTAGAAATGATAGGAAGCAAAGGTGAAACAATGGAACACCTTTCAAAACTCTACAGATCGAGATCTTGGGAAAGAAGTCTCAGAATCTCGGAATCTCGAGAAAGTAATAAAATAGTTTTCTTTTAAGAAACCACATAATAAAAATGACCGTCTTGCCCTCGGTCTCCGTCAGTTGCCATCACCGACTTTTAGAGTTAAAAATCCTTTCAAAGAAGATCCTAAGATCAGTTTATAAAGTACTAAAACTTTTCATTTCTACGGGAGTAGGCGAAAACGGGTTTTTCCTTTTAAATACAAGAGTTTAGAAAACACCGTTTCCGAATGACAGCCAAGTAAGGGTAAACACAACTCCACGGATTCCTATAATGTCCAAGAGGACAAGGGAGGAAGAGTACTGCATTGGGTTCACGGAACACAACTATCATTTCCCAACCTCACGAGATCAAATGACAATACCTGGAAAAGGTTCGGCACCACGCCGTAACCGACAACTCAAGGAATGACGTGTAAGTCAAAGACATGTACTAGTATACAGAGTATAATAAAAGAAATGCTTAGAGGAATTAACTAAGCACTAGAAGCAAGATTGCCAAGCTACAGTACCTCGAGTACTTAATAAAATCACTTACCCCTTAATATCATGAAAAAGGAGAACTAGTGGCCGATACCACGGGAATAACTAGTCTCAATCAATACCTATTCCAATTCATTATGACTCCAATTTCACAATTGATAATGACAGAATCAAGAAGTCATTTTCACTCAACTAGACAGGTTCAATCACAACCACTTCTAACCGCACTCAAACCTCAAAAACACGATGAAGGATACCTCCCCCTAAGTGGGAAAGAAACATCCAGGGTCAGTAACATGCAACCAACCGAAACCACAAAACTATCACCGCCTTCTCTAAGGCCTCAAATCACAATTGATACTCAATCAATCCCTAACCTCAAATCTCTACAGATAACACATAACTAATCACAAATGTGACTATGCCAATATACCTAACCTCCCCCAAGGGCACAAGGTAAATAATCACAAGTATAAAGATACACTTTCCATTTATACTTTTAACAATTTTCTCATTTAATTCATGTTTTCGCATTTATCATTTTCAACTGAGCATTTTATAAATATATGAATTTAATTTCACAATATTCATACATAACATGCTCCAAAATCCAACAGGCAATAATAACACATATTAAACATGCTTCAACATCATATGTAATAATATCATGTATACATGTCAAATGAAATCACATAAATGTCATGAATATACCATGTGACTCATACATCACCCTTTGCCCACATCACGTGGTTAACGAATACGCACTCCACCCATTTACAAGGAGAAAGAGTACCGCACCGATTCTTCCCAAGTGTTTTTGACACTACACTTTCAAAAAGGAAGACGGTTGCACGAGACGACCCGTGACCAAAGATCCGTATAACGGATGCACGAGACAACCCGCGACTTCGAGAATGAGACGACTCACCCTATACCCCATTCACAGCTCATTATTCTGTAGGATGGGAACACCCCCTGGCCAGTTGTTGCGACGATTCGACACAAAGACACCCCACATGATTTCACAACCCACATATACCAATACCATGATTTAACACTACATGATATTCTCAATATGCATCCAGGTCCAAATGACAATCATGCCTCAATATAAATATGTAATGCATCATATTTATATACAATATTCACATATAATTCAGACGGCGCCCATCACAGGTTAACGGATACAATCCGACACAAAACCGTCCCTACATGATACATACCCCTGTACTCAACATAAATATATAGTGCATCATATTTAAGCAATTACCCACATGGTACTATCAACATAAATCTCATAATCTCCTTACATGCTTTAAAACACAATAAAACATTTAAATCATATGAAAACAAATTCATATACAATTCATGTTTTCACAAATATATTTTCCTTAATTCTTTAGAAAATATTTCAATTTCCCTTAACATGCCTTTAAAATAAATTAAAGCAATTGATTCACGTATCGTAGGGGAATCTAGCATAGCGTCTAAGTATTCGCGCCCCTTACGTCCACATATACACTAGTCCATTTAATTCTTAAGGAAAATTCTAAGCCGTCTATTCCTATTCAATTTAAATAGGAATTAATATAATCTTGTAGGGAATAATTTAATTAATTTTCTTAAATTAATTCCTAAGTCCCATTTCAATTCTAAGCAATTTATAGATATTTAAATTAACGATTTAATATATCTATATTAAATTAAATAAGGGTTTGCACCCCTAAACTACTTCAATAATGCGGAGTAAGAAATATAATTTCCCACCTGAAACACGCTTTCAGAACAGCCGTTTCGGGCCCACCGTGAACAGTACCGGCGCCCGAATATGACGTCCGCCGACCAAAGTCGTCCGAAAAATATTTCAAATATATCGAAATGTCCGTCTCGACAACCTATACGATATATGCGAAGCCCATTAGTAATAGGTTAATTAATTTGGCTAAATCTAAAATAGCCCAAACGAAAATTCGAAACTTCAAATCGAATTTCCCGACAAACCGTTCAACGTAAAATTACGAAATGTTTACACGTCGTACCTTACATATAGGCGAAGCTACCCTCCGAAAATCAGCCCAAACCGAGGTCGGGAAGTCGACCGAACAAATGGCCGAAGTTTCTGGCCAGAACTGCACTATCGCGCGACTCCTCTGCTGTAGCTGCCGACCACTTGCGCCACCACCAGCGCCACCACCTGCTACCCTCGCCGACGCCCACCAGCCGCCGTCGACCGCCCAGTCGCTGCCGACCCAGCTCGTTGCCGCCGTTGTTCCAGCTGCGTATGCCGTAGCTGCCAATCGCGCAGCTCCCTTTCTCCCTCAGCCGACTCTCTCTCTCTCTCGCCGGCGACCATGGTGAAGATGAAGGTGAGGAGCTACAGCCATCGTGTTGGGGAGAGGAGAATGAGAAGTTCGGTCGTGGAGAAGAAGGACATGAGAAGGAAGCTAGGTATGCGCTCTCATAGATATATCCATATATCTTGTATACATATATATATATATATATATATATATATATAATTGAATTTCAATTGAATTTTGTGCAACTTATTTTCAATAGGTCCATGTGGCCAAAAGAAATAAATGTAACACCTTTTATACATATATCCCTATATTGTGAAAGTGACCCTCTTACTATCCAAAATTATAAAATAATCCCAAAATAATATATATATAATTTCAATTATATATATATACAATAAATCCCAATAAATAGTGGGAGCCTCCAAATGATATCGCGTGACCCCGTAAGTCCACGGGACGCCAAATAACTAAAATAGTCCAAAAGAAATACACCGGGTTAGGAACCCAAACGTCGGAACACTTAACAAGCCCGATAAAATAAAACGTGTTGTCGCTCCATCAAAGCACAAATGCTAAACGTCGAAACGAAACCACGTAGTCGAGAATAAGAATTCGAGTAACGTAGTCCTTCCAAGTCCGAAACATAAAACGCGAAAAATTTATACGCGAAATACCAAGGATAAACAATACGTCAAGAACAAGTGATGTCATTACCGAAATTAAATCAAAAATAATTTCAGTAAAAAGGATAATAACACGGGGTGTTACAGGTCCTCATATTCTGTAGGACATTAGAAGAAAATTATTATAATTTTGCACACACTGGTGTGCAGCAAATATTTTACCACATGCAACAAATTTATCAGTCGACTAGACTGGTGTGCAGAATTTGCATTATATTTACTACCATATGTAGCATTTTTCCTATCATACGTAGCAACAATGCAGAAATAATTATCAGCCGACTCTGCAACTACTCTACAACTCCTCCTCAACTTACAACTACTTAATTCAAAATTCATTTCATCTAAACAAACATATAATATACTTTAAACTTTAATTTTTAAATTTTTAAACATACATGAAATATACTTTAAACTTTGCAAAGTACTTCAAAAACTTCAAATTAATTCAAAAAAACATAATGTACACAATAATGCTAATTTTTACCTTCAAAACCTTTAGATTTCATTCAAGAGGAAGATGATCTGAATGCTTCTGAAAAGGGTCTGAATGCTTCTTGCACAATTGTGGTAAAAAGGACCAAGCTTCCATGGATCATACTTAAGCTTCCATGGGGGCAAGAAGGACGTGAGATGGGGTAGGAATTTGGGGCAAGAAGGATGTGAGATCGGCCAAAAAGAAGGGAAAGTTTCACAAAAGCTGGGGCTATACACAACCCTTATACACACTGTCTCTGGTTTTTTTTTTGCAGCAAAATGACGTGGTTTTGCGATGAGTGTAAAGGATCCGAGTCCTTCCTTGAGAACACAATAATAGATAAGTGAGTATGTTTTTTTCATTTCATTGTACTTTTGGCTTAGTAATATTATGTTATATTTTAGAAGAAATTAGTTAGTCTTTTGTCAGAACTATCATGAATATTTTTGCGCACACACTTTTGGCGCCGTTTTTTGTCTATGAATTCTCTAGAAAAAAATGGTGGGAAGTAGGTGAACGAGAGTATCATATGGTTGACGAGGCTGGGGCTAGTCAATCTCCAGCCCTTCGTTAAAATAGTAAAAGGTCGGCATTCTGAAATTCTGAAAATAAGTAGAGGAGGTGAGTTTAAAGGTGAGACCCTTTATAAGTAAAGCTTCGCGCGCTTAAAAATTATCAATGAAAAACAACCTAAATCTTGGTGTTGTCGTGAAAAATTGTAGTAGTGAGTGTGGGAGTCACGAGACCCCTAGGTTTAATCGCGTGATTTTTTTTTTTTTACTGTTGTTCGAGTGTAACAGTCGTGAGAGCCCTAAGTGTAATCTCTAAACGTTGTGCCAGTGTAATAAGAATCTTCTAACCCTAATAATAATAATGATTTGATTTGAATCAGACTTTAATTTTATTGGGTTGAAAAATTAAATTTGTTTTAGTATATAATAATAGTAAGTGATATAAATTTTGGGACCCTAAATAGTGATATTGGCTGTTGTTCGAGTGTAATAGTTGTGAGAGCCCTAACTGTAATATTTAAATGTTGTGCGAGTGCAACAATAATCTTCTAATCCTAATAAGAATAATGATTTGATTTGAATTATACTTTAATTTCATTGGGTTGAAAAATTAAATTTTTTTAGTATATAATAATAGTAAGTGATATAAATTTTGGGACCCTAAATAGTGAAATTGGACGTTGTTTGTAACACCCCGCTCCAACACTTGGTATAATATTGTCCACTATGGGCTCAGCCCGCACGGTTTTGCTCTTGGGCTCCTCCCAAAACGTCTCATACTAATTGGAGACAACACTGCACATATAAACACATCCCCAGACTTCTACCCGGGCGATGTGGGACATCACAATCACCCCCCATTGGGACCCAGCGTCCTCACAGGCGACCCACGGGTGATGTGCATGCTCCCACACTTAATTCCGGCCGGGCTCTGGCTCTGATACCAATTGTAATACCCCGCTCCAACACTTGGTATAATATTGTCCGCTCTGGGCCCAGCCCGCACGATTTTGCTCTTGGGCTCCTCCCAAAAGGCCTCATACCAATTGGAGACAACACTGCACTTATAAACACATCCCCAGACCTCTACCCAGGCAATGTGGGACATCACATTGTTTGAGTGTAACAGTCGTGAGAGCCCTAAGTGTAGTCTCTAAACATTATGCGAGTGCAACAAGAATCTTTTAACCCTAATAAGAATAATGATTTGATCTGAATTATACTTTAATTTCATTGGGTTGAAAAATATAGTGATATAAATTTTGGGACCCTAAATAGTAAAATTAGATTATAATTTAGTATGAATTGATCTGTTAAACTAATTAGTTTTTATTTTATTTTAATTTTTTTTGGACCTATAGAAAAACAATTTTAAAAAAATAATAATTGTGGCCCTAAATTGTCTAAGCACAATAGGTTTTGTTTTGAATTGGGCTGATAAACTAATTCTTTATTTTATGACTTATTGAAAAACTAATTATTTTTTCAAAAAAATACAAAAAAAGAAAAGAAAAGAAATACCTCCCGGAGCCGGAGGCTCTTGGCGATTGCCTTCATCGCCTTGCCCTAGGGCCGGTCCTGAAATAGTATGATTATTTGAAAATCGGATAGAGAAAGTGTCAAATTGAAAAAATCGAGAAGAGAACGTTTGAAAGTTATAGAACTCATTCAATCACTTTGTAAAAATCACTTTAAAAGAAATTATAGAAGTACAAAAGAAGATAGATAAAAAGATAATAACAACCGGAGACTATGGGCCCGTTTGGGAACTTGGTTTTGGTCTTGGTCTTGTGATTTTGGTCTTAATGATCTTGTCTGGTCTTGGGTGATTTTATGTAAATCTAAAACCATATTTGGTCTTGGTGATCTTGTCTGGTCTTGGTAAGGATTTGATCTTGGTCTAAATATTATTATATATATATACTAATATGTATTAAAAATATATAAATTTGAAATATATATATATATAATTGGAAAAAATATTAAAATGAAAAAATATATATATATATATATAAAATTCCTGAAAACAATATTTAAATTTCAAATTTTTTTAATTCAGAAATATATATATAATTGAAAAAAATATTTTAAAATGTAAAAATTATATATAAAATTCAATTAATATATATTAAATTCGAAAAAATATATATAATTCAAAACAAATATAAAATTCTGAAAAAAATTAAAAAGTTAAGGAAAAATATATATAAAATGGCGAAAAATATATAAAATTTGAAAATAAATAAAAAATTAGAAAATAATATAAAAAATTTGAAAAAAATATTTAAAATAAGAAAATATATATATAAAATTTGAAAAACAATATATAAAATTTGAGAAAACAATATTTAAATATCTATTTGTTTTAAAATTCAAAATATATATATATATGAAAAATATATTTGAAAATGTGAAAATTATATATAAAATTCAAAAATAATATATAAAATTTGAAAGAAATATTTAAAATAAGAAAAAATATATAAAATTTGAAAAAAACTATATAAAATTCGAGAAAACAATATTTAAATTTATATATTTTTTTTAAATTAAAAACTATATATATAGTTGAAAAAAATATTTTACAATGTGAAAATTATATATAAAATTCAAATAATATATATGAAATTCAAATAAATATATATAATTGAAAAAATATATAAAATTCTGAAAAATTATATTAAATTCGGAAAAATGTAAAACATTCGAAAAAAAATTACATATTATTAAATTCAAAAAATATATATTACATAAATAAATTTTAAAAATACATAAAAAATAATGAATATATATAAATTTATTAACTTATATATATATATATAGAGAGAGAGAAGTTAACAATGGTTGGCCGTATATATATAGAGAGAGAGAGAGTGAGAAAGAGGAAAAAGTCAACAATGATAGTTGGGCAAGACTAGAAAATGCATGGTTTTAAATGGTTTTTGTCTTAATATTAAAAACCAACACTAGGCAGACAATGTTTGGGCCATGTTTGGTAACAAGTTTTTGCTGGTTTTGTCTTGGTTTGTTTTTATTTTCAAAGACCAAACTTATTTGGTGGACTTTGTTTTTAAATTCAAAACCAAAACCACTTAAAACTTTGGTGTTGGATTTGGTTCAAAATGAAGTAAAACCAAGACAAAAAAAAAGTTGGTATTTCTTGGTCTTAGCCCACAATTTTTGACTTTTTTTTTCTCTCTCTCTCCTATATATATATATATATAATTCATGTACTAAAATTAAAAAATAATATATATGAAATAATATTATTAAATATATATATGAAATATAAATAAAAATAATATTATTAAATATATATATAAATTCAAAAATAATATATATTAATATATATAGAATAATATTTATTTTTTATTTTATAATAATATAGAAAAAATAATATTATTAATTATATATATTAAATATATATAAATATAATATATATATAAATATATATAAAATTAAAAACTAATATATATTAACACATATAGAATAATATATATTTTTGATTTTATAATAATATATATAAAATAAAATTATTAAAAATATATATAAATTCAAAAATAATATATATATAAAATAATATATAAAATTAAAAAATAATATATATTAATATATATAGAATAATATTTTTTTTATTTTATAATAATATAAATAAAATAATATTATTAATTATATAAATAAAATAATATTATTAATTATATAAATAAAATAATATTATTAATTATATATATTAAATATATATAAAAATAATATATACATAAATATATATAAAATTAAAAAATAATATATATTAATATATATAGAATAATATATATATTTTATTTTATAATAATATATATAAAATAATATTATTAAATATATATATAAATAATATATAAATAAAAAAATAATATATAAAATAAAAAAATAATATATATTAATATATAGAGAATAATATTTATTTTTTATTTTATAATAATATATATAGAATAATATTATTAAATTGATATATATTAAATATATATATAAATAATTTATAAATTCGAAAATAATATATATATAAAATAATATATAAAAGTCAAAAATAATATATATTAATAATATATAGAATAATATATATTATTATTTTATAATAATATATATAAAATAATATGGTTAAATATATATATAAAATAATATTGTTAAAGATATATAAATTCAAAAATAATATATATATAAATATATATATAAAATTAAAAAATAATATATATACATAAATAATATATCGAATAATATATATTAATATTTTATAATAATATATATAAAATAATATTATTATATATATTAAATATATATATATATAATAATATATAAATTGAAAAATAATATATATATAAAGATATATAAAATTAAAAAATAATATATATTAATAATATATAGAATAATATATATTATTATTTTATAATAATATGTATAAAATAATATTTAAAATAATTTTATTAAATATATATATAATATTATTAAATATAGATAATATATTATATATATATTTAATAATATATTATCAATATATATTTAATAATATATAAAGTTATATAGATAAAATAATATATAAACTAATATATATAAAGTTTTTGTTTTTTCAGAGCAGACCAGAAACCAGACCGCTTACCAAACAGAGTTTCAGATCAGTACCCAGACAAAACAATACCAGACAAGATCAGACAAAACTAGACAAGACAAGAACAGACAAACCCCTTTCCAAAGAGGGGGTCTTCAAATTTGGAACCAAAACCAAATCCAACCCCTAAAACCATTACCCAAACATGCCCTATAATATTTGAATAAATATATAAAATAAACATGAAACAAAAGTGCTATATATGATTATAAATGAACGGAATTGTTCATGTGTGGAGACTCGGGTTCTTTATGTGGCAAATGAGTCCAATCCCATCACATTTTTTAGGTATATTTTCTAGATGAACAAAGTTTTAACAAATTTAACTTGATTTGTTTGCAGCCATTAGAAATTTAATTACTTAATATACAAGTATGTGCTAATGTTTAGACAAGGATTATTTAGGCCATGTAAATGTGATCCAATAAAAGCTTTATATGTATCTTAAAATTTAAAAATATTTTGACTAGTTTCATGATCATTTCATATTAACGAATATGTTGAAATTTCGAAATTTAAATAAATACTGGTAAAAATATATTTTTGAAATGTTAAAACACATTTCAATAATTACTTGTAAAGGCATATCAAGTGCGAGGAGGAACTTCCTTCTTGCTTCGACCACAAGCACTTTTCTTATTTAAATATGTCATTTTTTCCCCATCGCATTTAATATGATTCTAAATTATTAAAATATTTTAAAAATAGAAAAAAGGGAAAGAAAAAGAAAACACCGACTAAATTGAGAGGAAAAAAAAAAACATCATCATCAATCTCTTATCTTCTTCCGTCTCAATCATGTACCTTATCTACACTCCTAAGCTCCACACCCCTCCATGGAAATTCAAACAACATCTTCACCTGCCATCACACTCTACATCAACAGCAAAACCTAATTTAGAGCACCAACCACAACCCCTATTCATAACAAAGCTCTTGGAACAGATGAAATTGAAGTACAAGAACTGACAGACCCACCGGTCGGCTTATTGGGTCTCTGCAATTTTTCAGGTATGACTCTTCCATTCCTTCCAAGAAATAAATTTCTATGTAGCACTTCACAGTATCAATTCACAATCAAAACCACAAAGAGACCCATGTAGCGAGTTCAATTTTATGCTAATTGTTAATGGGGTTTTGCGAATGAGAAGCCTAATTCACAGTCAAAACTTTTAATGCCATATATATATTTTTTCTAATGTTTTAATTTTTGTCTTATTATATAAAAAGTAGTTCATTGTTTTGTTAACATGCTACTAATTTAGGTCTCGAATCAAGAATTGAAATAAAAATTTCATTCTATGCTCACTTGCTTTTGATCATATTTTTGCTTTGCAAACGCCGTATATTAGTTCGATGGAATGAATGGAACCCACCAACAAAATCAGCCCAAACTATTAAAACTGTTGAATATTAACTGATAAAAATAGTATTAGTGCATAATTGCACAATTTGTAAGTGCGGAATTGAAATGATCTGGACGATTAATGAAAACAACATAGAGGGGGTGAATAAGTTTTTTTGTGGATTTCTTGATAAATTTAAAATAATTGCGAAAAAGTCAATTTTAATCCAACTATCTAACAAAATAAATTATGCAAAGATTAATTTAAGTGTAGAAAATAAAACGATAGAGACACGATATTTTTACGTGGAAAATTTTGGAAAGACTTCAAGTATAAATCACGGATACGTTCGGGTATCGATGCACTATGAATCAAGAGACACACAGACTCTATGAAGTTTTAGACTTACAAATCCTTCCAAATCTGCCTTTCTTCACTCGACGTCTGACAACTTTGAATCATTCGCGCTCCACGAAGCTCTTGCTCCGCTCCGTACTCTGACGGCTCCTCTTGTCAACGGATTAATGAACCACGAAGCCTCCTGTTCCAATCTCCGCACCCAGACGGCTCCGTTTTGTTAGGGTGTGGCGAAATTTAAGTGATGATATAATTAGTGGTATTAGCATTGATGAAGAAAATTTGAGCAAAAGAAGTTCAAAAGAAAAGTTGTAGTGAAGGACCACCGAGTACTCGGAAGGTTGTTTACCGAGTACTCGGTAAGGGCACAAGTTGGAGCCAATTTGCGCACAAGGGTGAAAAAGTGGCAAAAGAATTTTTTCAAATCTATGAACTTGTGCAACGTGTGCGCATCCACCGAGTATTCGGTGATCCAGTTGCGGGTTTTTAGTTTTTCTTTTTTATTAGGAGATTGTAATATTATGATTCCTTTTAGGATTGACTTGTTCACCAATCTAGGTTAACTATATTTATTGGAGTTTGGTGGCTAGGATTTAACATAGAGAAAATATAGAGGAAAGAAAAATAGAGAGAAATTAATTATTGTTGAGTGATATTTTCTTGTTGAGTATTTTTGATTAATAAAAAAGTTGTTGATATTTTTTTGTGTATGATCTTGGGCGGGATTAATTCTTAAGCAGTGAAAAGAGAATTAATTCCCAACAAGTGGTATCACAGCTATGGAGACAACTTCTGATATTAAATTTGCGGTGAAAAAATTTGATGGAAGAAAGAACTTTAGTCTTTGGCAAATTCGGATGCGAGACTTGTTAGTGGAACAAGGTTTAGATGATGCGCTGAACGAGAAGCCTGCAGATATGGATGCAACAAAGTGGAGCAGAATCAACTCGACAGATGATGTTGTATACGATGTAATCGGCGAAAGATCTGTAGCAGATTTATGGAGGAAATTCGAAGATCTCTATATGGAAAATAATGTTACGAATCAGTTAATCTTAAAGCAAGAGCTGTATTCTTTTCATAGGAAATAAGGTATGAATTTGGATACTCATATTGGTGAATTCAATAAAATTATATGTTATTTATCTAATCTTGGTGTACAAGTTAGTGATGAGGATAAAATAATTATTTTATTGACATCGGTTCGCTCAACTCATAAACATCTGTTTAATACTTTACTTTATGGGAGAGATACCGTGATAGTGGAGCAAGTGAAGTGTGTTTTATTTTCTAGTGAGAAAATAAATAGAGAAGATGAAGGAAGTATCAATCACGCTCTTTGTAACACCCCGTGTTATTTTCCTTTTTTCTGAAATTATTTAAATTTTAATTTCAGTAATGACGTCACTTGTTTATGACGTATTATTTATTCTTGGTATTTGATACCTGTAAATTTTTCGCGTTTAGTTTAAAGTCAACTGGACGACATTCCGGTTTCTCTTTGACGACTACGCGAATTCTTATTCTCGACTACACGATATCGTTTCGATTATTTCGGTTACGGTATTTGTACTTTTACGGATCCGGTGTGAAGTGTATTAATTTACCTTCTCGGTGTTCCGGTTGTTGGGTTCCTAACCCGGTGTATTTCTTTCGGACTAATTTGGTTATTGGGCGTCCCGCGGACTTACGGGTTGACGCAATATTAATTGGAGGCTTCCGGAAATTGTTGGGAGATATTATGTATATATATATTTAATTGTATATATATATATTGAAGTTGGGTCATTTTGCAATTATGGAAGTTTTAAGGGTTAGTTGTGTGATTATTGCATATATATGTCTATGCGTACACGCCATACACAGACCTGTTCTCACATTCATTTCACGCAACCGATCTGGCCTACTCTCTCCTTCTCCTACACGAAATCTGCTCCATCTTCATCCTTCTCTTCCCCACGCGACGAAGCCACCATTTCTGGCTTCTTCTCCATGATCGATTGAGAAAGAGAGAGAGAGTCGGCAGCAGTAGGAGAACGGGTTGCGGCTGGAGGCGCGCAACCAGGAGCAACGACGCGATGACGAGGGTTGCTGGGTTGACGACTGAACCTGCTTCTCCATTCTCCATGGTCGCCGGTCATGGCGCGCGAGAGAGAGAGTGTGTGTCACCGGCGAGAGAGGGAGTTGCGCGACTGGTCCATGCCTTGCGGCGATTGGCAGCGACGGCTGGAGATGCGGACGGCGGCGGCGACTGGGTGGTGTTGTGGTGGTTGCCATTGAGCTATACGGCGGTGCAGGAGGTGGTGATGCAGGGCTGGTTCACGCGGCAGGGGCGGAGCAGCAGCCGCGCGGCAGTCCCGGTTCCGGCTGAGCTTCGGCCAATTTTTCGGCGACCTTCCGGTGATCGGTTTGAGCCGATTTTTGGTGAGTAGCTCCGTATATAAGTAGTATTCGTCATACATTAATTTCGTGATTTTACGTTGAACAATTTGCCCGAAAATCGCGTTTATAGGTTATAGTTTTCGTTTGGGTTAATTTAGATTTACTCAAATTAATTAACTTATTATTAATGGGCTTCGTATATATCGTATATGTTGTCGAGACGGACATTTTGATATATTCGAAATATTTTTTGGACGATTTTGGTCGGGGGGCTTCATATTCGAGCGCCGGAACTGTGCTGGTTCGGGCTATTCGGTAAACGTAAATTGGGTGGGAAATTATATTTCTCACTCCGCATTATTAAAGTAGTTTAGGGGTGCAAACCCTTATTTAATTTAATATAGATATATTAAATTATTAATTGAAATATCTATAATTGTCTTAGAAGCGATGTAGGACTTAGAAATAAATTTACAAAAATAATTAAATTTATTTCCTACAAGATTAATTAAACTCCTATTTGAATTAAAAGTGGATAGGTGGTTTAGAAATTTCCTGGAGAATTAAATGGACTAAGAGATTTTATAAACGTGGGACATGAGAAACTTAGACGCTATTCTAGGTTCCTCTCGTTAGACGTGAATTAATTGTTTAAATTATTTTAAAGGCATGTCATGAGAAATTGAAATATTTTCTAAAGAATTAAGGAAAATATATATTTTGTAAACATGAATGGTATATGAAATTGTTTTCATATGATTTACTGCTTTATTGTATTTTAAAGCATGAAAAGAGATTTTGAGATTTATATATTACCATGAGGGTATTTTCATAAATATGATGCATGACATATTTATGTTGGACATGATTTTATTATGTACACCATGTATTGTCAGACATGGGTGTTGGTGCATGTAGTGCATGATTTCACCATTTGCAGAGAGATTCAGTTGGTGTGGTCTACTTCCTTTGTGCGTGGTGCACGAGTAGACGTTTGTGTTTGGATTGTCGAAACAACTAGCCAGGGGGTGCTTCTCGCTTCCCGCGGAACTAATCTTCTAAGAAACTGAGACGATAGGGGGAGGACACATCGTCCAAGGCCCTATGTGCGCGACTAGGTCGTGGTGCACGTCTTCCTATTAAAAGTGTAAGTGTCAAAAGCACTTTGGAATGAGGGTTCGATGAGTCTACCTTCCTTAGTGAGCTTGTATCCTCAGGGGAATGGTGGAGAATGATCTAGTACCCTTGGGAAGGGTGTGTTTTGTGTGTGTGTGTACTACAGGCGGTCTGTGAGTACGGTGCGTTGCATATCATCATGTGATCTATTGATATGTATATATTTATGTTGGAGCATGTTAATTTATGAATATTGTAAATTAAATTCATATTTTATAAATGCTCAACCGGAAATGAATAATGTGAAACACGAAGTAAATGTGGTAATTTAAAAGGTATAATGGATTATAATCTTTATACTTGTTGTCATATACATTTATGCCTTTAGGGGAGGTTAGGTATATTGACGTTGTGATTTCTGTGGTTGGTTGAGGCTAGTGGAGACCGTAGAGTTGATTTTTAGGTTGAGGCCTTAGAGAAGGCGGTTAATTGTCTTGTGATTGTGGTTAGTAGTCTTATGATAGTGGTTAGTAGTTTTGTGATTGTGGTTAGTTGTGTGACCTTGTTAGAGATTTGAGATCCGAGATTGATTTTAGTATTAGTTATGAATTGAGGCCTTATATAAGGAGGGTGATGAGATTGTGAGTTGTAGTATGGACCTTTAGGTGTCTTTCACTTTTGAGGAATGGGCTATCAACTATAGTTGGGATTTTGATTGGTGAAAAGAGGTTATGGTTGAGTGACTTTATTAAGTACTCGAGGTACTGTAGCTTGACAGACTTAGTTCTAATGCTTAGTTCATTCCCCTAAACATTCCTTATACTGTGTTTTGTACGCTAGTACGTAGTCGTTGACTTCTATGTCATTCCTTGAGTTGTCGGTTACGGCGTGGTGCCGAACCTTTCCTAGGTGTTGTAATTTGATTTCGTGGGGTTGGAAACGGATAGTTGTGTTCCGTGAATCCAACGTATTGTCTTCCTTCATTGTCCTTTCGGGACATTATAGGAATCCTTGTAATGGTGTTCATTCTTATGTGGCTGTCATTTTGAAAACGGTGTTTTCTAAACTTTTTGTATTTAAAAGAAAAAACCCGTTTTCGCCTACCCCCGTAGAAATGAAAAGTTTTAACACTTATAAAATGATCTTAGGATCTTCTTTGGAAAGATTTTTAACCTCTAAAAGCCGGTGATGGCAACTGACGGAGACCAGGGGCAAGACGGTCATTTTTACTATGTGGTTTCTTAAAAGTAAAACTATATTATTATTTTCTTGGGATTCTGAGATTTCGAGACTTCTTTCTCGATATCTCATCTTGTAGAGTTTTGAAAGGTGTTCCATTGTTTCACCTTTGCTTCCTATCATGTTTAAGTCTTGGATTGGGGCTTGTTGTTGTTCAGTGCACACATATAGTGTTGCATTTCCCTTTTCTAGATTGTTGGTATCACCACCTAGGTGATTTGAGTTTTTCTTACGTTAGGGGCATGGATGCCAGATGGATCGGTTCGAGTTTGAAAACCTTTTTCTTAAAAACTATTGAATCTCTAGGATTCATCTTTTATTACTTCCACTCTCGGCCATTCGTTTTTGGTTTCCTTGTTCACTTTTGGTGTTCTTTCCTTGTTCACTTGTGGTGTTCTTCCTTGTTCGGGTATTCTTAACCTTGCGTTGTTGTCTTGGTTATCTGTTGTTTAGTATTGAAAAGTTTTTTCCTTCGCTTTGCTTTGGTGACCCTGAGGTGGTCGTTCTGGTGAGTTGAGTTCGTGTACTCTTAGTGATTTGGTTGAGTGGTTTCCCTCGCCTACAGTGAGGGCGTTAGTGATGTGATTGACCCTATTGAGGATAGTATCATGAGTTCGATATGATTTATGGTATGGTGATATGATTAAGGTGATCTAGCCTTTGAGAGGTAGATTTTCCTTAGGAATGGGATGAGGTTTGTTATATATATATATTGTACATATATATATATATATATATATAGACGATGATTGTGTTAGTACGCAAGGACGTGAGTACTTTTCCTCCTGTGTTCTCGGGGAGTGAGTTATGAGTATTCCTTGGTACTAGTGGTGAATTTGATTATGTGGATATTAGAGGTAAGTGTGTTTCATTATGTTGGATCTTTTGATCTGTGTTGCGAGTACTTGATGACTTGTTGGATTTGACCTGGGGTTGTGTACCTAGTGTACGTTGGTGAGAGTAGTGTAGACTACCAGTATGGGTTCTTGGAGTACGAGTCGTAGTTGTACCCTATAGATTCTAGTTGTGTATTTATTTTAATTATTATATATATATATATATATGTATATATTCCTGATATATATATATATATTCGCTTACGGTAGCTTATGAGTGTGTGTCTTGGGTTTTGCGTGGATGGGATTAGTTGGGCTATATTTATCTTATTAGATAGTTTAACATTACCTAAACTACCAGAGGATGTGGTAGTTAGAGTATCTTTTCCCACTAAGCTTATTTGCTCACAGGGGTATTTCATTTGCCCCCTGGTATTCCCACGCCAGGTTGCAGGAAATATACGGCTATGGGCAGGATGCGGTGCAACGGCAGTTTTCCTTGGTTTTCTTGTTACTGGTTTGGAGTTGCGTTGGGTGATGCGATTACGGTTGCAGCACGACTGGGTTTGGGGACGGTAATATTCTTCTGTCAGCTTCTTTACCCATGTTTTGTGGGGTTGTCATGTATTTATTTTGGGAGCCAGTCTGTTGGCATATCCCTGTTGATGTATTCTTTTATTTCCTGTATTTATTCTTTCAGGATGTTATTGTATCTATTCTGCATAGTTATGTGCTTTTCTGTATTCTTATTCGAGCATTTGTGACTCTGTTGATTATAGAGGGTTTGAAGGGGTTTTGGTTTCTTTCCACTACCTCGGCCCTAGTAGGATTGATGAATGTGGGGCTTGGAAGCCATTATTATTATCGAATTGCTATTGGCAGGTCTTTGTGTTGTGGTTGGTTGTCCGGATGTTCCATTTATAAACGGAACTTTGCCGAATTTTTGTTAGATTCCGCTGCTTTGTTTATTATTCATTTGGGTATGAAATATACCATTTCTATCATTAACCCGTATGTTTTCTTGGTTAATGATGTCTTAGTTGGTCATTCATGTTAAGGATTATATCTTGGATTCATTGGATGTCCCAGTTCAGGAGTCTTAGGGATTTCGGGGCGTGTCTGTTGGTATCTGAGGATACTATTGATTTCTAGTATTCTACTTGGCATGGAGTATAGTTTTCATTGTTACTCCATGTATTTATTCTGGTTATTGTCGACTCTAGTGGTCGATTGACTTATGTCACCCTTTGGAGATTCGCTGATTCTCTAGATTAGAGTTTCGGGAATTCTAGGGGCGTGATAGTAGGTTATCAAGTGTGTCATTCTTACCCTTTTGTGGGTGTTTGATGACTGTAAGACGTTGGTTCTCCTTTCTTTTTACTTCCGTTCACCTCCTTAGCTCTTAGGCTCGGGTTTCTGAGTTCTAGGAAATTTGGGGCTTGACACTCTTGTTGCTGAGAATAAAAGAAGATTTGAAAGAAGACAAGGAGGACGTGATAGATGGCAAGGTAGAGCTTCATGGATCCAGAAACCATTTATGGAGCGATCATTGTACTATTGCGGAGAAAAAGGACATTATATACGGGAGTGTCAAAAAAAGAAGGAAGATGGGTACGACACAACTGTAGTTGCCGAGACAAGACAAGAAGAAGATGACGTGGTTGAAGCCCTATCAATTACTGACAAAGAAGATGAAGCAAATAAGTGGATTCTTGATTTTGCTTGCTCCCATCATGTGTGTCCTCATAAGGAATGGTTTACCGTCTACAAACCATTTGTTGACAAAGTTTTTATGAGGAATAATTCTTCTTGTGAAGTCGTAGGAATTGGAACGATTAATATCAAGACAACAAATGGATTGGTAAGAATTTTGACAGATGCGTATCACGTTCCAAGTGTTAGAAGGAATGTGATTTATGTGGGTGCATTGGTGTCAAGCGATTGTTGGTTTAAAACAAATTATGGACTGCTGAAAGTAGGAAGAGGACCACGTATTATGCTCATTAGAAATAAGGTCGAAAATTTGTATGTGTTGTTAGGAAATACACTTTTAGGTGAAGTAATTCCGAAGATGGTAGATAAACCTGTTTTAAAATATTAAGTCAAGGTGGAGAAATTTCGCCAATGTGGAGATTGTTAGAGTGTGGCGAAATTTAAGTGGTGATATAATTACTGGTGTTAGCATTGATGAAGAAAATTGGAGCAAAAGAAGTCCAAAAGAAAAGTTGTAGTGAAGAACCATCGAGTACTCAGTGGGTTCTTTACCTTTACCGAGTACTCGGTAAGGGTGCAAGTGTGCGAACTTGCGCACAAGGGTGGAAAAGTGACAGAAGGATTTTGTCGAATCTACGAACTTGCGCAGCGTTTGCGCATCCACCGATTATTCGGTGGGAGTGTCACCGAGTACTCGGTGGTCCAGTTGCGAGTTTTTAGTTTTTCTTTTTTATTAGGAGATTGTAATCTTAGGATTCCTTTTCGGATTGACTTGTTCACCAATCTAGGTTAACTATATATATTGGAATTGTTAATGCGTGGGATGAAATGTAAAGTAAATATTTGCAAAAAGTTATTCATCTGGGCACTTGAGAGTGACCCCTTGATAGGTTTAGGCAACAATTTGTAATAACAATTCGCCATTATCATGTGGGCACAACGAAAAATGATAATAAAGAACTGAATATAATTATCTAATGACCACATCTAAGGGATTTGCAAATCGATATCACTTATGGGACACGACAGAAGCAGGATTTTAAATTTGAAAGGCCAAAGTTTTACATAATAATAATAATAATGAATATGAAAACCATATTGAAAATAATATTTGCCCATCACCCATCAAGACAGAGTTTGTCCTAAAAAATAAGCTGAATTATTAGAAAATAGACACCTCTTTAAATGATTAAAAGGTATCAAATGTTGATTAATACTCATAAAATAAGATCTCTAGCGAGTTCAACTTAAAAAGATAACTTTTAATAATTTTTTTAAAAAAACTATTATCTTTACATGATTCACGTCATCCTTGAGAACAAAATTTGCGAGTGTGGTAAGTTCTAAATAGAGCTTGAAAAGTCACTCTAATTTTGTTAATGTTTATAAAACAAACTAAGAGTGAAAAGTGGGAGAAATTCCTCGACACCTCAATTATTAAAAAATTAAATAAAAAAATTAATCAATATTTTAAGGAAGTTTAAATAGATAAAATAGTGCATTTGGTATATTAGGAAAGAAGAAAGGTGTGTCTCTCGAAAATTAAAATATTCGTTATCACGCATGGTATCACAATTCAATAAAATCAAAAAAAATTTACACGTGTCATTAATTCATCCCAACCAAAAAAATAAAAATTCCTAATATTCACATCTTCTCCTCCATCGCCATCTTCATCTTCTTTCCAT
This sequence comes from Cornus suecica, assembly GCA_963922005.1. NCBI lineage: Eukaryota > Viridiplantae > Streptophyta > Magnoliopsida > Cornales > Cornaceae > Cornus > Cornus suecica. The sequence continues at coordinate 24,831,052 of OY998243.1, forward strand.
CACCGTCTCCACCAAAATAAAGAAAAAAATTCAGATCCAAACCCAAAATTAATTCATCCCAACCATATATTTCTTCCTTGGTTATTTACACGACTCAATATCAAAGCTTTCAATGGGATATAATGGATTTGCTAAACTTTCTCCTTATTTCACTTTTGACCTCCTACCATTGTGATCAAGTTGGTATATTGTTCATCATAAAAACGAGGCTCAAGCCAAACCTAGATTTAGGTGGTGGTTTCAAATCCAATGTTAGAATTAAGCTGTTGTTGGAAATTAACAATGAAATCACATAGGAAGAGTTTCATTCACACAAATTTATTGTGCTAAATGTGCCATAATCGGGCTCCTCACTTTATAAAAGCCATCATTCCACACCAATGATCCGGAAAGCATGTTCTTATTTGTTTTCGCAGAGACTTTAACGACCAAGGATATCTTTTGACCTAGGGACTCGAATTTAAGGTCAGACGGAGTGACTTGGATATCAAGACCAGTAGGGGCTTCCACAGTTCCTTTGTAAGTCGATGTCGATGAACCAACATTTGTGACTGTCCTGCTGAAGGAGCGAGTGGTGGATTTTTTAGCCTTGAAAGATAGAGTAAATGAAGGATAATTTAGATCCCAAACTGTTCCATTGTTAGCTCTAGAGCAATTGATATTGTTTCCAGTGATGTGCTGCAAATGCTCCGTTGAATAATCTTGCCCGCACAAAAATTTGACATAGTCAAGCTCAAGATCCGAACCCTTATTTACGACAAAGTATTGCATGTTTTTCGATTACCTGTTCCAAGCTCTTGACAGTCATGTTAATATTACTCAAAAACTGACACAAATTGCTTATGTTTTTGAATTGTAATTGTCATGTAGTTCAATGCATGCAATAATTTCTCTTATATGTACTTTCACTGTATAAAAATGCATACCTTTAGAATGTCGCTTGTAATTGGATTTGGTCCTCTTGATGAAGATGAAACAACATATGGAGCTAATTCATTTAAAGTCTTCTTACTCTTCATTATAGTTGCATCTGGGTACTTAGTTGATGCAATGTAAGAGTAAACAGCTAGGCCATCAACATAGTTCAAGTAGGAGGCAGGCAATGGGAAAGTTCTGCTATGATCTTTGACGCCTTTACCCCTCATTATGATACCGATTGCACCAGCACTGTAACACCCCGTTTCATTTTCCCTTATTTCTGAATTATTCTCGATTTATTTTCGGTGATGATGTCACTTGTTCATGACGTCATGGTTCTTCTGTGTATTTTACAAGTAAATTTTTCGCGTTTACGTCTACACTCGACAGGACGACGTTGCGATCTCTCTTCATGGAATTCTGTGGCTATTACGTGGCTTGACGTGACGATATTATTTCGAACCTAGTGAAACGCTTACGTATGTTCTTGTTATCGACTACGTGATTGAGAGGTGACGATTGACAGCTAGTGTTGTCGACTAAATGGATTTGCTTCGACGCTTGACGCTTAGGGCTTCGACTCAGTGATTTGAGTTCGGTAGTTAGTGCTTTAGGGGTTTGACCTTTTTGTTTCCCCTAGTTATGGGGTTAGTACGTGCTTTGTTTAGCCGACGTGCTTAGGAGTATTGATAGTCATTTTACTCGTTTTATTTATGTTTGTATATACGTGCTCTGTGTATTGATGTGTTTTGGTTGTTTGACTTATGTGTTTATGTGTATTTGTATTTTCTGATTCGTTTTTCAGGATTATACGTAAGTGATAAGTGTTAGTGCGATTTTGTTTAAACCTATAGCGTTTAGTACTTCGACTTGACGACACGTTGGGTTTGTTCGGTATTTATGGGTTTTGATTCGATTGGGTTAGTGACGACCCCGATGACTGGGTAGTTGAGTCTCGTACCCGGAGCGTTTATTTCGACTTGTATTACTTCTCGACTATCTGTAGAGTTTACGGGAGCGTGTAGTATAAACCGCTAGGCGATAAATGATTTAATTTGGTTTATATAAATATTTATACTCGATTTTGTGACCGAGTTAATTATTTCAGACTTTATTAGTTATTCGGAGTACCGTGGGATTTTTGGTGATTTAAGTAGTGGATGATTTTGTGCCCCGGAGTTTTTAATTGGGTCTATATTATTTATTTGGAGTCCGGTGAATTTGATGGATTCACGTAGAATTATTTGAGTGTTCCCGGTATATTTTACGGGACTTATTTTATTTATGCGAATTTAATTATAATTATATATATATATGGGTTTCATACCCTAGATTAATTATTTCAGTTATATTATTTATTGGGCGACCCGTTTATATTTACGGGCGCGTGTGATATTATTTCGAGGTCCCCGGTATATGATGAGATTTATTATATATATATATGTGTATGGTGAGAAATTTTGGAATTATTATTACCTAGTAATTAAAATATGTAATAATAATTATTCATTTGTTATTAATCAAAATGGGCAATTATATATATATATATTAATGGGAAATGGATATATATATATAGAGAGAGAGAGATATAATATAGGTCTTGGGGATTAAAGTGTGAATTGGGAAAACAAGGGAGTCACTAGTGCATTTATGGAGAATTAGAAAGTTATTTTAGTAATTATGAAAAATGGCAAGGTCACTTGTGCAATTATGCTAAGTTGGAGAGTTGATTTTGTAATTGACCTAAATGTATATATCTATCAGTGTGTAGCTTTGGCATAACAGAGACACAGATTTTCGGTCTCCTTCTCTACTCTTCTCGAATCTTCTCACACACAGATCTGTTTCTCTTGTCTTCATCATGGCCGAGAGGTCGTGTACCAGGCACGACCTGGTTTGATGTTCTGGTCGCCGAACCTGGCAACCCAGGTGGTGGATAGCTCGCCGGAGTGACGGCGAGCTGGAGGTCGACGACGGCCAGCGTGGTTCACGGCGGAGCTGTAGACCGCAATTGGGAGAGAGAGTTTGGGTTGCGATTGAGCGATATGGAACAGGGTAGTCGAATTGTAGAGGCGGCCATGGCTGAGATTGAGGCTGGTGGTCGTGCGACGGTGCTGGTGGTTGCGCGACGGCGCTGTGGTGACGAGGGTGGTTCGTGCCGCGGTGGCGCGATGACCAATGACGGCCAGTGGTGGAGCAGGGACGATGAACAGTAGCGAGTCGGACTGAGTCGGGCTGACTCAGTGCCGAGTCGAGCTGTGTTTGGCACGAAACTTTGAAGGTAGCTCGGCCTCGGTACCGTGTACGATATATCTGAAATTGGAGCGAAACCGTTGAACGGTTCTCCGGGAATTTCAGATTTTCGGTATGGTTTTCAATATCGAATTTTGTAGATTTGTTCCGAATTAATTATCGATTGCTAATGAATTTTAATTATATTGAATAGGGCGGTATGACGGTCGTTTCGGCATGTTAAAAATAATTTTCGAACGACTTTGGAGGGCAAGCTTATTTCCGGTGACGGCACTGTTCATTGTCGGTTAAAGCGGGACTGTCTGTAAGCGTATTTAAATTAGGTGGGGATTTATATATATTTTTATATATATATGTATTTATCTAGCACTCACTAATAGTGCGTAGAAAATGCTAAGTAGTCCCGGTTGTATGTTTATAAATAATAAAAGTATGAAATTAAATTCCTAATGGTAGACGAATATCTAGGAATTTTATAGAATTTACGGAGCATCCATAAATAGATAAATGAAGTCGGGAATCGGAATTCCCTTGATAAATTAAGTAAATTAATCCTCTGGAAAATTATAATAAATTAAATCCTATTTTAAATTGGATTAAATTAGGTGGTTTAGTAACCCCGAACTTAAAGTAGGATTTTATAGAATTTTGTGTAAAAATTTGAACCTGTAATTAGCTCCCGGATTTTTTTGTAGCTGATATTAAAATACAGTGGGAGCGGGGCCAATTTGATATTGAGGGACGTAGGGCCGTTTAATAAATATTTCATCTTTTATTTATATTTTATTGAAATTTGAAATAAGATAGGGGTATTCACGAGGATGAGGGATGTATTGACGTGATTTTAGTTCCCTAGTTGGTTTTCTCGGAAATCATTAATAAATTAAATTGTGTATTAAATTGTCAAATTTTTCCCCTGAGGCTGATTTGTTTGAAAACAATTATTGGAAATTAAAATTTAAAAGCATGCTTGTATATAGAATCTACAAGGGACTGGGTAATTCAGAACCCGATTATTTCTGTGATAAAATGGAAATTGATTTACTGTATATTTGAAATTGTGAAGCGTGATTGATATGAGATTGATTGGCTTTGATGCCGTGTTATTGAGCACATTTGATTCGTATGGAGGCTTTTGACATTCATATAACACCCTGTTATATACACATTGTTTTGGTGCACGTTGCATGCCTCATTTATATCATGTGCATGTCTGGTTCGTTTGGAATGTCGCAACAACTGGCCAGGGGTGGTCTAGCACCAGGGAGCTAGTAACTCTCAATCCTCTAGACATTTGGGGGTGAGGGCTTGCGCCTCACTTGCCGGTTCCCGGGCGGGCTTGTGGTCCCCGCACTTTCTTTGGCGACGCCCACCCTTCCTGTTGTGGGTTTGTTGCCCCAGCAGTGAACGGTTTGGGATTCCTGGATATTAGTGGCTAGGGCTGCATTGGAGTTGCATTGTCATGGCATTTACATCCATATTTAACATTTATTGGATATGTGTTTGCCTGCCATTATTGATTTTCGATGTTGAGTATGTGATGTTGGAGTAGTAATTAAATATCTGTATTATTCTCTTTGGCGCTAAGGCGCGGTGTTTGTAATTAATATTTTAACTGTGGTTAAAATATAAAGAATAATTAAAGATTTAAAATTGTAAAGAATGAAAGAAAGTTCGACGATAATTAAAAACCTGGATTAGTGGAGCCACGGTTGGCATGTGTTCCAGGTGGTTATGTGGTTATATATATATATGAAAAGGGTTTTAATAATTAATTGTTTTCCCCTTGAGTTGGAGTTGAGTGAGTTGGCTAGACGTATGTTGAGACTTGGTTGTGGTTGTGCCTTTGGCCACATAGGCCTTTGTGACTGGTGATTAGTGTTATCACTAGAGGATTGTTAGACCACTTCGGTAGTGGGGAGAGTTGTTCAGGTTAGAGGTCGGGTAAGACTCGTAGTCTGACCTTGTTTCTCTTAGCTTGTGTATGTTGAGCTTGTCGCTCACCCTTCTACTTTAAAAGTGTTTCGAGTAGTAAATGGTTTTTAGCCGTGTGCCTCGAAAATCTCATTTCCTATATGTCTTGATAAAGTTAGTGAACCCTGGGCATGGTTTGTCCTGTTCTTGAGACTTGAGGTCAATTCTGAGATCTAGAGACGTTTTTAGAGTCTGATTATTTCAGATTCCTCCTAGTTGTTCCGAGGAACACTTGAATCCCGGTGTTGGTTTGATAACCCTTGAGAATTTGTTTATAAGTTCCTATATTAAGTTGAAGGTCTTAGAACCCTTGAGGATTTGTTGAATGTGACTTTGAGGTGATGTTCGGTGGAACTCTAGTAGTTCCTTTCCCCTGTGTTATTGTTCCTTGGGTTTTAACCCGAACCTGTGTTTCTACGGTATCATTCCTTAAAGTAAGAATTATGGTCATTCGTGTTTGTCTGTGGATCTTCTCGGGTAAGAGAAGTGAGTATAAGTTAAGCACACATAGTGCGATTCCTAGTGTTTGGTTGGGTTAGGAGACATTGGAACCAAATACGATTTGACCGGGCCCTAACTTTTTCTTAAAAACCGGTTGAATCCTTCGGGGTTCAACATTTTTCTTTAAAAACCCGAGGGCCATGGCATCTGTTTGGGACTAAATGACTCCAGTAACCCTTTCTTGCGCCTCGATAGGCGGTATGAGTTAGAGGTGACCTTGTTGATCTGTACCCTTTCTAGTGCCTTGATAGGCAGTGTGAGTTAGAGATAGTTCGGTTGGTTACCGAATCCGATGTGGAGATAGGACCTTCCCTTTTTAGGTTTCTTCGAGTGAACGGGTTGGTTCACTGGTTGTTGTACGTAGAAGAATGGTTATTCCCTTTCGATAGTCCTAAGGAGGGACCTATATATACCTCCTAGGAACCTTGAGTAGCGTGCTAGGTGCACGGACTGATAGATAGCTAGTTTTGGTTGTATCTCTAGATGAGAGTGTGTATTCGACTGGGTGCGTTCCTACACCAGGTGTTAGGATTAGCTGTTACAGGACTTATATATATATATATATATATATGTGTGTGTGTGTATATATATATGATGATTTGATATGCGTATATACGAGTGGTAGATATATCTTATGAGCGGTTATGTTTTACGACTCTTGAGTAGTTTCGAGATTAGTTGTGAGGTTATTGTTGGGTGTCTCGGGTTGGCGGGGGTGCCATGGGATACGGTAGCTTGACCTAGGATAGATGCATGCACACGGGATGGTTAGCATTTTCTAGACGGCTATGAGTGTGATGTTTTGATATTATGGTGAGCACGTGGTTTTTTGCTCACCCCCCACACAAAACATTTTCAGGTTTGCAGGTGGACGCAGCAAGAATTATGCTCGGCAGCGACGACACGGGTGATTTGGGACGGTAGTCTTGTTATTCTTTCCGTAGTTACGTTTGTATATTATTTTATTATCTTGGGAGCCAGGTTGTTGGCAGATTCCCTCATATTGTATCTCTATTCAGTTCATGTATTCGTTATTTTCGGGGTGCCATTGTATCATTTCGGCACTTCCATATGATTTCCTGTATTCATATTTGAGCTCGGTGGCTCAGTCGGTGTTTGTTGTTTTTGGGGTGCCTTTATACCTTTTTGGCATCGCCATTTGATTTTCTTTATAATTTCATTTGAGCATTTGGGGCTCTATTGTTTTTAGAAGGGTTTCGGAGAGGTATTGGTGTTCTTTTCCATTACCTCGGCCCTATTAGGTTTCTGGAATGTTGGGCTACGTGCCATTGCTTCATTCTTGTTATTCTGGGCAGGTTTCTGTGTTGTGTTGAATTTGAGTTGTCCGGATGTTCCAATTACAAACGGAAATCTGCCGGATTTTCGTTAGAATTTCTTTACTGAGTTTCTATCACTCAGGCGACATGGAATACTTCATTTTCATTTCTATTCCATGTATTTCGATGCTATCGTTAATTTCGGTTGTCTTTTTCTATGACGTCATACCCCGGTATTTGCTGATTCTCCAAATTGGAGTCTCAGGAATAACGGGGCGTGACAAGCACGGAGTGGTTCGGATCCGTTAGTCATTGAATCACATAGAACACTTTTTCCTTTCACTAAAGTTTGATCCAATGAACCTAGGGCTTTGCAGTACCTGAATTAATTTCATGATCATTATGGAATACATCATTTCAATCCTAAATACTCTAGGATGTAACTACTTAATTAATTAAGTTAAATTTGTCATGTCAACATTGAATAATCCTTAATCAAGTGACATATTTTAATTTTTTTTCCTTACCTAGATATCGATGCTTTACCAGCTGTAGTATTTGGTACGTTCCCAACATAAAGTAGCGGGTATAGATGATTGAGCTTGAGTAAGCTGTCTGCCGAGAGTCCCTACATGTGTTCATGTTGTACAACTTTATAAGAAAGTTGCATTTAGAAAGTAGTGTAAATAATGCATCAGATAAAGGGTTGATTTCTTTTGTTTTTCTTATGAGAAATGATACAAAAATCCTAATCCTCGGTCCTAATTTAATTATTCATCATTTTTGTCGGTCCCAAAATAAATATATCATTTAAAAAGTCAAAGTAATATATTTTTTGATTTAACTAATTTAACTTTTATGCTTTGAAATATTACAAAGCCTAAACAATAAAACATCACATTATCTTGGACCCAATAATTTTAAAAAAAAGTTAATAATTTACTCATATCACTACAAATTGTTATATATTGGCATATATATATAATATGACTACTTTGTTATATTAACTTGTCCCACATCGGAAGATTGGGAAACCCACCTCTATATCCTCACCTATAAATATATGGCTTCTCCTATTGAATTGTGTACACAGAAATAGAGAGAGAGAGTTAGGAATAATATACGTTTATATTATTCCGGTGATACAAGCGTGAGTATACATAGTGTGTGTGATCTGCGAATCACCCACCCCCTTGTAATCCTCACAAGTGGAGCGTTTTCTGATCCTAACAAGTAGTATCAGAGCCCCAGGTTGGAGCAAATCATGAAGCCCGACGATCTGGTCCAGATCTGATTTTTTTCGAGTGCCATAAATCAGAAACTGACAACACCAGGAGCTTCGTCTTGACGAGACGAAGCCAGCAGTGTCAAGCAAGTCGCCGGAAAGTTCCTCATGCGCCCCCACGCGCCGCTTGAAGTTCCGGTCAGTTTTTTCGCTCCGTCGAGCAGCAGTTTCGGTTCGGCATGATTTTCCGGAGGCGTATAATATATCTACGGAAAGATAATTCGAAGCCCGACGTTTTGGCGCAAGAATCAGTCCAATCAGTGAAGGGACGCGCCCGCACGCACCCCGAGAAGGTACTGATTTCGTGATTAAAATTCTGTCTTTTGTGCGAATTTGTTTTGGCCCGTTTGGAGTCGTTTTTGAGCCGTTTTGGACGCGGTCAGAGGCGTTCTTAAGGTTTTGAACCGTCCCCGACGCAACCGTATACTCGGTTTTGCACTCCGAATATCTCTAATAGGCTCAGTGGGAGCTATGGGAGAATAAAAGACAGGAATGATCGACAAGTTTGATGGTACAAACTTTACCTATTGGAAGATGCAAATTGAGGATGTGTTATTCCAGAAAAAATTGAATCAACCGCTAGAAGGGACGAAGCCAGATTCGATGAAAGAAGAGGAGTGGAATATCCTAGATCGTAAGGCTCTTGGCACGATCAGATTGACGTTGGCAAAATCTGTTACCTTCAATATCAGGAAAGAGAAGACTGCAAAGTCTCTCATGGAAGCACTTTCGAAGATGTACGAATAGCCGTCTGGGGCAAATACATTACATCTTATCAGCAGATTGACGAATCTGAAGATGTCCGAGAATGGGAATGTTGGTGAACATCTCAGTAAGCTTAATGACATTTATGGGCAGTTGGAATCAATTGAAGTAGTGCTTCAAGACAAAGTGAAATCAGCTTTTCTCCTTAATCAATTGCCAGAGAGCTGGAACGCCACAGTGGCTGCAATCAGTAATTCTTCAGGGATAGACCCGTTGAAGTATGATACTGTTGTGAGTATGGTACTCACAGAAGAGATCAGAAGACAGTCGTCAGACTCTTCAAACAGTGGCACAGCATTGAATGTCGACACCAGAGGCAGAGGTTCGAACAAACAGAAAGGCGGAAACCAAAGGCGTGGCCGTTCCAAGTCGAGACAGGGAAGATCACAGAAATTCCAAAGCAATCGAATGTTGGAATTGCGGCAAGACTGGTCATTTAAGGAACCAGTGTAGATCCCCGCAGAAGGTAGCGGATGACAAGACAGAGGCAAATATTGTCTTAGAAGAGGCAGATGATGCACTGATATGCTCTTTGGAGAGCAAAGCAGAGTCTTGGGTTTTGGACTCTGGAGCATCATTCCATGCCACCTCAAGTCGAGAGCTCTTTGAGAGCTATGCACCTGGAAACCTCGCCAAGGTTTATCTAGGTGACGATCAACCCTGCAGTGTTGTTGGCAAGGGTGAAGTACATATCAGACTCAACGGATCGATATGGAAGTTGAGGGATGTCAGACACATTCCAGACTTGAGGAAGAACCTGATCTCAATAGGCCAGTTGGCGAGTGAAGGTTATGTGACCACTTTCAGTGAAGATAAGTGGAAAGTTTCCAAGGGAGCTATGACTATAGCACGAGGAAAGAAAACAGGTACGCTGTACACTACCACCAAGGCTAGCACATTTATAGCAATTGCAGAAAGCAAGGAGGATCATAATTTGTGGCACCAGAGGCTAGGTCACATGAGTGAAAAGGGACTCAAAGTTATGCTCGCAAAGGGAAAGCTACCAGGTCTAAATTCGATTGATATCGACTTCTGTGAGGATTGCGTATTCGGTAAGCAGAAGAGGGTTAGTTTTCAGAAAAGCGGCAGAGAACTCAGAAAGGAGAAGCTTGAGCTAGTTCACACTGATGTCTGGGGGCCAGCAAATGTCTCATCTATTGGCGGAAAGTCCTATTTCGTCACCTTCATCGATGACCATTCCAGAAAGGTATGGGTTTATTTCTTGAAACATAAATCTGAAGTGTACGGTGTGTTCAAGAGTTGGAAGGCTATGATAGAGAATGAGACGGGTTTGAAGATCAAGAGATTACGGTCCGATAATGGTGGAGAGTATCAGGACACCGAGTTTAAGAGATTTTGCTATGAGAACGGTATCAGATTAGAGAGAACTGTTCCACGTACACCACAACAGAATGGCGTAGCAGAACGGATGAACCGGACATTGACTGAGAGAGCCAGAAGCATGCGTATTCAGGCAGGGTTGCCGAAACAGTTCTGGGCAGAAGCAGTCAGTACAGCAGCGTACTTGATCAATCGTGGTCCATCAGTACCATTGGAGCACAGAATACCAGAAGAGGTCTGGAGCGGTAGAGAGGTAACACTTTTACATTTAAAAGTTTTTGGTTGTGTTGCATATGTACATGTTAGTGACACTATGAGGGGTAAGCTTGATCCCAAGTCACAAAAGTGTATTTTCATTGGCTATGGCGGTGATGAGTATGGTTACCGCATGTGGGATGATCAGAACCGAAAACTGATCCGAAGTAGAGATGTAATGTTCAATGAAAAGGTTATGTACAAGGACAGACACACAACAACCTCAGAGCCTATAGCACAGAGTGATCCTGTGTGTGTTGAGTTAGATGATGTTCAAGACAGTGAGAGTACTCAGTCAGACGAACATATTGCAAATGGAAATACTCAACAGGTTGATACACCGCAGTCTTCGACTCCTATTCCTGTACCTAGGAGGTCTTCACGGCAGCATGTGCCGAATCGGAGATACATGAATTATTTGTTGCTCACAGATGGAGGTGAACCAGAGTATTTTGATGAAGCATGCAGTGCAGCAGATGCGAGCCAGTGGGAGCTTGCGATGGAAGATGAGATGAAGTCCCTTATTTCCAACAAGACATGGAAGCTAACCGAGCTGCCGGTAGGAAAGAAAGCTCTCCATAATAAATGGGTCTACAGAGTCAAAGAAGAACATGATGGTTCTAAGAGGTACAAGGCGAGACTTGTAGTAAAAGGCTTTCAGCATAAAGCAGGAATCGATTACACCGAAGTATTTTCTCCGGTTGTGAAACTGACTACCATTCGTTCAGTTCTTAGCATTGTTGCATCAGAGGGTTTGCACCTAGAGCAGTTAGATGTCAAAACTGCTTTCCTCCATGGTGACCTAATGGAGGAGATTTATATGCAGCAACCGGAAGGTTTCTTAGAGAAAGGGAAAGAGAAACTTCTGTGTAAGTTGGAAAAGAGCTTGTATGGTTTGAAACAAGCTCCAAGACAGTGGTACAAGAAATTCGATGGATTTATGCAGAGACATGGTTATATCAAGTGCAACACTGACCATTGTTGCTACTTCAAGAGGTTTGACACAAGTTACATTATCCTCCTACTTTATGTTGATGACATGTTAGTAGCTGGATCTGATTTTACGGAAATCAGTAAGTTGAAGAAGCAGTTGGCAAAAGAGTTCGAGATGAAGGACTTAGGCACAGCGAAGCAGATTCTTGGTATGAGAATCATTAGAGACAAGCAGAAGGGAATTTTGCAGTTGTCTCAGGCTGACTACGTTGAACGGGTTTTGAAGCGGTTCAACATGAGTGATGCTAAGTCAGTTAGCACACCTTTGGCTAGTCATTTTCGATTATCCAAAAAGCAGTCTCCCAAGTCAGAAGCAGAGAGGAACAACATGGCCAGTATTCCATACGCTTCAGCTATTGGTAGCTTGATGTATGCAATGGTTTGTACAAGACCAGATATTGCATATGCAGTGGGAGCAGTCAGCAGGTTCATGTCCAATCCAGGAAAGACTCACTGGGAAGCAGTGAAGTGGATATTGCGATATCTACGAGGTACCACAAACAGATGCCTTTATTTTGGAAAAGGTGAAGTGAATTTACATGGCTATGTAGATTCAGATTTTGCTGGTGAGATAGATCACAGAAGAAGCACTACTGGTTATGTCTTTACAATAGGTACTACAGCAGTCAGTTGGATTTCGTAGATACAGAGGATTGTAGCGGTATCTACTACAGAGGCTGAGTATGTAGCCGTGACAGAGGCTAGCAAAGAGATGATTTGGTTACAGGGTTTGTTGGCAGAGTTGGGATTCGAGCAAGGGAAGAGTGTTTTGCATAGTGATAGTCAGAGTGCTATACATCTGGCGAAAAATTCAACATATCATTCGAGAACCAAGCATATAGATCTTCGTTATCACTTTATCAGATCTCTATTAGAGGATGAAGTATTAACACTTAAGAAGATTGAAGGAAGCGAGAATCCGGCCGACATGTTGACCAAAGTGGTGACAACAGAGAAACTGAAGTTGTGCGCAACTTCAGTTGGTCTTCAAGCTTGAAGACAGAAATGAGGGCACCGAGCACTGATCATTGATGGAGTTGATTGATGAAGGCAAAGTCGTCAAGTGGGAGATTGTTATATATTGGCATATATATATAATATGACTACTTTGTTATATTAACTTGTCCCACATCGGAAGATTGGGAAACCCACCTCTATATCCTCACCTATAAATATATGGCTTCTCCTATTGAATTGTGTACACAGAAATAGAGAGAGAGAGTTAGGAATAATATACGTTTATATTATTCCGGTGATACAAGCGTGAGTATACATAGTGTGTGTGCGTATGTGATCTGCGAATCACCCCCTTGTAATCCTCTCAGTGATTTTTTAGTGAAACGGTGCTCTCCGTGGACTTAGGCTTATTTGGCTGAACCACGTATATATTCTTGTGTCGATTGTTTGGTGTGTTTGTGTGCGTTTTCTGATTTGCAGGTGTGCACAGCTTCGTAGATAGGGTGTGCGAACCCTAACAAGTGGTATCAGAGCGTTTTCTGATCCTAACACAAATACAATATAAAATACCAAAAATCATTCTCTTAAAAAATTAAATTTTCAAAAAAAAAGCTTAACTTAGAACAATGTAGTACTATTTAATTTTTATTTATTTTTTATTCCGACATATGCACTCTATCATCCTACTTGTGTTTTTAAGTAGTCCACACATTAGTCCGTAGAAACATCACATCAAATTATCTCTCTTTTCCCTTTTATTTTAGGATCAAAATTTCAGAAAACCCCCTTATATTGTTGAATTTAATCAATTAATTACTCTTATGTCCAGATTGCCCCCTATACTTTCCAATTTCATCACCTTGCCCGTCACCCTCACATTTCAGTAAAAATAATTAGGATTAATTTTATTTACATCCCATAAAATTTACTTTATCTTCAATCAAACATCTTCAAGTTTGAAAAACTTCACTCAGACCCCTTAAGTTTCAAAAATATATATATATTTCAAAAAATTAGAGTTATAATTTTGTGTGTACTATATTGATTATTATGTTATTTTTATGAGGGTTAATTTCACAAAATCCCCATATACTATCCAATTTAATCAACTAACCACCACTGTGTCCACTTTGCCCCATATACTATTCAATTTCATCACTATGCCCCCTGCCCTCACATTTTGAGTCAAAATACCTAAACTACCCTCAATAGTATAAGCTTTTGAATGATGAAGGTTGTGATGATGCGCTTCAAGAGTCTTATGACAAATTACTTGATAAGACCGCACAACTTCATAAAAATCACATGAAACTGTTGACTAAGAGTCTTAACATGGACAAAGAATTACATTCTTTAAAAGATGAATTAGTCAAAAGTTCTCAAACTCAAAATCTCCTACAGACTCAAAAGGCCAATCTGATTGGAGATTTAAAGAAATTTGAATTAGAAAGAACTCAAGCTTTAAAGTTAGTAGTTGATCTCAATAAGGATGTGGTTGAGAAATCTACTAAGATTGATAATTTGGAAATAGAGCTGAAAGATGCTAACTTGACTATTCAGAAGTGGTCTAGTGGAACTCTTAAGCTTAATAATATGTTGAGTGTTGGAAAATCTGCAGAAAATACAAAGGGATTTGGTTTTGTTGGAGTAACTCCGAATTTGAATGTTGTTGCAAAAACCACCTTAGTAAAGGCCTCTCATGTAGCGTGTAGTTTTTCACAAGGAAATTCAAATTGGAATCCTGGTGTTCAAGCCTATATCAAAAGACACGTTGAAAGCAAGTCTTTTCTTACAGCTAGATATCATAGGATGTTGACTGATACAGTTCAGAGGTTCATTCCTGTATGTCACCACTGTGGTGTCAGAGGTCACATTCGACCAAGGTGTTCAAAGCTGTGAGGGAAGGTGTTGAAGTCAGTGAAGGAACAAAGAGTTCAACATAGAGATCATGTTCAAGATCAAATTCGAATGCTGAATGAAGAAATAAAGAATTTGTCAAAATTGGCGAATGAAGCTCCAAAGATGAAGAAGGCATGGATTAGAAAATGTGAGCTACACTATTTTGTAGTTCATACTGCTCTTAGAGCACGCAAATCTACTTCTTGGTATCTAGATAATGGATGTTCTATGCATATGAATGGAGATAAGTCATTGTTTGAATTTCTCGAGGAGTGTCATGGTGGGATAGTCAGTTTTGGTGATGGAAAGAAGTCGAAGGTTATCAGAAAAGGTACGGTTATGACTCCTGGTATACCTAAACTAGAAGATGTGCTTTATATAGAGGGTCTTAAAGCAAATTCGTTGAGCATAAGTGATAAGTGCACAAAATAGAGTAATTTACCTAGCATAATGTCCTAATATGTATATATTTTTATCTCATGCAGGGGTTGATTTACAAAAGAAAAGAAAAAGAAAGCAAGAAGGATGAAAATGAAGAAAAAGAAAAATCATTGGGGGAGAATGTAATAACTATATATATATATATGTATGTGTGTGTATGTGTGAATAGGTGTGAAAGTGGGGTAGAGGAATATTAAATAAGGTAAGAGAGAAAGAGAGAGAAATTGTTGTTGAAAGAGTGGTTGGAGGCTTTTAATGCTTCACACAATTCAATAATGGTAGTTGAAAAGCACAGAAACCATTAAATGTCATTGATCATTTGGGTCTGCAATATGCCTATAAATATTCCCAAACTAGAGCTGCAGAAGGAGGTTGAGTAGTGAGGAGTGGAGGAGTGAAAGCTCAGAGAATACTTTGGTATCATTATCATATTTTTGTAACTTTTTCTCTATCAATGGAATTTTATTCTATTACCTTATTTTATTTTTTTATCAACATGCTAGCTTAAAACTCTTCTCAAGGGGGTGATGAAGCCACCATGGGTAAGATATAAATAATTTTTATTTTACTTCGTATTATTTAATTCTCGTCCCGAGAGTATTCATTTTATGAATCTCAATGAACAAAAACCTTACAATAGAGGTTGGACACTAAAAAAAATAGAAGGAGGATTTTCCGTGATTACCAATTAATGGAAATACGGGGAATGCATGCTACTATTTACATTTTATTTAAACCAAAACATTAGAGGGAGGATTCTTCGTGATTACAAATTAATGGAAATACGGAGAATGCCTACCAATGTCTATGTTTATGTTTAATAGGTTGGAGGAGAATTTGCAATAGAAATATATAATATTATTTGTATAGACCCGGGTGGTGGATTCTTTTCCCTTGAGATTTTCTCCACCATTTTATAATTTTATCTAGTTATTTTAGTTTAGTATTAAAAAAAATCAAGAGTTGTTTTTAAGTGATTTCTTTTTATCCCGAAAAGTAAAGTTTTGGATCCTTGTCTCAAAACGAGTTCCAAGTTGAGAGTGGTTCGACTCTACTTATTGCTATACTATTTTAAGTAAAGTATTAGTAGGTATAAATTCTTGTTGATCGGGGTATAGTGAAACAACGACACAATATAAATTCTTGTTCCTGTAGCTTTTCTGATACATTTTGCTTTTGGATTTTGACCTGCTTCATTCAATGGTGACACACTGACAGTTCATTCATTTTGAATGGTTGTCAATCTTTTCCTTGGTTGAAATATGTGCTTGCTTTTATATAACTTTTGAAAAAAAAAAGAAGGTGACACATAAGTCAAACCGGAGCACTAAGGTGTGTTTGTGCAAGTAGTGGAACAACTTTGTTTTGGTTCTAGTGAACTACTAAAAAAAAAAAAAAAAAAGGTTCCAGCCGCTCACTTTTGAATTGTGTGCAATTTTCTAATAACATAGAGCTGTCGCTTAGCCTTTTGAATGGTGTGAAATTTTCCAATAAAAAAGAGCAGTAGCTTAGCTTAGGCTTTCATTTTCACAGGTTCATTTTTTTTGTGGGTCCGTTTTTTTAAAACAAAATAAAAAAAATAAAAATTAAAAATTAAAAATAAAAAATAAAAAACCAAAAAAAAACAAAAACAAAAAATTGAAAAATTGAAAATAGATTAGTTTAATTATTATTATTTTTATTCACTCAATTTTATTTTCATTTTTTTTTATTTCCTTACTTGTTTATTTTTGTTTTTTTATTTTGCAGGAGTTCTTGTACCGGTTCGTCAGTTAGGTTCCATTTTTCTAACACTCTTGTTATTTTTTATTTTTATTTTTTCCCCTTAGATTAGATGAACTTTGCATGCGACCTTTAGGGTATAATAACATTAAACGTTACCTTAGGCTCCAGTTATTTGTATTTAGCTTATTTTCATATAAATATATATATTAAAAAAAAAAAGATTTTTTTTTTGGTATATTTCTTTCTTATTTTGTTTTATTCTTATATTGCTTGTGCATATTTTAATTAGCATTTTGCATAGGATACTTAAGGGCAAAAATTCCCACAAGATACGGTCGGGATTTCATCACCGATCTCCGTGGCCCACAAATCACAAAAATTCCTTGCATTTGTTAAACCATGAGCCGGATTTGATTAAAATTCATTAGCAATCAGCCACTTTAGGGTCTCATAGGCCCTCTAGGAAGGAAGCGGTTGGTAGTCACTCCAGTGAGTCATTATCAAATTGATAAACGGTAGGACAGTTCTGTCTAGGAAAGTGAGGTTGACTCGGCATTAAGCAGGCCACGTGCCTCGCCACACTTTCTTGGGAACTACTCCGTTGTTAGTTTGATGATCCTTAACTGGTAATCTATCGACTTAATCTGGAATAGCATATGAGCTGTCTAATAAGGAGAGAATTAATTTGGACATCATCCTATTAATTCTCTACAATATTAGATTTAAAAATTCACCACCTTTGAATTTAAGCTCAAGATAACAAAGCCAAAATTTTTGTGTGATTTGTCCCTCATCTAGCCCTTTTAGGTTTCTTTTTGTTTATGCCCCAGTAGTTGCGAGTTAACAAACGTCTAGTTAGGCTTCCTAGTGATCTGTCACTCATTGATTTGGAAGGAAAATCAATTTCCGTGTCCAATCTGTCCATCCCCAATAATTCCTCAATGGTTCATAAATGATAGCACCGAAAACTCTGAATGACTATTTTGCCCCAAACACAACCAACTCAAATGATTTTTCCTGGAGTGAGCAAATTAAAAGAAAATCTGATTTTTCTGCGATAAAATCGGAAAATGAGTTCAAATCTGTGATGCAATGTCTTGATGATGGAGTAAAAGACTTAAGCAAAAAGTTTGATGCATTTGCCCTAATCTCTACCCCTGCACAATGCAATGTTTGTTCTGGTCTATCTTATCCCACAAAGGAATGTCCGGTCTATTGTTCATTTGAACCTGCAGATGCGCAAGTTTGTGCTTTCAATACCTTTAGGCAACCATTGCCTAATACATTTAGTCAAACTTACCATCCAAATACCAGAAATTTAACAGTTGATCCAGTGAGCAATTATGTTGCTCCACTCCCACAGGTCCATAATACTTCCAATTATGACAACATCTTAGAAATACTTATTTTCAATATTGATCAATCCAATCAGCATTCTAATCAAAATAACTTTGATCTCTTCACTCAAAATCAACTGCAATTTCAACAGTCTCTCCAAAATCAGTTGAGTCAACTCTTTGCAGCTCTGTCTGAAAGCCAAAGGGGTACATTGCCTAACTAACCCGAAATCAATTCCACAATACAAGGAGTTAATAAGGTTGAGCTACCCACTGGTGAATACATTGAACCATCCCAAAATGTTCCACCCACTCCTCCAAAATTCGAAGAGTTTCAAGGTCCTAAGGTAGATACGGTCACTCCAAAACCATTTTGTCTCATTAATTCATTGACCGTACCTACTATTGGCGGCTCATATCCTGAGGATCCACTCCAGCATTGTCTAACCCATTTTGGTAATGATTTTGATGAGACTAATTACGTTAGTCAAGTTAATGAATTGTTAGATTCTGCTCCACTCCTTGAAATATCCCAGTCTAGAGCCAAATGTGAACCATTGTCCTTTCCAGTTGCCACTGAAATTGAAAATGCGCAGAAACCCCCAAAGGTCGAATCACAGCCTTTACCCGAGACTTTCCACTATTTGAACCTTGGTGACTCTGAGTCTTATCCTGTGGTAATCTCATCTGACTTAATCCAGCAGTAAGAACCCAAATTACTCAAGGTTCTTAGGACATATAGTGAAACTCTAGCATGGTCCATTGATGATATCATAGGGATTAATCTTTATCCGATTCCTAGTGGTTCATGGCTACGTCAAATCCTATTCATTCCTCATGAGACTGGCATTACTATTGTTTTTGATCAATACACAGAGTTCGTTCCTACTCGCGTCCAAACTGGATGGCGAGTTTGCATAGATTATCGAAACCTCAATAGTGTGATAATGCATGATCCTGTTCCTCCTCCATTTGTTACCAAAATGTTAGAGACATTAGGGGGAGTTTTCTTCTTAGATGGTTATTCTGATTATAGATCAATTTCATCATGTCTCTATTGAGTCTGGCTGAAGACGTTAAACTTAGCGCTCCTAGGAGGCAACCCAGTCTGTTGTGTAAATATTTTCTACAAAATTTCTTTCTCACTCTATTTGGGTATGTTTATATTTTGTTTGGGGGTAAAGTCTGTCATAATATTTCCACTCACTTGACTTTTCTTTTGCCAAGAATCTTTGCAGGGACTCTACTCCATCACCTCCACCTCAATTGCGGTAATTTGTTCCAATTTGTCTCTTAGATGTATTTTTAAACAATAGGGACAGTGTTATTTTTGTTTGGGGGTGGATATCTATTTAATCAAAATAGAGTTTCAAAAAATAAAAATAAAAATAAAAAAATAAATTTGAAAAATTGAATTTTTTTGAAGAAATTCTTTGTTTTTATGCATAAGTGTTTTGCATTATAAGTTGATTAAGTTTGTGTTTATGATGTATCAGTATTATGTGATGCAATATTCCCGCTCATGAGAGTAATGATTAGATTGAGTTAATGATGTGATGTGGTTTTACATAGGTAAATGAATTAGTGAAATTGAAACCGAAAAGGACAACTTTGACCTATAAGCACATGCACACATTCACTATGGGAAAAACAGTTGATCTTTGACTATGTAGTTGAAAAATTAGCTTTGCCGCTATAAAAGGGAAGATAGAATGGAGAAAATTTAAAAATTTATTTTGAAAGAAATGCAAAAAGTAGTTCTTCGATCTGAGTAACCGGGCATTGGTATCACCAATATCACTGCTCGCGTAAAAAGGGGAGAAAACTAATGAGCATAAATCCTATGGAAGAAGCTCGGGCCCAGTTGGTCGGGACTAAAAATCCTCGCTGGAAAGTCCGGAGCTTAGAAAGATAAAAAAAATGGATAGAAGTGGAATGATGGAAAGAATAATTTTTTACGAAATATGGAAAAGTTTGATCAATGAAGTAGAAGAAGAGAAATTGACATACCATAGTAGAATGTTCACAAAAACACGGAAGGTTGTCTCGATTGGGAGTAGAGACACTACAAGAAATCGGACTTTTAGCGACGGTCCTTTAGAGACACCCTCAAGAACTGTCGCTAAAAGTCCATTTTTAGTGACGGAAATTTTAAACTGTCGCTAATACGAATATTTTTAGCCACGGACTTTAAAACCGTCACTAAAGGTACAAAACCGTCGCTAAAGGTCATATTTTTAGTGACGGAAATTTTAAACTGTCGCTAATACGCATACTGTTAATCACGGTTTTTCAAACCGTCGCTAAAGCTAAAAAACCGTTACTAAAGGTCATTTTTGTTAGTCACGGAAATTTTGAACTGTCGCTAATACGCATACTTTTAGTCACGGTTTTTCAAACCGTTGCTAAAGCTGCAAAACAGTTACTAAAGGTCATTTTTTTTAGTCACAAAAATATTAAACTGTCGCTAATACCCATATTTTTAGTCATGGACTTTAAAACCGTCGCTAAAGGTACAAAACTGTCACTAAAGGTTATATTTTTTAGTGACGAAAATGTCAAACTGTCGCTAATACTCATATTGTTAGTCACAGACTTTAAAACCGTCGGTAAAGGTACAAAACCGTCGCTAAAAGTTATATTTGTTAGTCACGGAAATGTCGAAATGTCACTAATACTCGTATTTTTTAGTCACGGATTTTTACACCGTCACTAAAGGCACAGAACCGTCGGTAAAATCCATATTTTTAGCCACGAAAAACTGGAACCGTCCTAAATGGTAAAAAAAAATGCGGGAGTCTTTACCGCCAACTAGCTGCGCCTAAAAAAAATAAAAGAAAAAATCAGTATGTCCTTTAGTGACATTCTGAACTGTCCTTAAAAGACCATATTTTTAGCGATAGTTTTATCAAACCGTGCCAAAAGACTCTAATCTTAGTCATATTATTTTTTAATCGTGCCAAAAGCCACTGAAATTATTAGCGCCAAAAGACTCTAATCTTAGTCATATTATTTTCTAATCTTAGTCATATTCTTTAGGCATAGTCAGTTTTATTTTTTTTGATTGATTATGAGAAATGGAAATTAATAGAACAACAAAAAATAAAATTTTAATCAACAATTTATACAAATATTTTAGAAGTAGTTGCTCCATATACGAAACAAGAACCTAGGCATATAAAGAAAATTATATGATCAGTATGTGTGTGACTAAAAATGCTGTATATGTTAGACATAAAGTACTAATTAATTAAATGCTTTCATGAAATTGAATTATGAATTTGCACAAATGAACTCAAGTTCATGAAATTTAATTGAGGTTTTACTCAATTGAAGTCAATTTCATGAAATTGTAGTGTGGATTTACTCAATTAAACTCAATTTCATTATATTGTATTAGGCATTTACTAAATTGAAGTCAATTTCACTCAATTGATTTAGATTGTATTAAACTGAATTGTGAAATTACTAAATTGAAGTCAATTTCACTCAATTGAATTGAAGATTTATATAAATGAACTCAAGTTCATGAAATTTAGTTGAGGTTTTACTTAATTGAAGTCAATTTCATAAAATTGTAGTATGGATTTACTAAATTGAACTCAAATTCATTGAATTGAAGTTAATTTCACTCAATTGAATTTAATTTTATAAACTTGAATTGGGGATTTACTCAAATGAAGTCAATTTCATGAAATTGAAGTGTGGAATTACTAAATTCAACTCAACTCAATTAAATTTAATTTTATAAACTTGAATTGGGAATTTACTCAAATGAAGTCAATTTCATGAAATTGAAGTGTGGAATTATTAAATTGAACTCAAATTCATTAAATTGAAGTTAATTTCACTCAATTGAAGTCAATATCATGAAATTGAATGATATTTCAGATTTTAATCAAATACCCCTTCTAGCCAATTTTCATGTCAAAATGACTTAAATTTTCCTCAGATAAATTATAGTTTCACCCCTCTTTTTTGGATATATTATACCTTCGTCCCTCTTGTTTGGATACTTACACATTCCTCCCTCTATAAATATATATATAATTCTAAACAATTATTTAAAATTTGAACAAATATATAAAATTTAATATATATATATATAATAAGAAAAAATGTATATATATTCGAAAAAAATAATAAAATTTAAAAAACATATATATATATATATAATTTCTAAACTTTATATTAAAATTTCAAAAAATATATAAAATTTGAGAAAATATATAAATTTTGAAATATATATCTAATTCAAAAATTTGTAAACTATAGGAGTATTGAATTATTTCTATATATTATTAAAACATAATTTTTTTGATTAATCAACTCTTCATTATAGGACTATTGAATTATTTCAATATATTATTATTTATTATGCATTTTAAAATTTAAAATTTGTTTTTATAATATTTTAATTATTATCTTATTTTTAAAATTTTGATTTTTCATTAAAATAATAAAAACAAAATCAGGTAAAACTAAACTGGTGGTTTACTTAATTTCAGTTAATTGAATTGGGGGTTTACTTAATTGAAATCAAATTCACTGAATTGAATTAAGGTTTACTTAATTGAATTATGAGAGCTCATATACTATGAAACGTTTACTCAATTAACAAAGAAAAGAGAAAGTAAAAAAAAAGAAAGTACTTTCTCATTTTGTTTCCTCTCACTTACCTTAATTATCAATAACAAATAATTAAAATAAATAATAAACAAATCCCAAAAAAAGAGTAAAATAAAAAAAATAAAAAAAAATAAATGAATAAATAAATAAGTGAATAAAATAATTAATTAATAAATGAATAAATAAACTTTTTTTTTGTTCAAAGGGTCTCATTACGAAATATTATTAAGTTATGATACATAAAGTGATATAGCCTTTCATATTTTCATTAAATATTATTTTTAGTCACGGACTTTCAAAATGTCGCTAAAGGTACAAAACCGTCACTAAATGTCATATATTTTAGTTACGGAAATGTCAAACTGTCGCTAATACTTATATTTTTTTGTCACGAATTTTTAAACCGTCACTAAAGGGATAGAACCGTCGCTAAAATCCATATTTTTAGCCACGGAAAATTGGAACCGTCCCTAATGCTTTAAAAAAATTTGCGGGAGTCTTTACCGCCAACTTAGTGGACCAAAAAAAAAAATTTCAAAGAAAAAAAATAAGTGATAGATAGAGTTACACGTCACTTTGTTTCACTCTATCCTCTCCATATCCTACACCTTTAGACAACACTCTGCTTGAGACTCCTTATCCTACCTTCAGACCACAGAACGAATCATGCGCCCTAAACTTCTCTCATGATGATCGACCCAAGAATTCACCAAATCTTCCCTCATGACTCTCGATCAAGCCCTTGAATTGACAAGGTGACACCTCTCTATATCAATCTCTCGCCTTTCCACATCTCAATTTCGAAGAATCGTTTCCTATCTGGTTCTGTCACTCCATCGAACGACCGACCAAGAGGAATCATAGTCGAAAGCTCTCTTTCTCCATCAAAGAATCGAAGGTAAGATAGAGCATGAAATAATCTATTTAATTTTTGATTCATGAAGCCAAATTTCAAGCCCTAATTCTTGTCAGATTTTCGTTAACTCACAAAATTGGGTTTGACAATTATATATATATATATAATATATATACATAATTTCATTGATTTCCTGTTATTTAAGTGAATTTATGGGTTTTTAGGATATGCCCATTTGCGTCTAGTTCACTTGCTTGTGAGATTTGTCAGTCCAATAGATACCCTGATATGTCTCTGTTTCTGATACTTTTCAGAGACAATTGCAACAATTGTTTCACCTCCATGACAATTGCAACAATATATATATTGTATATGTATGGCATGGAAGGAAAAGCAATGATCATTCGTGGAAATGGGACACAAATGTGAATGTGGATGGGTCACGAATTGAGTTGTGGATATAAAAATAAATCATTAGGTGAGCTATTGGTTGAGACAGGTGACTGGTTTAATTTTTCAGTAAGATAAATAGTCTATAATTTATTTCTAAACTAGATTTACTTAGTATTTATACAAAGTAAATTCTAATTAATTGGTTGCTTTTCAATTCTTTTTATGTCAAATACAATGCACAAAATCTTTCCTAAAAGTGGTCTACCATGTGAAGTATATATATATATCATAAATCATATGTACCTAGCTAGCTAGTTGTGTCTGGTCTGGTTATTCTAAATCTCCAGATCCTACTTGCTTCATGAAGGCTGCTTTAATGGCTGGAAGAATCCCAAGACAGAGATGGTGATGAGTTATATATATATATATATATATATATATTTTCACCTGTTGGGAAACAAAAAGATAGTACAAAAGGATTGAGAGCCATCATTAATTCCAACTCATATTTGGTGTTAAGAAAATAAAAAAGAAAAACGTACTAATCAACACACAAAATCACTTTAAAAATTGAAACAAAATTAACAATGTTAATTAACAAGTCCTAATTTAGTAATTCATGAAAGAAAGTACCCCCTTAATTACAAACATTCAGTATATGATCTCTGTTTCTGATGCTTTTCAGAGACAATTGCAACAATTGTTTCTGGGTACAGTTGTAATTACAAGAGTATATTGTTGGTGTTGTCATGGGTTTGCCGAGCAAGCCTTCTAGGTACAATTATAATTACAATAGTATATTGTTGGTGTTGCCATGGGATTGCAAGGGTGTTATGCAGATTGTGGTAATGTGGGATTGCAGGCCATTGTGTATGTTGTTGTTGCAGCCTATGGCAGTGTATGACAGTAAGCTAATTACTTGTAATGCTGTTGTGCTATTGAGCT
This sequence comes from Cornus suecica, assembly GCA_963922005.1. NCBI lineage: Eukaryota > Viridiplantae > Streptophyta > Magnoliopsida > Cornales > Cornaceae > Cornus > Cornus suecica. The sequence continues at coordinate 24,855,796 of OY998243.1, forward strand.
TGTGGTGGTTAACTTTGTTGCTGCTGACTGCTGTGGGGTTTTGGGATGCTTGGTCTGGGCATCGAGATGGGTCTATGGTGTTGTTGTTGCAGCCTGTGGCAGTGTATGATAGTAAGCTAATCACTGTCAATGCTGCTAAGGTATGGAGGTTGTGGTGGTTAACAGTGTTGTTGCTGACTGTTGTGGGGTTTTGGGATGCTTCGTCTGGGCATGGTGATGGGTCTACGGCACTATTATGCTTTCTTTTTTGCTGTTATGTGTGTCATTACATGGTTTTGTAGGTTTTTTTGTTCGTTAAGTTAAAGAAAACTTATTAGTTGATTCCGAAATATACGACACTGTTTTGGCAACTTTACTTATATAATTGGTGTATATGTCCTTACTGCTGCATCTAGCAAGTGTCAATATACTCTAACTTTCTTGCATTATTTTGTGAATAGGGATTGCAGGACAAGATATAATTGGTTCTTATTGATCTGCCAAAGAGGCCATCCTGGTACAAGGAGAAAGTGTACCCAAATAAGGTGTTATTCTTTATCTCAATGTGTGTATGTCACTGTGTTATTTTGATGTGATGGGTGGTAATATGCTAGTATATATACATGCAAGAGTGAAAATATAAATTTTGTCACGCCCCGCCATCCGTTAACCCAAACGAGGTCTCCGAATAGCAACACGCGACGCCAAAACAAATAATTAAAGTTCGTAATACATTGTTCCTTAGCCCACTTGTTATGTAAAACATATTTCTAACCCCATGTTAGGAGTAAAATAGTCATTTTATAGTTAATAAATATCATCAAAGTCGCCCACGACTCGAAAACAATTTAAAAAGAACGAAATGGTACTTTAAACGGACCATTCCGACACCCCATGTTTGCCCAGGGGTAAAACAGTCATTTCAGAGGCAAACGGTTCATTTCCGAGTTCGCCTATCTAAACCCGACATAGGAGAGGGAATAGGATCAAACGGAACTTAATTTGAGTCAACGAGGCGAGGGATATGAATTTTCAAAGTAGGGAAGAAAATATGCAAAAACTTGTTGGAGATGAACAGTAGCCGTAAGCTACTAGCCTGCAGAATGGAAAGGAAGGTTTTGAAGCCAAAATGTGATTTTTTGTATACCGCCTTTGTTTTCGATGCTACCGGTCCCAAAAATTCATAAATAATATAAAAGTGAGTTTTTAGTTTTCAAAAACCAAAAATAGTTGTCGGGGCCCGGTGAGGCGCGGAAAATGTGATTTTCTCTAAAACTTTTGCGAGGATGAGTTTGAAAAATGTACAAAAAACCAAGTTTTTGAGTCAAAATGCACATAATACATATACTCATATCATTCACTTGAAAAGCTCCAAACGTAAGCTCGAAAACTCATAAAACACAAATATTTCCAAAATATACATTCTTTATCAAAATAAACATAAAGTGTTTCAAAGTCTCAAATACACATATTTTCATAATTAAGGCTAACACCTAGCCTGTCAAGAGAATAGATACATACCCCTATTCACTTTTAAATACAAAAAAAATTCGGGTAGAAAATACATTAAACGCCCAAAATACACAAAAGAGGACTTAGTGCTTCAATCGCCAACCCGGACCTCCTAAAGTCCATCCTTCGCAACGTCATGACCTGAAAAATATTAAATAAGGGGTGAGCTTCAACTAGCTCAGTAAGAGATGCCTCCCCACATCGATCTCGGTCGTCCGAGTGGTACACACCCAACCCGAATTTCACATTCTCAAATATACCCAACTAACTTAATAGAAATTACCACAATGACATGCTCTTATAGACTAAGGTTAGTAGGAGCAACACTTAGAAAATTTTCTTAGAAAAATCCACTAACACACATTTACATGAAATCACAAAAATATCCCTATGCGCAAAATTTTTGAAACCAATTTCTAAATTCCTTATTTAGCGTAATGAAGCAGACGCAACTTTCGGATTCGAAACTGGACACTCCGGGGACCTACTTCCACCATACGCTTTTCTTAGGTTCTCGGGTTGTCAGATAACGAAAATGCTAAAATAAAATAACATCCGAATTCAGAAAAATCCCAAACTTTAAATCTCATACTTATAACATAGATGAAAGCATTTAATATTATTTTGGCAATTAAATAAAATAGTTAAAATAATCACAAAAAATTTACTCGTAATTTTGGAAAATAACGGGACGTTACATATTTTGTATTCCTGTATTATGGGAACTGATTCAGTTAGCAACTATGCATGTGGACCAATGAGTAAGAGAGTGAGATTTTGATTCAGCATGAAAATACTATCAAAATTGAGACAGATAATGCCTTATATATTGGATGTAAATTTCTGTTACATACAATCGTTCCTTTTTTTATATATATTTTTATGTTTATTATCATTATATATATATATATATATATACTGATACTAAGAATTGTTCTTTGATAGCATGCGTAAGGATATTTTTGTAAAAAAAATATGCACTAATATATTAGGTGTAAAATAATCTGTTCTAATATTTTAGTTGTTGCTTGCATCTATTTTAATACCAAAATTTGTATAATATGTTGAGAGGAAGTAATTTCTTGGAGGTGATAAGGATGGGTATTTGTTTCCCAGAAAAATAAAAAAGAAAAAGAAAATGGTTGAGAAGGGTATGCCCCTATAGAACAACATCTGAGTCGTATTGGGTAATCCTTGAGTATCAGTCAGGCTCTTTCAAATTAAAGTACTAAAAATGACTTGAAAAATACACCTCTACATACGGCTAAATATAAAAATAAGAGTATATATCATTTAGGTATTATTTTTCTATTAAATATCATTCTACTCTAAGTTCTGTAAGTTCTAATTGTCCTAATACTAATGGAGATGATATTCAGATATTGCTTGGACATATGGGTATTAGAAAAGGATATCCCCGTGGGCTCGGAAATGGTTATATTGTTCCAAGCCGTCGACGAGCATCAACTTCTTATGAAGAAGTGTATCGTCAGAGGGCAGAAAAAGCCGAGAAAAATGCAAAAAACACGGCGGAGGAACTAAAACAGGTGCGAGAGGAAATGAAAAGCATGAAAGAGACGTTGCTTGCGAGCCAGAATGAACCTCCAGCTTGGTTTATTCAGCTCTGTCAACAATCTCCATCAGATTCACAACAAAGGTATCCGAGCCTACCATCGTGGTTGCAGTTCCAGCAGCCGCCAGCCTGGTCCCACCCTTCTCAGCAACAACAATCAACAACACCACCATCTGGAGATGCCTGATTAGTATAGGCATATGTTAGTTGACAGGGCTTATATTTTTGGGGTAATTTAGGTGGTCTTTAACATCACATCCTTCATTTTTTGAAACAAAACTTCAAATGGTGACTTGTACGCATCAACTTGTTTGGTATAATGATGCTGATCTATTTAGTTACTAAAATTGAAGCTTTACTAAAGCTTTAATAGGCTTCAATTTTAGTTACTTTTTAGGTGTTTTTTGTTTACAAGTATTGGATGAACAAGATGAACAAGTTGTGAATATTTTGTGTATGTAGTTTTGGTTATATAAGTCCATGTACTGCTGGTTAGCCAAAATATATAATATGCCTGTTGCAGTTTTTGAATTTTGTGTGTTTGATAAATAATGTTATTAAGTTTTAAATTTTGTAGTAAATAGTTCGAAAACTAAAAATAAGCAGCCAAATTAGAAAATTAAAATCATTAATTGAGAAAGGAAAAATTATTAGTGACGGTACAACTGTGAAAAATTCATGCCAAAAGTGTCACTAATACTACATATTTTGTGAATCAGAAGACCATTAGCGACGGTTAAAAATATAGTATTAGCGACAATATTACCGTCGCTAATAACCAATTTTTTTTGCGACACTAATACTGTCTCTAATACCCCAGTTTTTTTTGCGACACTAGTACTGTCGCTAATATCCCGGTTTTTTTTGCGACACTAATACTGTCTCTAATAATACCACAGCTTTTTTTGCGACACTAATACTGTCGCTAATACCCCAGTTTTTTTGCGACACTAATACTGTCGCTAATACCAAAGCTTTTTTTGCGACACTAATATTGTCGCTAATACCACGGCTTTTTTTGCGACACTAATACTGTCGCTAATACCCCGGGCTTTTTTGCGACACTAATACTGTCGCTAATACCCCTGGCTTTTTTGCGACACTAATACTGTCGCTAATACCCCTGGCTTTTTTGTGACACTAATACTGTCGCTAATACCCCGGGTTTTTTTGCGACACTAATACTGTCGCTAATACCCCGGGTTTTTTTGCGACACTAATACTGTCGCTAATACCCAGGTTTTTTTGCGACACTTATACTATCGCTAATACCCCAATTATTTACGACAGTCTACAATAACCGTCGCAAAAGAGCTTTTGCGACGCTGGTTGTAGTGACGGTTTTTTTTCAGTTTTAGTGACGGTTTAGGGACTTTTTGCGACAGTTTTGACTGTCCCTAAAAGCCTGATTTCTTGTAGTGAGAGTAACGAAGTTATTTACTTTAGTGGGGACCGTTCATATCATTAACTTCAGATAGTTATTGTTCGGTAGTGAGTGGGAGTATTTGCATTCATATTATCTTATATATTGTATCATGGCTTAATTAATGAGTGTGTGAATGCATGTATGCGTGAAAATGAAGAATGAAGAAGTTTGTGGGTATTTTCACTGTAAACCCTCACGAGGCTATTGCTCGTCCACTAGGGTAACCTAGGGGTTTAAGGCCTTATTGCATATGGTAAATGCAATCGAATGTAGCCTGCGAAAGTGGCACATCATTAGTTAAATTTCAATAATGTATCATTTTTGTGAACTTATTTATTTTTTCCTTATTTGCTAGAGGATTAGCAAAAGCTTGTTTGGGGGTAATTTGATAAGTGCACAAAATAAAGTAATTTACCTAGCATAATGTCCTAATATGTATATATTTTTATCTCATGCAGGGGTTGATTTACAAAAGAAAATAAAAAGAAAGCAAGAAAGATGAAAATGAAGAAAAAGAAAAATCAGTGGGGGAGAATGTAATAACTATATATATATATATGTATGTGTGTGTACTTGTGAATATGTGTGAAAGTGGGGTAGAGGAATATTAAATAAGGTAAGAGAGAAAGAGAGAGAAATTGTTGTTGAAAGAGTGGTTGAAGGCTTTTAATGCTTCACACAATTCAATAGTGGCAATTGAAAAGCACAGAAACCATTAAATGCCATTGATCATTTGGGTCTGCAATATGCCTATAAAAATTCACAAATTAGAGCTGCAGAGGGAGGTTGAGTAGTGAGGAGTGGAGGAGTGAAAGCTCAGAGAATACTTTGGCATCATTGTCATATTTTTGTAACTTTTTCTCTATCAATGGAATTTTATTCTATTACCTTATTTATTTTTTTATCAACATGCTAGCTTAAAACTCTTCTCAAGGGGGTGATGAAACCACCATGGGTAAGATATAAATAATTTTTATTTTATTTCGTATTGTGTAATTCTCGTCCCGAGAGTATTCATTTTATGAATCTCAATGAACAAAAACCTTACAATAGAGGTTGGACACTAAAAAAATAGAAGGAAGATTTTCCGTGATTACCAATTAATGGAAATACGGGGAATGCCTACTACTATTTACATTTTATTTAAACCAAAACATTAGAGGGAGGATTCTTCGTGATTACCAATTAATGGAAATACGGAGAATGCCTACCAATATCTATGTTTATGTTTAATAGGTTGGAGGAGAATTTGCAATTGAAATATATAATATTATTTGTATAGACCCGGGTGGTGGATTCTTTTCCCTTGAGATTTTCTCCACCATTTGATAATTTTATCTAGTTATTTTAGTTTACTATTAAAAAAAAATTCAAGAGTTGTTTTTAAGTGATTTCTTTTTATCCCGAAAAGTAAAGGTTTGGATTCTTGTCTCAGAACGAGTTCCAAGTTGAGAGTGGTTCGACCCTACTTATTGCTATACTATTTTAAGTAAAGTATTAGTAGGTATAAATTCTTGTTGATCGGGGTGTGGTGAAACAACAACACAATATCATCAAATCACGACCCGTCAATAAGTCAGATATGTGATAATAATCATAAAGTCACATTTTCACCTGATAAGTGTTCGATCATTGAATCTTCTAGGAATTGCGTGATGGAAGGTATGCATTCAACTGATAATTGTTATTGCATTGTTCCTAGTTCTGAATTGTTATGCAATAGAGTTAAACTTGGTGAAGTTGAAATCTGGCATATGCGGATAAGACATGTTAATTTTCATGAATTAACAAAAATTACTAAGAGTGAAATTGTTAAGGGACTCCCTAAGCTTGGTTATGCAAAAAGGATTGTGTGTGGATCATGTCAGAAGGGTAAACAAGTCAGATGTCAGCACAAAAAGACAAATTTCATTGGTAGTTCTAGACCTTTAGAGTTGTTGCATATTGATTTAATGGGTGCCACTAAGACAATGAGCAAAGGAGGAAATAAGTATATTTTTGTCATGGTGGATGATTACTCAAGGTTTGCATGGGTTGGATTTCTAAGTGAAAAGTGTGAAGCTTCTGAAAGTTTTAAGAGGATTTGTTTCAGAATTCAGACTGAGAAGAATTGTTCCATTTCTAGAGTGACGAGTGATCATGGAATGGAGTTTGAAAATTCAGAAATTGAAGTGTTTTGTGATGAGAGAGGAATAAAACATGAATTTTCAGCACCTAAAACTCCACAACAAAATGGAGTTGTTGAGAGGAAGAATAGGGTTATTCAGGAAATGGCCAATGTTATGCTACAGGGTAGGAATGTTCCTAGGTATTTTTGGGCCTAGGCGGTGAACACAGCGTGTTATACCTTAAATAAAGTTTATCTTTGGCCTGACACCTTAAAAAGTTCTTATAAACTGTGGAATTGGAAGAAATCCAATGTGATATATTTCAAGGTTTTTGAAGCAAAATGTTATATGTTTAGAGATCGTGAATCTATTGGGAAGTTCGAGTCTAAGAGTGATGAGGGAATATTTTTGGGTTATTCATTGACTAGTCGAGCATATATGGTGTTTAACATTAGAACTCAAACTATGCTGGAATCTGCCAATGTAGTGGTTGATGACTTATGTGTTAACGAGTCTCTGACGTCTGCTGAGGAGGAAGATGGTGAGTTGTTCTTTATATTAGATAATGATTCTTCTGAGGTTAAAAAAGAGGATAATGTGGTTAATGATGATACTTCAAATCCTGCAAAATCACATGATCAAATTGGTGATGTTGAGCCTACTCCTTCTAAGGAACCATCTGCAATGGTAAAGTTGTACCATCCTTTGTATAATGTTATAGGATCTGTTGATCAGATGATGATGACACTGAGAAAGGCTTGGAATGAGGTTTCGTATGCATGCTATACATCTTCTTTAGAACCTAAAAATGTCAAAGAAGCTCTTTAAGATAGTGATTGGATTAATGTTGTGCAAGAAGAACTTCAGTTGTTTGTTAAAAATGATGTGTGGTATCTTGTGCCTAGATCGAAGGAGATAAATGTGATTGGTACCAAGTGGATTTTAAAGAATAAAAAGGATGAACATGGTACAGTTGTTAGGAATAAGGCTAGGCTTGTTGCTCAAGGATATACTCAAATGGAGGGTATTGATTTTGATGAGACTTTAGCACCGATTGCTAGGCTTGAATCTATTCAGATTTTGTTTGCTATCGCTTGTCATCTTAAAATGAAATTATTTTAGATGGATGTGATGAGTGCATTTTTTAATGGTATTCTTCATGAAGAAGTATATGTGAAGCAGCCCAAATGATTTGAAGGTCCTCATTGTTCGGGTCATGTTTACAGGCCTAAAAAAGGATTTGTATGGGCTAAGGCAAGCTCCTAGAGCTTGGCATGAAAAGTTGACTGATTACTTGTTGGGAACAGGTTTTGCTCGAGGGAGAGTGGATAAAACATTATTTATTCAGAGAATTAAGAGTGATACAGTTGTTGCTCAAATCTATGTTAATGATATTATATTTGGTTCCACTTCTGATCAGCTTGCTCATCATTTTGGAGATCAAATGAAACATGAATTTGAGATGAGTATGATTGGTGAATTGAACTTCTTTTTAGGACTTCAGGTTAGGCAATTAAGTGATGGGATTTTTGTTTCTCAAACTCGTTATGCCTTGGAATTAGTGAAAATGTTTGGTTTAGAAAAGGCTAAGGATGCATGCATTCCTATAAGTACAAGTTTCAAGCTTAGCATAGATAATAAAGGTAAAGATGTCGATCCTACACTTTATAGGAGTATGATTGGGAGTTTGTTGTATTTGACTGTCAGTCGACCTAATATAGCTTTTTGTGTTGGTTTGTGTGCACGTTACCAGGCAAGTCCTAAGGAGTCTCATATTACTACTGTGAAAAGGATTATCAAGTATGTTAAAGGGACTGTGAATTATGGACTGTGGTATCCAGCAGGTACTAATACTGATATCGCATCTTTGTTTTATGTTAATTGGGCCGATAATGTTGATGATAGAAAAAGTACCAGTGGATGGTGTTTTATATTGGAAATTGCTTAGTTGCTTAGCATAACAAAAAAACAAACTTGTGTTTCTCTTTCCACTGCTGAGGCTGAGTATATAGTAGTTGGTAGTTGTTAAAATGAGGTTTTATGGATGCGTCAAATGTTGCAGGATTATGATTTTTCTCAAGGCATGATGATTGTGTTTTGTGATAACACGTGCGATAAATATTTCTAAAATCCCTGTTCAACATTATAGGACAAAGCATATAGATATTCGACATCATTTCATTCGTGATCTTGTTGAAGATGGTATAGTGTCTCTAGAGTTCATATCCACAGATTCTCAATTGGCAGATATCTTTACAAAACCATTAGATTTTCAAAAACATGTTAGTCTTAGGAAATCTATTGGTATTCTTTCTTTATAATAGATATCTTCTCATCTATCATTCTAGGAACACATTGCATTTTTTTTCCTAGAATTGATAGGTAATTATGCATTTCTATTACATGCATGCATTTTATTTTGACATAAATGACAATAAATTTTTTGAGACTGTTGAGCTTGGCTAGAGTACAAAAGTTGTCATATTTTATTCTATTTTCACATTTACTTGTCTCATTATGCATATGTGAAGTAGATGTATCAGTCTAACCTGAGTTTTTTGGATGATCACTTGGCATGATTATTTTATTTTACAAAACTTTAATTTGAGGTACTAGTTGATTCGGTGATGATTATAATGCTAGCTGAATCTGTTAATTTTTTTATTTAACCCGAAGTGGTATAACGGTTCATGAGCTATGCTAGATAGTCTATGCATGAAATATCTTTTACATGAGTATGAATGTGGTGGTAATGGTGAAAGAAGAGGAAATGATTAAATGATAAAAAAAGAAGATATAAAAAGCAGTTCTTCAATCCAAAAAGGAGAGATAACTGATGAGCAAAACTCTCATGGAAGAAGCTCTGGCCCAGTTGGTCGGGATTAAAACTCCTCGCTCGAAATTCCGAAGCTTAGAAAGACAAAAAGGGATATGATGAAAAAATTGAAAAGAGGAAAAGGAAAAAATTGTGAGTCAAGAAGAAATTTTATTATTGCCTTCTAGTTTGGATATTGGATTGAATTATCATCATGGTTGGTGGGGAGATTATCAAATTTAGTATATACTGTTTTCATCTTACCTTAGTGCTTGCACATGAGAATCTTCATATATATTTATTTGCAAAACTTAACTTGTGCATTTTTTAGTTTACAAGGTATGTGTGCTGATTTTCTTCTATACCGTGTGTATAATGGTCGAGTTAAATATGAGAATATGATGTGTTAATGATTGGCTTTGTGTCTCTACTGCTTTGCTCACAGATTTCTAAAAACAAAAATATTTTATTTTATTTTTATTCATGACATTTTGCATTCATGCATTAGTACTAGGGTCATGTATAGTAGAGATTTCTGTTACCCTGAGAATTTGGATATGATTGATAGGTGTCAAATATTAGTCATTTTGACCTCTTAACTCACTAGTGTTACGTTATTTCATTTTATTATTTGGTGTTTTTATGTTGTCTGCGTGTTAAAGCATATTTCAGATGCTTAATGAAGAAATGAAGCTAACTTTGGTGAATTATCTGAAAAGTGTGTTCTTTCTATCATAAGGAGAGTCAAAGAGGCAGTCTGAGACAAAAATGGCTCCCGGAAGGCAAAAATGACATTTTCAGAAGCTGTCATCTTCAGCAAAAAGTATCGTGGGTTCGAGAAGGATGTTTTAACACATTCACGGAGAAAAGTTGTTTTCCATAAAAACCCTACGTTTGTGTCTACGCTTCCATTACCAAAAAGTGGCTAGAATTGCAAAATCTATGTTTGGACCTACGCTTGAAGCGTAGCCTCCAAGCGTAAGTGCGGCAACTTTGAGGATTTTTGCATGATTTTTCCTATTTCACCCCAGGCTTAATTGAAAAATGTGTCCACAACTCCAGACCTCTGTATACATGTATATACACTTATATTTAGGGTTTTGATGAGTTTTGAGAGTGAAAAGATTAAAAAGGGTCTCTTTATTCCATTGCCTATATATACAAGACCATACATCAAAGTTAAGTCTGTTGACTTGGAGAGTTCGGTGAGACGTTCATTCATTCATATTTACTACTGTTGAGAGCCATATTTAAACCTAGAGATTTGAAGAAAAAGACTATGGAGAGCGTTTCTACATCAACGATGCAGTCACCTTCTTCTATAGCCAACTAACTCGGTATCTAAGATTTTCTAGCAAAACCCTAGACAAGTAATGTAGTTGTTATATTATTTTTAACTGTAAATGAGGGGAAACTGTGACCATACTGTGATGATTATAGTAGTCAAGAGACTGTACTAATTTGCAACATAAAATTCTATGTTTATTCTAAATTCTTGTCTTGAATGGAATAAATATAATATTTTTCACAATTATGATTATTCAATATGGGCTGGAACTCGGATGCTTAATTATGGTTTTCTACACAATGGTGGTAATGAAACTTGAAACCCTAGGTTGACACAGGCCGTGCCTTGGCAATTTAATATGGACATGCTTTAGTTTATTTTCATGCATTAGGAGTAGATTAGAGTAACATAGTTGACATGTACTAGTTAGGTCAGTCATGGAACGGGTTGTCGCGATCCGATTGATGGTACTCCTTTTTGGGGTCGTATTTAGCTATCTGCGATATGACCTAATTCACAGTTATGGATCACCCTCTTACAGTTGAAACAGTAATGAACTATATTATGCGGTTAGTGGTAGAGTGATGAAAACTCTAGTTTTCTCTCTTATCTGAATCACAACCAATTTACTTGCTTTTTAGATAATTATTAGTTAAAATAGATAATTTGGTCTTTGACCACCCAAAGCAAACAACTTTCAGAAATATAATTTAGCATTTTTGAATTGTTAAAGTGAACAATCTTAGTCTTTGTGGGATCGATATTCCTTACTCAAGTTGTTTGCTATTCTATAATTTATACGTGCACTTGCGTAGGGTAAACCTAGAGTCGTTAAGGTGTTATTTTTAACGACATATTTTTGCACACCTGACGTACACATCAATGATCTGATAAAAATTTTGTATCTTGGTATTTTTCCTTGAAGTACTTCCTTGCATCTCTCTACATTGTTGCTATGACATATACTCTCTTTACTTGACATTCCAGTGACAAAAGGGGGAGAAGTATTAAGTAAGGGGGAGAGATTGGTTGGTTAAGATTGTCTGATTAAGAGGGAGAGATTGGCTGGTTAAGATTGTTTGAATAAGATAGAGAAGTATTTAGCAAGGGGGAGTTAATTCTCAGGGGGGGAATGATGATCATTATGTGTGCATTGTTGTTATGATTTTCTGATGATCATTATGTTGGTTTATATCTGTTTTCCACACTTGCGTTTAGTGGTTTGTTCAGTATCGTGGTTACAGGATTGGTTGTCATGAAAAGAAGGTGACAGTTTATATCTATGTTTATTGGTGTGTGTTTATAGGTATAGATGTTATGTTGTTATTTGTGAGGCTATATTGTAAAATATGATTTTGTTTCAGAAATGCCAAGGGGGAGATTGTAAGAACACTTTTGTGTATTGTTTATTTATGACATGTTCTAGACAATAATCATGTTAAGTGTTAGATAGGTTGGTTTAGTTTCAATGATATCGATAAGCTTCGTCAAAGGCAAAATCAACCGTTGAAGTAATGAAGAATACAAGTAAAGCACGAAAGTGAGCATATTGAAGAAAAATGTCTTCTAGAGGGCAAAAATGACATTTTTCAAAGCCGTCACTTCAAGCAAAAAGTATCGTGGGTTCAAACGGGTCATTTTGGTGCAGTTGCGGAGAAAAATGGTATTAACAAAAATGTATACGCTTAAGCATACGCTAAAAGTTTCAAATAGTGGCTGGAAAACACATTTTTACACTTGGAGGTATGCTTGGACACTTACACTTCAAGCGTAGGGGGCCTACGCTTCAAGCGTAGCTGTGACAAGTTTTTGGCTATTTTTGCTGCGATATCCAAATTGTTCGTGGGTTGGTTTTATGAATTGTCCATGACTCAAATACATCAAAGTGTCTGCTATATACATTATATTCATCAAAATATAGGGTTTGGATGTGAAATTATGAGAAATGGAAAACTTAGGGTTTGGATAATCATTGTCTATAAATACCCAAGTCTACATCAAGAGGAGACAAGTCTTGAAAAATTCTCTGCAAGTTTTTTACAACTTCTTCTTCTACAGAGATATATATATGGTGATTACAGATACACAAGTTCTCTCTTGTTATTGGACGTCTTCAATCATTTTTCTCCATCGACGATTTCTATGCACGATTGAATGGTATAGTTGCTAAAAAATTCACACACCGTTTATAGCAAGGTGGTTGTGTTGATCCGTTTGTGTTTGTGAAACGGAGTCGTTTGAGTGTGGAGGGAGCGAGAAGCTTCGTGGTTATTTGATTTGTTGAGAAACAAAGCCGTCAGAGTACGGAGATCGGAGCGAAAGCTTCGTAGAGCGTGAGTAAATCTAGGCTTTCAGACGTTGAGTGAAGAACAACAAATTATGGTGGTTGTAAGTTTTGTTTTCATAGAGTGTACAAATTCTCTGATTCATAGTGCATCGATACCCGAGCGTATCCGTGATTTTTACTTGGAGTCTTTCCAAGATTTTCCACGTAAAAATCTCAATGTCTTCTCATGATTTAAATTTCTGCACTTATATTCATATTTAATTGATTGATCTATTTTGAGAATTTAATTTAGAATTAGGGTTTGTGACTGATTAAAATTGAATTTTCGCTTGATAATTTTAATTGTTCATAAAATTGACAAAAAACCTATTCACCCCCCTCTAGGCTGTTTTTCATAATCGTCTAGGTTATTTCAGTCACATTCGACCCATATGCTCAAATTTAAAATAAAAAACTTTGAAATCAACGAAAAAAACAATCACTCATAAAGTATCAAATGTTGAAAATCAAATTAGGGTATTAAGTGAAGAGGTAAAAAATTTGTTTAAACTAGCTGAAAAAGGCACGGGTTAAGAAAAGTGAGCTATGATAGGAGCCGAGTGTCATACATTCTAGGCGCCTAATTATGTATTGTTAAGTCTACATACATCATTATTTTGGTACTTTTATCCGGTTTGCGTGTTTTACGACGTTTCAGGTTCATGCTATGTCAAGCGAGTTAATTTTGGTGAAATAATGATTCAAGACCGTTCGAGAGCCGAAACCGAGGATAAATGACCCATAATAAACCAAAAACAAGTTAAAGATGCAATACAAGTGAAGTGGAATGGAGCTGAGCGGATAAACGAAACAAAGAAGTCAAAACATGAAAAATAGCATGAAGAACTATCGAGTACTTGGTAATGTATACTTTGAGTACTAGGTAGGCCAAAATCCGCGCCTTAGCGCGGATGATAGCGTAAAAATTGAAGCTTGTCACAAGATGGTCGCGCCATGATGCGCCATCAATACTATCACCGAGTACTTGAGGTTTTGACCTTCGAGTACTCGAGATTGCAACATCGAGAACTCAAAGTCAGGTTCGAGTACTTGAAGTCAGCCGACTTCAATTATCAGACGGGACCCACTTCGACCAGAATTGACTTAATAGACACTCCAAACTATTTTGGGACATATTATTGACCATAATTAACTAGATTTGACATTCCTCTTCAAAGAATACACGCATGGAAAGTGCTTACTTGGTGGTGAAACAATCAACATACCAAATAAATACACCTCTTCTTCTATAAAAGAGAGGGATATCCCCTACAAAAAAGGAGAGCTCTTTTGGAAAGAGCTTTTGAATATCAATCCAATGCAGAATTGTGCACCAATCCACAGAAGAACCATCAACTATGGAAGCGGTGTCTACATCAACAATGTAGACAACCATAACCATGAGCGGCAAAACCGGTATCTAGGATTTTTAACAAAACTCTAACCAAGTAATGTAGACATTTTATTTGTTTCAATTGTAAAATGGGAAATTGAAGGACATATATGTGATGATTGTGTAAATGAGTGAACACGTTTGATTCAATATAAGATTCTCTATTTATTCTATGTCTTGTCTTAGTTAGAATGAATATTTAATCATGATTATTCAATATGAGCTAGAACTCGGATGCTTAATTCATGATTTTCTACACAATGGTGGTCATTAACATGCAATCTAGGTTTTGATAGGTCATACTAAAGGGATGTGATTTATTTTATTGCAATGTAGAAATAATTTAGAAAAATATAAATAACATGCACAAATCACACACTTTCGAAGGTAGGTTGTAGCCGAGTTGTTGGAATCATTTTTTGGAATTATTCTCTATCACACACTTGCTATTCTCTATCACAAACCTGGACTTGATGCAAGTCTACACATCACCCACATCCTGAGTCAATAAATGAGGCATTGATCTAGTCATATATAATGACTACATCCTGTCATTTTAATTTATTGTCGCCGGTAACATTGACTCAAACATTGAAGTTTTATGTGAAACAATATACATCCATTTATCCATCTCATTCAATAGACTAGAGTGGACACTTCAAACTTGGGAGTTTTTCCATTTGAAAACCCTAGAGGTGAAATCTCCAAGCTTCATGACAAGGCTCAGATTGCTAGTGTTCCCGGTGCCCTTGCAAGGTCACATAAACCCCATGCTTCAGCTTGCAAACATCCTCCACGGCCGAGGTTTCAATATCACTGTGCTCCACACTAAATTCAACTCTCCCAACCCTTCGAACTACCCTCACTTCACCTTCCAATCCATTCCTGATGGTTTGCTCGAAACTGAAGCTTCCACCGCCGATCTTTTCTCTCTCGTAACTCTCCAAAATGTCAACTGTGTAGCCCCTTTACACGATTGCTTGGCTCGAATGTTGTCAGAGGAGCCTATTGCTTGCTTAATCGCAGATGCTCTGTGGCACTGCACTCAAGCTGTTGCTGATAGCCTTAAGCTCCCAAGGATTGTATTACGGACGAGTAGTATCTCTTCATTTCTTGCTTTTGCTGCCTATCCGATTCTCAAAGAAAAAGGCTACCTCCCAAAGCAAGGTTCATTCATTCTTAACTAGATCTATATACATATACATATATATATATATATATATTGTTTGTTAATTTTTAGTTGTTTTCCTTAACAAACAATTCATTGAGGTTCCACTTGAATTCCACGAGAGAAAGGAGTGGAAAACACTTGAAAATGTTGAGCATTTCACTTTTTCTATATGGTTCTTTCCTTCTATAAAATGGATATCATTAACAATTATGACATGCGTCTTCAATAAAAGCACACTGATTTTTATTAAATTTTAATACTCATATCTCTTTAAACCTGTACTATTAAACCTTGGTTTGTATAATAGGATTTGAGAAGTTGTACAGTATTGCATTTAGATCTATTAAAAGCATATCATATTTCTACAATCCGCATACTCATCTTTCAGAGAATTGCGTATACCACTAGCTTTCCGTTCCAGTACAAGACAAAGCCGGTAGGTCCCACTTCTAGACTAGTGTGCAGTTGAGTCCATAAATGAATCTCTATCGCATTCATGGATAGGTGGCATCTACCTAATTGTCTAAAATATAAATTAAGAACCTTATTTAAAAAATAATTTATGGTCAATCCAATTCCCGCTCATGTTTTTTTTCCTCTTATCAATGATTCCCTCTAATCAATGAATAGAGATCTCTTTACTTGTATGACTGAGATGTTTCGTATTTCTCGATTCATAGTGATCATTTATCATTATCAAAGATTGACTCTCCATATCAAATGATTAAACAACCGGGAGCAATTTACTTACGATACTTTGTTGACATTCTCAAAAAATATCTAGGGCCCGTTTGAGAATTTAGTTTTGGTCTTGGTTTTGGTTTTGGTTTTGGTCTTGGTCTTGGTCTTGGGTGGTTTTAAGTAAATCTAAAACCAATATATAATGTTTGGTAAGGAGTTGGTTTTGGTCTTGGTCTTGGTATAATTATATATATATATACTAATATGTATTATAAATATATAAATATGAAATTGGAAAAAAAGTAATTTTCGGGAAAAAATTAATTTATATTTTTCCGAAAAATATAAAAAATAATTTTTTGGAAAATAATTAATTTTCGGAAAAAAATATAATTAATTTTTTCAAAAAAATAATTTTTGTCGAAAAAATATTTTTTTCAGAAAATTAATTTTTTCCCAAAAATATGATTTTTTTCCAAAAATTTATTTTTTGACGAAAAAATAAATATTTTCCAGAAAATAATTATTTTCGAAAAAATAATTTTTGTCGAAAAAATATTTTTTTTCCGAATATTAATTTTTTCCCAAAAATATGATTTTTTTCCAAAAATTTATTTTTTGACGAAAAAATAAATATTTTCTGGAAAATAATTTTTTTCTGGAAATATTTTGACGAAATTAATTTTTTTTCCGAAAATATGATTTTTTTCCAAAAATTAATTTTTTTCCGAAAAATTAATTTATTTCCGAAAAAAATAATTATTTTCCAAAAAGTAAATATTTTCGAAAAAATAATTTTTGGGAGAAAATTATTTTTTGTCCGAAAATATGATTTTTTCCCGAAAAATAATTTTTTTCTGAAAATTTTTTTTTCTCCCAAAAATTTATTTTTTTCCGAAAAAGATAATTATTTTCGAAAAAATAATTTTTTCCCGGAAATTAATTTTTTTCCGAAAAATATAAAAAAAATTTCAAAATAATTCATATTTTCGGCCATATATATATATATAGAGAGAGACAGAAAAGTCAAAAATGGTGGGCCAAAATCAGGTTTTAGTGGTTGGTTTTAGGGTGTCCAAAACCGGGCAACCAAACATGGTCTTGGTCTTGAAATCAAAGACCAAGACCAAAACCGGGTTGCCAAACGGACCCCTAATGAATTATGAGTTCAATATATAATGTTTAAGAGAAATTAAGACGGATATTCTAATCTTGCTTATCAAAGTAAATCGGTCGTGCTTGAGACTCAAAGAATTTTACGGTGGCGAACTAAACGGAGTCAGTTATACTGATCCTGCTACTGTGAAAAAATATGCTAGACGTGCTCAATTAGGTGAAAATTTTGAATTAGATCGTACTACTTTGAAAACCTCCTATAGGGTCTTCTTTCTTCCGACTCCACCCCTTTATGTTCGGGGGTAGTAAAATGGAACTTCAATCGGATACGAGTATCCGATCCCGCCACTGAGATGTCCAACGGATTCTTGGTCCTTGACGAGTGGCCAACCACCTTTTACGTTAGAAGAGCTAAAGGCCCGGGGCATAGCAAGATGAACTAATGTGAATGAGTGTAAGTTTCATTGCTCGAACATAATTGGTGTTGATCACACTGTGAAGAGAGGTCAAGCAGTGAGAATTGAGAGGTTGTCATTGAGCATTCCTAGTTACATGGGAAGAGAGGTCAAATGGCAAGACAATGTCATACACCCGTTTGGCTCCTCGCGACAACACCCATGAAGCTTCGCGAAAAGGGAAGGCATGCCAGGTTGTATGCCTATAACATGGTGGGTATGCTTTACTAAGTGAGACTCAACTGGCATGGGAAAGCCTATTACGTTTTTCATGCCCTTTTGATATTATATTAATCTAGCGCTAGCCTTGTCTATTAGGGGGAGGCCAATTCCAACCATATCACGAACCAAACTTTGATAAGATTGCACAATTTCTAGTTTTTAATCTAATTCTAGTTCAATATGAGTATTTTTTATTTTTTACCAACGGCCTAGCAGTACCCACCCCTTCAAATGGGAGTTTACGGGTTCGAACCTCAATAGAGTTAGTGGGTGAGTAAAATTGAACTTTCAAAAAAAAAAATATAAGTGTTTTTTATAAGTAAAAATTAAAGTACACAGGATTAGTAATAGAAATTATGTATATTTTTTGTTAATTGTTGGGACACTTGCATATATATCCATTTACGTCATTCATGATCATACACCGATTTGCTATAGGGCCAGGGCCAATGCCACGACATGTGTTTTTTTATTATTATTTGCTTTACTCTCTATATATTTTACTAAATTTTCAAAGCTCTATTTTTCACTTTTCATTCTCGCCAACACTCATTTTTTTGAAATCAAAATATAACTTCATGTTTGGAGTATCAATACTTTCATACCACTCTTATATTCTCACTCAATTTTTTTACAATTTTCACAATATATGCATGCACAAGCGAATTATTGAGATTAAACATAAAATAGATCATTCATCTTATTTCTTCACTTTATACAACCCCATATCATGATAATTTGAAAAAACAAATGATCAAAAGGCCAAAAGAATATGTATTTTATACTAACTCATGTTAGACACAATGGACATTTTCCCCTTCCCCTGGTTCAAAAAATTTTCTACATCCGTCACTGTGTGTTGAAGATATAGTTGTTAGAATCCCGATTCTAACTAGTAAAATCTTACGATTCTACAATTCTGTAAGATTTTATGATTTTACCACGATTTTACTACGTTAAACTAATGGTTGGATGGTTAAGCTCTCCATATGAAATGCTTAAAAGCTTAATGATTTAGTTCAATATCCCAATATATGACGTAAATTTATTAGAAAACATCTAAAGGCCCATTGTGTTAAAAAGAAAAAAATTATAATATGGTTTAGACTTTTAAATTAAAATATTTAATATTTTTAAAAAAAATAATATGTTTAAGTAGAATCTACTTACGATTCTACGATTCCGATTTTACGGACCCCAAAACGATTCTACCTAGACTCCTGATTCTAACAGACTTAGTTGAAGGTTAATATTTTTGGGTTATTCCCACTGACACCCCCTCAAAGATACCATAATCCCACACGGACTCCCTCGATATTCAATATTCCCACACGATCCCCATTGAAATTGAATTTTGGTCCCACAAGGACCCCCTCCGCGTTCACGCCATTTAGATTTGCCATTAGTTAGGTGATGTCAGCCACTAACCAGTCCGTGAATAATCCATATTGCCCTCATATGATATGAAATGACCTATATATCCTTAACTTGAAGTTGTGGATTTACTTTAATACCCTTTAGCTTATATATGTATATATTTATACACACACCCCACCTTTATGAACTAAATTATATATCCATATATATATCTTTAACTTATTTTAAAATTTGAGAATTTATTTTAACTTTGAATTTAAATTAATAATATATCTATATATATCCTTGACTTAATTTTAAAATTAGAAATTTTTTTAGATTTTAATTTAAACTAAAGAATATATTTGTGTATATATATAGATATGTATAGATATATGTATGTCACGAGGGTTTGTTGAATTGCACTTGACCTACTACTACTAGCCACGGCGGGGACGGAGACAAATCAAGAAGACAGTGGCGCTAATGGTGGCGGTGGCGGTGGTTGGGAACGAAAATATATAGATATATATTTAAGTTGTAAACATATATTGTATTTAAATTGATCAATCAAGCCACTGATCCTCCTGAGTTTGTGCATCCGTGAATCTAAAAGGCAGAAATGTCAAACCCTCGTCAAGAACCATCCTGAGAGAGCTTTTCCAACATCACATTCCATCAAAACCAGGATCATCATCCACAAACCCACTTGCCAGAAATGGCGTGTCTCAATTCCTCTCTCACTCGCCAAATCACAGTCCTCTCACTCCTCCATGGTCTTTCACTTCCCACAGAACCCATTTCTCATCATCACCAATCTCAAAAATCTTCCAAAACCCAGGTAAAAAAAGAGACCCACAAACCATTTTGATGTCTAACAAAAATTTTCTAGGGTTTAATTTAAGGGTATTTTGGTAATTTTCCAAAAAACGTTAATAAGTCTAACGGTCGTCTGTCTCAGGGGGTCCGTGTGGGATTATGGTATCTTTGACGGGATGTTAATGGGAATAACCCTTAAAGTTATACTAAATATTAAAGTTACACCCTCTATAACAACTTAAGCTGTTAGAGTAGTTGGGTAGTTAACACTTTGCATGATTATATCATGAAATTAGTTTCATGATCAACATTTCTCAAAAATTAGATTTTGCTGTTTTGAAATTAGTTCCCTTTATAATGAAGGACAACTGAATTACATTTTGCTGCAATTAAAGAGTAGCTAAGTTGTTTGAACGAAGGATCACGCAAGTACTACGATTGTCTCAGTTTTGGAAGACACTATGTTTGGTGCAGTATAACTCACATTGAATATCTACTCATCCTTTTTCTCAGCTCCACATTCAGAAGCACCAGTTCACGTGCTTCCTCCACTTCGGATAAAAGACATTCCGGTGATCGACACACAGAACCTAGATGATATCAGTCAGCTAATAGATGGCATGGTGAAAGCAACAAAAGCTTCGTCCGGACTCATTTGGAACTCCTTCAAAGAACTTGAAGAACCCGCATTGGCCACACTTCGCCAACAATTTGCCATCCCAATCTTCCCAATAGGTCCTTTCCATAAGTACTTTGCAGCCTCCTCAAGCAGCTTATTAGTCCAAGACCTGAGCTCCATCTCTTGGTTAGACACACAACCACCCAGGTCTGTAATATACGTGAGCTTCGGCAGTATTGCATCAATGAATGAAGCAGAATTTTTGGAGATGGCTTGGGGGATAGCCAACAGTATGCAGCCGTTCTTATGGGTGATTCGACCAGGACTAATACGTGGCTCGGAATGGCTTGAATCACTGCCTAATGGGTTCTTGGAGGCTGTGAAAGGGAGGGGACATATTGTGAAATGGGCTCCCCAACAAGAAGTGTTGGCTCATCTCGCCACGGGAGGCTTTTGGAGTCACAATGGATGGAATTCGACATTGGAGAGCATTTGTGAAGGAGTTCCAATGATTTGTTCCCCGTTTTTTGGAGACCAGCTGGTGAATGCAAGATACATAAGCCATGTTTGGAGAGTTGGGATACAATTGGAGAATGGGATGGAGAGAGAGGAGGTGAGGAAAGCAATCAGAAAACTGATTGTGGAGAGTGAAGGGGAAGAGATGAGAGAGAGGATAATGTGTTTAAAGGAAAATCTAGATGTGTGTCTAAAGAAAGACGGTTCTTCATACCAATCTCTAGAGAGTTTGGTTAATCACATTTTGTCATTCTAATCTTATTTTCTGACTTGCGGGCTTATTGACAATCATTTTGATTGATGCTTTGTGTTTTTCTACCTTTGTATGAACCTAAAAGCCAATTGGTTAACTAGCTATATTTGAAATAAAGGACGCAATTTTCATCATTGTTGATCCCAAATGCAAGATGCTTCTCTTTTACTTTTCATTTTGGCAAAACTATATATGGTCATACACAATTTAATATATGGTATAAGAATAGTAAACTTTAAGAGGAAGGCTGTGCCACAAAAGAGTAATGTGCCACAATGGGGGTTCCTCACATGATATACGCGCGCCATCAAACCACACACCAATGACCTGGAGAGTATGTACATTCTTATAGTATGTGGACTAAGGTGAACCTACATTTGTGACGAACCTGTTAAAGACATGAATGGTGGATTATTTTTCAAACTGCATAGATAGAGCAACAGAAGGATTAATTATTAATTAGTATGTAACTGCATCAGGGTTGTAGTTATATACTATATAAACACTTTTGGATTATGCCCCAGAGAATGCAAGAGAGAGATTATATATGCTGGTTGCTGAGGATCCTTGTTCTATAAAAGAATAGGGAGATAAGGTTTTAGACTCGGCAGATAAAGCACTGGAAATATAATTAGATCCTAGAATCCCATTATTGGCACTTGTCATTCAAGTCTTACTTTCTCACTTGGAGTCATTAATTTC
The DNA here is from genome assembly GCA_963922005.1 of Cornus suecica. Taxonomy (NCBI): domain Eukaryota; kingdom Viridiplantae; phylum Streptophyta; class Magnoliopsida; order Cornales; family Cornaceae; genus Cornus; species Cornus suecica. The sequence goes on from OY998243.1 coordinate 24,878,126, forward strand.
TACTATTTTTATGACCAAATGAGGCTCTTCTTTTCATTGATCCAAAAAGCACACCATGGGTTTTCTCTTATTTTATTTCAAAAGAAACACAATATTCATTCACACAAATTTATTGTGCTAAATGTGCCACAATCGGGCTCCTCACTTTATAAAAGCCATCATTCCACACCAATGATCCGGAAAGCATGTTCTTATTTGTTTTCGCAGAGACTTTAACGACGAAGGATATCTTTTGACCTAGGGACTCGAATTTCAGGTCAGACGGAGTGACTAGGATATCAAGACCAGTAGGGGCTTCCACAGTTGCTTTGTAAGTCGATGTCGATGAACCAACATTTGTGACTGTCCTGCTGAAGGAGCGAGTGGTGGATTTTTTAGCCTTGAAAGATAGAGTAAATGAAGGATAATTTAGATCCCAAACTGTTCCATTGTTAGCTATAGAGCAATTGATATTGTTTCCAGTGATGTGCTGCAAATGCTCCGTTGAATAATCTTGCCCGCACAAAAATTTGACATAGTCAAGCTCTCCAACATCATATACTAAACCTGGTTTTGCAGCTTTTAAAGGATCAATATAACCTGCTCCGTATGCAAATTCCACATCATCGTTCTTGTACTCACTCATAGGAGTAGCTACAAAAGAAGCATGATCACATTAGCTATAAATTAGTAAGTGATGCATTACTGGAGAAATTATAAGTTATAATCCATTACCAGTTGTCATAAGAGCGGATTTAATAGCAGCAGGAGACCAGTCAGGGTTTAAAGATTTCACATAGGCAGCTGCTCCGGTTGCATGTGGGCAAGCCATAGATGTGCCGGACTCTATATTGTATGTAACTATTCTTGCATCTTGCTCTATTCCCGTCACACTATTAGCCTTTGACCATGCAGCAAGAATTTCTACTCCAGGAGCAGTTAAGTCGGGCTGCACAAAATTATAAGAGGTGTAGCAACTCAAGATCCGAACCCTTATTTACGACAAAGTATTGCATGTTTTTCGATTACCTGTTCCAAGCTCTTGACAGTCATGTTAATATTACTCAAAAACTGACACAAATTGCTTATGTTTTTGAATTGTAATTGTCATGTAGTTCAATGCATGCAATAATTTCTCTTATATGTACTTTCACTGTATAAAAATGCATACCTTTAGAATGTCGCTTGTAATTGGATTTGGTCCTCTTGATGAAGATGAAACAACATATGGAGCTAATTCATTTAAAGTCTTCTTACTCTTCATTATAGTTGCATTTGGGTACTTAGTTGATGCAAGGTAAGAGTAAACAGCTAGGCCATCAACATAGTTCAAGTAGGAGGCAGGCAATGGGAAAGTTCTGCTATGATCTTTGACGCCTTTACCCCTCATTATGATACCGATTGCACCAGCACGGAGTGGTTCGGATCCGTTAGTCATTGAATCACATAGAACAATTTTGCCTTTCACTAAAGTTTGATCCAATGAACCTAGGGCTTTGCAGTACCTGCATTAATTTCATGATCATTATGGAATACATCATTTCAATCCTAGATACTCTAGGATGTAACTACTTAATTAATTAAGTTAAATTTGTCATGTCAACATTGAATAATCCTTAATCAAGTGACATATTTTAAATTTTTTTCCTTACCTAGATGTCGATGCTTTAAAACCAGCTGTAGTATTTGGTACGTTCCCAGCATAAAGTAGCGGGTACAGATGACTGAGCTTGAGTAGGTTGTCTGCCGATAGTACCTACATGTGTTCATGTTGTACGACTTTATAAGAAAGTTGCATTTAGAAAGCAGTGTAAATTATGCATCAAATAAAGGGTTGATTTCTTTTGTTTTTCTTATGAGAAATGATAAAAAAATCCTACTCCTCCGTCTTAATTTAGCTGTGGTCCCAAAATAAATATATCATTTAAAAAGTCAACATACTATATTTTGTAATTTAACTAATTTAATTTTTATGCATTAAAATATTACAAAGCCTAAATTATAAAACATCAAATTATCTTGGACCCAATAAGAATAAAGTTAACAATTTACTCACTGGAAATACAATATAAAATACCAAAAATCATTCTTTTAAAAAATTAAATTCTCAGAAAAATAATTTAAATTAGAACGAAGTAGTACTATTTAATTTTTATTTATTTTTTATTGCAACATATGCACTCTGTCATCCTACTTGTGTTTTTAAGTAGTCCACACATTAGTCCGTAGAAACATCACATCAAATTATCCCTCTTTTCCCTTTTATTTTAGGATCAAAATTTCAGAAAACCCCCTTATATTGTTGAATTTAATCAACTAACCACTCTTATGTCCAGATTGCCCTCTATATTTTTCAATTTCATCACCTTGCCCCGTCACCCTCAAATTTCAGTAAAAATAATTAGGATTTATTTCATTTACACCCCATAAAATCGGGGCATAATATCAAAGACGGTGAAAATGTAGGTTGTCAGAGTATCATGGAAAAACACTTCTCGAATAAAACTAAGATTTTCTCCTTGAGAAAGGCCATGGGTTCCGCATGGAATTGAGCAAAGGAGTTGAAAGTCACAAAAGTAGCAGATCAACTCTTTCATTATTTTACCAAATGCAAAGATGGCTGAGTTGTCCCGATTTACGAATTTATCAATTATATTTTAACCACGTACCCGACAATTCAATCATATCGTGACAACTCAACCATATCCCGTGATACTCATGAGACTGCGTTTATTAGTCAGCATCCTTGTAGTTCCTTAGGAATCCTCATTCCATAATTATTTAAATTAAATAATATGATTTAAAAGTGCATCATATGCATCACTGAACATATAATAAGTGAGTATTATATACCTCACTTCACAAATATATGTTTATTAGCATAATAAAAGTAAACCTCTCATACATCACTGCACATCCCATGCTTCACAAATGTACACAATCATAAATAATGATTTATAACAACATATTAAACCATTATATCCAATAATAAACAAATAACAACTTCCATAATGTAATCATTGATAAACCATTTTAATGAATATATTTAACACCATTATAACATTCACATATTCTATGATAGGTTAATAATAGGATCCGAAATCACAATATCATTTATTTAAAGTTTAGGGATCCAAAATATCAGTTTAAGAAAGATTTGGGGTCAAACTAAAATTACAGTGCAGTACAAAGATCCTACTATAACTTCAGAAACATTCTGGGGACTAATTTGTAATTTTCATAAAATATAGGGGTTATACTATAATTATTATAAACATCAGGGGTCAAACCGTAATATAGTCAGTGGTCAAACTATAATTACAGTAACATTTAGGGGTAAATCCGTAGTTACAGCAATATTCAGGAGTTTTAATATAATTTCAGTGAATTACACATGTTTACGGTGCGCGTCACTACACCGAATAATTTCTAATATAGGTAGATGTTTCTGATTGGTCAAATTTATGCTTATTAAGTGCACACATACACCAGATTATACCCAATAACTATATTCTATTTCAAGGGTTATGATTATATGTTAATCTCATTATATGGTTACAAAAGTGTATAGACCATAGTAATATACAACCATACACCCTTGATTCCAGTATACATATATAATTAAATCAAGGGTTAGGATTAAAAGTTCTAATAATCCTATGGTTCAAGAAGATGAGAGCACTGTAGCAATATACAACCATCCATACCAGATTTCAGCATACACATACAATTAAATCAAATGCTTGGATTGAAGATCTACCAAATCCTATGGTTAGGAAAGATGAGTGTACCATAGTAAACTAAATTTGCCCACACTAGATTTCAGAATATATATAATTTCCGAAAAAAGTCCTTAATAATTCCTAAACATCCCTATAAAATTCAAGAAGCTTATTTAAATAATTATAAATATTATTAAAGCTTCCTAACTAGTATTTGATGGTAATTCCATTATCATAGATGTATTTTATAATTAAAATACAATTTAATGATAATATGAAATATATGATAATAATCATTTAACATTCATCTATATATATATTTATATATGCATTTATATACATAATAACACTTTTATATTTATTTTTATAGAAAATTACCTATGTATAAATAATATATATCTATTTATACATATTATTTCACAATGGTCTTGGATTTATAAATCCAAAGGGGTAGAATAGAGTTGTAACTTGCCTTAAATTATCCGGCTTTCATCTATTATCTTAAAGCCCAAAATCCATCCAAGATTATTACATCCTCTTTAAGAACTCTTTCTATTCTCTCCATTATCTCTCAAAGTCTTTGAGAAACAATGAAACTTTCGTATGAATTCCAAAATACCATTTGGAAGACTAGCTTCCATTTAATTATCTCTATAGTAATAAATAAAATAAAGACATTAGGTCCACATATTAAACTATGTCCCCCACTTTCCAACTTTCATTACCTTTACACCACATCTCCCACCTTTTATCATTAATTCACTCTTTTCCCTTTCTTTTCATAATACAAAATCATTCACATTAACACACACCAACATATATATATATATATATATATACACGTAACACCCCAACATATATATATACACACACTTATACATCCATTTACACACATTACAACTATTAAATTACATACCAAAATTACTAAATTACACACGACAATTACTACATTACACATCAAAATTAATAAATTATACACATACACTCCTCATAAATACCAAATTAATTAAATGCATAAATTAGGGTTATTACATTCTTCCCCCCTAATAAAGGAATTTCGTCCCCGGAATTCACCACATACCTGAACTAAATAGCTCAGCATAAGTCATACAAATTTCATTCACCCGCATTAATATAATAATACATATCCTCATATCATAGAAATTTTTGTAGCATGAAGAAAAGAAAAACAAATATGAACCATCTGCATATTAATCGACATAACTGAACCATATGTTACTAGTCCGACCCTGTCAGTAATTACAAAAGGACCCATAAAAGATGTGATAATTTTACCTTCTTCCGAAATCACATTTCATCCTTTATAGGATACATCACGAGTTAAATAATTTTGGATGAGGTTTTTAAAGGAACTACAGGAAGGTTGACTATAAACTCAGTCTCATGAGTACCACGGGACATGATTGAGTTGTCACAACATGATTGAATTGTCGGGTACGTGGTTGAAATATGGTTTGGAAGAGTTTTCTATTGGCATAAGAAAATGATAATGAATATTAATAGATTCATTTATATGTTATTGATGATGCATAGGATGTCTTGGTTATTTATTTTAAAGGTATAATTATATATCTTTTATTCAATTATGTGATACATATTACAAAATATGTTTGTGCATGGGATGCATTGTTATTTATTTTAAAGGTATAAGTATATATCTTAAATTCGATTATGGGATACATATTATAAAATATGTTTGTGCCTAGGGTGCATTGGTTATGTATCTCAAAAGGTATAATTATAAATCTTCTATTCGATTATGTGATATACATTATAAAATATATATATGAATGGATGCATTGGTAATTTATTATAAAAAGATATATTTATATATCTCTTATGTGATTATGAAAAGAAAAGTACATTCTAAAGGTTTTATGGAAAGTGAAAGATAAATCTTATTACATATGGTCTATTTATCCATGTTGTTTTGTTCAGAGATGTTGGCTTTATCGGTCCTCTGTTGGGTTGTAGTAGTAGTGGACTTGTTTGTGGGTTTAACCCACCTTGTTGTTGATATTTCAGGTCCGAGACAGTTTCAGCCACCGGATTAAAGATTTAAGTCATCTTGTTTTGTTCGTGATTGTCTACTCCATTCCTACTTTCGGTTTACAGTATATATATTACTTATACAATTGTTGTAATTTAGGAACGGTTATGAAAAATATAATTTTTTATTTAGGGGTCCTTCTTAAACAGGATTCCCAGGTTGTATATTAAAGTCTTTTGTAAGATTTGACGTTAGTGTTGTTTCCGCTATAATTTTTATTTTGAAAATTTTCTATTGTATTATGTGTTTTTGTATATTAATTGCATGATGCTTCCCAATGTTCGTGTGTGAGCCTAGCCAACTCACGTGCAAAAATTGGGGGTATCAAAGAATTGATGTCTTGATGAGGGATGACTATCTTATCAATCGGAGGAGGTATGGGGGTTAAAAAATGGAAGTGTATTGCCTGCGGTAGAGGTGAAGCATCAAAGGAAATGGAAAGTACAAAATTCAAAAAGGGATATGGTGGGATGCAAGCGCAAGGAACAAGCTTCAGTTGTGGAGGTCCAAGCACATGAACCCACCAAAAGAGGTATAGCTCACCATTTTCAAAACATACAGTTTTATTCTCTGGAGGTGGAGAGAGAGTCTTTGTTGGTTGATTGGGTGGAGGAAACCAGCCCTAACTGGTCCCAATTTTATAAATGAAAATCTTGTCGTGGAATTGTCAAGGTGCGGGGAACCCCCTGACAATTCATCAATTAAAAAGGCTAATCAGAGTCTATTCCCCCTATGTTCTCTTCCTTTTTAAAACAAAACTGAATGATGATTTCCTGGAGAAATTGAGGGTACAAATGGGTTTTATGAAGAGTTTTTCTATACCTCCAACTAGCTTTGCTGATGGTTTAAGTATTTTTTGTAATATAAAGACTGAAGTTAAAGTCTTAAAGGGGGATTCCTTCCATATTAATGCTCGGATTACTGATAATGGAAAAAAGCTGTTATTGAATTGTATTGGTGTGTTATGCGTCAACCGATGATGTTATCAGAAAAGAACAATGGAATTGTTTGCGATTGGCCTTTGTTCACCAGGGTGTGTTATATTAGGAGATTTTAATGATGTCCGGTCAGTTACAGATAATATGGGTGGAAGAATTCGCCATCAATGGACCTTGAAATCTTTTAATCAGTTTATTGACGAATGTTAATTGATGGAGGTTGGTTTTAGAGGTTATCCATTCACATGGACTAATAATAGAGACGGTAACACCAACATTAAAGAACGGTTGGATAGAGTTCTTAGTGATCAGGTTTGCCTGGGTTACTATGATAACGCTCTCTTTCCACATGTGCAAGTGATTGGATCAGATCATATGACGCTTGTATTGGATACTGAGGCATTTAAAAGAAAAATAGTTAAGTCCTTCAAGTTTGATGTCAGATGGGTGCATGATAAAGATTGCAAAAATGTGGTTGAGGAAGCATGGAGACGGAATAGGCCTGGAACTCTTCTCTACACGTTACGCACAAAAATTGGAAATTGTAAGCAAGTCTTGAAAAGTTGGAGTAGGTCCCAGAATTTTAATTCCAAGCAAAAAAATTCTCAAGTCGGGAAAGAACTTAGGGATGTGTAGGATGATCCAGTTTTCGATGTGGGCATGTACAGGAGTCTCCAATACAAGTTGAGTAAATTATGGATGGACGATGAATTATTTTGGAAGCAGAAGTCAAGGGTAAGCTGGCTCAAAGAAAGGGATAAAAATACTAGTTTCGTTCATTCTAAGACTCGTGAGAGAAGAAGAAGGAACCAAACTTTGGTGTTGGAGAATTTTGAAGGAGTATGGTATGAGAATGAAACACACGTTATCATAATTATTGAAGATTACTTTCTTTCTCTATATAAGTCTAATGGGTTGGCTAATTATGATGAGTTTATTACTATTATCCCTACGATTATTACCAAGGCATATAATGAGGTTTTGATGCAAAATGCAACAAAGGATGAAGTTAAGAAAGCCTTGTTTGAGATGGATTCTATGAAGGCTCCAGGTCCAGATGGATTCACGCCTATGTTATTTTAGAAAATTTGGGATGTTGTAAAGACAAATATTGTTCACTCCATTAATGATATCTTGGCTTCGAACGGGAGCACTGCTAAAGAGTCTAAACCATACCAATCAAGTCCTAATCCCAAAAGTAAGAAATCCTATTTCTGTTTCTCAGTTTAGACCCATTGCTTTGTGCAATGCGGTATACAAAAATTTTTCCTACAGTTTTGGCAAATAGGATGAAACATCTTCTTGATAAAATCAATAGTGATCATCAACTAGCTTTTGTTCTGGGTAGAGTGATTTTTGATAATATTTTAATCGCCCACGAGATTATTTACTTTTTGAAAAAGAAAAAATCAGGAGAGAAATTCATGGCTCTTAAATTAGATATTAGCAAGGAGTATGATCGGGTGGAGTGGACTTATCTACTGGACTCAATGCTAAAGATGGGTTAATGTCATTCAAGCTTGCATTTCTTCTGTAATTTTTTCTGTTATTTTGAATGGTTTATCTCATGTATCGTTTACTCTGTCTAGAGGGTTGCGGCAAGGAGATCCACTTTCACCTTATCTATTTCTAATATGTGTGGAAGGCTTGTCTAGGGTCTTGGCTTCTGCAATGATTTAGGATAACATTTCAGGAGTTCAGATTTGTAGGCGTGCTCCAAAGATTTCTCACCTTTTATTTGCAGTTGAAAGTTTACTATTTTGAAAAGCTGAGAAAGATAAGGTGCAAAGACTCATAAATATTTTGAAAGACTATGAGAGGGCATCGGGACAAGCAATAAATCTTGACAATTCAGCCACATTTTTCAGCAGGAACACTGAGGAAATTTTGAGAACCGAAATAAGGAGTTAGTTGGGGATAGCAAACGAAAGGATGCAAGAAAAATATCTGGGTCTTCCTTCAGTTATGGTTAGCTCCAGAAAAGAGGTGTTTAGGTATGTGGAAGGTAGAATGTCGAAAAAGATTCAAAGCTGGAAAGATAAAATGTTATTAATAGGAGGTAAAGAGGTGTTTATCAAAAGTGTTTTACAAGCCATTCCTGCCTATACTATGACTTGTTTTAAATTACCACTTAATTTATATAATTTAATTCAAAGTCATATCACTAATTTATGGCGGGTCGATTCAAACGGGAAAGAGAATATGCATTGGGTTAGTTGGCAACAACTTTCAAAAGTTAAGGGAAATGGTGGTTTGGGTTTCTGGGACATGTGTAATTTTAATCTTGTTTTTTGGCTAAACATGATTGGCGACTGCAGGTGGGAAAAAAAGGATTATTTATCAGTCACTAAAGGCTCGGTATTTCTCTCATTGTGAATTTTTTGAAGGCCACGAAACGTGTCAACGCTTCATGAGTGGTAGATGGGATCGAAGTAAGGGTTTGGGAGGATAGGTGGATTCCAAACAAAAATCATCTAGGGTTGTTAACAGAGTGTGGTGTTCCTCAATCTATAAAGTGGTTGATTTAATCTATCCAACTACTAAGGGTTGGAATGAGGCGCTTGTTAAGGAGAACTTTGACCAAAGGGACTGGTAAAGGATTCTCAAACTTCCTCTAGGCATTACAACAGGTTTGGATTCTAATTTTTGGTTATTTTCAGCTAATGGAAAATTTTCAGTTAAGTCCACTTATCATTTTTGGAAAGAACTGTCCCGAATAACGTCACCCAACATAGATGTGAAAATAGTTGTGACATTGATAGAACTAATCAATGGAAGAATATCTAGAAGTTGAAAGTGATGCCTAAAGTCAAGATTTTTATATGGAAATGTCTTCTAGATAGAATTATAGTTCTTGAAGCTATTGTGAAACGGGTAATGGGTGATTACATTATTTGTGTAGTTTGTGAAAATGAACCCGAGACAGTAAGCCATCTTTTTTGTCATTGTCCTCGATCTATACAAGTGTGGAAGGTTTCTCGACTACAGTTTAGTAGGGATTTGGTGCCTCATGGAAAATGGGATGCATGGTGGACGGAGAAAATGCAGGGGTGCGCAGCGACAGATTCAAGTGTGATGTTGCAAAGTTTAATGGGATGTGTTTATTGGCAGATTTGGAAAGTAAGAAATGCTTAGGTATTCAAACAATAATGGTGGAATGTTGACGACACTAATAATAAGGCAGAAAAACAATATTTGGAATATCTTGGAGTATTGGGAGTTGATCCAATAGTTGCAAGCTCTTCTCAAATTTTCGAATCAGTTGTTGTTATTCAACAGTGTTTATGGCAATGCCCTCCTGATACATACTTGAAAGCTAATTGTGACGCCGTTATTAGAGCAGAGTGTGATTATATTGGGGTTGGAATTGTGGTAAGGAATCATTTGGGTTTGTGTTTATGCACGTCACAGACCCATCCCTTGCTGAAGCTATGACATTATGGCGTGGCTTGTTGCAACTATTGGAATGGGGAGATGATAGAGTTGTTTTGGAAAGCGATGCCGAAGTGGTAGTGAAAGCGATTCAGAAGACAGGCCCTTGTCCTATACATTTGTGCACAGTGGTTGAGGACATTGTATCGCTTATTCTTCAACATCAATTTTTCTCAGTGGAATTTGAATCAAGAGATGCAAATAATTTAGTTTATCAAGTTGGTAGAATGACTGTTAGGGTGGGTAATGATTTTACTTTTCATGATGAACTAACCTCCTGGTATTCAGAATAGGGATACTGTTTCTGTATTCACATAAGTTTTTATGAATAAAATTCTTTCTTACCTTTGAAAAAAAAAAAACATTCAGATTATGAAATAACAAAATGTATCACATTAAATGTCATTGTTCGTTAGAACTACTTTCTATTATAATGAGATCGCAATTGATACAAATTACTGATTGGCATAGTGTTGTTAAACTTTAGGGGCTAATGTGAGAAAAAAAAAAAAACTTGAAAATCCAATAATATTTTTGGGGTTAATCAAGCAATTTAGTCTTATATATATTATTCACTATGGAAGAGAAGAGGTCATGATTGCTCACCCGCAACTGCTCCCCTGGGACAAAGTTTCTGTCTACAGTGGCCGCAGCTCCATCATTGAGGTCAAACGTGTTGATAGAAAGCCCCTACATGAATAAAATAGTAGTGTGTGTAGAATAAAAGTACGAGATATAAATTAAGAAAGAGAAAACAAGGTTTTTCTTTATTGATCAACATGTCTACAAAAAAAGTCTAACATGTACATATAAATAGAAAATAAAAAATAGGGAAAAAGTTAATTTAATTTGAATAAATCTAATATAAATTTAACACACGTACACAACCGTTGAAGAATGAACATATATATATATATAACAAAATCACATCAATTTTTAAGGCAGAGGTAAATCGAAATCTATATATCTTTATTATCAGTACCTGATGAATTATGAACATGGAGATGTATATATTTCAAATTTAAAAATCATGTCTAAGGATATGATTACTCTATCATATATATATATATATATATATATTTAAGGCAGAGGTAAATCGAAATCTATATATCTTTATTATCGGTACCTGATGAATTATGAACATGGAGATGTATATATTTCAAATTTAAAAATCATGTCTAAGGATATGATTACTCTATCATATATATATATATATATATATATATATATATATATATATATATAATATTTCATCTGTCCCAATTTATAAGGCCTTTTGGGAAATTCAATTTTTTAAGATGTTGTATGGGTAATGAATGAAATATCAACTTTATCCTTGGTCCCATCATAATGATGTGATGATTTATTGTGTAAATGATTTATAATTTCAATGCATGAAGGGGTAAATTAGTAAAATAATATGATAATATACTTTAACTTTTCAAACGTGACACTCATTTTAGGAAAAAGAAAAGAGTAAAAGTGGACACGGAGATATAGAAAGAGATATACACATAGATAGAGAGAGAGATGCAAAAGATTAGGACATGCTTGTTCACCTCATAAGATTCATTGTTGCCCAACTGCACCCTTGTAATAAACTCCCTGTCTGTGTTGCCAGCAGCCACTGTGAGAGACCATGGTGAGAAATTTCTCACTGTTTCAGCACCAGGACCAGCATTACCAGCAGAGTTAGATGTGAGTATTCCATTCTTCATAGCATGGAAAGCTCCGATGGCATGGGGATCATGAAAGTAATTTAATGGAGGGTTCGCAGCGTTAGGTCCAAGCGAGAGTGATATTATATCAACTCCATCAGCAATTGCATCATCGAATGCTTTAAGGGTGTGAGCGGTGGAAGCACCATCAGTCCAAGATACTTTGTACACAGCAATGCGAGCCGAGGGAGCCCCTCCCCGAGCCACTCCAGAGGCCAAGCCAAATAAACTTGCATCACTTACTAAGCGCCCCGCTGCTATAGATGCAGTATGTGTCCCATGACCTTTCTTATCTCTTGGTGAAAGAAATTCACCTTCAGGTATTGGGTGGTTGCCACGGTAGAATCTAGCTCCTACAATTTTACTGCAAAACATTCAAAATTTTAGTGGTGGCACAAGCAATACACACTAATGATCACTTTTTGTATATATATATATATGTAATTATCTTACAAATGCAATCACATGCTCATTGCGATTGATGAAGATAATTTTTCTTAATTACTAACCGCTGAGCAACAGATCATTCTTGTATATGTATAGACAGATATATATCCCTTCATGTTATTAGTGTTATATATATATATGTGTGTGTGATAGTTAGGTACTTGTTGCAAGTGAAGTTTTGGCAAGTGCCATTCCATTTTGTAGGAGGCGGACCAAATCCTGTGTCATCGAAACTTTGAGATTCAGGCCAAATCCCAGTGTCAATCATTCCGATAATGATGTCGCTTTCAGCGTATAAGCTTCTTGTTATATTTTGGGGGAATCCAATGAAGTCCCATGACCTTGTTGTGTGGAGCTCCATCTCTTCATCAGGGAACACAGACACTACTCCTTTCATGCCTGTAGGTTTATATTAATTTTAATGTAAACGCAGAGTAAGAAAACTGAGGACAAAAAAAAAATGGGATATAGTAATTAGATGCAAATATAAAATAACTCAACTGGCAATTTTCTCCTTCTCTTTATTCGTCAGCTTTGCTGCAAAGCCATGAAAGCTTCTGTTGTAGCTACAGACTAGAGATTCTGATGCCTTGCTGTTGAATGCATCCGGTTGAAAACAAGTTAGTTGATATGACTTTCTGGATGTGGAATTTTATTGTTATAACTATTCCGGTAAAGTGCATTAAACCCCCTCCACTATACTCGTTCTTCCAAAAAAAACACCCTAAACTTTAAAAATAACAGAAAACCCCCCAGACTATGTTAACAAATTGCAAATAATTCCCCTGAACTATTCTGGTGCAATAAACCCCCTAAACTGTCGCAAAAAAATTAAAAAAAAATCCATTGTCGTCAAATTATTTGTTAAATGACTATAATGTCATTTCTTATTGAATTAACTTAATACACTTTTATTATTAACAAATATTATGATATAATTATTGTAAATTTGAGGGCATAATCTCTATTCAAATTTGGTAATTTAACATATAATTTTTAGATTTAATAAAAAAAATAATTATTTTATATTTTTATAAAATGTTTGAGTATAAATTGTAAAAATATTAATTAATTATTCAACACTAGTTATATACATAAAATAAGAAAAAAATATTTATATTATTGAAATAATTTGTAAATTCACTATAAATATATATCGTACGAAAAGAGAAATACATCATTTCCCCTGGTTATATTAGAAAATTTATGTCTTCTATAATAAAAAGTTATATGTTATAATTAATTTATTTTTAAAATTAATAAATTTATTAATTGATTTAAATTATAAAATTTATTATCCTAAGTTTAATTTTTTTACCCTAAATAAAACTTCTTTTGATATGATGTATATTCATAATGGATTTACAAATTATTTAAGTAACAAAAATCATTTTTCTCAAGTTATTTATATAAAAGTCTTGAATAATTACTTATTTTTTTAAAACTTTCTAATCATTTTTTTATAAAAATCTAAAAGCATTATTTTTTAGTTAATTATAAAAATCATGTGTTAAATTGTCATATTTGAATAGAGATTATGCCATCAAATTTGCAACAATTAAACCATAATATTTGTTAATAAAAAAGTGTATTAAATTAATTCAATAAGGAAGACATTATAGTCATTAATAAAATAATTTGAAGACAATGGGGTTTTTAAAAATTTTGTGATAGTTTAGGGGCTTTATTGCACAAGAATAGTTCAGAGAAGGTATTTGTAATTATTAATGTAGTGTCAGGATTTTTTACGATTTTCAAAGTTCAGAGAGAGATTATAGTTAACTATTAATTTTTTTTTTTGAATGTTAAACAACTCACACACCACCATATGAGCCCTATAGGGCTCGAACCCCAGATCTCTCCCAATTTGAAGAGAAATGAAAATACCATTATACCACAAAATCATTGGTCACTTTACCCTAACTATTCTTTGTTTATTTATAGGACAAAAATAGTCTCCAATCCACTTTTCTCTATGCCTGTAACACCCCATGTTATTTTCCCAAGTTTTTGGAATTATTTTCGATTTATTTTCGGTTATGACGTCACTTGTTCATGACGTCATGGTTATTCTTTTTATTTCACGTGTAAATTTTTCGCATTTATGTCTTGATACGACGGGATGACGCGCCCATTGTCTTATTGACTACTTCGTGGAGCTTCTTTAACAATTACGAGAATTGACGGTGAATTTAATGTTTCGAACTGGTGAAACATTGACGTGAGTTTTGGATTCGACAACACGACTCTGCAATTGTCTCTTTGGTGACTTCGGGGGGTTCCTTTGGTGATTACGCTATTTGACGTGATGTTTTGTGTTTCGGACGTGGCTAGAGATTTACGTGGGCTTTAGTGCCGATTACGTGGATTCGTTTGGACATTGGCGATTGGTGCTTCGACAGGGTGGTGACACACTTAGTATGTCTGATGTTTTTGAGTTCTCTTATAATTCGATTATTACATGGTTGAGTTGCAACGTTAGCCCTTAGCATCTTGTTAGGCTTAGGATGTGCTAGGTGACATAAGGAGTTGTAATTTTCTCTCGTATTTGGTTTAGTACGTGCCTTGTCTGACTGATGTACTTTGTGTTTGTATGTGGGTGCCCCTATGTATTGTTTGACTTGTGTGCTTAGGGGTATTTGCGTTAGCTTGTTTGTTTATATCGGATTCTTTTCGTGCCTTATTGCTTATGGTTATTCGGTGGGTCTTATACGTACCCGGTGTTCCAGTAGTTGGATTTTGTACCTCGAATTATTTATCCTCGCTGGTATTGTTTATCGGGCGACCCGTAGATTTTTCGAGTAAGCGTGTCATCGTTTAGGGATTTTTTGATAATATTCCATATATTATTTATTAATAAATTGAGGTTAAATGGTTATCTTTTTCGTTCCACACTCGACGTGGATGATTTTAGACCGTTTCTTCGCGGTGGTTATTCGGTTGACGGTGTAACGGGTCATCGGGCTGGGAATTTTCTCGCAATATTTTATAATTAATTGTTTTAAAGTGGGTGATAAATTTTGGGTTATTGTTATTACATAATAATTAAAAATGTGTAATAATAATTATTAGTATTTATATATATTAATGGATATTATATATATGTATATGGGATAATGGATGTGTGGCTGGAGAGACAACACAACAATTACGCACAACTCCTTTTCTTTCTTATATTCCTCTGCGCGACAAACCCATTCTCCTTCACCGACTGACCTTTTCCTCTCTCGTCTTCATCACAGATCTATTTCAGAGAGAGAGAAGAGGCGCGCATGTGGTTTCGTGGCTGAGTTGTTCGTCGGAGAGGAGAGGAGCAGCGACGGCGGCTCGGGTCTTTAGTGGTGTTGACGACATCAGTGGTGGTTTGCGCAGTGATGACGCCAGTTCTTGGTGGTCACGGCTGTAGCTGTGCGATTCAGCTAGGAACTGACGAAGGTTTACTGGTGGAGGCGATTTGGTGAAGCTTTGTGGGTTTCGTCGGTATAGTGGTCGTCGGTGACGACGACCTGGTGGTGATGGCATCACGAGCAGATGTGCGACGACGTGGTAGTGGTGGTGGTTCACGTCGTGGTGGCGCGAGATGACCAGTGGTGACCACTGACAAGTTCGACCAGACCGATTTGGGTCGACTCGGTACCGATTCGGGCTTCGTTTGGCGTGAAATTTTGAGGATAACTTGTTCTCGATGTCGTACACGATATATCCGAATTTTGTGTGAAATATTTGAGCGGTTTGCCGAAAATTTCAGATTATAGATACGATTTTTCGGTTTGGTTCTCATTAGATTTATTCAAAATTATAAATCAATCGCTAATGGGCTTCGTATATATCGTATAGGTCGTCGAGATGGACATTTCGGTATATTCAAAATAATTTTTGGGCGACTTTGGTAAGCGGGCTCTATACACGGGCACCGACACTATTCATGGCGGGACAGTTCGGGACTGTTTGTAAGCGAATAAAATAGGTGGGAATTTACAAATATATATATATATTCTTATATATATGCATATC
The DNA here is from genome assembly GCA_963922005.1 of Cornus suecica. NCBI lineage: Eukaryota > Viridiplantae > Streptophyta > Magnoliopsida > Cornales > Cornaceae > Cornus > Cornus suecica. The sequence goes on from OY998243.1 coordinate 24,894,447, forward strand.
TAACACTCACTAATAGTGCGTATGAAACGTTAATAAATCTCATTTGTATGTTTATGGGTGAATAACAACGTTTAATTAAATTCCTAGTGATAGACGGAAACCTATGAATTTTATAAAATACCCATAAATGGATTAAATGATGTTGGAATTGGAAATTCTTGTGGAGAAATTAAATAAATTAATTCCCTTGAGAAATTAAATAAATTATTTCTCAGAAAATTTACAATAATTATAAACTTATTTAAATTAAATCGATATAGGCGGTTCAGTACCCCTTGAGTTTGAAATAGGTTTATAGAAGGTGTATGTGGATGTAGATCCGGTTAATTGATTTTTCCCTATTATTTATATTTTATTGAAATTAAAAATATGTTAGGGGATCCACGAGAACGAGGGACGTCAAAACTTAGACTTGGTTCTAGCTCCCTCTTTGTTGATTTTCTCGTAAATTATAAAGAAATTAAATTGCGAATTTAAATTGTCTAATTCTCCCTAAGGTGGACTAATTTGAAAATAATTATTGAAAATTAAATTAAAAGCATGCTAGCATATAAAAGTTATAAATATTGGGTAATTGAGAACCCGGATATTTTTTGGGATAAATGGAAGTGATTTATTGTATAATTTAAATTTTAAAGCATGTTTTGTATGAGATTACTTGGCTTTTATGCTGTTTTATTGAGTATATTAAATTCATGTGGAGGCATTTTGCATTCATACAGCACTGTGGTGTATATATTGTTTCGGTGTGAGTTGCATGCCTCAGTTATATCATGTACATGTATGAATTGTTTGGATTGTCGCAACAACTAGCCAGTGGGTGACTGGCACCCCTGGAGTTAGTATCTCCTGAATCCTCAGAATTTGGGAGTGAGGACATATGTCTCACTTGTCGGTTCCGGACGGACTTGTGGTCTCCGTACTCTATTTGGCGATGCTCACCCTTCCTTGTGCGGGCCTGTTAACCCCATAAGTGATCGGTTTGAGATTCCTGGTTATTTATTTGACCCTCACATAGACAGGGTTGCACTTGAGTTGCATTTGCATGGTTATGAGCATTGGCATTGCATGGATATTGATGTTGAGATTATCTGTTATTATTGGTTATTGATATTGAGCAGGTTATGTCTGAATTTTAATTAGAGATTTGTATTATTCTCTTGGGCGCTAGGGCGCGGTGTTTGTGATTGATATTTTAACCATGGTTAAATTATAATGAAAATTGTGAATTTCCTAGTGTAAAGGAAACCGTGAAAACTTAAAGTTAAAAGGTGAAAAGTGAAAAGGGGAATATTAAGAAGTCACGATTGGCGATTATCTTTGGTAGTTATGGAAAAACTAAGTGAAAGTGACATTGGGGCGTAAGGGTTCCCCGTATGTTAGGCTCTAGTTGAGCTGGGTAGCAATATATTGAGACTTAGTTGAAATTGTGATCTTGGCCACATAAGCCTTTGTGATTAGTGATTAGTATCATCACATGATGATTGATAGACCTCTCCGGTAGTGTGGAGTATTTTTCGGGTAAGGGTCTGATAGAGCTCATTAGTTTGACCTTGTTCCCTTGGCTTTTGTAATTTTGAGCTTATCGCTGATTCTCCCACTTTAACAGTGTATGAGTTATAGACGGTTCTTTGCTGTGTTTATTGAAAATCTCTTTCCATAAGTACTCTTGTGAAGTTAGTGAATTCAGGGCATGGTTTGTCCCGTTCTTGAAACATCGGTTATGGTTCGGATCTTTGGAGTCAAATATTCAAAGTTTTGAAAACTTAAAGCTTGGGGATTTTTATAAAACGTGTTCTTCGTTTACCCCGACACTTGTTAACTATTTTTGGAAAGACAGAAGTTTAAATACCTGTTTTATAAAATATGTTTTGAATTCTCAGTACTGGGAGTATCGGTAGAAATCCGTTTTGGAAAGAAATTTCAGAAAATTCCATTTGAAATTATTTTGTAAAATCGGTGAATTAGGGCATGGGTTCCCCCCTTTCTAGAGATCTCGATGTTATTTCCGAGATCTCGGCATCGTTAGAGGTCGACAAATCTAGGTTTCTCCTAGCTTGTTGTCTGGGATTCCTTCATGTGCCCGGTTTTGTTTGGGCACTCTTACGGGATTATTTTTATAAAATTTTAAATAAATATTAAAGGTCTTAGGACCAGATTTGAAAGAGGTTTAAAAGTGATTTTAAAATGGTTATCGCTTTGAACTCTAGTAGTTTTTCCTTCTCGTATAGTTATTTCTTGGGTTTGAGCCCGGACTGGTGATGTTGAGTTACGCACACCTAGTATGATTCCTGTTGTTTCGGTTGGGTTCAGAGATGTTGAAATCAAATAAGGTTTGACCGGGACCTAACTTTTTCTTAAAAATCGGTTGAGTCCTTCGGGATTCCTATTAATTTTCTTTAAAAACCCGAGGACTATGGCATCTGTTTGGGACTAAATGACTCCAATAACCCTTTCTAGTGCCTAGATAGGCAGTGTGAGTTAGAGATAGTTTGGTTGGTTACCGAATCCGGTGTGGGGATAGTATCTTCCCTTTTTATGTTCCTTCGAGTGAACGGGTTGGTTCACTGGTTATTGTAAGTAGAAGAACTGAATTAAAGATAGAAAATGTGAGAGCGACTTTCTCTCTAGGAATGATTTGATAGCGATGCTAGTTATAAGCGATGATCGAGTTGTGGGCATGGTTATGATGATTCACTTTCGGTAGTCCTAGTGAGTGATCTATTTACCTCTTAGGAACCTTGAGCAGCGTGCTAGGTGCACGGCATGGTAGATAGTTAGTCATTGTTGTATCTCTAGATGAGAGTGGAGTTCAGACTGGTTGTCTATATGCCTAGTGACAGACTTAGTTATTTACATGACGTTATATATATACGTATACATGTGTTGTTTATATTTTCGTTGATCTGTAGTTCTTATGATATACGTAGTGTACTTGAGGTTAGTGATGAGGTTATTGATGGGGTCTCGGATTGGCGGGGTGCCATGTGAGACGATTGACTGACCTAGGATAGATGCATGCACACGGGATAGTTAACATTTTCTAGACGGCTATGAGTGTGATATTTTGATATTATTGTGAGCGCGTGGTTTTGCTCACCCCCGCAACAAGTTGCAGGTGGATGTAGCACGACTTATTCAGTGGCGACGATACAGGTGATTTGGGACGGTAGTTTTGTTCCTCCTTCCGTAGTCATACTTGTGTATTCTTTTATTCTCTTGGGAGCCAGGCTGTTGACAGATTCCCTTGTGTTGTATCTTCAGTCCATGTATTTATTATTTTGGGGTGCCATTGTATCTGTTCGGCACTACCATTGAGTTTTATGTATTCTTATTTGAGTTTGGTGGCTCAGTCGGTTTTAGAAAGGGTTGTGTAGAGGTAGCGATGTTTTTCTTTCCACTATCTCGGCCCTAGTAGGTTTCTGGAATATTGGGTTGTGAGCCATTGCTATTATTCTCCTTGTTATGGGCAGGTTGAGCTATTCTGTTGTTGTTGTGTGTCCGAAGGTTCTATTTACAGACGGAACTCGGCCAGATTTTTGTTAGAATTCTTTACTGAGTTTCTATCACTCAGGTGACATGGAATGCTTTGTTTTCATTCTTATTCCATGTGTGTCATTGTTGTTATTGATTCTAGTGGTCATTTTCCGTGACGTCATACATCATGATTTGCTGATTCTCCGGATTGGAGTTTCAGGAATAACGTGGCGTGACAATGCCTAGGTGCATGGATGATTTTGTGGGTACCAGCTTATTGACTTTCAATTATTTTTATTTTTTATTTTTTAAAGTAACAATCCACACTCACACATCCATTATGTCTTTTAGAAGATTCAATCAGTCATCTTTCCAATTGGGAAGGAGGTTATACCATTGCACCACTTAATGTGCCGTGACTTTCAAACTTTATAGAAATACACATAAATATAAACATATATGTATATATATATATTGTATATAAGTCTGGGACTATATATATTGTGTATATAAGGCACGGAGCCACCTTGTTTGTGCCCCCAATAAATATTTTAGTTTACACATATTTCTATAACTTTTTAAAAATAAAATAATATACTAGTAAATATTAGTGTCTCCCCCACGAAATTACCAAAAATTTATTTGATTGCCGCCTATCCTATTATTTTCTGGCTCCGTCCCTTTATATAAGTATGACCTCTAAAGTTTCCTCCAAAACTCTCCTGCCCAAAAATATTTCTCCCAAAATGCTTTTTGGAATAAAGAAAGGCATTTATTCTTAGTCCTATATTCCAATTAAAATAATTAATTTATAATTAAATTATAGTAAGAGAATGGAATAGATTATAGAAAAATAATTTAAAATCCTAGTCTTTTATTATAACTAAATTTCTAGTTTATATGTTTAATGTAACCACTAAAAAGTACGTGCTTTAAAGTCTACATAAGAAACAAAGAAATATACTACAATAAACAAAAAAATTAATACAATTGCAAAACAAGATTAACCATATCACAAATACTCAAAATATAAATATTAAATAAAATAATACCTAAAGAAGAATGGTTTATAAATTTTTATTGATATAGTACTGTAAGGAAATTCATATAAATTTAAGTATTAAAAAATAATAAATAAATAAATTATGCTTGATCAAACCATAATACCTATCAAGATAAATTTAAAATATATATATATATATATATATATATATATATATATATATATATATATATATATCGAAATGAGAGAAGAAAATCAAAATAGGTGTAACCAAAAAGAAAACATAAAAAAACAAGAAAATCAATTTAAAGTAAAATCAATATGGAATAAAGTATAAAATAGTTGTGGAAACTAAAAGATATAAATGATATATATATATATATATCGAATCTAATAAATAAATATAGAACAAAAGAAATACTAACCTAACTAATACAATTGTTCAAGAACAGTCACAAAAATAATAATGGAACACAATTAATTATGAACATAAATACAATAAATACAACATTAGTAAAATTAAAGTATAATAGAAGAATTACAATGGGGGTGGAGAGAAGGAGGAGAATTAATTAAATTCAAATAATTAAAAGAATGGAACTGAACTTACCTGGTGGAGAGGACTTGATAGTAGGGTTTTGTATATAGGGAGAGGCATTGCATTTCATATATATAGGGCTTGATATCATGACTTTCAATCGCATTATAGTTAGGTTTACGCGTCCAAAGTTATCCCTATACAATTAGGATTAGGATTATTAACTCATAATAAAATATAATTGGGATTAGAATTATTAATTATGGAATGGAATAGTATAGTTCATTTAAAATTATGATTGTTAAATACAATTAAAATTAATATTATTAATTACAATTGTAGATGGGATTGAGTATCATAATTCATTTAAGAATAGGATTGAGTATTATAATTAGAATTATGATTATTAATTATAATAAAATTATAGTAAAAGAATGGAATAACAATATAAAAATAAAATTTTAAAATTTTAGTATTCTATCTCAACCAGATTTTTTATTTATATATTTAATATAATTTAATACAATTAAAATTTAATAAAATTTTAGTGGTAGAATTTAAATACATAATTCATTCATAAATAAGTGTTGGTACTTCCAAAATAGGATTCTACTAACATAAAATTTAATTATATATTAGCAGTTCGAAGTCAACCGTTGTTTTAAAATAACTCAAGATTGAACATATAATCACTTAAATTTTGTCAATGTAAGTGATTGCATTATTGTGTAAGTGATTGTATGTTCAATCTCGAGTTAATTTAGAACAACGTTGACTTCGAACAACTAATATATAATTAAATTTTATGTTCATGAAAAAATAGTCTTTTCTGATTGTGTAAATGAATACTATAACATGGATTTGATGCACAATTGTTCTTAAAGATTAAGTATAATCACCCTAAACATGTTTTATCATGTTTGGATGTTGATAGAGTAATTAACATGTCCTTAGCAGAACAATTGTTTTGTGATCGATATAGCAAATTATCCGGAATCCGAAGTTTGAAATATAAGTAGAGATTAAAGTGTTATTTCATTGAGTTTATAGTGAAATTAGTTTATTTTATTGACTGATTATGCTATTTATAAGTTAAATAAGATTTAAATATTGGATAAATTATATAATTAAGGTATTATTAGTGAGTAATGACTACCACTATTGTGTAAGTGATCGTATGTTAAATCTCGAGTTATTTTAGAACAACGGTTGACCTCGAACTACTAATATATAATTAAATTTTATGTCCATGACAAATTAGTCTTTTGTGCTTGTGTAAGTAAATACTATAATGTGAATTTGATGCACAATTGTTCTTAGAGATTTAGTATAATCACCCTAAATATGTTTTATCCACTCTTTGGATGTTGATAAAGTATTTATCGTGTCCTTAGCAGAATAAATACTTTGTGATCGATGTAGCAAATTGTCTGGTATATGGAGTTTAAAATATAAGTAAGAAATTAAAGTGCTATTTAATTGATGTTATAGTGAAATTAGTTTATTTTATTGACTGATTATGCTATTTATACATTAAAAAAGATTTTAATATTGTGAAAATTATATAATTAAGGTACTATTAGTGAGTAATGTGTACCACTACTTTGTAAAGTGACTGTATATTCAATCTCGGGTTATTTAAGAACAACGGTTGGCTTCAAACTACTAATCCATAATTAAATTTTATGTTCATGACAAATTATTTTTTTCCTACTTGTGTGAATGAATACTATAACATGGATTTGATGCACAATTGTTTTAAGAGATTAAATATAATCACCCTAAATATGTTCCATCCTGTTTGGATGTTGATAGAGTAATTATCAGGTCGTTAGTAGAACAAATGTTTTGTGGTCGATATAGCAAATTATTCGGTATCGATATAACAAATTATTCCAAAGTTTGAAATATAAGTTAGAGATTAAAGTGCTATTTAATTGAGTTTATCGTGAAATTAAATTTTTTTATTGATTGATTATGCTATTTATAAGTTAAATAAGATTTAAATATTAGACAAATTATATTTAATTCTATTTAAATTATGAATAAATACTTAATTTTACTTGAATTTTTAACTCCCATTCTAGTAGAATAAGAAAGCCTAATTCATTATTAAACTCAAAGAGGAGTCCTGCAATTTTTAATTTACTACGATAGAAAAAGGAAATGTAAAATCCAATTTAATTTTTAGTGTATTAAATTATACTATAAAAGTGCTAGGGTAAAATAAAGAAACCTAAAATCCAATTTAATTTTAATTAAATTAGATCTATAAATAAAAAATCTATTATAACAAAATACAAGAAATTTAAATTATTTTTTATGTTTTATTATATTGTCTTAATATAATATAATTATAAATTAATTATTTTAAATGGAATACAAGATTAAGAATAAATCCAGTTCTACTTGAATTATGACGAAAAAAATTAATTATATTTGAATTTTATAACTCCAATTCAAGTAGAACAATGACACCTAATTCATTAAATTAAAACTCAAAGAAGATTCCTATAAACTTTTCTATACTACGGTGGAACAAGAAAACTTAAAATCCAATTTAATTTTGATTGTATTAATGTATATTAAAAAAATACTACGGTAGAATAAGGAAACTTAAAATTCAATTTAATTTTGATTGTATTATATTACATTATATATATAAACTAAAAATTTAATTATAATAAAAGACTAGGATTTTAAATTATTTTTCTATAATTTATTCCATTCTCTTACTATAATTTAATTATTTTAATTAGAAAATAGGGTAATTTGCAGTCACACCCCCTGAACTTTGGGTTTATTGCAGCCAGATGCAAGGTTTTGCTTTTTCGGTCCCATAGCCCCCTGAACTTTCAATTTCGTTGCAATGACACCCCTGGGCTGGTGAAATGACTATAATGCCCATTTAATTGTTTCACTTATTACATTAGGGTAATATATAAAGTGTGAAATTACCCATATGCCCAAACACTTCTTCCATCTGAAATTAGTAATTACACTTCCACCCCTCATTACAAAATATATATATATTACGAAAATTACAATTTAATTTTTTTTCTTTATAATATAATTTGTATATATAATTACAAAAATATATATATAATTTGTAAAAAATATATAAAATTTGAAAAAACATATAAAATTCAAAAAAATATATAAAATTTGAAACAATATATAAAATTAAAAAAATATATATATAAAATTCGAAACAAATATATAAAATTCGTAAACAATATATAAAATTCGTAAAACATATAAAATTCTAAATGAGGGGTGGAAGAAAAAAAATTAAATTGTAATTTTCATAATATATATATATTTTGTAATGAGGGGTGGAAGTGTAATTAGTAATTTCAGATGGAAGAAGTGTTTGGGCATATGGGTAATTTCACACTTTATATATTACCCTAATGTAATAAGTGAAACAATTAAAGGGGCATTATAGTCATTTCACCAGCCCAGGGGGTGTCATTGCAACGAAATTGAAAGTTCAGGGGGCTATGGGACAGAAAAAGTAAAACCTTGCATCTGACTGCAATAAACTTAAAATTCAGGGGGTGTGGCTGTAAATTACCCTAGAAAATAAGACTAAGAATAAATACCTTTCTTTATTCCAAAAAGCATTTTGGGCGGGAGAGTTTTGGAGGAAAATTTAGAAGTCAACTTATATACACAATATATATAGTCCGAGACTTATATACAATATACATATATATAACTCTATGTATACATATCGATATTTATATGTATTTTTTTATTATTATTGTATAGAGTTTAAAAGTCAATAAATTGGCACCCACAAAACCTTCCACCTAGGCGCAACTGCCAATTGGTAGAGAGAAGCGGCCCGGAGACAATACGGATCTTTATAAGGGTAAAATGCAAAAAATTCACCTTAGTTATTGGCATTTCGCAAAGTTTTCTTTTTAATCTGTTCAATTCACTCTCTCATATACTAATGTTTTCACTTTGAAAAATACCTTTACATTTTACAATTTTTTAGGTTATAGGTCAAAAATAAAATAGAGGAATGTACTATTCTATTTCTTCACACTCTACTGTTTTACAACCATATATTAATGAGGAAGCATGAACACCGATGTAAAGGTTAAAGAATACATATTTGACAATGATACATGTTTGACATGGTTTAATATATATCTAGTAATTAAATTATAAAATTAAATTATTATATGTTTCATTTTATTTTAAACAATTAATTTTAAGATCGATGTAACAAATACATTAATTTTCAAAAGTATTTCGAAAAGGTCAATTAACAAAAATAATTACAAGATAGGTTAAAATATAATTTTGGTTTGCATTGCCGTCTAACTTATTTTCATTCTTTTACCCAAATGTATTTCTAATGTATTTTATCAAAATATTCTTAATAAATGAAATTTTATGAATGAACATTATTACGGTATCATACAATCCTATATTTTACAATATTATTAATGTGGTAGCCTTCATTTAACCGTACGTCTCTCTCACCCATCTATTTTACAATATATTATTTCCTTCATTTAACCGTACATCTCTCTCACCCATCTACGTCAATGTCATTTACTTTGGATTTTAAATTGAAAATTGTTTTCAAGAACTACAAAATAAAATTTTAGGATTTTGTTTTTTGAAAAAATAACAGTTAATTTAAAATATGAGTTTTTTGGTATATATATCCAAAGTTTAAAAAATATGATCCACAAAATACGTATAAGTAGCTTTTCACACATTTAAAAAAAACATAGCTATAAAATATTTATTTCATCAGAAAAAAAATTCGACGCAAGATGTGAATTTTTTTTGTCACTTTTACCACCTAAAATGTAGATTCTTTTACTGTCACTCGGATAAAGAACACTTCTAACTAGTGTACACCTGCAATCACTTCGATAAATTTGATAATTCATTTATTATCAAGTATAATAATTTGTAGCATCCATTCAAAGCAAGTTATTTACATGTTTCGGGGAAAATCGGCTTTGTACCCCCCAATAAATTATTTGCATTCAATGAAAATTTGAAGTTGAGAGTTGATTATTTGGGGCACAGGTCTGAAGTCCTTTCTAACTGAGCCAAGTGATTTGGATATGAGCTTTTTTAATTTATTGAAGAGGCATATGACGATATTGAAGAGAAGTTTTAAAAACTAGAATGAAAAAAAAACACATTTAAAAAAAAGAAGAGAAAGTATTGACGATCACGGTTTGAATAGCCAGTACAGGAATATTAAGAACTTTGCTTTCTTATTTTTTTCACTTTATGTTAACAATTGTGCCACTAGGATCCAAAGCAAACGAGGCTGCCACATTACGGGTACCATTTAAAATCCTATTATCTACTCCCTTGTAAAAAAATGTTGACATGGATACCGCATATTTACCGGGAAAAAAAAAGAAAAATAAAAGAATGTATGGCTATGAATATATATATATATATATATATATATAATGGCTGGCAATTCACGTCATTGGGTTGTGTTCGTGTCGGGTTGAGATATTGTCGTGTCAAAAAATATCTGGTTAATATACGTGTCAAATATGTTCAATCTTAACCCAACTCACAGATTATCCCACGTGTCGACCCATATAATCCATTTAGCCTATTTATTATAATATATTAAATTAAATTTGACACAATTCAACACGAAACGAATTATTTAACATATTATCAGCAAAATTAAATTGAATTTGACACGATCGAGTAATAGTTTATTGATATATTTCAACCCATGACCAATTAGAGAAGAAAATAAAATAAAAATAAAAATAAAAATAAAAATAAATATAATCGTGTCAAATGTGTCGTGTTTGAGTTACTCATGTCGTGTTCGGGTCGACCCTTATACAATTTCAACCCTAACCCTTTTAATTCATGTCATGTTCGTATCGTGTCTTATTTTACCGGCTCATATATATATACACACAAAAGTATATGTTACCTGCCAACAACTTCCTGTAGCATGCTTGTATGAATAAATGATGTAGAGATATCACCCTTGGGGAGGTCACCCATGTACACAATGTATACCTGCAACCAACAATTTATTCTAAGTAATTCTGTCAGCACTGATGTTTCTAAAGCTAGATCAAAGAATTAATCTGCATATATGCGTCTGAATGTTTTAATATATGTGGCTTATGAACAGATTTTTGGGCATCGTATATCATCTTCCTTTTTTTTTTCTTCTTCTTTTTAGAAAATAATTCCAATCAACATTTGTGCTTATTAGTAAACTTCTTTTTCGATAAATAAATCAATATATAAACTGAAAAATGAAGTACAAAGGGAAAGGGCAGAAAAGAAAGCCCAAAAAAATACAACAGAAAAAAATAAAACGCTACAAGCTAGCTATGCCCTAAACTTTCTATAGCCTAGTAATTAGTAAATACGCAAAACTGCATAAATTATAATTTGCAACAGTTATGCCAAGTTATTACAATAACTAAAACGATGCAAGTTCAAATAATGTAACTGGGATCATTTGGAAACTAAGATATACCCTAAGGTCAACAGATTGATACCAGTTTTTCACTATACAAACATACACACACGTGTATATATATATATATCAACATCTCGTTCATTAAAAAACTTGTATTAATTTCTTGATAAAGTTTGCTTAAAACATTATATAGTTATATACATGCCTGTCGATCTCCGTCAGATGATCTGATGTAGTAGCTCATAAACAGAGCACAGATAACGCTTATCAGGATAAACCATAAAGGAGAAGTTTGACCAGCCATTAGCAAATTCCCTCAAAAGCTTGAGCTCTATATTTCCATGCAACTAACATGAATGGGCTTTATAACAAAAGAAAAGAACATGTTTGACTTTCACTACACATGGGTTTCCAAAGCCGTTTATTGAAATTTGAAATTGGCATGCTTATTAAAGTTTGCTGTTAAAAATTTGAGTCAATCACATTTTTGATACTAAACTAGTACTATAATGACGCAAAAGAAGGGTTTTGTCTCTCAATTTGCTCATATTGAAATGAATATGATGGGTTGGCATAAGATTGACTTCTACACATGGGTGCATCAATATTCAAGCAGAAAAGCCAAAAAAGAGGTTGTTGAAATGAGGGTAAAATAGTAAAATCAGTTGGGTTTGAAAAAGGGTTCCTTTTCAAGCGCCAGAAAAGGTGCTGTAATTTCCTGCATTACGCCAAAAATGCCGGTAAATGGATGCTTATTCGAGAATCACAAAAAATAACCCACAAGCCGGATTAAAATAATTGAAAATCGATCTTTAATGGGATTTTACCAAAAATAGAAAAATCCTAAAAGTCTTACCAAAACGAAATACGGAAAGAAATCAAAAGATTGCCAAAAATCTGACCCAAATCAGGTTCAGAATTATTTCCTAATCGACAAATAAAAAATTACTATAAATAACAAAAATTAACTAAGAATAGAGATTCGACAAGGAAAACAGCAGATTTAGGGGTCGAAACGAGGTGCACCCAGCCAAGCTGGTGGCCACGACGTGCGCGCCGAAATTAGCTTTCCGAATTGGGGTCACGTGTGCGAATCGGACACTTATAGCCAGAATTATGGTAAAAAAATAGACACGTGTACGGAAACCGCCATAATTAGGCTAGATCACGATTTCTTGTTATCCTTGCGCTGATCCTCCCGCTCCAGATAATTCAGCGCCATCATTAAGCAATCTGACAGCTCGGCATCGTCTGACTCGGATCCCCTGCATCATAATCTAATCTAACATTTACATCTAATCTATTAGCATGAGCGATAACAAAAACATCGATGATGAAGTGTTGTAAAATAATTGAAGTGTTAAAGGGTTGGTAGAAGTGTTCGTATAATAATGAATTTCTAAAAAAGTGGGTAATTCCAATAGTTTTCCAAAAAAATACTACCATGTCTTTGTAATCTAATCTAACACGCACTATAAAGATATATGTGATGAAGGGTTTGTAGCATGTAATAGAGAGAGAAAATATTGAGAAAGGAGGGAAAGAGAGTTGATAATGTAAGAGTCTCAGAAAAAAAAATTCTATAAAAAAACAAGAAATAAAAAGAGTTTCTATAATCAAGAATTGATTGTAGTATGTGTTGGCTTTGTTTACCAACTAATAAGATAATTGTATATGGAAGATGGACAATCAAATAAGAGCAGCCAATATAGGAAGCAAAAACAGAGCAGTTTTTGTATACAAGCTGAAATTTTTCTAAGGCAAAAAACAGAGAGTTCGTCCCTTGCCTCACTGGTTTTCTATCCTTCAAATTTTTAATTCAATACAACTCTTTTCTCTAACTATCAAATCTCAGCAATCTCACCAAACAACACACTCACACTTCACTCATTATTACATTGTCTTTTGCTTTCTTTTGTTAGTCACACAAGACCCACACCACTTAATAAATCACTCTCAAACAAACACTAGTGGTACACCCACTCAATCACAATAATGCACACAATAATTCAACACTAAAGATAGTAAATAGAATTTTACAAAAGACATTAATTTTAACACTCCTCCTTAATGCCATTTTGTAACACCCAACATTTCTCTAAGAAATTGTAACTTGTCTCTTGGTAGAGCTTTGGTGAAAATGTCCGCAACTTGATATTCGGTTTTGCAATATTTGAGTTGAATCTCCTCATCTTCAACCTTCTCTCGGATAAAGTGATGCTTGATGGCAATGTGCTTCGTCTTGCTGTGGTAGACGGGATTCTTTGTCATAGCAATTGCCGATTTGTTATCACATAATATCGGAGTTGCTTCTTCTTGCTTCTCGCCAACATTTTCTAAAATTCTCCTTAGCCAAATTGCTTGTGAAGTTGCCAATGATGCTGAAACGTATTCAGCCTCGGCAGTAGATAGCGCCATACTTTGTTGCTTCTTGGATGCCCATGAAAATACACCCGAACCAAGCGAGAATGCATACCCGGAAGTGCTTCTCATATCATCAACACATTCGGCCCAATCACTATCATAAAACCCAATCAATTTTGTATCAACATTTTTCTCAAACAAGATACCTAAATCAAGTGTACCTTGAATATATCGCAGCACTCTCTTGGCAGCCCCATAATGTATTTGACTTGGTTTGTTCATAAATCGGGACAACAAACTTGTAGCATACATGATATCCGGTCTTGTAGCCGTCAAATACAATAGGCTTCCAACCAAACTTCTATAATGAGATGCATTTGCTTCTTTGCTTCCATCTTATTTCATCAATTTCTCATTCACCACCAAAAGAGTGTGAACGGATTTTCAATTCAACATTCCAAATTTTTCAAGAAGAGTTTTTGCATACTTCTTTTGGCAAATAAAAACTCCTCCTTCCTTTTGATAAATTTCAATGCCCAAGAAGTAATGCAACAAACCCAAATCACTCATTTCATATTTCTTCATCATATCCTTCTTGAAATCATTTATCATTTTTTCATCACTACCGGTAAAAACTAAATCATCAACATAAAGAGAGACGATAAGGATACCGGATTTACCTTGTGTCTTGAAATACAAGGTTGGCTCACTTTTGCTTCATTGAAATCCCTTTTCATTGAAGTATGCATCAATTGCACTATACCATGCCCGAGGTGCTTGTTTTAGGCCATACAAAGCCTTCTTCAATTTGTAGACCTTCTTTTCTTTGCCTTTGGTAACAAACCCTTGAGATTGCTCCACATAAACTTCTTCTTCCAAAACACCATTCAAAAACGCTGATTTTACATCAAGTTGATGTAAGAACCAACACTTT